>OX411306.1:34867538-35592538 GCA_948150685.1 Rhaphigaster nebulosa
GTCATATGTTTTATAATACATCTAATTTAATATATATAATAATACCAAACTGCATTTTGAATTGCTTATTTTTGTGCGTTTTTAGAACTGAAGATGAATGTATAACATTCGAAACTAGTTTTCAATAAAAACAAAATTATAGAAATAATTCAAATTAATCGTGGAGAATATTTGTTAGCTATTTATAGCATATAATAATACATTAAAGTAATTTACATTCAAACTGATGATCTTCCAATTTTTTTTAATAGAATTTATTACTTAATAATCCATTAACTCTAATTACGGATCCTAACATGATGAAGCAGCCATATTTCTTTTTGATTAATAATTTTCTTTGTGTTAGGCAGCTGGACTGTAACACTCGATTCACTGTAGACCTTTAATTATCAGGTCAGCTGTTTGATATTCGATAATTGATTTTTGTGTACTTTTACATATAATCATTTTTTGTTGTTCTAAATTAATATAGGATGTCCTTAGTTTGTGTTACGTCTAATAAGGAAAATATGTATTCAATTACAAATATAAAGTTCTCCCGTAGTAATTCCTCACATTAAAGTTCGTAAATATTCTTCTCTCCCCTCATTCAAATTCAATTCCACCTTTTTCAACGTCTCTTCACTTCCCAAAAAGATGCTGTCCAATCATGAATCCCAGAATAAAGTTTATTCTTCTATTATATTCTCATTTAAATTGTAATGGAGAACAAAATCGTATCGCTTTAAATAATAAAAAAAAACTATTCTGAAAAATAAACAATATGTATATTTTTTTTTCTCATGAAAAAATTTACCTGATTCTTGTTGAGTATTCTGATTCTAACTTTGTAGGGAGAAAAATTCCATCAGTTTGATTTTGAAACTGATGAAATAAATACAGTTATTTATTTATATTTTATCTCTCTTTTTTTTAAATGTTTATCTGTCTACCTACCTATGTTTATTTGGTTAAAAATAAAATATAATTTTAAAGCATTTTTATACAAACATGTAACGCGCACACGTTTCATGAATATGCGTATATATATATATATATATATATATATATATATATATATATATATATATATATATATATATATATATATATATATATATATATCTGCAATTAGCTGACTTGCTGACGAAAAATGTTTCAAAGGATCCCAAATGACTGTCTTCTCCGAAGAATGCCTAATAAAACATTTTAATAACATTGTGAAATCGGTATCAGAATAATTGGTCTCATTAAAACATAAAAATATATATTAAATGATTTTTCGTTCACAGAAAACACTTTTCCAAAATCAAGTTTGATTAATCAATTTGAAACTAAATTAAATTTGAAAAAAAAATCTAATTAGAGGATTCTGCTGCAAAAAATAAAATCATTATTGTAAGGTAAACTGTCGTTTAAACATCGTTCTCAAAGTTTTGCAGGTCCCAGATTGCACTGAATTGCTAGAGTTGTGGATAGTGGTCAATAACTATATTTAAAGTGTAGCATATTTTATTATCCTTTTAGCTTATTTATGTTACTTTTAATCGAAAATTTTGGCCATTAGGAATGCAAATACGATAATAAAATCAAAGAAAAAAAATCGGACTAACGACCTTTGGTATACAGAATTATTCTCTGTAATTTTATTGCAAATCGAAACCAACAGATATAATTCCTTATAATATCTGTTTTAAATAAAAACTTTTAACTATTCCGATGGTTCGCTACCTAGAGACACTAATGAATGGTTATTAAATATTTTCCTTAGTAATACCCGGCAAAAACCGTAATAAACCAAGTGGTTATCCTTGTTATGCTGCGTTTGCACTGGTCGCGTGATTTAGCACTGGAACCATAAAGACAATGTGCAGCAATTTAGTTGAAGGTTGAGTGGTGGTGTTTATTTCGGTCGCTCGAGTGCTTAGTTTACTCAGCTCACCCAACACAGCGTCATAAGTCACTATGCCACTCCACTCAACCGACACTTCCGTCTAATTTTCCATACTAGGATTTTTTTTTTTTTTTTTAAGTTTAGCTTTTTAGAATATTTAATTGTCTTTCAAATGAGCAACTGGAATTATTCGGGATATGTATAGTTTTCATGCCATTCGAAAAACCTAAAAATAAAATAAACGGGTTTCGATAGGAATATGCGATAATAAACTTGACTACAAAGTTCAATAAGCTGTATCTTTGCTAATAATGGTCGGATTTCGATTTTTTTTTTTCGTTTTGTGACGTAAATTTAATTACCTTTTAAATGATTATGACACAATTAAGCCAAAACTTTATGCTTAATGAGCGATGCTCGAATAAAGATTAATTTTTTTCATTACTTTTTTCCTGCTTTTTCTACAGGATTTGCAAAAATTAAAAGACCTTTAAGAAGAAGATTTTGAGCAAGTTTGATCAAAATCGTTAAAGCTGTTTCGGTGCTATAGTCTATAGAAAAATAAGTTTTTTCGATATAGCGCAATCGCTATAGAGCCCAAGGTGTCCGAAACACAGCCAGAGGGGAACAAATTCTTACAAAAGGAAAAAAAAAAAAGGAAACAAAGTCAGTCCACCCATTAAAGAGATAATTGTTGTACAGAGGAACAGACTCACTGACAGGCTCTAATTCGTGAAGTATTGAACATCAAAATTTTGGACCCGATTACAATACTTTCCTTACCTACTATTTGTATGGAAAGTAATAAAAAAAATAAATAAATAATTTAGTATTACTTGTAATTTGTAATTATTGATTATATTTCTTCTAAATATGTTTAAAATCTCACTTTCAAGTTTTTATAACGGTCTATGAGAATTTTTAAATTATTATATTTCAGGATATTAATATCCTTTATATAAATACTTCATCAATTTTATTCAGCTATTTATAACAACATTTCGAGCTTATCTTTACCCATTTTCAAGTTATCTTTATCTACCACTTTTACAACAATATTTGTCAAATATTTAACATTGCTATTCCATTACTCCATACTTGCATAAGAAGAATTTAATTCTATAACAACAATCTAAGCTATTTGAACTGTTGAATCCTGTTTGATTACCATTAGGGCATAGTTCAAATAGCTCACTCATTAGAGCAGAGCAATAAGAATTCTTGAACTATTATGAACAAATACGATTTTTCTTATGTAAATATGGAGTACTATTTTGAAAAACATTAGGGCTACCTACCTACCCTACTTTTTTGAACATTTTCCCATTCAGTGTGACTTTAAAAGACTGGAATTCATCTCAATCAACTCGGTACCCCAAAATTTACATTATACGATAACCCAATCAACTTTTACGTGAAGTTCGCAGTTTATCCACAAATAGGTGGGTTGATCCAGAACATGTGGGTTGTTAACTTCGATGTGTTTTGGACGTAGAATTGATCGGTAACACCCTCAGTACCCACTTATCTCATCATGAAACCGAGGTAGTTAGAAACTCGGAATGTTAGTGGGTCAAATTGACCCACATTTTGTGGACCAATGAAATCGATCCACGGTTTCGAAATATAGTTTGGTCCAAAGAATATCTTAGATTTTTTTCATAATTTTTACAGCGAAATTGCGCAATCTGTAGAATATTTTTTTCCGAAAAACTGCGATTTTGTCCCATAGTTCACAATAAATTAATTCACGTCCGGTTGGACTACAATTGAAACGAAAAGGTTACAATTTAAATGGAAAAAGTTATAATTGAAATGAAATAGGTTACGATTGATTTGGAAAATATGACGAGTTAAAAATGCTGTATCTGCCAATGGCAAATGCTGGTAGGAATTTCTTTCCTGAATTTACACCGTGATTTTAGAGTAGCTGAATATTTATTCTTTAGAAATATCGCTTTCCTGTTTGTACTGTACTAAATTAATGTTTTGAACGAGATTAAAATTGTTTTTGTTATTTTTCTTGAGATTTTGTTTCTATTCGCTTTAATAATGCAGTTGTAAACCCCTGTTATATTATTCCTTATTTCTATAAATTAATAGTAATCATTGATTATATATTTTAAAGAATTGGTTATTATAAGCAAGTGCTTCTTCCTTTTCCAGAAAGTGTCCTTGTAAAAATTCAGAATCTCTGGTGGCTAATCGCAACACAATAATTTCTTTCTATGATGTCCATTTTATGCAATTATTTTATTTATTTTTTTCAGTTAACTTTATTTCTTTATATTTCCTCCCTCCCCATGTAAGGATTAGTTTGAAAATATCACCCCGGACCCTAACTTTCACACATTTATTCTTCACGGTTTGTCCTTCAACTTTAATTGGTATATATGTGTCTGTAAGAAGTGTGTAAGTCGAAAATTATAACTTTTTAAGACGACAGTTTCAAATGTAAAATAACGTGAGACTTCATTGAAATCATATAATAACAGATATCGAAATCTTCCTACCACTGTCTGAATCAGCCATTCAAACACGATATAGAAGTGAACATTTGAAATCCAGTGGTGGACCTGACTCATTTTTGCATAAGTCGACTAGCACTATTATTCATAATTCTTAAAGATAAGCAATATGCTCATTAATTTTTTTTTTATTTTTTGTAATGCCATAATATGACTAAGAAAATGCGAAGACGATTCTCTGGCTCTCAGGTGGAAGAATCGACCGTAGGTTTGGAATAACATTGAATACTACTGAATTCGTCCGCAGTTTTTCAATAGTCTACAATCATAAATCAATAGGCGCTAAAGTCCGTGTTTATTGGTGAATAATAAAGCTTGAGAAACCTGTATTTTCGTAATCAGGGAGCATCGCTGATGATAACACGAAAAGCAAATTAATTCCTTCGTTGGCTGAAACTGTAGTCCAGTGACCCTATAGCGTCTAATTACCGCCAGTGTAACATTAGCCAGAGCCACCTAGATAGCAGCACTTGGCGGGAGATGGATCATTGAGAAGGCGGTGGTTAATAAGTGCTATTTAGTCTCCTGAGAAAACACCACTTTGGCCGTAAACACAGGTCTCCGATTGTTGGATCTATAATTTCCGCTTAACTGTGCCTATAAGTACTACACGATAACCAATTATAAATTTAAAATGTTTGTTTTGCATTACTTGTTGTAGCGTGACAAGATCGAATTGCTAGGGAATTACTCCCCTCCCTCGTTTTATTTATAGATTATTTATTCCATAATTAAAGCAAACAATAAAAAAGAAAAAAAAAGAAGCGTGAGCAAACGTGAATGAGCTAATTTCCAATATTTAACTTATCTTGATAACAGTGATATAGTGAAGAATTAAAATACAAATTGAAAATATTATATTGGCTTGAATCACATTCAGATTTTCAACCCTCAAATTCAATTCGGAGGGGCTATACAGGTGCGCTAAACCTTAAAAATCGCGGAAAAACATTTAGTCTGACCTAAATTTTTACAAAAATTAACTCCCACTTCTATGGCATTGTTCTACCGAGAAAAAAAACAAAACCATACATAGCGACTTTCAAAATATTTGGCCCAAATGTAGGCCAATCATATAAATGTAAATGTAGGGGAATATATATATATATATATATATATATATATATATATATATATATATATATATAATATGTGTATATATATGTATCGGACATCCCCAAGCCCCATTATCATTCCTACAAGTCTATACAACGCGCCTTAGTTACTGCAGCAAATAACATTTTAAATACGTTAATAGCCTGTTTTGATCAGAATTTAAAAAAATATGTATTTAGTACAAACCGGTATTTTTAAATTTACAAAATTACTATGAAATTCTGCTAAAAAGTTTCAATTCTTATGATTTTTATATTTTTAGAAAAATAAATAAAAATATCAAATTGAAATTGAGATGTATTGCTGATTTCAAGAATTTTTTTCCAACAGTAACTGAAATATTCATCATAATACCTCTTTAATAAAATTTTGGATAGATTCTTTGGTATAATAATTGCATCTATATCGAACGAAAACTAAACTAAACATCTCAAGAGGAAAAGTAAAACATTCATTTTATATGTGTATATATATATAAGTTATGCGATGTGACACAAAAAATAATAAAAAAAAGAATGAAGTCGAACAGTGAGTTTTATTTTCAACCTTTGAAAATAAAACTCAATGTTCAACTTCTGAAAACTTACTGATTTATTCCTTCTTATATCCTCCTTTAATATCCTTAACATTGTTTATATTTAGCATTCATGGTATTAGAAGTAATACTATCCTACTGCTGCTCATAACTCCCCACTACCAGTTTCCGAACAGTCCTCGGAAATTCTTACATAAAGAAAAAAAGAAAGAAAACAGAAAAATCTTATAAACTAACACAATAACAGAAATAAATAGTAACAACTTAAAAATAAAAAAAATTCTTATACGCTACCACAATCTCAGAAAGAAAATAAATACTCACAACTTTGAGAATTCCAATGATTATGTACAAACAAAAACAAAACAAAAAAAAAAATCTTATACATCACTACGATATATATACACAATAATAGTAATACTAATGAAACAATAAAGAAATAAACTACAGCTGCCGCTCATAACTTATATATATATATATATATATATATATATATAAGTATATCATAGCTAATTACTCCTTTATGACACTTATAAATGTTGCAATGACACGCTAATAAAATGCCATTAAAAAGCTCCTGGAAATGCATAACAAGCCGTGGCGTGCTGACATTAAGTGTAGTAATGAGATAGGACGTTATGTTATGGCCACCTGAGCGTGGATCTTCCTAGTAGCCTCAGTTGCAGGGGCATTGCACTGTCGTTATTACTAAATTAATTGACCTAAGTTATATCTGTTTTATTTTTAGTTTCTTATATTCTAACTTGACGAATGGTATAAAAACAGTGATAAAAAATGAAGTATTTATAATTCAATAAAAAAACTTTATATTACCTACCGCACGTGAGCATTTGAACTTTTGTGGTAGTAATTTTCCGAAATATGTGAAAATAAACAATTAAAATATTAAATTTGTTTTTCGTTTTAAAAAATATTATTTTTGTCTCCCCTCTCATCCTTCTTTTGTGTTAAAAACGATGACGAATTTGTGTATGAATAAAATATGACTGATTAAATTTTGTGTTTAGATTCATAGGTCTTTTCATGCTGGTACGATAAAATGAAAATACAGTCGAACCACTATATATCGAAAATGAAGGTTTCTTGATAAAAATCGATATATGAAAATTTCGATACATAGAAAGATTGCAATTTTTCACCCTATTCAGGCGAAAAACAATTGCAGATATTCTTTATGGCTAAAGAAGTACCAAAGAATATTTTTGGGATTAATAAAGTAAAAAAAGTAATTTTTTAGGATAAAAGAAAACCTATTTGAACGTTCAATAGCACTTATTTGAAAAATTGTACAAATCACATCTGAGATTGCAGATTTTTTACAAATGTGTATTTATAATTTAATAAGGAAATGTATTATAAAAATGCAAACATGCATAAAAATTAATTCATTTTTGTTTTCGCGCAAGATAGCTTCTAATGTTTATTTGTATATAATTCATCACCGAAATCATGTTTAAGAGCAATCAATGTTCACAACGAGAGAGGCAGAGTTAAACTGAATTTCAAATGAAAATTTCAACCCTGAATATCCATTGCTTTGCAAACCAGTGAAGCATTTTTTTCTGACAATGGCTCTTTTTGATGAAAATCACATTTCACATTTTTTTAAATTGGAATTTTTGTTCGATATATAAAAATTTTATTCGATATACAGAACATAAAAATTCAAGATTCCTAAAAAAAGTTCGATATATAAAAATTTTCGATATATATATATATATATATATATATATATATATATATATATATATATATATATATATATATATATATATATATAAGTTCGATTGTACAGAAGTTCGACTGTTTATGTCCAAATAAAGAACATTTATTTTTGTAATACATTATATAACTCTAAAAGTGGAGCAAAACTTCTATATGTAAACACTAACGTTTGTCCAACTTAAATATAAAATTAATAAGTCAAACTAGCTACTCTTTGCCGAATCGAAATAACAATAATTCCCAAAGTAAATAAAGTCTCATGCATCCCCTTTACTGAACGGTATGCTAGTGGTAATTGTTTCTCTTTATCCAACGGAAGCTCTAGTATACCGGTTAGCGATATCTCGATGTGGGTGATCGAACTTATCCCGCCATGGTTAGGCGTAAAAAATAGATATATGTATAACATTAGAGATACATTTGAATAAGCACAGAAGTTAAGCATCAATAAAAAAAAAATTAAATTAATGATTGAAGGTGAAAAATTCAAAACTTATATAAGAGGTGAGTCATAAATAAGAAATCAGATCTACTAAAAACAATTAACAACCAAATAAATTAAATTTCGAATATATATATATATATATATATATATATATATATATATATATATATATATATATATATATATATATATATATATATATATATATATATATATATAACAGGTTTGAACACGTAGACATGTGTACGTATCTAAATACAGAAACCCAATACCTATACGAAACGAAATCCAGTAAAAAAAAAAGTAAAAGTTAAAATCAGTTGACATCAGCATGATGTGTAGAAGGATCAATCTAATTAGGAATTGATAAATTATTTGCAACTTCTATAATTTTGTTTTTATTGAAAACTATTTTCGAATGTTCTAAGGACACGCAAAAATTCAAAAATAAGCAATTCAAAATGCAATTTGGTATGAACATATCAAAATACCATATTGTATTTTGAATTGCTTATTTTTGAATTTTTGTGTGTTTTTAGAACTGAAGATGAATGTATAACATTCGAAACTAGTTATAATTATAGAAGTGGCAAATAATTTATCAATCCCTTATCAAAAGTTAAAAGAGGGAAATGCTTCTTATTTTTATATTGTGAAGTTACTCAGGCCTTATCAACTGTGCTTAAACCTAAAAGTAACAATTCACCAGACTATAATACTTCTTACTGTTCTTCGAGGATGCAAAATGTAGGCACTTAGTTTATGAGAAGAACGACAAATAATGGTTTATGAAAATAAAGTTTTGCGTAATATATTTGGCCCACCAATAGATGAAACGACTGGAAATTCAGACAGTTAACAAATGCCATTGACCCAGAAAATATTTGTTGTTAAATAATGTTCACAACCCAGGAAGTCACCGTTGTCCTTCCTCGTTGTCAGCATTAAAACAAGTTCTATTTCCTTGATCATCCCTTCTCTTATTGGATGTATAAAAGCCTTTCTGAAAAGGACAGACATAGCAGTAGAGTAGCAGTAGGAATAGCAGTATCACAATGTAGTAACCAGTATCTAGAATGTAGTCTTAGAATAAGTATTAGAATGTAATATTAGAATGTAAGGTAGAATAAGATAATGTAAGACACTCTCACTATGTTTAGCTTTAAGTCTAATTATAATATCTTTAAAGTCTATCTGTCACTCAGTAGCATCAAGATATATATATATATATATATATATATATATATATATATATATATATATATATATATATCATGTAACTTGTAAACTATTTAATAAAGTTATTTTTAAAGCTCACACTCATCGACTTTGTTAACTAGACGAATAATTAGTGTAGAATGTTGACTTAGTGTAGAAATAGGCTTATGTATCAGGAAGGTCTCTCCAATAATTAATTTGGAGAGGGAGAAGGATCGAAATAAAAAAAATTCAAATTGCTTAAACTTATCGAGGGTTCGAAACATTAATATAATCCCGATTTCTTAGCCTGGTTATTGGCATTGGTAAAATTGGTTATTGGCAACTGACGAAAGGATAAACCGGAAATTATACGGGAATTTGTTTGATTTTGTCCTGAAGAATTAGGGCTCGTTGAAGATATATATATATATATATATATATATATATATATATATATATGGAAAACTATTGTTAATCCTCAGTATTATTGTAATTGGTGAATAATTATAAGATCACAGTATCTATCAATAAGACATAATCTCTTTGCGTGAAGAGATGCTCCATGTGCATCTGAAATAATAGAGACTAACGAGGTTTTTCAGCTATATTAGTGCTTGTCTGGATTCTAATAACAACCAGCATATCAAAATTAATTAAAAAAATTAAAAGAATTGTAAATAGTATGTAATGAAAAAATTGCAATTGAATTAAATAAAGTTATCAAATACATTAAACGGAAAAAACAAAAAAAAAATATTGTTTATTACAGATCCAATTCATTATTCTGAACAACAATAGACACTTTTTCGATATAATAAATACAATCGTATATTTAGAAATTCTTATTTATTTATAAGAGGCAATAAACAAGTTGGGAAATGATGGCAGAATATTAGAGGCATTATCCCATTAATGTGAAATCTATTAGTGGAAATTAAAAGTATTGTTGAGTTAATTTGAAAATAAAATAAAAAGTGGGAGATAAAAGAGAGGCGAGGAATCGGCCTGGAATGGATTTATTACAAAAAGCAGAAACTGAAGTGGGTTTCTCTGTAATCCCGTCGATGCAGCTACCTCTCTTCCCTCAGAAAAATATTTTTTAATTCCAAACTGCTGACGATTTCGATTTAGTTTATATATAATTAGAACTGGTTATTTAAAAATAAAAATTGCTTTAAAAGCAATCTTTTTCTATTACACGTACAATTAAAAAATATAAGGTAAGTATATTAGGTAGTGGTCTCGAAAAAATACAGCATCCTACGACAAAGTGATTTTTCACAAATCGCAGATTTTTAAAATCAAAATCATAGTTAATTTGTGTTAGAAAGTTTGTTCGTGTTATTTACGTCCTCCCTCAATTGACTAACTGTTAAAATCAAAGCTAATTTTATTTTAATCTGAAAATTGCTGTTTAAATATTCAAATCAAATTGACTAAAATCGTATCAATACGATTCTGAAGCTTTATACAAATATTTATTGATGTTTTTAATTATGTAACAATAGCTACTGCCCGCGGCTTCTCACGCGAATATTTCATTTCTGCCATTTCGTTTTCATTTATATACGTTCATGGTAAGATTATTATAGTTATATAATAATTTCGTTACACATGAGTGTGTGAGGCAAATCCTGCTTCTATTTCCTCGCAATAGCATGTATCGCCTATTTAGTCCGAAAATGGAGCCTTCAGTCAAAACATGCATAATTATTTTTGCTTTCCCTAACCGAAGTAATACGAAGTATATAGTAAACGAAGTATATAACTATTGCGATCGTGAAAATTTTCGATATCGAGTTTTCAACGGAAATACTCGTTTTGAGGTCCTCTGAGTCCAAATAACCAAGTCTGGCAAAATGCTCTATGTATCTGTGAATCTGTGAACATTCTAGCTCAAAAACGAAAAGTTGTTAAGAAAAGATTATTATAAAGGTTGTCTGCCAAGAGGCCTTTGTGCGTCTTTTAAGGAATCTCCAATTTCAGACCATTTCATGTAAACGTGATTAACAAATCAGGACGATCATAGTGATGAACAAATGCTATAACATCCTGAGTTCTCTCTTCCATATAATGGGGCTCTTTCCTTTGAACGTCTTTCCAATATGGAAAACGTTACTATGACATCATTGAGAAGAACATAGTTATCCGCTCACTCTGGTGGAGCCTTTCTGTCTCTATCTCGGCGTAGATATTAAACAGAACTTGGTTTAAAAGATTACGATACGCAAGATGTAATTAATTCTAATCTTTTAGCTTCTAAACTTAACCGTTGCATACCGTCGTAACAAATTTGCTACGAAAATCCCATACATGAATTAAGCCTTCCGTCTGTAAAAAGTGAAAAACCCGTTTGAGAATTTTGTTTTTAATCACATAGAGTACGATTTTTTTAAATCACGCCTTATTGCACATCTACAACATAAGACGAGCCATCATTAAAAATTTGAGCTTTTTAGGCATTGTCGTTTTTGAGATACAGTGATTACTAAACCAGTCAGTGAGTGAGTGGTGTATTTCTATTATACTGATAATACAATTACCTTCCTTTTAATTGGCCATCTGTGTATGCATGTGAAATGTATGGTATCCGAATTATTTAAAAAAAAAAAATTAAAGATGAACGGGTTTCTATGAGAACTTGAGCTGAAAACATGTATACAATGTCCAATATGCTTTTATATATTATTTTCATATATCTAGTATTTTAGCTAATAATCGCCAAGATTAAATAATTTTGTTTTCGTTTTATATAGAATTTAATAATCTTTAAAATGAGTACCTATAGTTTTTCAAGGAGATGTATAATTTTTGAGTTATTCGAAAAACTAATTTTTTATTAGGCTTTAGAAGTAATTTTTTTTTAACCACTAAGATTTCGAATTATTTCAAAACTAAACTTATTTCACATCTAAAGCATAAGGAGAAGCACCATTAAAAATTTCAGCTTCATACATAGGCATTGTCGTTTCTGATATACACTGGTGACTATATAGATGGTAACTTGCATTTATAGATATAGATGATATTACCTGAAATATTATGAGACTTTTAATTTGTAATTAAAAATCTCATAATATTCAAACTCTCATGATTCTCAAATGTCATCAAAAATGCTTTAGGAGAACTCAAATTCCGTAAAAACTGCTATGAATTTGATCTTTCGTCATTTTGTTGGCAGCTAGAGGCAGATATAGCTTAAACATTCTTAGGGCTTTTTAAATCAGTTCTGGCATTTACTCGTGAAAAGCGGACATCAAAATTTAACAGGCAGATAACAATTTAAATGTGTTATTTTATTAATAAAATAGGTAACAAATGCCAATTCCCCAAATCGATAACATATAATTTGTAACCCCATAATAACAGGCTGTTTGTCAGAGAGAACATAATGTCGTTGGCGATAACAGAGCCTGAGGACCTTAGTAGGTACTAAGGTTAATGGTAATCCTAAATCTAGCGCTAGTAAAGACTACCAGAGGCTGCTATTTATGGCTGCTAACCCGACCCTAATATATCCCATCCCCAGGTGAAATACGCTCCTTACATATTTTACGCCTCTCTCGCTAACCCTCACCCAGACCTCACCTGTATTTCATCTTTGCCTGCTACATTACCCACAGGAAAAAGTCTTGCAGTTTTTATTTTAATCTCCTAGAAGATGTTATTTGAAGCAATGTAATCTGAGCGTTGTACGGAGTTTCCGAATTCAGAGCAACTTGTCAAAACTTTATACATAAGTATAACAAAAGCACCACTACCTACGTCTGAGGGTCTGAGATACATTACATCAAACATCTACTATGTTATATATACATATCGTGATAGTAATAATTATCAGTTAAGTGGAATAATTTATTTTTAATTTATTTAAATATTATAAACTCAAAAAACTATGTGATGGTAAATTAAAAAAACAGTGAAATCAAGTGTGCAGTGACAAACTGCGAATGGTGATCGAGAGGGAGTCAAAAATTGACGATATTCATTTCGATGAGTATTGATAAAATTCGTTTAAAAACAGATTATTCACAACCAAATTAATTTTTCTTTAGCTAAATAGTGAAATATGTGTGTGGAAATTTTAAAAGACTTACAAAACAAAAATCAAACAATAATCACGAATTAAAATTCTGATAGTCGTAGGTACACTAAAAATGTCAGTCTTGATCTTGATTTCGCTGAGGGCAGAAGACTTACTTGATTTTTATTTTGTATTATTAAAGGGTCAAGAAAATTATTAGCTGTAGACAAAAATCACGTGGCACTAGATTCCTATCCATCATGCTGCGAATAGGAAGATATTGCAGCATTAATAATGCAATGATTAAAAAAATGTTATACAATTTTTTTTTATTTGATTTCTCCTAGCTTTCCGTCAGTTTATGGATAAAGACAATGTGGAGAATTCACCATGTTTATATATCTTGAAAATTTATAAGTAGAACACATATTGTTTCACAATTTTCATGTTTTGATATTAAAATAATCATCATATTAATATAAATAAAACGATGACGCACTAATCATAATAAATATAATGGACTTATAATAAATATAATTTATCTAAAACTAAATTCAAAGCCCTATGTTCTGAAATAGTAGAACGCGTGACTACCTGCATCTAATTTTTACTTCAAAGAAACATCTGTATATAAGCGACCGACATTTTTCCCACATTTGTAATAATTTTTTTAATGAGAAATTTTTTCGTCCCGCCAGAATTAGGTTTTATTTTACTCACCCCATCGGCAAAGTAACTTGTATTCAACCGAGATAATTAGACTTTTTACTCTTTCAAATGTTTTTCATCAGAAATATGTAAGATAGAACAAAAAGTTTTGTTTGTGACATTTCGTGTGCGCAGGTCAGGTAATGACTTGCACATGCGCCCTCTGGAGTGGCAAAGATTAATTAGCCCTAACTAGCTTTCGTTTACTAACAGCCGGCTAAGGGAGGTTTTTTTTTTTGTCAAGATCATTATTCATCGTACGTAATTCTCGTTCATCATCTTGTCTAAAACCTGTTGGGTACGTTTTCAAAAAATCAAGGAATCAATTTCTGTATGCAATTCATTTCGGAAAATATTGGAGCTAAATCGAATAACGAAATTTTCGGTGGGTCGCATGTTTAATTCAATATTTAATTTTTCAAACTAGTAAAATGTGTTATTTTATTTTATAGAATTTAGAATTAGTAGAATATACTTTAAATTAATCAATTAAAAGTTGAAAGTTTTTTGTTGAAACTTTGGTCTATTTACTAAAATTGTTCAATCTAAGCACCATATATGTTCTGCCAATGCTTTTTTCGGAAACATTCTGAAAATTGTCGAAAAACAAATATATTATCTAATATTACAAATGATTTGATACGAGGAGAATCTGGCCACTTAAAAGGCCAGCCATCAGGAAGGGGTAGGGTGTTCAAAATCCCAGGGTTCCGGGCTTCTAGGGATTCGCTGGTACTGCCCTCGGTTGCGTCCAGCAAAGTTTGCTGGCAGTTTACTACTACTTTGAATAGGTAGGGACATATTTTGGTGGCACTGCCCGGCAGTCTAGAAATGACGTCATACCTATACTGCTGCGTATCTGACCTCTCCTCACGGAGTCATACTGCCTCAGATTTTGCGGTTCCCGCTTGTCATTTGAAACAATATCAATTAACAAAAAGGGATTTAGTGACTATGACGACGAACGTATAGTAGAGTTTATAAATCAGTATCAGGTTCTTTATGACAAACATAAGGACTACAGAAATGTAATAGTAAATAATAATGTGTGGAAAAATATATTATTTTATTTTTATTTTTATATTCATACATTATTATTATTATTATTGTATTAATAAACAATAAAGAAATCTCGACAGACGAACTTTGATCATTGTCTAAAATACCTAACAAATATCTAGTTGTACATAATATAACAATATATATATATATATATATATATATATATATATATATATATATATATATATATATATATATATATATATATAGTACATATATAGTTGCATTTCTGTAAATTCTTGTAATTTATTCATTTATCTATAATTTGTGTATATATCTTAATAACTTATAATTTTAAAGGTATTAAGGATATACTATATAGTTATAACGGTATGGTATGATTATAAATATAGGAGAGGTTATAACGTTATAGGTTATCCAAGAGTGGGCCGCTGCGGTGGGCAGTTTCAGCGAAATATAGAAGCAGTAACAGTTAGCGGCTTAGATTTCCAAGCTCTGCCAGTCGCAACCGCGGGCAATACCAGCGAAAGTCATAGAGTTGACTAAAAAAAATCGATAAAGTCAAAAAGTTTGTTGAGCAATTATATTCAAATAAAAAAATAATTTCAATCTATAATAAATAATATCACGTACGTTTGTAATTCTCTGACGATGCAATCTAATTTATAAATATGATGCTGTCTATAGTTTTAAGTGAAGAGAAAGCGTTACCTATTGAGTCAAGCGTATCAAGAAAATTGAATTTGACTCGATTATTCAAACTTTTGATGAAAAGAAGGTAAGAAAAGTGTAAATAAAAAGTAGTTCAAGCTGAACTAGCATTATTAAGGAAAGCATTACTTAAGTTATTATTATTAAATTATACTAAATATTATTATTATGATTTAGTAAATTAAAAAAAAAAAGTATTGCATCTTATGTAAAAATGTAAATCTTTTGTTAACATATTTTAGTAGTAAGCTTCATTTTCACATTTTTTATTATACATTTTTTTTCCGTTTTCATAATTCCTTAATTCAAAAATTCATAACATTGACACATGGAATATTGAGTAGGAGGGGGTCTGCTGTATTATTTGTGTTAGGATAGTTCTTGATAAAATTTTGCAGCAATGAAACTAAAACAGATAAAGATCACTTACATATCATAGATTGCTATCTCTGATGATACCGAAATTTAAAAAAATAAATAAAAACAATTTATTAATATTTTCACAGTAGTTGTTATTTCAGTAGCACATTTTTATTCTTTTCCTTACATAATTATAAAAATAATGAAAAGCGAAAAGAATTTTATAGTTATTATATTCTTTAATATTTTTTTTATTAAAAGTCGTAAAACGTCCTACCGAGGCAGATCGAACAAAGAATCGGAACCTGGCAGGATAATAAAGCCAGCATCAGCGGCAATAAGCCATTGGAAGGACGCTTTTGTTGAGATTTATCCGCGTTTGGTCGAGACAGAGCGTCACGCAGCGGACCATCCATCGAGGCTAGGCGTCACCATTATGTGATGGATCCCTGTCCTCAGTGACTGCCGGAGATAGCACCTTTGTCCCTGTCCTTTGTGGGGTTCATATCAGCCGGCTACTGATATCCTCCGTCATTTAGCTATACAGTCTTCACGGCTTCATCAATAATATCCCATCCGTTCATTTCAGTACAATATATATATATATATATATATATATATATATATATATATATATATATATATATATATATATAATGTGCCCATGTTATGTATATGTATTTTTACATGCTTTGGTCATGAATATGCCTAGTTGCTATATCCCTGGTGTGCGCGGAATTCATAGAGGAATGGAAATAGAAATTTAGTCAGTATTTTCTACCTTATTTTGGTTTATAATCATGGAGATATGGCCTTAGCGCGGAATTCTTTAAGCATGGTGGAGAGGAACTTTTAAATCAGTTGTATCAGCTAATAGAAGAAATATGGGAAAAAGAAAGTATGCCTAATGACTGTAGCGCCAGCCTTATATGCCCAATTTATAAAAAAGGAGATAAACAGCTGTGCCAGAATTATAGAAGGATATCTCTTCTGGGTGCTGCATATAAAATTTTCTCAAATATAATAGCTAAAAGCCAAGTCTTGATTACATATTTATCGGTTATGGGCATTAAGAATAGGAATGTTTGGTTTTTCAAATATTTGTCTTGTCCAGTAGAACCCCGCTTATCCGTAAAAATGTCGCCATTCCGGTTAACGCAAAATTCCTGATAAGAGATGGCATGATTAATAAAAAAATTCATGGTATTACTGGCATAAATTAAATTAATGAGCATAAAAATATAAATATCAAGATAGGTATAGCAATTAGGCAATATTTGAAGAAGGAGCGAATGTTAGGTTAACTTGATAACATGGGATGTGGGAGGGACATAGAAATCCATAGATAAAAGAGTAGCAGTCATGAGTAGCATTATATAACATATATAAATCAAACGCGGAACCGGAATGTAAACATGTAAAACAAGTTATTTTAAAATAAATGACTATAAAATATTAACAAGGGGCAAAAAATATTTTGTCTCTTCAGTGCTGGCGCATTGCATATGTAGTCAATATGTTAGGCACAACCATATAATTTAAAATGTTTCTAGCATTTAGTTTAATAGAAATACGTAATCAGAATAAACTCTGCATGCTGAATATTTTTTATTAATTCATCTTCAATTAATTATTAAATCTACGAGTTTCAGTTAACATTGTGTATTATAATATCGAATCAGTTTATTGTGAACATGAAAAATTATTGGCCCAGATTCGTTGGCTGTGCCAGCAGTAACAGGTTGGGACTGGATGTACCTGATCTGTTGGCCGCATTTTAGCGTACCTGTTCCAAGTGTGGTATTAGTGACAAAGTATCAGATTGATTTTTTCCTAAATATTATTATTGTACACAGAATTGTTTCTTATGAATTAGGTAAATGTTTATATTTAATAATAGTTTAACATTTGAGATTCGTTATGCTGTTTTATAACAATCGTGCAATATTTTGATGTAGCTGATGTTGAAAACGGGTCTGAAAAATCCGGAACATTGATTGAAATTAATTGAGTAAATGAAATAAGTAAATGAGGATTAATGTTGATACCTGAAAATACAATAATTAGATAATTTTATATACCGTTAGGACAAAATTAGAGCGAGAGTTACTTATTTTGTAAACATTTACAACAAGGAAATAAACATTTTTACAAGCTGGGATATGTATGCTTCTCTCCATAATATTTACAAAAAATCCATTCCGATTGGATAACTCCATCGGTCTACTTTTACAGTACATGCTGTATGCTTTTGATGTAGATATCGTTGAATGTCATAGTTACAATATTGCCTTTCTTATGCATTCTATATTTTCATAAAAAAGATTCAGAAATTTTTGAAATAAGTAAGTTTCGACGAAGTTTAAATATGTCAAAATCGACGTCGATTTTTGAAAAAGTTAGCGCCATTTAGTAAACTTTACAGAAAACACATGAAATGATTTTTCCCCAAATAACAATTTTTTTTTTATTTTATTATTTATTATAGAGAGTAAGAGTTTATTAATCTGGCAAAATCTGTATAATTACAAAATATTTTAAAGGATTCTAGCACTGGTTAAGGCCAGCGTGACGACTGAGTCATTAGTATTTGGTGCTTACGTCATTAATATTTGATTTTTAGAAAATTTCCAATTTTTTTTCTCGATATATTGTGAGCGGGAATCGATAGAGGTGGTGTTTACGCCCCAAAATCAATTGAAATCTCAATTTCGAATTTTCGGCGCGTAAGCCTTTTTCAAAATACGAGGTCGAAATAGAATTTGTTGGATTCAATCAATGTACGACGTTCATCTGTTTTTATTAAAAACTTTTAAGACAATTCAAAAAGTTATTTTATTTCTATGCAATTGTGGCCAGTTCAGAAGCAGGAATAATATATGAAACAATTCCAATAATAATCAAGCAACTAATCAAACGATAAATGGCTACATCAAATATGATTCTCATCAGGATAATTGCAGCCTGACTCAAATAAGGATAATAAATGAAATGAAACTGGAGGAAAAGTCTCATTAGAAATTCCTTCGAAAATTGGGGAGATACTCGCAATCTCTCCCCGCCCCGCTGATCGAAATTGACTGGTTTTTTTTTTGCGGTTCATTAAATGTCAAATTAGACTCGTAAAAAAAAGTCATCATTCAATCGATTGATAAATAATACTGACATTGCATTTTTTAAAAACGCGTTATCTTTCTCAATTTTACCATGCTTGTGTTAGAGAAAGAAGAAAATACTTCCTATTGCAATTAAATAACACAGTATCATCATTACACCTAGTTTATATAAAAACCAAATTAAGCACCAATAATCCCTCCTCGCACATCGCTTATTATATTTCTTTAAAAAAAAAATATTGTAGAAACTGTAACTTCACTGTTTAGGATATTTAAAACGATTTATTCGACTCCTGGATCCCATGAGAAATATTTCAAAGAAGTAGAAGTCTATAAAGACTACTGACAGAGACTATATTATAGATATGATACTGTGGTCCGTAAAATAATTGAAAAAATTAAATGAAATAATTTTGTAAATTTGAATGTATGAATTTGAAACTTTTACTTAAAAATCATTTGTGTTTTATCAATTTCCAAGGTATAAATCACTAAACATATCTAATGTGATCAGCTGGATCGATTGAAGCGGGAAATTGAGGAAAACCGTCTCTCACTTAAGAGACGATGTATTTTATTACACCATGTCAATGGGAGGCCCCATGTTGCAAAACAAACAATGAAAAAATTGAAGGATTTTGGATGAGAAATTAGTCCTCATCTACCACATTCTCCTGGCTTAATGCCTTCGGATTATCACCTTTTTCGCAGTCTTCAAAACTCATTAAGTGACAGGAACGTGAATTCATTCGATGAAGTAATTCATCGAAATTATAAATGAACCAAAGTATTTTTCAGAAAAGGTATATAAAAGTTGGTTTCAAGATAGCAAACTATTATAAAACAAGATGGTAAACATATTTTAGATTTAACGTGTTTCATTAATTTTTTCCTACTACTTATATCACGCATTTAAATACCGACATTACTTATGGGATGACCTGGTACAATATATATATATATATATATATATATATATATATATATATATATATATATATATATTGTACCAGGTCATCCCATAAGTGAGAATATACACACAAAATAAAACAAAAATAGTCCCACAATCATAATGTGCTTATACAATATTGAGACCAACCAAAGAAACCAGTAAATCTTGTTCTTTGAGGCAATAAAGAGAAAAACATGAAGTAAGATGATACTATCTCACTCTAGATCGTCCTTTCAAGCATCAAAAGCTCATCGTGTTTAAAAACACAGCGGTTCATGGACTTTTTGGAGAATGGGGCCTCGAATTTCGTAATGTTTCCTCAACGTTGTTGTTTATTTATATATATATATATATATATATATATATATATATATATATATATATATATATATAATTGCGTTTCTTTCCCAAAGTTCTGGCCTTTGCATTTTTATAATATCTTCCTGTTTATTAAATAAATTCCTCTTAAGAATTTCGTAGTAATATTATACCTTATTAGAGCTCGGTCCTTAAGGAAGACATGTCACCAGTAAAGCAGTAAACCACTCAATCACAAAAGATCAACCCTTTCCTCACCTGCCAGAGACACTCCGATTACACTAACTACGCTATGGCCCGGGCTAAACATGTTTACTTCGCCATATTTACATAAATCTACATATTTACATATTCAATCGGGTCGGTCCTCCTAGCCGATCTGCTTTGGCCCCGGGGCTATGAATATTGACCGCTTCGCTCCTGGTCTTAAGATGTCCCAGGCATTAAGCCAATTCTCAGACAAAGTCAATAATTTTGTCTCCTATTGTTACATAAGAAAGAAGTGCTTGAATTAAAATATGGGATTACGGATACCACTCTCGTATTAATTTATATTTTGGTCTGAATAAAGTGGTACATTCAATTTTTAAACATTGCTCAAATGAATAAAAATTGATAAGCAAAAGTCTAAATATAACCATAAGGATATCAATTTGTCAAAGTTGATTCGAAACCTTCCAATACTTCAAAGTGTCGATTAAGTTTCAAAGAATCCAGAATAAGCCTTGTTGGACGAAATATCAGGAATAAGGTATTTACTTATATAATATTAAATTGTAATATATATATATATATATAGAAAACAATTGGGAGATTCCAAACACAAAGCCTCAAATCTTTAAGATACCGGCAAACAAATAACCAGTCAACGTTTCGCCCATTCAGGCATCATCAGGATTTACACCAAAAAATCACATCGATGATGATCAAATACAGCATATCTCACATCAACCGACTCATCAACCAGAGACAGCACACCACTCCAAGACATCTCTACTACTCTCTAGACAGAGTAGAAGTGGTCCACCAAACTGATGTAAGAGAAGCGGGAAATATATGTGTAGCGAGCGGGCTTATGTTAGGGATGTGAATATCGAACAAAAATAATATATATATATATATATATATATATATATATATATATACATATATATATATATATATATAGATATATATATATATATATAGATATATATATATATATATATATATATATATATATATATATATATATATATATATATATATATAGATAGATATATATATATATATATATCGAACTGCTATATATTTCTATATTTTTTCGATATTTTCTAAAACTAATCTTACGATATATATATATATATATATATATATATATATATATATATATATATATATATATATATATATATATATATATATATATATATATATTTATATATATATATATATATATATTTATATATATATATATATATATATATATATATATATATATATATATATATATATATATATATATATATATATATATATATATATATCGTAAGATTAGTTTTAGAAAATATCGAAAAAATATAGAAATATATAGCAGTTCGATTTATCGAAAAAAAATATCGACTTTTCGGTGATTTGGGCCTCGATATTTTTAATTTTTTAAAGGAACACACATATCAATATTTCTGTGCCTATATAATCAAGATATTGTTTTTAAAATATTGATATTTCTGTGCAGATTTAATTAAGGTATTGCTTTTAAAATGTCGATATTTCTGTGCCGATATAATTAAAATATTATTTTTATAATACTAATATTTCTGTGCCAATATAATTAAAATATTATTTTTATAATACTAATATTTCTGTGCCAGTATAATTATAAAAACATATATAAAAAAATATAAAAACATTGTTTTTATTAAGTTCAACAGTAGGATTTAAATATTTAGAAACAGGTTATTTCCTAGTTTCCTTCTGATTAATTTAGAAGTATTTGTAATTTATAATTTAAAAATTAACGATATTTTGAAATATCGATATTTCTCTGCCGATATCATTAAGATATTATTGTTATAATATCGATAGTATTTTGTCGATATCAGTATGATATTGTTTTTATTATGCTCATTTGCAGCAGGATTCAAGTAATAAGAAGCAGGTTATCTTTTTATCTTATTCCGATTCGGTTCAGGTTATTTTTTTTTTTTTATATTCCAGAAAGATTTTGTTATTAAGAAACAGATAATTTCCTAATCATCCTCCAATTAGTTTGAACTTCTTTTTTTAATTCACAAAAATATTTACGATATTTTTAAATATCGATATTTTTATGCCGATATTATCAAGGTATCAATATTGTTAACTGATATCGATATCAATATCAATATCGGTATTTTTCTTTCGACATCCCATCCCTAGAACACTACTACTATAGATAGTAACACGAACATATCACGCTACACGTTTTTATGGCTCTTTGTTTGTCGTTATTCCACATTTTTTTCTCTTTTCTTTTTTGTTGAAAAAATATCGGTTAGGTATAGTTTGAACTAAACCGTTAATTATAAAATGATTAATTAATCTATTTATTTTAAAAAAAGACATTTTAAAATTGATGTGAAAAATCATGGTGATTTGAATGATAAAGTTATAATTTTGTGTATATTATTCTATAATATGAAATTATATGAAGTATTCAAATTGTTAAACAAAAATTACTTTTTGAAGAGATAGGAGAAGTATTTCTAAAATATACATAAAAATAATCAATGTAAAAACCTGCAAAGAAAAGATAAATCACAGATTCAGCGTAAGAAAAAATTGAGACGTTAGGCACTTGGGGTATAACTGTACCTCAATTTGAGGGATCCTAGAGAAATAAACAAGTTGCATGTGACTAACAGTAATTGGGTGGAATTCGGCAATAACCAGCCCTAGATGAAAGTAATAGAATACAAATTAAAGACAGCTTCAAGGAATTTAAGATTCCCAATGTTAAAACACGATGATGGTATACCTACTGCGTCAAAGACGGCAAGGGGACACTTGTATTTCACGCGCTTAGTCGAGGGCTATATGTTTTCTTTTCCTTTCTTCAGCCATTCGTAGCTTTTCAGCAGCAGCATCTTATTTGTATTAGTTAATTTTTTATTAAAATTAAGTTAGTGGCATTTTCGCCAACAATGTTTTAATTTTTTTTATGATTGTTTGGTTCCATTATAATGTTTTTGGGAACATGTATAAGATACTTTACTTTTTGTCGTAGCAATTCATTGTAAGATGAATAATGATAGAAAAGTATTACATAATTTGTATTCTATTACTAATTATGGATAACGTAACTTGACCTATTAGTTACAATTGAGAGAAACTTAGTGATCCCTTCGCTGCCCTACTATTAAAACCCTATCACGAGCCATAGACAATTAGAAAGGGCTGAGATAAAGAAGGGTGAAGTGCCCTAAAGGGGGAGGTACTTAGTGGTTCGGCAAGCTGATGAGGGACAGCACCCTCTGAATAGAGCATCAGCCATTTCTTATGAAAAAACCCTTGAATTCTTCCGTTGTTACTGTATACAATACTCATGGCAGCGGACCCCTCCTGCTGCTAATAGTAGCCCCTCTATCTTCCATTCTCATTTAATTGTCTTTGTTTACCTCCGCTTCTTCCGCGGTCTGTTCAATTAAACGAAAGGGGCCATAACGAGGAAGATTAATTGAGTGGGCTCGGTTATTTTTCACAGCCTTCCCAGTTGGGAAATGAATACGAAACTTTTGTTCAGACTGCCATTTTGATTAGGAGTTGTATTTGTTCGGAAGAGCAGCTAGCTTCCCGGAGACAAGCTCATGGTCTAATTCACCTTCAGTACGATCTACACTATGTCCAGCTACTTTATTAAAACCATTTTGTGCAACATTGTTATATATTCATTTTATTTAATTGTATTCAATTTAGTATTATACAATATATTTATATTATTTAACATAATTTTGAAAATAAATTATTAACAGGCAATTTTCCTTTGTCTACATGCGTTTTTGTTTAAAAAAAAAAAAAAAAATTACGGGTAAGTGCTAGCAAGTATAGCAAGTAAGTGCTACAAAGCATTTATTTATTAAATTATTCTACCATTACCCTTAAGGGTATGTTGATGTGCCATTAATAAATTCTACTATAAAACACCTTGGAAAATCTTCCCCATCTTGAAGGATTCTTTTCAATGCTTTTGCCTTATGCAGGGTTTGCCTTAAAAAATCAAATGTAGAGGATTGTAAAAGGACGTGCTTATATCCTAATCCTGGTATTTCAACAATAGGTACACTTTGTGACTTCGGATCCTCCAGCAATGGATGACATCTTCTCCTCTACACCATTGCCATAATGTTTTCCGCTGAGTGCTGTTTTCGTTTTTAGTACTTGATACCGAGGTGAGTTGGCTGCAGCATCATCTCTTTCGTTTCCGTAAATACCCTAATACGAGAGAGTCCAACTATATTTTTATTTTCCTGAAAAAATGCCACATATAAATTATTTATTATTCTTATGGCAGAATGCTAATGAATCGATTTTTCGATTGCTACTTGAACATTCATCGAATATTTGGAGAATAGCAGATTTTTGAGTACAGGAACGTTGGTCTAACGTTTGACGACGTTGGTCTCTCCAATTAATTTCGGAGCAATTTTCATTATTTTGTTTTCTTCTTCTTCTTCTTTTCCTTCCTCCTTATGCCTTTCAGTTTGAAGGTGTACCAGCCATCGCAACCAGGCATCTCGGTCTCTCTCGAGCGCCTTCATCTCTCCTATCGACTTCCCTCGCGATTGTCCTAGTCTGGATATGTGGTCTTCTTAAGACAATCGAGGCCTTTTACCTGTTGGTCGGGCTTCATAGAAGCTTCTGGGTTATCTATATTCTCACATTCTACAAACATGACCATACCAGTTAAGCTGTCTTTTCTTAAGTGTTTGTCCCAGTGGTTCGACGTCAAAGTCTGTCGTTTCAAATGCAATCTCGTCTTATTTTTCCCACCATTATTCAGAGATGCCTCATTTCAGGAGTGGTTATTCTTTTTTTATGTCTGTCTAGTGCTACCCAGCTTTCACTACCGTGGAGCAAATTTGGAAGGTACGCTGCTTTACATATCCTTAATTTAACGTCCCTTCCAATTTTTCTCTTACCCACTGTGGAGTTATAGATTTGGAAGTAATTATTGCTAGATTTGCTAATCCTATTGTTGACCTCATCATCGACTTTTCCACTCCTGCCTAATATAATACCCAGATATGCATAGTCATCAGTTTCCTATTTGTTTGATAATCGTTTTATTTCCTATGAAACTGATACTTAGTTAGTAGACTATTGCTTGTCAATATCTCAAATACTCACTTATTGCAGTTTTAAAATCTCTAGAAAAGCACATTGGAATTCCACCTAATTAAATTACCATTATTAAATCTTGGAGTAAAATTTCAATTTATTTTACCCCCAGATCACGGCTACCAGTAATTATCTTATCAAAAATATCTGATGTGGACAACACATGACTTCCTTGCACGCCTATTAAACTATAAATCGGTGGCTCAAAAAGTGATTCTGAATTTGTTTACTAGTTTCCGATGATTACAGTATCTCAAAAACGACGGCGTCGCGACATCCATCTATTGACACACACACACAGAAATGGGGAGGAAAACTAGTATTTTACACTCAATTTTAACACTTAAAATGATGTGTACAACACATGACTTCCTTGCACGCCTATTAAACTATAAATCGGTGGCTCAAAAAGTGATCCTGAATTTGTTTACTAGTTTCCGAAGATTGCAGTATTTACACTTTTATGTTTACTTCGTACAAGGAAGTAAAAAGAATGGAATCAACCTACATTTAGAAAATTCTATGCTTGTCATCTGAATTTTAGATGTTACCATATTTATATGGGTTATAAATAAGCTGTTGCATCTAATAACACGCTTCCGTAATGGCCTTCGAAATAATCAAGAGTTACTTTTAATTTTGTATAAATTACCACCCTCTTTACGTTGATATACTTACTTGACCTTTTTCTTTGCAATTCAATTTCCTCACATGTCCTTGTTATATTGTTGAAGCACCATCGTTGAGCCCCTACATCACCAGATACTGATATTGTTTATTCCGAACACCAATGTAGTCTATCAAAATAACTGTAGGAAGTAATAACAATTTTTGATCTGAAATAGCTGATTGTTCCGGAAGCACAGCTGCAACGGACTTTAATTCCTTAATGTGTTACCCTCCAGATGATTTGTGATCCCATCATTAGCTGGTGGTTTAGCGCAGCAATTACCTTTGCGGACCGGTTCGCAAGTGTTTGTTCCTCCAGGTGCACTTGCAGGTGTTCGCTCAAAACATTATTTCGGATAATTTAAACTTCATTTGAAACTTTTTGGATGTGTGTTTAAAGAATCTTCATTTTTAAAACAGCATAACTTCTTTAAATCATTCGGAATCAAATTCAGAAATGAATGTATAATTCGATGTAATATTCTTCAGATAATTAAATATACAAGAAGGTTGCAAAAGGCGTTGCGAAGAACCGTTAGATATGCCTTTTCTCCTTAGAGATCGATCAGAGCAGTTTAAATAATGTCAATAAACAATTGTAACATGTAATTTTAGTTTAAATAAATTATATATATTATCTTAGATATTCTGAAACCTACCTAGGCCTGCCTATTCGAACTGTGGAGAACATAAAATTATTCTAACAGCAAGTGTTCCGAACAGTATCTTATTTCACGTTTTTGTCTTATAATTATTCAAAATTTTATCAGTTCCTATCTCATTACTATAATATTCCTGTCTAATCTTCATTTATGTCTGTCTAACTTCATTTGTACCCATAAACTTCCTGATATCTTGAAATGAAAGATTCTTGCAAATATAATCTTTTTGAAGTTCTTATACTAAAGATCAATGTAAAAAACGTTCTTATAGGCCTACAAATGATTCCTTGGTGGCAAATCAGTTATCCTAAACTAGGGAGAGGGAGTGGAGGTGGTTTGGAGATTTATCAGTATAAGAACAACAGCCGTTTTTTATGAAACTTGGCCGACTTAAAATACTGTATCTTCAGTTTAGCTGCCGGCCTCATATCTAGGTTTTACTTTTGGAGGGGAGGGAAAGAAGGAGGGCGGAGAAAGTTGAACTCCACTTTTTAACAACTTGGACGATTTTAATAAAATTTTATTTACTGTTATTTACAGACTTAATATTCTTTGATGGTAAATCCTTCCCAATGTCCTTTTGAGGAATTTTTTTTAAAAACTTGGTACATATTCTCCTTAATTATGCCTTAATTATGCTATGAGCTGAACTATCCACTTCCCCTTTTGTGTATGTACCGTTTTCAAATGGTTAGTCGCGCAATGGGCAGAACCTTGCAACGATCAGACAAGCGGGCGGAGATATTGGACGATTTTAATAAAATTTTATTTACTGTTATTTACAGACTAAATATTCTTTGATGGTAAATCCTTCCCAATGTCCTTTTGAGGAATTTTTTTTAAAAACTTGGTACATATTCTCCTTAATTATGCCTTAATTATGCTATGAGCTGAACTATCCACCTCCCCTTTTGTGTATGTACCGTTTTCAAATGGTTAGTCGCGCAATGGGCAGAACCTTGCAACGATCAGACAAGCGGGCGGAGATATATATGTGTATGTACACATATACAACAAAGATGAAAAAAAAAAATACACTTTTATATGTTTTTAATGTTGCTTATTAACGTTGTATTAAGTTCAGGTAATATTTATGTTTAATACCCTTATTATTAGTATCATACTTCAAACTGAGAGCGCGGAATAGACATTAGCCGGAATAAAATGGCGACCCGGAACGTGCAATACCAAAGGGCACCCTCGCATACATTGCCAAGGTACCGGAACCAGTACCGCAGAGGTACCCTTTTGCTCGGGCGCACCGGAAGCAATTATCCACTTCCTCCGGAGGGTCATCCCGATGACTTCCTCTCCTCCGTTTCCTCTTTCGCTTCTTCCTCAGGTCCGGGTCCTCATTATCCTGGACATCCATTGTGTTCCATTTCTCGTCTCTTTTGTAACATCTATTGAGCGAACTCAAAAGACTTTAATAAAAGGCAAATTTATACAATTGGGCAAAATACAGGATATAAATTTGAGTCCTTCAAATTGTGTAATTCCGACATAAAGAAAGGGAAGATGCTTTTTCAAGAGACCTAAGTTCTGTCATTGATCACTTCGTTAGTCCTTTTCCTTGTATTTTATATTTTTTATTTTAAAAAAGATATGACCCTTGGAAATTGATTATATTTATTATAATTATATTTTATGATTATATTTATATTGAGAATATATTTAGTTTCAATAACAATGGTTTTGGCTTCTATTCGCCTGCGTAGTTATACTATTATTTACCTGACGCGTTTTTGTTAAGATTAATTTAGAAAAAAAATATTTACTTTTCAGGATACGCCGTATTTACAAATACAATTTTTCTCCCAGTATAATTATAAACATTATCATAAGACGTAACCTTTTAATTTACAAACTAAACTATTTTATTTTTGATAAAAAATTTCTCATGATTCCGACTAGCGTCTAAGATATACCAACCAGCTCAACTAACTATCCGAGACTTTTTGTAACACAGAACATATTGGTATGTTTTTCTAAGTTTAATATAATTTCTAATAACTATTCAGTTAGTTAGTTAATTGAAAATGATGTGTAAATTAATTATTTTTCATAAATCTAAGTATCAGCATCGAAGTAAATAGCCTATAAAACCATAGCAAATATTTCATTAACTATTGTAAATCTGTAATGGATTAAGTTTTATATATGATAAATATCATGCCACATTGTTATTTTATATAAAAAGTACCCAAAATATTATGATGCATTCTTCCTGGATTTATATATATATATATATATATATATATATATATATATATATATATATATATATAATGATTAAAGAATTCATATCTTAAAAAAAAAATAGAAGAAAAAATTATGAAGTAGGAATGGATGCAACGTAGTTGTATTTGTCCTATCAAGCATTCACCTGCGCACAGCCTATTTCACACTTGATCAAGTGGCCTATTTTAGCGGCTAATCATCCCTTCATTTCTCATGGGAACTAGCCTTGGGGCGATTTCTCTACAGTTCACTTTTTTCTTTTCTTTTATTAAATATTTAATTAGACTGTATAGAATAAAATTATTTAATTTTATATTTATATAGTGTATGTTCATTTATATTATTAGTAGTATTGATACTGCATCCATACTTAACGCATATATTTAGTTGGTTATGAGTTAATTCGGGATTGAGAAAACTATCCATTCACAAACTGTCAGAAGATTTTTAGAAAGATTATTAAAAAAAAAAAAAAAAGGAAGTAGGGATGCTTCATTGCAGATATCAAATTCTACCTTATCATCTATAAACACAAGATCCTGCCTTGTACACTAGCATGCATGAAAATCGGGTAACTTTTACGGATGTGACGTAACAAGAAATAAGCAATCAAAATTGAAAATATAATCACGAAAATTTATATTTATAGAAAACATTTTCGGTGTTGCTATAAAATAGAATTTAAATATATATGAATAACCGATGCAAAATAAAGTAATAATAAAAATTACCAAAAGTAATCATATTTTTGTTTTATCTTTAGTTAATTCATAATGAATAAATTCAAAAACGTTTTATTAATTTTAAAATCAGTTGAATAGATTACATTAAAATGTCTATAAATACTGGCGGCAATCTAGTTTGTTTGAATAATTTATTTTCTTGCATTTCAATAATTCTCTTTGCATGAAATTCAGTAGACAAGCTTTGAATAGCACAAAGAAAAAAATAGTCTTCATATTTGCCCAAAAATATATTTATTTTTATATTTATTTATAAAATGATTTATTATGTTATCGTGTATGTTATCGTGTATTGTACATCTCGGAGAAAAAGTGGAAAAAAGTTATGAAGAAAAGAAAACTTTTTTTGCGCAAATTCAAAAAGTGTAGGTACATTTTTTCGCTAATTTATTTTTATAATAACTTAGGTAAAGAAAGAAAGATAATTAGGTAAATTCTCTACAAAACAAAATTAATAAAAAAATTCACCGAAATCGGACCATTATTAGTAAGGATAGAACGTATTGGACTTTGTAGCTATGTTCCTGTAACCCGTTCACTTATTTAGTTGTTTGGATAACTGGAAATATAAATCTTCCGGCACATTCTAGATACTAATTAGAAAAATAATTAAACCGTTTACAAAGCAAAAAATAAAATAATCCCAATCGGACTGATACCAGCGAAGATATAGACAACAATTTTCTTATCAGGATTTCATTCTAATCGGTGAGGAAAATCGTGTGAGTGTACCCACCACTTATTTGTATTCCGTTTTTCTATCATTAAGTAAATGCTGACTCTACCTTCAGTAATAAACCTTCTTCATGAAAAATGAAATAAATTTCTCAAGTTGTTTTCGAAATATTAGAAATCTTGTGAATATACCTCATGAATTAGTTATTTGGCAGGGCTTATTAAGTGCAAATAATGTTCGGGCATTGGAGCTGATTCAATATAAATTTAAACTGTTTTAAATATCTGATATTATTTTGAGAGGTTACCAACTGATGATTTTTAGCAATCATAGCCTTCAAGAGATCTTTTTGCTTATTTCATCTCAAAAATGTCCCCATCCATAAGACACCATCAGCTGCTAATGATAAACTTTACTATTAAAGCTCAACACAAACCTCCATTCGTGAGAATATTGACATTCTTTAAATGAGGCTGAAATAGAAAACGACTCCTCGAGAGCCATTACCGAAGCCTGACCTTTACCTGGCGATTGGAATTAAATGTCATGCACGAAAAGGTGGAGACCGAAATATTTTGGACCAGTGTTATGTCACATCGGTGGAATTGGCGGCCATATTTCTCAAATACGAAAGTATTTATCGAGATTGTACTGGACTGAGTAATGGCCTCTGGGTTTCTCCACTGCATGTTGTACGATGGCAAATAATTTATCAATCCCTAATTAGATTTATCCGTCTATACCATCATGCGGATGTCAACTGATATAGTGTCTTGTTATAAATATAAATACATGACAAGATTGTGATCCCAAAGAACACTTAATTAGCGAAATGCAGACGGTTAATTTTTTTACTTTAACTTGAGTGACTTTTATATGTTAAATGTAAATACAAATTTAGGCAAAAAATAAGATACGAGAATTATAATTAGGTTGTTATTGGAAGGTTCTAAGCAAACCCCTGAGTTTCTAAAACTGTAGTAATCGTTTAACGTCTCGACAATTTAGAAATAATTAGGACTTTTTTTTTTATTACATCATCCTTTCCTGCCTTTGGACTACATTGACATATTATGATGGTTATACATCTTAATGGTGCTAATAAACATCTCCAAGCAGCAGTACTGTGAAGGCGTGTTCCAGTTCCACATGTGCGAATTTATATTCGATCTTTCTATCTATCTTCTTCTGTGCCTCCTCATTCTGTCCTGCCAGGAGCGGATCTTCTCTTTTCAAGATTGAAGTCACTTGATAGGACTACAACTAGGCCCACTGCAGTTTTCCGCCCGTACACAAAATCATTGGAGTACGATTAGTTTTTTTTTCCGTCTTTATACGAGACTTATCCGAACTTTCGTGTGATGTCGTATTAACATAGGAGTCTTCATTCTTCTCTTGGTATCAATCGACAGTTGTGATTTAATTAAAACAATAATAATTTTAATAATCCCAATGAGTACGATTCCTCAACGCCCTCACATAATTTAAATGTTCTGGGATTATTCCATTTCTTTTTTTTTTTTTTTTTTTTAAGGAGTTTTAGTAATGATATGTAATTTGAATTTAGTTATTTAGCGCCGCAACATAAACTCCCATAGATACAGAGAAGAAGAAATATGATGCAACGTTATGGTGCCAGGCTAAAACCGACAACAATAGAATATGTGATCGACCACTTAATATGTGTTAATACCAAATCACCCGTAGTAAGAAATCATTAAAAACACTATTAACGTATGGTGGAAAGTATCCATGCTACTACTTTTCCACCTATAAAAAGAGATCGTAGTGAAGATTCTCCCCATTTGCGGAAGACTACATATCAGACAAGTCTCTACCTGACCTTTACACATGTCTGGGTACTACAGACACAACTCTCGGTAGGGGGTAACATTTCTCAGGAGCCGTCCAGTCCTGAGAGGATTAAAAGGATAAAAACCGAGGAGGAGCGGTCGGAATTAAATGCTAGCGGAGGGTAATTAAGGTGAGATTCCTGCGAGAGGGGGGAGGCGATAAATCCTCAGATATTCCTGCGGAGGATAGACCCTCTGCGTGCTAAGGGTAACCGAGCGGATTTAGCGCTCTTCCAGATTTATGTCTTGTCCGGTCTCCAGGAGTCACTGGCTTCATAAACTCCTGGAGGGGAAGGAAGGGATTAGTTACTATTGCATTAGACAGTTTTATGGAGGATAATCGAAAAAAAAATGATAGTGCATATTTATGCTATTTAGCTAAGATTGAAATTGGAACAGTATGATTGAAAATACCTAGGACCTCTCTTATGAAAATATTTATTTTATACGTACTTAATTTTCAAAACCATTCTTTACCTCTTAAACCTTGTTTCATCATGCAAATGCTCCTTTCATGATAGATGACATAAGCTTCATATTCATACATTCATAATGTATGAATATCATTCGTAATTTTTCTCTCCGATATTAAGAGATGAATTTGATTTTTGTTAATTAGATTTATTTAATTTCCCAATAATTACTAAAATGAGACCTTAATTGTAATAAATAAATTGCTTGATACCCTCTGGATGAATGAAAAATTTAACTATATAATTAGGGATTGATAAATTATTTGCCTATTCAATAATTTTGTTATTATTGAAAATTAGTTTCAAATTTTATACATTCATCTTCAGTTCAAAGTTTAAGTAGATTATATCAAACAGAAAAGGTTGCATTGGTTTGTTCTTGCACTGGACTAGTAACGGAAAATGGAAGTGGCGAATAATTTATCAATCCCTAATTAGATTGATCCTTCTATATTATCATGCGGACGTCAACTGACTTTAACTATATATGATAATGACCTTACATTCTTCGAAACCTAAAATAAATGTTTGTGGCAGTATGCATAGATTTTTTAATTTAACTTAGAGACATTTAGGCCTAAAAAAAAAAATTATATTTAGACCATCATCTGTAGATAGAAATCATTAAAAACACTATTAACGTATGGTGGCTTCAAATTCAACCTTTTAATAATTAAAACATTAGGCGAAAAAAAATATTATTGGAATATAATTGGAATTAATACAAGAAGCCTTACATATTGCAAATGCCAATAGATAAGTAACCAGTCAATGTTTCGTCAATTGATATTCAATAAATTTTCTTTAATTTATTAGATGTTTGTTCATAGACAAACAATTGTAACGTCTATGAAGGTTTACATTTTATAGTTACTGTAATGTGAAAAGAATGTGTTCTTAAATATTGTTTCTACTTGAGGGTATACGGATTAGGAATGGTATCCCTAATGGCCCTGTTCAACCATGGTGTACAATTAATCATAGCCTAAAGTCAGTTCCAACCATATCCTCCATGTCACCATCCACCAGGGGGAACCCTCCAGTAATTTTTCAGATGTTTATTCATTTCTTTTCCATATCCGGCCATGCATGAGCTGGGGGAGGCAGATTCAATGACTCCTTTATGCACGAGGGTCCTTTGTATCCTGATGAAACTTTGATCAATAGAGGATTAGAGAAAAAAAAGTTATTACTCAGTCTTGTTCAGGTGAAAAGCGGATTTCCCTTATTCAAGGTTTATCAAATAGGAAAGTGAGAACCATTCCCTCGTTTCGGTGTTTTCCCAGTACGAATGTATCTGTGATTCTGTATGCCTTATGTGATTTCGGTATTGCCTTGCCAATTGCTTTGTTGGTGCTAGGACTTATATTGAAATATTCTTAGACATGTTGTATTTTAGAATTTCAAACATAAATAAACCTTAGATGATTAAATTTCAGATTTTTCATAAAATTTTAATTTAAGAATTTATGATTTTTAGCCAAAAGATACCAAATAGTTGTTCGGGAAAACTCGAGTTTTCCTGTTAATACCATTCAACTGTTTACTGAGGACAAAAATTCCCATTTCAATGAAAAAACTAAAATAAAATAAAAGACAAATTAGATAAAGACACACACTCTTTATTGTAATAGACTCATTTTGAAATGCTCGCATATATAGGAAAAATTAATATACAAAAGACTATTAATAAACAGGTTGACCAATAGGTAATTCATGACTATCAGTTACATTTCATACATAAGTCTTACACACAATTACTGAATACATTGATGGAGCACAATTGGTGCATTTTTGGCTGCGTCTCAGGCATTTGATAGAGTCTGCCATTAGATCTTCCCATTCACCTCACCGTACTACCATATACTTATTTTTTTTTTTTTTTGGAAACCTTCAAAACTGAAACTTAGAATTTAAATACATACAAAAACTTACTTAAGTCCATATGGTCATGCATACTCTTCACAGATATGCATGTTTAAAAAAAAAATGTAAATTTTTCAATGCAAAAATAATACGCCTGATAACAAAAGCATCTTGTTAGCTGACTAACGAAACTCTAAATGTACTATATATATATATATATATATATATATATATATATATATATATATATATATATATATATATATATTTATATATATTATATAAATATATATAATATATATATATATATATATATATTATATATATATATATATATATATAATATATATATAATTTATACTATATATATATATATATATATATATATATATATATATATATATATATATATATATATATATATATATATATATACAGTACATTTAGAGTTTCGTTAGTCAGCTAACAAGATATATATATATATATATATATATATATATGGACTACAGATCACCTTCCGAGACTAACAAGTTAAAAGGAGTTGCTGGACACTGACGCTACCCACGCCTGATATTTTATTTGTTTCCAATGTGGTCAGAAAAGTTTCAGCATATCAAAACATCATATGACAGGTGCGAATTAATAGTGTAACAAAATGGCATGTTATTTAAGGGTTACATCAATTAAAGCTGAAATTGCTTCAATTCAATTATTAGACAATATTCAGAGCTATTAAAAATTGCTAAACAACAATTATTCATTAATTATTACTTACTATTTATGATTCATACATGACAGACAAGTGTCTGTTGTAAATGCAGTGTGACAAACGAGCCTGTGAGACAATATTTTTCAAGAGAATATTATTTTGATATCATTAATAAAGTTTCTAATTATTGTTTAATTATTAATTTATACTTAAATTTCCCATCTCTATAGCAACGGTAGTAAACTAAACTGAAATGTTAACTGTATTTATCCGTTTTTTTAAGTTTTACAAGTGCAACATAAAAATAACATTGAGATAAACTAGTTCTTTTTAATATTTCATTGTCTTGATGTCTATTTCTGTGGAAAATTCATGCAGCCATAAGCTCTTCAATGCTTGGCAAAGAGACTCGGCTGCCATCCTGTTAAAAGCTGAGAACCATTAGACAGTTTAGAAATACGACACCAAAGCAGAGTATTGCCTTACTCCGATACTAAAAAAGGCTCGAGAAGAATCCTTTTTCCCACTTTAAATTGGACAAACCTTTTAAAAATCTCTATATAAAGTTTATTTCCACTTAGACAAATCTAGCTTGTCCAAAGAAAATAGAGTTTCCTATTACTGTGTTTACCAATTCGCCTGTTAATAGAAGTTCAAAAATAAATTAGTGGGTGCTATAAAGATTCGGTGCTTAAGAAATCAGGCATGTGCATGTTTTTATTGTGTTTTTTGTGAATGATCGCGACTTATTGTTCGCCCTAAACGAATTTTGAACTGCGGTTTGTTGTGAACTGTCCACGATTATCTATAGGCTGTCATGCAGTTGATTGGACAATTTCAGAAGGGAGAGGCAAGGAATATATAGATAAAATGGTAGATTATCAGTTACCAAATAATTACGATTTAACAACTGTTTCATATTACATTGAGCACAATGCAACTTGTGTACTCCTTATTTAGTAAGATCAATCAAGATAAACGTTCGTGTGACGATTCCAGACAGTATACTTCACATAAAGGAGTCATTGCATTTTAGTTATTTCTGTGTTCAGTTATTAGCAAAGGATTGATTCCAAACTATCTTTTTGGTTTGGCATATAATAAAAAAATAACCTTTTTAGCTCGCATTTGATCGAAGTATATAGCAAGGAGAAGTATTGCGATCGTGAAAATTTTCGAATTCGAGTTTTCAATGGAAATACACGTTTTAAGGTTCAAATACAAAGTATCACAAAATGGTCGGTGTTTATGTGAAGAGGGTAGCTCAAATACAAAAAATTATACGATATTGAAATTAAGTATTTAAGGTAGGCACATAAATGTGATGTTACAGCAACTTTTTCGTCAAAATCGACTAATCGGAAGTGCTACTTTATATAATCGATTTTACAATTTTTATAATTTTCTCTGAAACGGCTCCAACGATTTTAATGAAACTTGCCTAATGTTTTCTCCTTAAAGCCCTTTAACTTTTTTGTATGTAGTAAGTATATCAACGAGAAAATACAGGAGAAAAAGTTATGATGGAAAGAATATTTTACTTGTGTTTAACCTAAAAATCATGCATTTCATAGTATATTTTGTATAGAAGTGTATGAAAGATAATTAAATTATCTAAAAACCGAAAAGAGAATCATCAAAATCGGACGAGTACTAGCAAAGATACAGCGCATCAGACTAACAGGAACTGGCAATTATATCTTGGATATTACAATTTTCTCTGAAACGGCTCCAACGATTGTAATGAAACTTGCCTAATGTTTTCTCCTTAAAACATAACTTTTTTGTATGTAGTAAGTATATCAACGAGAAAATATAGGGAAAAAAGTAATGAAGGAAAAAATATTTTTTTGTGCTTAGCTTAAAAAGCATGCATTATATAGTAAATTATGTATTGAATTGTATGAAAGGTAATTAAATTATCTAAAAAACGGAAACAGAATCATCAAAATCATACCAATATAGGAAAGATACAGCGCATCGGACTAACAGGAAGTGGCAATTATATCTGGGATTTTACAATTTTCTTTTAAACGGCTCCAACGGTTTTGATGAAACTTGCCTAATTCCTTCTCTTTAAAGGCCTTTAACTTTTCATGTATGTAGTATATCAACGAAAAAATGCAGGGAAAAAAGTAATGGTGAATAGAATATTTTATTTGCCCCTAACTTAAAAAGCATGCAATTTGTAGTAAATTATTTATAGAATTGTATTAATTATCTACTAAAAAATATTAAATTATCTAAAAAATAATAAAATAATCATAAACATTGTACCAGAATCAGCAAAGATGTGAATTCTTTAAAATTATATAAAAAAGATAATTATTATAGGACGGTAAGGGGAAGTTGTGTTGTGATGAGCCCTACGCACCAGATTTTTTATTTATCTGCATTAAGTATAAATTATTCTATAATTATTGAAGTTTTCGATTTCTTGTATACATGAATCTAAACACAAACATTAAACTTTATTAGTCAATTGCTTAATTGGATATTAAAAATTTGCAGGAATAACATCAATTTTATTAATCTACAATTCATTATTTTAATTTATAAGTGGAAATAGCCGACCGTTAAGAGAAGGGATGCAGTAGTGATCGAGTCCAAGAGTTTGGAAGATGGTGGTCCATAACTAACAGCTCCTTTAAATGAGAAAGCCTCCGCATCTGTAATTATATTTTTCAATCCAAAAGCAATTTGTGAGATTTCGGAACCGTTAAACCTAAGTGAAAAATTCACCCCGATCAAAAATTAATTTTCTCTTTACTACGCTCAGCTAAGTGCTATACAACCTACGACATCTGAGTTGTAGTTTATTTTAGCTCAACACATTTTAGCAAAGGTTATTCAATACCTAAGGATGCTCAATACCTTTTCAAAATCGGGTCAATGCTGATATTGAGGATACAGAAATATGCATTTATCTCAAACAGAAAAATATCTATGATAACAACTTACAGGACTGCCCGAAGAATAAAAGGAATCTATACTGATCCCGATTCATAATAATAGACCAAGGACGAATTGTAATAACTATCACGGAATTTCACGCTTTCCAGTATGTTATAATATTCTCGTTAATCATGACTAGTCGAATCACCGAATACGCCGAAGAAATAATCGTTGGCTACCAATGTAGTTTTAGGAGAAACTGTTCAAATATTGATGAAATATTTTTATGGCTAATAATAGAGAAAAAATAGAATACAGCGGTGTAGTTCATCAGCTTTACATCAGTTTCAAAAAAGCTAATGATTCCATTTATCGTCAAAATTAGTATAAAGTTTTGATTGAACAGAGAGTATTAAAGAAGGTAGTGAAAATAGTGGTGATGTGAATTTCCTAAACATTTAATAAAGTTAGAATCGGTAATCGTTATTCCGAGAAGATTGAGGTTCGTTCGGGTTTCAACCAAGCCGATTCCCTTTCACCTGCTCTATTCAATTTAGCACTAGAATATGTCTTTAGAAATGAGGTAATACCGAAAAAGGTTTTAATCTGGGTGGTAAAATATTTTGTGCTAGGTTATGTTGATGACGTGTTACTGTTGGCTGGAGATGCGGAAACTATAAAACTAAATACAACAACGTTGATGAAAACTGTATCATATCAGTATTATTTAATATTTAATGAACACGAATATTTATTCGTGTTCATTAAAAAATGCAAACTGATTTATGCGAGTTTATTTCACAAAAAAAAATATATATATAATAAATTGAAAATAAAAAGTTTATCAATTTCACAAAACAGCAACAATAAGATCCTCATAACACAAAATATTCTGTAAAAATAAAAGTTTATCCATCGAAAGTAAGAATTTTGATATTGTAAAAAAAAGCATCAATATTTTTAAGTTGGAAGCATGTTGTATATTTTCAATCAGCTCATCAATGTTAGGTTTGATGGAGCTAAACTTGCTTCATAGACTCTCTTCAATACTGAGTGTTTACGCCTTTATAACGGTAACCATTCTGAATTATTTGTATTAATTGTAAATCGTGTGTATTCATCTTTTGTAAATCTAAAATAGAACCTAAAAGATAAAAAGTTATCTCTGGCTACGGAATTACGCCTATAAATGACCTTTATTAATATATTCTTATGGATACCGGACCCTACCAAAATGCTACTCAGATTCGAGCCACAAATTTTCAAAAGAAATACCTCGGAGAAGGTACATTGATAATTCCTGGAGGCCGAGAGGGAATATGGAAATCATGCTTCGTCACAATTATGTTGATACTGTTCTTTTTATTAATGTTGGAAGAAATGTGTCCAGAAGAGATTCCTCCAAAGTTATCAGAAGAAAATATTTAAAAAACAAGAACGGGAAGACTGAGGTTAAGATGATTAGATATATGATTATTAAATATGTGAGGAATGTTCTATCAAAGTTTATATTTAATTTTATCAATTATTTGACAGGAAAAAGTACAAGTTTTGATGGAAACTAAATAACTTTAAATGTAGAATTTGTTGAGGATTTAAAAAAAAAAAAATTAAAATTGATATATTTTTGATTGAATGCTTTTCATATATTGTTTTATATATGTGCTATAATACTGAAAATATTACCTACTACAGCCCATCGGATTTGGTGATCAGCTTGTTACAGCCACGCATTTCGGTTTAATTGCAAAACTGGATTTAGTTTTCGAATACAATATCTATATCGTCCTCGAGTGGAAAACATTGTCTATTTATTTTTCTCCTCCATTTTCATAATGATATGGCGATTTTTCTTCTGATAATTTAATATAAAAAATTTTGTCTTTTTGAATCAAAAGTAATGAATTAGTTTTGGTTTTAAAAAATAAACGAGTAGTAAGATTGTTTAATATTTGAATTTTAAAAAGCAATTTTATGTTGTTGAACTCTAAAGAATTTGAGCAATTACCTAGTATTCATTACCGTTTCAAAGTAATTAAACACAATTAAAAATGAATCGGACGAATAATAATTCTTGTTTTGTACAAACAAACCTAATATTTGCTTTTATGTGAAACAAACATTGCCAATAATCTAATATTATAAAACATTAAAAAAAACGCCGTTGACTGATTGCTTATCAACAGAAATACTAAACTTTCACGACTTGAGCAGTTTATCTTGTGCAGTGCGTGCCTTGTTAAAGCAGTTGACTGCTACCGATATCAGATCTAACGCCTACCAAGACGGATGAGCCTCAGACACCGAACCGTTAGGGTAAAGTAATTCCTACTCCATCGATAATAGAAAATAAAGGAAGAATTGCGAATTAATTTACCGAAATGATTCTTGTAAGAGTAAAATATTTGCAATAACTGAAAAAAAAGAAGAAAGCTCTGTGAGATGCATAGGGTCTAAAAATGTAATATGGGTGATGCGGGAGTGTCTCAATTTTTGGAGAAAAAAATTCGTCAGTTTTTTTGTAGATAGATACTAAAACCCGTTTTGGTAAATTTATATATCTATGCCCTCATTATTTACTAGTAGCAAGATTAAAGAAACATTGGATATTTTTTGGACCAGGCAAAAAGAAAACGAAACTAAAAAGTGAAATTCATTATCAAATCTAAAAAAAAAAAAGTGGAAGTACCAAGTTTTGACTTCATTCATAAATGCGAGATTGAAAGCGAAAAAAATAGTTTGGAATCCCAAAATGACGCCATTGGTACTTATCGTTTCATGAACCCCTTGGATTTCGGAGTATTTATTTTTATAAGAAATAAAAAAATGCAATAGCGTAATATTGCGCCGTAAATTTACTAAACAACTTAAAACTTTCATTCACAACGGAGACGAAAAAATTAAAAAAAAAAAAAAATCAATTTTTTTATTTGGTATTTATTGTTATTTACAAACATTGCTGAAATTTTGTTTGTCAGGATAAAGTTAGCTTCCTATGAACCAGTAGATAAAGACCTCTACAAAATTATGTAAGGCTTATGATTGAATAGGAAAAATGATTTTTCTTTATCAATGTTTTTAAGTTCTTGAATGTAAATTAGCCTATTTTGCTATCAACTATTTCGGGAGAATCGAGAAATCGTATTTTTTTTTTTTAATTTTTAATAGTTAAAAAGTACATAAATAAAAATATTAAAAAGTAAATAGATATGGATCCTGTCCCCATACAACAAATTAACTGGATGACCGGTTAATCGTGTCCGTATAATGAAAGCTTCATTGTTAAGAAGAAAAAAAGGTTTTTGTTTAAGTTAAAATTTTAATTTAATTTATTATTTGAATTTATTGCGCTGAAAAATTCCATATCATTAAACAATATATAACCCCAAATTTTATAATATCATTTTGCATATAATTCCAGTTCCATGATGAATTAATTCCTGTTTTTTACGTAGACAATCTTTCAAGCCATGGATTCGAATTTAATACGGGATCCTTTTAAGCTCCATTTAAAAGCAGTATCACCAGTGAAGGACAGAGCCGATTTGGATTTCTGATATGGAATTTAATTGAGACATTGGAGAGAGTTATTGAGGAGTTAGGAGTGCGATGGAGCCGACACCGGAACCGCTAACTGCCTTCATTATTCCAATCCGGATTATCTTGTTTTTTATTCTTCTTCATTTCTTTATATGCCTCTAAAGTCAACGAGTATTTCTGAATTGATAATTCTGCTTAAATTATTTCTCCGCCAGTAATTAGATATTGGATAACAACGGGAATTCGGACAGTTCTCCACGATATTGATTATTAGTCCTACTCTCCTCGAAAATATAGGCTTTTGCATTTTATAGAAGTTTATCAAAGAGGGCTGGGGATGGATTTCAAAACATCCGTTTCATACCCCGAGAAAATGGTTTTGGGGGTTTATACATATATATACATATTGTAATTTGGATACTTCCAGCGACCCCCTTTGGATCAAATGAACTGAAATTCTTTACCTATGGGTTTTTTTTAGGCCGAACATTACCATAGCAGTAAAGGCAAATTCGATTCGTAATTCCGGCAAGTTTAAATGTTTTTCCGCGGTTTTTAAGGTTAATCGCACATCTACAGCTCCTCCAAATTGAGTTGGAGGGTTGAAAATTTGTACGTGAATTGGATTTGTATTAGAGAAGTGCCTTTGGCGGTCTTTAATCCATTTCACCCATCCCCGTCATTGTGATATTTTCAATTTCATATTTTAGTGAATACACGACCTTAGTGAATTCTGCTCACGCTATTAATTTTTTGTGTTGTTTTCCAGATGCATTATATCGATGCCGCGCAAAACCTCTTTGGTGAACTGACAATCTCCTAGTCTGACACGTGTTGCACAGCAGAGAAGGTAACTTTTGGAAGGACGAGAGTGAGCCGACTTGATAAAGCTTTTTTCGTGCCCGTTTCAGCGACTGACCGATCTGTTAACCACAAGAGGCGTAAGTTGGACAACGCTTCAAAGGGTCAGGTCAGTAGACACAAGTATTCAACAATACAAGTGCCAATTACAGTAACCTCGCAAGGTATTGTTAAATCCATAGAGACACGGAGCCAAGCGCCGGCTAAATGGGACATTTTGTTTTACTTTTCAACTTCATCAAAATTTTTTTTTCATCTGAAGGACTTTACTTTAGATTTTTTCTTTATACTTTACTTTACGGACATTATATTTTTGTATCACCAAAACTGTTTTTTTTATTTTATTTTGTTAGAAGCCTTCTGATCATAATATAAGGTTAGACAATCACCAATAAGAAATAACCCAACAACAAGTTATAAAATGACATAGTTTTATCCTTTTATTACGACATAGTTTTATCCTGTTATTACGACATAGTTTTATTTATTTCGGCATCTCATCGCAAAAACAACGAAAAGCTCAAAAATTTGTAAAAAAAAAAAAAAACGTTATCTATATTACTCAAATTTAATAAACTAACCAGAAAATTATACAATGAAATTAGACGTAAGAAGAATGAAAACTTTGATAAATTTCTGAACAGTTTAACGACCTCTGATGAGCAACTTTGGAAAATGACAAAACGCATTTACCAACACCATGTCTCTCTTCCTATTCGACGGCCTGATGAGAAAATCCAATTATAACAATCTTCAACTTCATATCCGTTGAAGCCATTTAATTTAATCAACGAAAACGAAAAGAGAGAACATGTGATCTGAATTTACGACGATTTGTTTCAGTAAATTTAAAAAATATTAAATTCCTCAATTAATGTAGAAATTATAAAATAAAAAATAATAAATTACAGAAGTTAGAAAGGTATTTTCAGAAGTCTTCAACATAGAATATTTATAATATAAGAAAATCGGATAGCCTAAAAGCTTTAATATTTGCTTGCCATTTAGAAGACACGCTTCAACCACACATCAACAACGTACTTTCCAATGAACTTGTTTTATACCAAATTAATATACCCTTACCAAAGACACTTGCCACAAAAAGCAATTCATCCACACGAAGTTCGTTATTTTATTGAGAATTTATCAAATAAAAAAGTCCCGGGTTATGACTTACTTCCAAATTTTATCCAGCTTGGAAAGCAATTCTCATTTTAACTAATATCTACAACTCAATTTTTATAGTTACTTATTTCCTAGCTTAGTTGAAATATTCTGAAGTTGTTATGATATTCAAAGCCAATTATACTTCAGACTCTATAAATTCCTATCGTCCTATTTACCTCCTTTCTTCCTTTTCCAAATTATTTGAAGACGAAAAATTCATCATCATCATGGTCTAAATTCTCTTGAAATATTGAATTCCGAATCATCAGTTCGGTTTCAGAAAACATCAGCCATACAACAATGCCATCGATCGGTAGATTACATTTCCAATGTTTTGGATTAAAGAAATATTATCCTGTCGTTTTCCTTAATATCAGTCAAGCTTTTGATAAGATATGGCATAAAGGATTTCTTTCCAAGCTCTAAATTTTACTTCCTCCGGCTTACTACTTAAAATTACTTTCTTAGTTGACAGACAGAAATTTTAAACTAAAAGTAAGTTATGAATTATTGGGTATTAAACGTGTCTAAGCAGGAGTTCCACAGGGCACTGTACTGGGACCAAAACTGATAAGCCAGAACGTGTGCTAGACAAAGTAAACCTAATGTATTCGGTGAACTGCAATTCCGACATTTTTTCAGCTTGATTTGATTTCTGGCCGATAGTGCGGTGGCCAAGAGACATGCCTACTCAACCGTCATCTGGATGAGCACAGATTTGCTTCTAGCAAAAATACTTTGCAGATGGCAAATTAATGTACTGCCACAACATATTTTGTATGTTATAATATGTTGAGAGTGTGGTGGAAGAGCATGTTTGAAAAGTATCTCGGTGAGCAGAGTCAAAAACCTTGGTGATTCGAATCCGGCATTTGGGGTTTGATCATAATTCTTTGATAGGACTATTAGGAAAACCTCGACCTTCATCCAGGCCTGAATTGGTTGGTACTATGTAGAACAGCCCTTTTTGTCCTAGTTCGAGTATAAATATACATTAAATCATATAAACAACAAAGACTGGTTTATTTTATAATGACAATTGATTTTATATATTTAAAAAAAAATCTGTCTATTATTTACCCGACTTCGGCAAAGCCATAAGGAGGATAATGTGTTTAGCTTGACCGTTAGTAGGTAGCAAACGATATTTTGAGCGAACAATTTAATGGCTCAAATTATTCGTTGTGATCTCGTGAATGTTTTGACAAAATACTAGAAATTTTGTATTAAATGTGTTAAATCTGTCCGTTTGAAGGTATCTTACGATTATTTGGAAAAATGGTTCAACCCATTTCCAAGTATGATGGGCCAAATTACTCGTGAATTCGTGAATGTTTTGAAACATTTTGAATTCAAAATATTAAAGAAATGTTTTATTAAATGCGGCTAATCTGTCTGTTTGAGGATATCTAATGATTTTTTTGAGTGAACTGCTATGTTCAACTTTTAATTTTGATGGCTCAAATTACTCCCGTGAATTGTTCGAAACATTGAGAACTCAAAATACTGAAAACAATTTTTCGTTATATTTTAAGTATTTTCGGCACTTTATTTTTCTTATTATATCATTTATAAGCTCGTGATCTTTACAACGATCTGTCCCTGTCTAACTTTATACGAATAAGTAGGCTGAAATGGTCATGTCAACCGAATGAGAAGACAGACAGGTAAAGAAGGTATACAAAGGAAAGATCTTCGCCAATAGAACAAAGGGACGACCGAGAGCACGATGGAAGGAGAAAGCAGAAGAGGGCATGCGACAGGCGGGCATTTGCTTGGTTGAGGACAGAGTCCTGTGGCAGGAGATTTTTAAGCAGGCCAAGGACCACTTCGGTCTGTAGCGCCAGAAGAAGTACATTCCATCCCAATCGTTTGTGAATGTCAAAATAAAAAAACCTCCTTACATCTGTGGATGTAAACATACAGCAAGTAAATTAGCAGCTTGAGTAAAGAAGAGTTTTCATTTTCGTTTGAATGCTGAAGGCACCCGACAACAAAACCAAGTTTCAATCAGCATGAGCGTCAACTTCACCAACAAACCACAAATGATCTTAAATGGATATGCAAGTACATTCCGTCCCTTAGGACGCACAGGGTTGTAAGGTCTAAAAGTTATTTCCATTGTCGGTTTTTTTATTTTTTATTGAATTAAATTTTTTTAAGTTACAATATAAAACAATGACACTGGGAGAACATTTTTTTGTGGAGTATTTACTTAATCAAAAATATTCTTGACTGGCTGAATAATTTTCAAGCACCAACCCCTTTCAAGGATAGACAGAGACGCCAAGTACTAATTAATCCTGTCAAATGGGAGAAGTGGCAGACTGGATGGTTCTCGTCCACATCAGAAGGTAATTACGCGAAAGGATAAAGCGCTCAAGAGGAGAAATAAGGAGAGTTAGTTTTTTTTTTAAATATAAAAAGGAGGTCCTGCCTCTATTATGGCGAAGACCTGACTAAAAGGATTCTTTACCCACTTTTATAAATTCTCTTTGATGCCCGGAGATAGGGCGAAAGAGGCATTAAAAGAAAAGCCTTCAGCGCCAGTATTCATTCTTCTCTGTGGACTTATTCTCTCTTGTGCGAATTCTGTCAGTCTCAAGATGTGGCTTAGGCCAACCTAACTTTTAAATTTAAAAAATTGAAAGAAAGTTTGGTCATGAGTATATGCATAGATTTACATTTTTAAATCTCTTTAAACGGCCTTAAATGCATTGATGAGCTTTTACCAATCAACTATATTAGAATTCATTACTACAAAAATAAATTTTTACTTATTTTATTTATTGGTACTCTCTTGATTTTCTACCAAACAAAAGTTAAGTACATAATACTTTTAATATTGAATTCGCAGATATTACATTCATCTAAAAATTACATATGAGGAATGAAGAATTCCAAACATTGTAGCAGTATATGTTAAGGTCCTTAGGTACAAAGTCACATATAATAGGCAAAGATAATAAATCTGAGCACGTGGTCTTTCCTCAAAAAACTGAGCAAATGCTCCGATTAGATGCCAATTAAGAAAAGTTAAATAATGGAATACTTGCAAAGTGTATGGAGCACATACTCCAAATATGGTTTGATTATTGATTGGGAGTACCTCCTCACCTTTCTAAGTTAATGAAGCTGAGAACATTCTCCACTCTATGTGAGTAGATAGATACTGAGTAAAATGCTGTGTCTACAAAAGATTAGTTCGGCAATTTATACCTAAATATTCTTTTCTATATGAATTCAAAATGGAACACCTTCCTACTTACATGTTTTCACGTTCCTACATGTTTTCATCTTTCTTACAGTGACACATAGCACTATAGTTTTAGTCTAAAAAAATATCTCGGCTTTTGTGAAAAAATGAAGTGAATTTATAAAAAAAGATATGGGGAAAAGATGTAAAAATATTTTCTGTCCGTTTCTTACAAAATACTTTCAAAATTTGAAAATCCCAGATTGACGACCACTATATCATTTTGATATGACATGAATACTTCGCGAAAATAAACATCACCAGTCCTTGAGCAACATGACATATAACAAAAGTAAAATATCTCCTTCTAGGCGAATGACAGACAGTAAAAAAAAAAGCAGGGATATGTAAATAGGGTTGCGTGCAGAAGATAGAATCCGATAGGCTCATAAATATTCATCGATAGCCTTAGACATATCGAGAAATAAGAGAAATAAATCGAGTTTGACTGCGGGAAAGTTGGAGAGGTTCAGTTGCAGTCCTGCTGCACCGAGCAGTGAACGATTGGGCCTCATCCTACTGCGTTAGTCAAATGGGCTGCGAAATAACTTCTTCCATCCAGTTGTTGAGGATAAGAGTCAACCTGGGGCGACACACGATCTTGTGGCTTCTCTGTCCGAAGAAGGGAACAAAAATTCATTGAAACTCTAGATACTGGAGTAAAATATATAAGGCTTATTCCAACTATCGAGATGTGCTATTATCAAATTTATATCTGCCAAATTAAACTAAAGAGCATAAAAATGCGAAACCAACCGGTCATCACCAGATGATTTTTATATTCCTTAAATAATAAATAAAAATTAACCTTTCTTTTTTTACAATATATCGCCGGTTCATAAAGAAAAGTCATAAAGTAACGTTTTATCCAATTAGAAATAATCAAGTAAAATTTCAAATTTTCTCTGTAAAATCAAAACATTATATTCATATATAATAGGGTTGGGGTTATTTTGATGCATTTGATGAATTTTTGCATCGATAAATATAATCGAATCTCACTACTACATAATTATATGTTTAAACCCATCAAAAGTGTACTTTGTGACTTTTCGCAATAAACCGACGATATAAGTTTTGTTTAATCTAGGAGCAATAAGTAAGTGGTAAAATAAAATGTAATTTCTACAATTTTAAATAAAATTTTGAAATAATCAATTTGTTTTTAATTTGAATATTAAAAATATTACTTTTCAACTCAATAAAATTAAAGAAAAGGCACCTTGATATAACGGAAAACTCAAACGAAACATCAACAGACAAATTTTGTAAATCTGAGGATAAGTGGAGATCACAAATGGTGCTGTTTATAAGAAAGATAATGTTTTTTTTCTGCTGGAACTACCGTATAGAACATTCTAAACTGTAAAGATTGAGTCAATGATTCTTGAAGAGCTAATGTGTATTGATAATTACACGTTATATCTTTAATATAATAGAAATTTGGTAACAAAATATGTTGTGATTGTAAGCTCCAGCTTTTATGGTCGAAATAATAATGAAAGAATGCTACTAATGCTAAAATCTCATCTTACCTTCCCTGAATTCTGTCCGAAAATTGTTATTGTATTTTTTTAAAAATTAAAAAATCGTTTTTACTAAAAGATACAGAATAAAAGAGCTGTAGCATAGCAATAACTCCGTCACTATTACTAAAAATAAGAACAAATTAAAAAAAAAAAAAAGGAATCATAACTAATGATTTACTATAATGATTTACTAACTTTAATTATATTCATTTCGATATCGGTGTGTCTGAATCAGTTTTCATATCAACGATCTTAATTTTACATAAGATAGCGTTTTAAGCCCTCTCCTCTGCTCCCTTTACACCTCTGACATCCCCGAGCATACTTGCACCACCATCTATACCTTCGCAGACGACACTGCCATTCTTTCTTCCACACAAATTCTTCTGTTGCATCTGCTGCTCTCCAAAATCATTTATTCTACTCAGAAAAATGGTTCCACAAATGGAATATCAAGATTAACCCCACAAAATCGAGCCACGAAAGGGTGAATGCCCAGCTCTGACAATAGACAACAACTCAGGATCTACGATACACTATGTACGGTATCTTAGACTATACTTGGGAAAAAGACTGACTAGTAGAACACACATACAACATTAAAAAGACAAAAACTGATAAGAAGTTTCAAACAACTATCACATCTTATGGACTACAGATCCTCACTAAACTTACGAAACAAGCGACTAATCTGCACTACAGTACTAAGGCCTATTTGTAAATACGGAGCAGAACTTTGTGGTTCGGCAAAACATGTCCCCACACACACAAGATATAATCTAAAATTCTTAGAGGGATTGTAAATGCCACATGTTTTATTTCGAATCACACTATACACAATGACATGGACATTCTTTCAATAAAATCTTACATTCAAGACAAATACACCACATTTCACTCTTCTACTTAAAATTACCCAAATCCATTAGTTCTCTCTTTCATCCTCCTTGTTACCCGGTATACCTGGACGGAGGTTAAAATGGCAATGGCAAGAGACCTTCTGGTTCACCCATAATACAAGATCTAAAAGATACTAGATTAAAAAAAAATTAACAATCATAATTCAAGGCACACAAATAGGTAGTTCGAGGACATAAAAGAACAACGTCAAATTTACTGTATGCGGTGCAATGCAGTTGCAAATACAATATAAAATAATATAGAAACAAATATTTGTCAATTATAACTATTTTTTATATTAATCTAAATAAAATTAGTGTGTTAAAATTCTATCGTTTTATTATTGATTAAACCTGAGGAAAATTCAAAACATAATTATATGGCCCATCAGTTAAGTCGCTGAAATAGTGTAACTGGAATCCTAATTAAGCTTAAAATAGTTTTAAAAACTGGATACAAAATTTGTAATTGGTTAGTTAATTAATTATGCTCCAGATTCTTCTCAAGCATTTTTTCATACTTTTGCAGTCGGATCGCAAGTTTTAATTTAAGAAATTAATAAATTAAATATCTACACAACACTAATGTTGAAATCTTGGTCAGGATTCATGAATATTCTAAGAAACATGTGCCTTTTTTATCGTATTTCCTCGTCATAGTTATGTCCACATTTTAAGATTTAAACAGTGCGATCGTTTATACAAATCAGCAAATATTTTTGCCAAATTAGACTGGCAGTTTCCAATTTATTTAATTAGGTTTATTTCGCAATGAATAATCACCTTCGGTTTAATTTCGATAAAAAATTTAATAATTTGATTGAGCCACATCTACGGAACACTACTTCAAAACTGTTTATCCCAAGGAACAATACATCGCTCCGTTAAGCAGGCCATACACCATCCCTTCAAACTATCATCAAAATGTCCACCTAACCGTTTCCAGACCGACGAAGATACGAGCTGCCATCAATCGCCGACTAAGGAGCAGATACTCTCGCCGACAAGGGCTGTTGCCACTGCCAGTCAGATCCTATTCCTGCCAGTTCCTTCTATATTTACAGGGTCATAGAAGGTAGCGACCGGAAGATGTGGAGTCGCGGTTGAGTGGAAGTGACGTTTCTGTCCCGAAGATATTTCAGTCGGGCTTTTGTCGGTTCCCTCTCATCCGAGAAATTGACATTTTCGTTTAAGACGGAATCCCATTCGTTTAGTGAACAAATGATATGAGTAATAATAGTCCTAGGGTGTCCTGAGTCTTCCAGGATGAAGGAACAGAAGGATCTGTGGCTGCTGACAGGATATTAACTTGGCAGCTGCCAAGTCTCATCTCCTATATTTCATATAGTGCTTATATAAACGTTTAACGAATTGTCAACACATTTGTTTGACATTAAGGAATAATCTTGAAGAAGCATAACTTAAAAAGATCTAAAATTTATTGACGTACGAAATTTTAAAAGAAATGTGTCAATGTTCCTAAGCTTCCAAATCAAAAATTATGATACTGGATTTTAACAATTAAATTAGCAAAAACAATTTTTTTGGTGCTTTCATATTATAAGCCGATAATTTTTCAATTCTATATAGTTCTGAAATTGTAAATATTATTATTTGTTTACTTTTTTTCTTTTTTATATATAATACATGTAAATTAATTATTAAGTATCATAAGCTTAACAATTTAAAAAAAATTAAATTATCTGATCTTGACTTATTCTCGATGAAAATATTTTCTGAAATATAATAGTATATTCTTATATTTTCATTCCGAAATATATCTTTATTCGATAACTATTTGTTTATTATAAAATTATTTTTTTAATTCGAGATAAAAATGTAGGTTGTTGTTTGGTTTATTCGGAATTTTGTAAAAAATTACGAACATTAGGGAAAAAATTGTAATTTTTTTTAATTTGTATTTTTTTTTTTACAGGTTAATTGAAGTTGCTACGGAGCAAAGTTGGAAGGTTTAATGGTGTTATGCTGCTTCTCTTGATCATGTTCTCTTTAGGAATTGTCTTAGAAATTCTTTCGAGAGCCCATTGGCAGCGATGATTGAAAAATTCGCTATGATCATTTTTCAATTCGTGATTTAAAATTGCTAAATGAATGTTTGTGGACGTTTTTTTCAGAAAAGAAATGAATCGAAAGCATTTTTTTTTCACTCCATAATACATTATCCTTTTGTTCCAGTTAGAACAAGAACGAGCTGGTAGTTATTAACTTCTTAGGAACCAAAAGAACATAAGGGGTGGGCAGTCGTTGGCGCTGCACTCCTTCCACACCAATTTCCAGCGTCTAAACAGAGCTTTGATCATAAACCGGGATCTGCTTTCGAATTGATTCAAAGAACTAGGATCGTTTTACTATCGTTAAAAGGGAAAAAAATTTCTATCAATTAAGTGAATCACTTGAACTGAGTGATTTACTTCGCCTTCACTTCTTTTGGCAATTCTTTCAGTGAATCAATCCATCCCCGCGGTCATCTGACCATATTTTTTGATAATGATGTAGCTAAGCTTTTTACTGAATCACGAACTTTGCCCACCGATTCAGAGCTTTAGCTCTTTTCACTGATTCACGATCTCTAAATTCTTCTTAAAATAAATCATGACTCTCTTTCTGTGGTTAGTGATCCCTAAAAATCTTGCCCATCAGTTACTGACAAGGGACCTCTTGCATTAGTCAATGACCAGATTAGAAGAGTTATAGACGCGTCCTTTGAGAAATTTGTCTATAATTTTCAGGATGCCATATTGTTTATTTTTCAGAACTAGGATCGCCCAGTGGTCGAAATTCTACCAAAATACAATTTTATATCAGTTCTGTGATATATTTTTGCAATTAAAATGAATTGGAATTAAAATATCGAATTAATTAAAGTTCAAAATAGAATCAATAAACACATTCAAGAGATCTTCGTGGATCAGAAAAAGAAGCAGATATCCCAATGGCCAAAAATACATTCATTTGGACTGAGAGGCGCTGTATAGTTCTGAATAATGCACATCGAAAATTTGACCCGATTACAATACAGCAAAACTTAGATTATCCGTCACACGTTTATCCGTCAGTTTTCGTTAATTATTGGTTCTTTACCAATAATGGACTAGTGCACTCATGATTATCAAACAATATTTCTTTAAGTATTGTGACTAAGAGGGCAATTAATATTAATCGTTACAATAAGCAGAACTGCCTAGGTTATTATGAAGGATGCTCTAATACTTTTTATACATCCTGCGGCTGATATAATAAAGCCATCGACCAATTGCAGCAATCAGTTGATCTACAGGAGACTGGTCTTAACTTTTTTATCGCCAAGAAGAGAACAAAGGGCCTTGGATGGGCCTAGTAATGACCGCTTCCTGCCTGCCCACATCGCCTAAGAAGGAACTTACATCGCGGTACTAACCCTTCTCCCCCCATCTCCTCCCGATCTTGCCCTTACAAAGAGGATCGGGTTCCATGAGGGCTACAGGCTCATCTTTCACCATCTCTAGGTTCGTTAGTACGGCACTATTATATCTGTAGCAATTATGGCGGTCATTTGTGAGGCTTCTCCTGGCCTGTGGTAAGGCGATAACCAACACTTGCCCGCCGCTATCTCTACCAGTTGAGCTTTCGGACAATATTTTATATAATAATATTTATATTTATTATTTTATATTTTACAAGACACCTATATCATATAATAGTAGATAGAATTTTCTAGTATGATACATTCTATTTAGGCTATGTAAAAGCATTACTCTCACAATACTTTCCATTCTCCAAACCAGATGGATGAAGAACTCTTAAAAAGGGCTTTTCGGATTCCAAAGAACTGTTTTATTCATGATACAATGTCATTGCCTAAAACTCACATCTGTACAGAAGATCAAGTTTTACATCGGTCAAATAAATATTTAAATATTTTAAAACGAAATATTTTCTCATTATTTGATATCACTATTCACCAATGGATTTGAAAATGGTCCATTTTTAACAATGAAACTTATTTCATTTTTTTTTTTTTTTATTAAATATAATATAAAAATGACAAAAACATGATTTAAATGAAGACTTCGCTATTCAATGTCTGTCAACTCAAGGTATTAGCTATTAATTAAATATAGACTAATTTCACAAAATATGGTTATTTCAAATCTCGGACGCTAAAATCTAAATACATATCGATGTTTAAAGTCATCGGAGATCAAACATTAATTTTACCAATACATGGTTTCAAAAGCATGTCTGTTTGCCATCTCTAAATATGAGCCCCAGATAATATAATAGGTGTCATTGTATAGGTACTCAACGGGCTTGCCGATTTTTGGTCTAAATGTGGAAAAGTTTTGTGCAAAAATTATAAACTTACGTTGCATGATACTGTTTTTACTATCCTTTTCTTCTTCTTCATCTTCCTTTTTGTGCCTTTCAGAGTCGAGGTACCGCATCAACACAGGATCTCCATCTGTATCTGTCTCTGGCCAGAATCCTCAGATCCTGTATACTCTTCCCACTTGTTTGTCCCAACATAGAAATATAATTGAAGTAGGTCTGACTTGACCTCCCTCCGGGTCTAGTGCCCACAGGTTTAGTTTTCATTAACTTTCTTGGATCCCTGTCTTGACTCATTCTGTTAGTATGCCCAAACCATTTGAGCTGACGCTTCTCCAGGATTTCTTTCAGAGAGGCAATGTCCAGAAGGTAGCTCCTCTCTAATGGTCTCGTTCCAGATCCTATCTCTTCTTGTCTTGGAAGTTACGCTTCTTGCCGGAGAAATTTCATTTCGGCAGCCGTTAAACGGCTCCAGTCTTTATTAAGGAGTACGCAACTCTCAGCCCCACACAAGAGAACTGGAAAATACACACTTTTGAACATACGGAGTTTCATGTCCTATCCTACTTCCCTTTTGCCTACAATAGTGTTGTAGATCTGATAGTATACCCGGTTTTTACTATCTAAGTATTTTAGGATGAAAATCTTCAAATGCAATCTTCTTTTGAGAAAAATATTATGATAAAATGAAAGTTGTAAATTATATTCATAACGAGTAATTCTCTTTAAGCATAAGTTTTCGAGAATTTGGTATAGTACTTAATAATACATTAATTTACATCTTATTTCCTTCCTTGCTGTTGTTTCGATCAACATCATCAGTCATCATCAAATCTACAATGAGAGATATGGGTGTTTCTCAAAATGAAGATAGAAAAATAATTAAAACATGACAACCCTCAACCAAAACCATAAAGTCTAATGACAGTAAATAATAATTGCATTAAATATTTTAATGTCCTTCCTAAAATAGTTGTTACTGTAGGTTAATTAATAATCTATTTACAAGCCGTCAAGGATCCTAAGAACGTAGATATAACTGAATGAAATTAATAAATTCTGAAGGAAACAAAATCTTAGTACATTGTAATTTTTTGTTTAAATTATTTTAATATTCATCTACATATTTATTGATTTTTTTTCTATTTTAAATTATTAAAAAGTCTGGTTAAATTCTCTTAGTGGGTCTTAATTTATTTAAATAAATGTATTCCTTTTTTTATTTATACACAAAAAATATATGTATTTCTTTCTTTTAGTTTCTTGCTGGATTCTTTAATAATTGTTTTAAATGATGAACCTTTGTAATCGACTAAGAAAAAATAAATAAGTCTCCTCTCAATATTTGAGGTTTTACGTTCAATTAAACATATATCCATGGAATAAAAAAAATCCGTCCGTCAGCCGTCTGTGGCTGTTCTCCGAGACAATTGGGCTGATTGTTTAAGATTTGGCACCAAGGTCAGAGATAACCCCAGGATGATCATCGGAAATCGAAAGTAACATCTATCATCCATTTGTTCCAATGTGGTGGCCGATTTGAAGTCTCATAAAGCCTTATCTCTGTCATTTATAAAGATAGAGGGAAAATAAAAGGCGTTTTGTAATCATTATTCTGAATAAAAAAATCAAGTTAATTAAAATATATTTTTTTATTTATTTATGAAATACATTTAATATATTTAAGTACTGATAACATTATCTTAGAAAAATGTTCTATTTTAATGTTACTAAAATTAACCAAATTTATTATAATCTTAAATGAATGAAATATAGGAAATATTACTTTTCATAGTGTCTAAAAAGGGAAAAACATAATTTATATTTTTCATGTAAATTTATATTTGAACAAGTTTCATTATATATGAGGGTAATATTAATTCTAGATAGATTTATGATTCTTAAGGTAACTAATTGCCTTTTTATTTTACTTTAGCATTTTATTCCAATATTTATTTTTTTTAATATCCCTGTATATAAAGTAAAATGTTGACCTCTAATTATAACTCCTATTATTAACTTTTATGAAATAAATCCTGAACTATGCTGTTATATGAACAAGAAATATATAGCCAAATGACGTACGCATGATAGTATAGAAGGATCAATCTACTTAGGGATTGATAAATTATTCGCCACTTCTATAATTTTGTTTTTATTGAAGACTAGTTTCAAATGTTATACATCCATCTTCAATTCTAAAAACACACAAAAATTCAAAATACAGTTTGGGATTATTATACATATTAAATTAAATGTAATATAAATTAAGACATGATACATGTTGTTACTCACCAAGGTTTAAGTAGATTATATCAAACAGAAAAGTTTGTAATCGTTTGTTCTCGCACTGAACTAGCAATAGAAGAAAGGGGTTTTTATAGGTAAGCGGTTTAGGGGTCGGTGTTTTTCCAGTAATTCCGGTGAGTAATTGTTTTTTTCTGTTATGGAATAAATTGAAGATCGGACTATTGGAGATATTAATTTGGTCATTTAAACAAAAATCTGGATTAGATTTGAAGGATTTTATTATTTCAAGTGCTTCATATATATATATATCTAATTTGATACTGTTTTCAACGTGATGTATTAATTTAACTCCTGAGTCTTTCATGGATTTCTGTTTTTTTAATTTAAATAAATTGCAATAAAGTTGGAATTCTCTGTCTTATTATATGCACATATATATTCCTGTAATATCTGATCTAGTGATCTCCCAGTGTTTCTCTGCATTTAAAATATAAAAAAACTCTCTCCTCACATTCCCCTTCCCTTTAGATAAAATAGACCCAAAAAAGCGGAGTATTCGATCTAAAATGTAATGATTATGCAGTCAAATATACGGGAAAAACTGGGAAAGCAATAAAGCAGAGATTAAAGGAATATATACGTGTATATAGTAATAAGATTGAGAATTCTAACTTTGTAATTCATTTAAACGAAAAAAGAAAAGCAAAGGAATCATTTAACGACTTTTGGTGAATCCAATTCAATCCAACCAGTTTTAATGAGGAAGCTATTCATTATCCAATATGGAATGCGGGATGGATATCTCAGTAACGAAGAACTGCCCAATACTTTTCGAACATTTCCATGCACAGTAGACACTGCTAGGGTTGGGTGCAGTTATCCCAAGAGAAGATCCGACGGGCCACTAATTTGCAGGTCTACTCCAACTAATTGGACAGATCGGGAAACGGGACAAACCGAGAGAACTCCAAGAAGGCGCTCTTCACCGCAGCCCTCCGTAGTGCCTTACCGATTTCCATTAGCCGAGGAACGGACCAATAAAATGCAGATATTTACGGAGCGATTGATTGATTGGCCAGCCCCTCCGCCAATAAATGCAAATGTTATGCCCCACTCAGCTCCACACTCCGACTGATTAGGATGGCATCTTATTGCGTCGGACCTGCATATATTTACCTAATTGGAGGGGATATATCAGTATAAAGTTATTTTTTATGGTATTTCTTTTACAAATAGTCATTTTTTATAATATTTTCTTCATTCTTTTTAAATGATGGTAAATCACAAATTAGTCATTAATATTCACAATTCATGTTGTGACTGAGTAGGTATATTTTAGGTTGAAACTTTGAATATATCAAAATATTTTACATAACCAATCGCTTAATACTTAAAAATATATATAAAGAATGAATAATGAATAATGAATTAAAATAAAAGAAATAACAGTATAAAATTAAAAAGCCAGCACATCAATAGTCAATTTGTCAATCAGTCTGTTTTTCTTATGAATTAATGCATGTTCCGTATTTATGAATAGGTTGGAATCAAAACATTATGATTAATACACAACCACTAACAACTAATTTAGTGTGCCATTCTGTCACTTGAATTGGAAATAATCCTTTTTCCTACACCTGTAAAATTAATTTTCGTTGCACCAGATTTGTTGTTATATATATATTTTTTAAACAAATTCGAGGAAACTCGAGAGATATCGATCACCTAGCCACGTGTATCGAAGAGACAGGCGGGAAATAGCAAGTCTCGCAAAGTTCTTCAGCGCCAATATCGTGTTTTTTGGCGGGAGTAGCGACTGCCGCTGACATTGACAGTTTAATTAAACTTCACACGCCTCAACAGCCGAGTTCTTGTCCGAGCCAGGATCGTGTCCTCTCTGTGCCGGGTGGCATATGGTCGGGTACATGGGTCGACCGGTGGTTTGGCCACCATATGCCGTATTGCGCGCATCCTCGGTGTCCCACACGTGAAATAATCGACATTTCGGCTGCAGTGGGATTATTAAGAATACATTTTTGAGTGGCTTTCTGACAACGTCCAGCTGTCACTGTGGTTATGATAGCGTATGATAAAGCTACCAGCCATGTTTTCAAAACCCTAATTCTGATTCTAGTTTGAATGTAATTCCTGGATAAGATTTAATTTTGACAATAAATCGTCTAAATCCAATATTATAAATCTACTGCGACCTGTTCTCTTGAATTCTAAAATGAGGATATTCATGCAGGAAATGAACCGAAAATTTCCACTCGCGTTTTACGTTTTAGACATCAAGGAACAAAATTGATGAAGGGTGTTATAACACCTACTATCGTTAATCCGATTCTGATGAAATTTTCAAGGATTGTACAACATGGTATCTAGATGGTCCCATATCAATTTTATCAAGTTCCACTTTTCTTGCTTTCACTTTTCACTTTCACTTTTCTTGACCCACCTAGGTATAATTCAAAAACGACTCGTCAGATTTGGTCTAAAGATGAATGTTAGCAATGGCTAATAGCGGAAACGTGGCCCTATTCCTGCTCGGCCGTTTGACATTTCGGTTGTCTGTTACGTGATAATAACCAAACGCATCATTTGATGTTCTTAAAATTTAGTACAAATGTTTCTTGTAGTTAGGAAAAATTCAGGAATTTTTATTTTATAATTCCAATTCAAGATGGTAGTCGTTTAAATGGCCCCGTATCATCAAAACTTTTGTTCGCCATCACGACCAAACGCGTTGGTCTTATTCCTTGAAGTAATTTGAAACGAAGTGTGCACGATTTTATTTTTCCACGTTGTGAAACGGTTGGTGAAGGAAAAACAAAAACAGGAAATATCAATAATTGTATGGAGATTAAATTATATTTTAAATGAAACAAAACGTGAGCATTTGAGCTCTATCACTAAGAGGCCGATCCATGTGAAATTACCCGATATGAATTCATAGCTCTGTGAACTGTTCACCTCGCTAATAAATCTAAAATCGGCTCTTTATTGCAACGCAAAATCCCTAACACTTTTGCTCAACAATATTTCAAAGTTTTAGTTATTACTCGATTACACAAAACGTTTTTGGGAATAAGTACGTTAAAATAGATTTTTGAGGATGCGGGGCCAATAAAACGACCACCATCAAGCGTCGAATTAAGAAGAAATAAAAATCTGCAAGGAACATTTGTGCAAGATCTAAAGACGCATTTGGCCGTAATTGAGTAACAAAGACAGAAAGGAAAACGAAATGCCAAATGGTAGAGTTGAAACAGGACCAGAACCTCGCTTCTCCTCGGTCAATAAATTTTGCTCGGCATTCTAAATTTTTAACAAGTTATTCCTTATCATTCGGTGAGTTCGAAACTGTGGTTAAAACGTTTTTAAGGCCCATACTTTTTTTTTTTTTTTTTTTTGGTGGGGGAGGTAGGAGGGTATATTAAATTTGCTTTGCAGCTGAAAACGAGTTTGGGGAAAATTTCCCTCACTAATTTTGTAGATATCAAAACAAAACAAAAACTAAAATTATTAGTAGTTCTGTGAACTATAGACCTAGCGAAAAAAATCTAAAATATGCTCTCTAACAGTCGAGTTGAAACACATTCTTTCAACAATTCTAAACATTTATAATAATCTATTGTATAACAATGTTATTGGGAATGTGTGTCTTCAAACATATAGGGGGTCATTAAAACGACCGCCATCTAGGATCGGATTAAAAAAAAATAAAAATGCTTATCCATAAGTAGTTTTTCCCGACTTCAAGCAACATTTTTGCCAAATTGGTAGAAAATCGAACGACGCGTTCGGTCGTAATCGCGTTACTAAATAGACGCAAATAGATCGCGTTAAATAGACGCAATGCGAGTAAAAACAGAACCTCGCTTCCGCTCGGTCAATGATTACGATATACTCTATTTTTTTTTATTCCCACAACACATCGCCTAAGCAGTGAGGAAAGTGGCTAAACAAAATTCACAACTATAGAACGGAAATTAACATAAAATGAGACTTTCAGCGCCGTATAAGAGTATTAAGGAAAATAAACTCACCTTTGATTTTTTTTTCTTGTACAGTTTTATCATTGCTCTACTTGTAGAAATTTCAATCTTGAAAACTTTTTTTTAATACGAATTTTCAAATATGGTTTAAAGTCATTTTCGGCAACTTTTAAAGCTGAATATCTCTAAAGGGGGTCTGTGAAAAATTATGAAACTGATACAGTTTTTTAACCTCTATATGATAGAACTTTATAACCTATTTCGGTACTTGAATAATTGAAACATGGAAATGCAAAATCTACTAAGAGCCATAAGAAAACTGTTTTGGAATTCAAGTTTTAACATGAAGAATATTAAAGAACTATGACAATTAAAAAAAAAACATATTTAATTGATAATTTAGGGTTGTACAAGTAATAAAATCATATTTATTAATTAACTCGGCCCTTAGGCTAGCTGATTAAAAATAAAAGAGAGATTTCAATTTTGCTAAAGGAACTTGGGCCCTTTTGCATTTCCAGGTTTCAATTATTTGTTGTATAAGTTAAAAAGAATATCATTTGATATTGTTATTAATTATCTGAAGGCAATGTATTCCCCGTCAAGCAGGAACTCAATGACTTTCCAGCCTACTCATTCTGAGAGGGACAGACTGATGAAGTCATTGTAAGGACGCAGGCACGCTGCTCCACTTGGACCAGAGCTGGTTAGGTACCATCTTGGTACCAGGGCCTGGTAGCTGGTACTTATCATATGGCCTATTTTAGAACCCTTTTATCCTCGATGGGGTTTTTATTACAGTCTCCGCCGCCACTTAAGATAGAGACCCGAATTTTTTTTTCTTTACTCCCATCGTATGGGAACTCATCCTGCGACTCTTAAAAGCCCTGTGGTTCGATTCCGAGCATAAATATCCGGTCGGAACAAAAAGCCTCTATCTTCTCCCGATAACCGAAGCCAGCTAATGGAGTAATGAGGCGCCACCGATGGATTTGTTTCTTTAAGGGTTGTCTTGACACCTCCGGAAAGTTACATAACGGCTTACATAATTCTGTGTTATTGATACTTTAACTGGATTCGTCTTCTCGTCAAACATTTAATTGGTTCTTCGATCGAAGTAACTGATAACTTAGTTGGTTTTCCTCAAAGTACCACCTTCTAATGGCTTGCTAAGCGGTCTACCCCAGTGGGTGGAAGGCGTAAAAGTAGAGAATAAAAAAAATTACATATATCTTACTGAAATTGGAAGTCTATATCAAACATTATTTTTGTGATTTGTTTATAACATTTTATGATCTTGGTTTGATCACATAATGTATAATTTTACGATGTAGGCCACTCTTATTTATATATTGCATTTTGAAATGTAAAATTTTTAGGTAAGGTCTTTTTCTCTGGGCGTACCTGAGGTAAAATCACATACTCTTTTATTATTATAAAATATAAAATACATTGAAAATACATTTAAATGTTTACGCAATTTATAATGTTAAAAACAACAAAAAAATTGCTTACTTTGCTGTTCTAGAAGATAATTTCTACATCTTAGATATCACCGTCAGTTATTTTAGTTTTTTTTTTGTTATATTGAGATAATTTCCAATTAATTTTATTGATTTATAATTCTTAAATTTTATTTTATTTTAAAATAAGTTATTTTATTGTTTATTTATATTCCCAAAATATGTTGTGACAGTATATTAATTTGCCATCTGCAATGCATTTTGGCTATAAGCAAATATGCGTTCTTCCGGATAACAGTTGATCTGGCAGTAGGACGATGTAAATTTATTGAGTCTGAAGGTTTATTTGCTTTTAATATCATAACAACTTCAGAATATTTTCACTAAGCTGGGAAATAAGTAATTAAAAAATTAGAGTTATAGATACTACTTAAAGTGAGAATTGCTTTCCAAGGTAAGTTCATCAAGATAAAATTTGAAAGTGAGTCATAACCGGAGACTTTGATAATTTCTCAATAAAATTACGAACTTCGTGAGGATGAATTGCTTTTAGTGGCAGTGCCATTGGTAAGGGCATAAAAGTAAATAAGAGTATAAATTTGGTATAAAAGTACGTCGTTGATTTGCGGTTGAAGCGTGCTTCCTAAATGGCAAGCAAATATCTCAGCTTTTTGCCTAACCGATTTTTAATATGATAAATATTCTATGTTGATTACTTCTGAAAATACCTTTATAATTTCTATAATTAAATCAATTAATTGAGGGATTTAATAATTTTACTGAAACAAGTAACAGATCGTCGTAATTTCAAGCGTTCAAATGCCAGGAAAAAAATTTGTTTTCTCTAAAGCACTTTAAATATAATTTATCAATCGGTGACATTTTTGTATTTTTGAACAATGTTTTTTGAAGGCGAACCCCTATCAATATTTCAAAAGATTTATTGATTGTTTACTCTAAAGCACTTTAAATATAATTTACCAATCGATGACATTTTTGTATTTTTGAACAATGTTTTCTGAAGGCGAATCCCTATCAATATTTCAAAAGAAATTAGACGATGATAAAGAATTTTGTTAAAAAAAATTGGAAAAAGATGGAAGAATATCAATAGGATGATAGAAAAGATTGATTGGCTATTAATATAACTTCAGAACAATTTCACACAGGTGGGATAATGTTTTTCTAAAAATAGAGTTATAGATATTCGTTAAAAAGGGAATTGCTTTAAAAGCTGAAATATTGGCTTGCTGTTTAGAAGGCACTTTTCAAATGCCGACTTTGAATATGTTTTACACCAAATTAAAAATAATTTAAAATAATATTTGCATGTGTATTCTCATTTTGTCTATTCATTCTTTCATATATTCTTTTATTTATTTGTTGTATTTCCATTGTACCATATCCATTACTTCTTAATTTGTGCTATTATTTTGTTGTATATTTTTTTATTTTTAAAACTATCATTTCTTTATACCATAATATTTAATATACAGCTTCATCAATACTTTATTTTCATCACGTCTGAAACATTATTTTTTAATTATTACCGTTATTATTATTTTTTCTCTAAACTTTTGTATCTTTGATCTTTTGATGATTAGACAGCTCAGAAACTCCCAGCATCAGCCCTAAGAGTTATTTAAACAGTAGAAAATAAAGTCTGGGTATTTCTAATGTTAATAAAACTCAATTATAAGTTGCTTGTGAGCCAGAAAAATTGAACATCTAGATTCAATCATTTTTTTTATTTTATTCCGAAAGTAATTTGTTATGTATCAAACTATTAATGGTTTACTTATTGATGCTTTTAGTATCTTGCTAATTAGTCAAAGCAGCTTGCATATTTCCTCTCACCTGAGAACAAGCACACCTGGCGGTTCATGTATGTTGTGCGGGTCAGTGGATTCGCTATTCGAAGGAGTTTTAATCGATATGGAAGTATTGCATATACGCCAAAGTACTTTAAATTCGTATTGATTGTGATTTTCCATTTGTAAATTTCGTTGAGTCAATTCAATGTTTTTTGAAAATACCTTAATTTACTTTCCCTATATACGAAAGCAAATTAAAGTATAAAATTTTAAATGATCATGTAATATTTGTTCAATAATAATAAGAAACTCTATTATCCAGAAATAATCAGTGATTCGTAATAGGGGAAAAACCGAATAACCATCACGTCCCCATGCGTTAAATAGTAGAGAAAATATTGAGGAAAATAGTTTAAAATCGGATGTGATATGAATAAATACATTATATAAAAATACTTAGTCATAATGATGTTTTTAAAAATCTGTTAATGTATAGTGAAACTTAAAGCATTCGGGAATAGTCCAATTAAAAGCAGCATTTCAGAAAGAATTACATATTATTTCGGATTAATTGCCTACATTGCCATTCACATCAAAATAGTTTAGTGGCCTGTGGATTGCTCGATCTTTCAGTTCAGTTTAGCGTACATAAAGAAAACAAATTTACTATTTCTGCTGCGAAGATTTTTATTCATTTAAGAGTTATTAGTCATTAACTAATTATTATAATAACGCTATGATTGATAATAACGCTCTATGAAGGCATTGGTTTTTTTATTTGTCATTTGAAATGGAAATATAAATCATTCATGGTAGATAATCGAATGGGACGTACATCATGGAATAAATATTCAGGACTCAGGCAACAACAACGATAACATTAACAATGCAATTAAAAAAATAAATAAGAAAATATTTTGTACCAGAATGTAAGGAGAGATGAAGAAAAAAAGGTTCTTACGGTTAGTGTAAAATCACAAAATGTTCAGAAGAAATAAAGTTTATTGAAAACGTTTGGAAGTCTATTAAAGTACTAATTAAAGTACCCGTAATCAATTAGAAAATATAAGATTGACTTTTTGTCATAATTATTATGATATTAATGCTGCAATATATGATTTTGAATGATGCATGTGGGCTCGTTGTAATAAAGCTGTAGATCATGTAAATTATTCATCACCCAGATGAGCATAAAGTATTAGTTTCTAGTTAGAACCATTTATCTAGTTTCACAGGCCTTCACTAATAATGCAGCATTAAGCAACTGCGTATTGTAAAATATCAACACATTCCTAATAATCCTTAGAAGTATAGAACGTTATCCATTTCGACCGGGGCAGCGACATACTTATCAACATTTTAAAAGTTAAACTTGGGTGGAGAATTTAATTTTTCATTAGCGGAGGAACCCTGAGGCCGCTGATAAGGGTTTAATAAGGTTAAAAGAAATTCTGATTTAATTATCCCTTATCATTTCCACTAACTAAGGAGGGAGTGCACCGTTACTGAACCAGCGCGTCCCATTAGCAGATAACGTTCGGCGGCAAAGCTGTTTTTTTGGAGGGATCGAAACCTTCCCTTCCCTGTGTACCTGGGCTTTTAGGGAAAATGTCTTGTCTTATCAAAGTAAACATTTATGTCTAAATTCCTTAAATTATAATTGCGATTGGATACCACGTAGCAGAAATTCACCAATAAATATACCTAAGATAATTAGTCAACATTAATTGAAAGTTATGAATATAAAGTCTATCTTCTCTACAACGTTACATCAAGAAGATTATATTCGATATAAGCGATTTTTTTTAAAATACCGAAAAATTAAATTTTAATATTTCTCATTTTTCATATTAAAAAATCTTCAACAACTGTCGATTCGTTCACAAATCGATTTCATGAGACGGGGTTAAAATATCAGTGTAATAAATGATTATGAAAATCCTCAAAATACTTAACATCAAATTAGGTAGGTACCTTATTACTAAACCTTCGTTGTTCCGATTACCAGAACCAAATTATAAATTTGGAGAGTATTAAAGGAAAAAATGAGAACAAATTATTCAACTTAATATTTTTTATTGTTTTAATATAAAAAAATATACAGATATACATGTAAAACATAACAATTAAATCTACAAAACTTAAAAATGAGGAACAATTGTATAAATATGTTAATAATAATTGTTGTATTTTTATTATTATTTTTAGCTTTAAAACCAATTAATTATATAGCAATATACTATAATAAGGTTAGTTTAAATGCAAGTTGGTAAAATTTCGCTAATTAAAATTTATTTCAAGATCGGAGTAAAGCATAGATCGGCAGATTGCTGCAGAATCGTAAATCAAATTAGTAATTTAGAATAACAAAGTAATGAACAGTCTCAAATTTTAATTAGCATATCATTAAAATTTGTCAATAATAAATGCATTATTATAGAAAAATAAATTAATAATAATAATGATCTACTCGGATTACTTAACTTTCTTACAATTGCATTGTTGCTAACCTTAGTCGAAATGACGAACAAATTTTTCCTGGTAGAACTAAACCTTCGTCGAATCGACGATATGTGGTTTGCTGCTTATTCGTTTTTCACTTATCGTGGCTTTTGTGAATGTAAATCAATCTGTGAGAGACTGTGGCACTCAGATTAGACCATACTTAAAACCGGATAATATTATTTCTCGATTCATTGAATGCTGCATGTTGTACGTATATAATGTAATAATTGTCTGTAATATTTTTTTATCCTTTAGGTAGCCTGAAAGAAGTCACATAGGTATGCCCAAAATAGCTATGGGTCGAATTAAAATACGAGAAAAAGGGTTCCTCAACCCTTAAAAATAATTTGCCTTTTCTAGCAACATAGTCTTTCCTTATCGGTAACACATTAATTTCATTCATAATAAATGTTAGTTTTTTGTTCACAGAATTCCATCACAACTAACAATAAAACGTATGTATTTTCGCTGTTTAAAACTGCTGGCTAGTTATGCTTAAGTTGAGAAACACCTCAAGTAAGATATTTTCCAGTGGCCCACATGTGAAAGGGATGAAGAATCAGAAGTCGGCTTGTCAAGTCTCAATGAACTTTTAAATAAATTTAAATTTAAAACTATAATGAACGTTTATTGTCTTAATTAGTAAATTAATATTTATTAACAATTAGCAATAGTGACATTCCATAAATTTCTATTCTTCTTGCATTACATGTATTTTCTTATCCACATTAATATCCACGTTTCGAGGTTGTTTCCCCATATTCAGTATTTCTTTCTTTTAGTCAGCATAATTTGGTATAGAGGTTACTGTATACAAAGTTATGCTGACTAAAAGAAAGAAATCCTGAAGATGGTGAAACAACCCCGAAACGTGGATATAAATTTGGATAAGAAAATACATGTTATACAAGAAGAATACAAATTTATGGAATGTCACTATTACTAATTGTTAATAAATATTAGACTTCCTAAATATTTATTTATACATATTATTTTTCTTATTTCCGTAAAGTTGATTGATTTGAGAAACACGATAAATCAAGTAAATTTAAATTTAAAAACCGTACCTAATGACTTTTATGGACCTTACAGGTTCAGAGTCAGTAGAATTTTAATTTTAGAATTTTAAGTTACCTTAAACCATTGCGCAGGAACAATGAACGCCTGTTTTCTGTTGTTTTTTTCCGAAAATTTGGGTTGTATGACCTATGGGGTTCCTCAAATCACATATTCATTTTTAGTGCAGTTTTAAATTTGATAAATAAATTAATAAAAAAAAGAGAAACGTTCGCTGTAAGCTTACTTACAGCGAACGTTTCTCTTTTTTTTTCTCGTTTCTCTGGAAGCTTACTTCCAATATCAAAATATGGCTCAGTCGTTACTTAGCTGTCTCATATTAAATAATAAAATAATATACTCTGTTGTTTATCAGCATTCCTAATAGTAGTATTTTTTTTAAACTTAGCATCTTACAAATTTGTTTATCAATTGAATTAATTTATTTTAAAAAATTAATAAAAACGGACAAACAATAAATAAATAAATTGTTTTGCTGACTGGTCAAAGTAGAGTTGGAATGGGAATTACCGCCTGTTACCTGCCCTGTTTACCTGTCTACCATTTTCCTCCTCCACAAACCTGTTACTGTTGGTGGTCTATTTGGAGAATGTCAGGTCTGGAAAGTTTTCTATCAGTCTGGTCGGTAGGAAAACAGCAGTAAATGTTTTCTGTCTTTGGAGGGTACTAACGATTTTTTTAAATATCTTACAATAGAAAATTCATTTAGCTCTGAATAGAGAAATATCTTCTTTTTTTTTTTTTTTGGTATTAAATATCAGATTAATTTTATTATGGTTTTAAAAGCGAGCTTTGAAGATACTACCTCTGACAAGAAAGTTGAGGAAACGATTTAATAATGAAATTAACTTTTAGGTACCTATAACTTTGTAAGTAGAAACAATTTGTATTTATAACTCGTTCAAGTTTAAAAGTGTTTGGAGAAAAAACCACGGATTTAATAAAAAATTCATAATTCGGGAAACTTATTTAATTATATCCTGTGTCTATTGATTTAATTCCCTTCTGCGTTACTTTTACAACCTTTACAAAATACCTTTTTTGTTCTGAAAGCTGTTCTTACAGGTATCCATGAAATTTTAGTGGAAAGTTAATGGATAATTTCATTCGCTCACTTTCTCTATTGAATGAAGATGTTTGAAGAGGTATGATGAACGATGAATTATTGTCAAGAAATATGATCTTGAAAAAGTAATTTCTGTAATTGACACAATTGATAATTCCCACTGATAATTTTTTTTAGTCGTTTTTCTTAGGAACTAAAGACTTAAGCACTGTATCGAAGGGAGTGGGGATGTATATTAAATAAATAAATATATATATATATATATATATATATATATATATATATATATATATACTTTTTTCTTCCCTATATTTGGGCGCTTCCGGCAACCTCCTTTGAATCAAATGAGCAGAATTCGGTATATATGGTTGTTTTCTATAATAGGTAGAACAATACCATAGACGCGGTGGTAAATTTTAGACAAAATTTCGGCATGTTAAAATGGTTTTTCGCAGATTTTAAAGTTCTTCACACCTCCACAGCCCCTCCAAATTAAGCTATGCCTTGAAAATTTATTTGTGAATTGAGCACCAGTTAGTGAAGTGCCCTTTGGGAGTCTCGACGTTTTTATCTCATCCTCGCCATTTTGATATTAAAGATAATTTAAAATACGACGACCTTAGCGACAGGGCTCTACTAATGACGCTTTTTAAATTTTCTACTATTAATAATAATAAAGCATGGCGTACTTGAAAGTTGGATGCCGACCAGCCTTCATTTACTAAAGCTTAAATCCACATGATCAAGCCTATCGACTTTAGACATCTATTACAATCACCATAATGAATATTATGGTGATTTTAATGGATAATACCACTTTAATTATATTTATTCCTTTCAATAATACTCTTTCTGAGTTTTGCATTACTTAGGTTTATATAATTATTGTGTAAGCTGTTGCTCGAGTAACTCATCCTTCTTCGTGCCTAATATTCTACATGATACTTAAATTCGTTCTTCAAATAGCATAAGCGGCCTAAGTTTCGATCCGTAAAGAACAATATGAAGTACATTACTTTACCGAATTCTCAGGTTTCTGGACATATGACAACACCTGAGTAATTTTGTGATAGAGAAACGACAAGCATTCCCCTTAACATTAACCTTGCTTTTAACTAATCCTGGATTATGTTTCATTTGGATTTTTGTAAAACAACCATATATTTTAACTTTCTCACACATTTGAAAGAATTCCCTATTTTATCTAAATCGTCGCAATCATCGCCACTTCAACTACTACTTTATCAGAAATAGCCATAAAAGCAATTTCATACAAATTTTAGTGAAAACCAGTCATTGTATTATAATTCTGTCTTGTGATATATGCAAATTATTTTATTTATTTGAATATTTTTATCTATAGCTACATGGTTACAATCTATTCTTTATGCAATGTCTATGAAGAGGTCAAATAGTCTGTAAATGGGGTGCTTTAAGATATGCATATCTAGTTCTTTTTTTATTTCAAATTGACACCTCCCACAAATTCATTGCTAATTAGTAATAGAAAACAAACATAATCAAAAACTATGGCTTGTAACAAATGATTTTTTTATTTCAAAGTCTCATGGTTTGTGGGGTTGATATTCATGGACTGAAGGGTTGATATTCATGACTCACTAGTCGGACGGGAACGCAATGGATGCATTGCAAGAGAGATATGAGGACTAGGGAATTTTTTGGAAGCTAAGGAATTAGGATTACCATATGAAGAAGATGTGAAACCATCTATACTTCCTTATAGTCATTAGCTCTAATAACGAAATACAAGTAGTTAAAAGAAATTTTTATCTTCAATCTTTCTGTGTATGTTTATAGCCAAATGCTCCTGTGAGTATGTTTATTTCTGTATATATTGCTTGTTTGCAAATGTACTGTTGTGAACGTTGAATAAGTATTAACGTGAATGGAGTGTTAGATGAAGAAGATTAAATAATATAAGACTGATGTGCAATGGAGAGATTTGGAGATTTAGATACAATCACATATACATTTTTTTTAAACAAATCTGTGAAAATAAGCCAAGAAATGTCAAACATTGTCTAAAAAGCGAATGAGGTGTATTGTCAAGTACGTGATACTATGAAAGGCAAGAGAGAAATAGGATTTCACGTCCAACTTAAAATATTCAATACAATTTATTTCAAAACCTACATCATTATATTATTTTACGTCATATAAAATGTTTTCATAGAAGACAAGAACTTAAGTCGGAATACATCAGCATAGTGGCAGCATAGCGGCCATAACATGAAGGGACCGAATCAGAAATGAAAAGAAGGAAACAGCTAAGAATTTCATGACTAAAATTAACAGTAAAATTCACTGGATTAATCATGTGTCCAATGTAAGAAGATAGAATGTCGTGAAAGTCAATGGAAACAAGGCTTATAGACAAGAGGACACGAGGCAGACCAGTAAGAACATGCCTGGAACACATCTAAAGGCTCGGACAGGAAAGAGGGAAAATACTATCCAAGATGAAGGTGTTGGCAAGGGACCGACATGTGCGGTCGAAGCGAGTGGAGACCCCACGCTGTCCGGAAAAATGGAGAATAACAAGACGCCGGAGCCAGAAGTATATTTTCTCCATTATATTGGATTAAATTAATGATTTATTTCGAAAATGCATTGCATAAAACAAAAAAACAACACACACACATATATATATATATATATATATAACTTAACGAGTCCGGGTTAGAAAACTTTAAAAAAAATAAAGGTTTTTAAATGATAACACAACAAGAGCTGGTTAAGAACTGACTTTATTCACCAAGTAATCCTACTTATATACTCTTAGGGAGTTGTTTATCTTCCTAGTAGGATTAAGTTCTATTGTTAACTAGGTCTGGCTCTTAACTCCCCCCTCCCAGTTTCGGATACATCCGGAAACTCAAAAAAAAAATTCGCCAAACTAGTTAAGTCATAGAACTCGCTCCTGTACAATACGGATACTCCCTAAGTACAAGTTAGGAAATACATAATACAAAAAATAATAATATATATATATATAAAAAAAAATACAAAATACAACTTTGAAATATATACAGTCTTAATACAAGGAACAATACACTCTGTGACTACCACCAACAAAACACAAAATTATACAACTTCGATATATGTACCACCAAAGTACAAAACACAATATACTCATTGAATACAATAGTACAAAAAAAAAATAACTGATTACGCGCAGTCTCCCGCCCGTATAGGCGAAGACGCTCCAGATCCCAATGCATCACCTACGGGGAATTTAAGTTGTTCTATATGAACGGTTCGCCTCTTTTTGGGCTCTCCTACGGTTTCGATGGTCACGACATTATGCTCCCGGATAACGACTACGCGGAATGGACCCTCGTAACGGCGTGTCTCCTTTCCCCTATTAGATCCAATGCGACGATATACGATCGACCCTATTTTGATGTCCCCCAGACGGTCCCTAACCTTTACATTTTCCCGCGCTACCCTGGTTCTTTTCTCTTTAACAATTCGCTCACGCACTTTTCTCCATAACCCTCGGACTTGTATCTGGTTTGTAATAATGTCGCGTTCCTCTGGCGAGTTCCCCGCCGTCCCCGCATAATCCCTTCCGGGTCCGCGCAATCCAAACAAGACCTCGAATGGTGAAAAACCAGTTGCCGAATGGATAGAGTGGTTATAAGCCGCTATTGCCTTACGCATTGCTATGTCCGGCGCCAACCCCTTATCGACCTGGTAGGCTCTGAGGTGATCGCTGAGAGTGCTGTGTAAGCGCTCAATCCCTCCCCGACTCTTCGGATGACCCGGCGTGTTAAAATGCCACATGACCTCGAGGGTTTTCATTTCGTCGATCACCGCCATATTATCAAATTCCCTCCCTTTATCGGATGTGATACGGTCCGGTACCCCGTAAACCATAAACCATGTGTGCAGGGCCTCCAAAATCGCTTCTTCCGCTTTCGCTTGAATGGGATGTGCCATGGCGATTTTACTAAACACGTCAATTATCGTCATCCACTGAAACCCTCTCCATGTAAACGTGTCCACCTGCAATTCGCGCAGTGGCTTATCTCCTGTAGGTGTCTCTTCCTGTACTACCCGGGGTGGATGACGGTCATATTTCGTAGCCATGCAAACCTCGCAAGACCCAATAACATTTTGTATTGTCTGTTTCATGCACACCCAAAAATATTTCCTTTTCAAGGCCTGTAGGGTCTCACTGACTCCCCGATGATTGGTTTTGCCTTGATGATATGCAGTGGTCAATTCGACTTGGCGGTCCGTTTCCTTAACTGTTTCCACCAGCATCCTACAGCGAACAAAAACGCGATCCACGATTTGCTCGGTTTTCCAAACTTGCTTCACCTTTTCCCAAATCGTCGCATTGCCCACATATAAATGATGCGTGCGCCCTGGGGTAGAAGCATCCTTCAACGCCTGGCAAACTCTATCAACGCGAACTCCCGGTGGCGATGAAATGATATTGATACGCGACCGACCATATCGGAGGTATTCGATAGACAGTAGGCCCGCGGTTTTGGTTTTCCAAATGATCTGTCTCGGTTTATCATTGACGATCTCGTCGATCTCCTCCATGTCTGCCGGTCTCTCCCCCGACGAACTCTCTGTACCCGACGATGCCTCTTCCTGACCTACTCCCGTAGCAGCCGGCGTCCCTTCACCATTCGGCGACCAGTCCTGCAGAAATTGCCGAATGTCGCGGGATGGCCCTGCGGTAGCATCCTCGATAGCATTAACCGTGATTGCTCTCGACAACCAGTCCGCGACTACGTTCTCTTTGCCTGGTTTGTAGACAATATCCATGGAATATTGGCTTAAGAGCTCTTTCCATCGTGACACACGTGCGGACGACTCCTTTAGTTTCCCCACCCACTGCAAAGGACGGTGGTCCGTCTGAACCCGAAAACGGTTCCCAAATAAGTACGGGCGAAAATGATCGATTGCCCACACGACCCCGAGGAGTTCCCGTTCCAACGCACTATATCGCGCTTCGGCGTCGGTCAATCTTCTACTGGCGTATGCGACGGGACGATCCCCACCCCCATTCTCCTGAGACAACACCGCACCTAATGCGTATTCGCTGGCATCGGTAGTTACCGTGAATTGCTTGGTGAAATCTGGAAACCCGAGGACCGGTTCCTCCTTTAACCGCGCCATACATCTCCGAATGTTATCTTCCATATTGGGCGTAACGATCAGACGCGCCCCCTTTTTTAACAAACTATTAATGGGCACCAAGTATTGCGCCATATCCGGGACAAACCGCCTATAATAGTTAAGAGCCCCCAGAAGCCGGCGGATTCCTTTGATATCGCGGGGAATAGCCATCTTAGTAATTGCCTCGACTTTGGCAGCGTCCGGACGAACCCCTTCCTTCGATATCGTATGGCCTAAAAAATTTATTTTACCCTTTCCCAAGACCGACTTGTCTGGGGATAGCCTTAATCCAAACTCGCGAATCCTTGCAAACACCTGACGCAAATGGTGAACATGCTCGTCCTCGGACTTACTGAAAACAAGCAGGTCATCCATATAAATTTGACAGATCCCCTCATCGATGCCCCTGAGGAATTCATCCATTAAGCGCTGGAATGTGAGGGGAGCATTCTTCAGCCCGAAGGGCATTCGCGTAAATTCGAAATGTCCCCGCTCGAACGTAAACGCGGTCTTAGCTTGATCTCGCGGGTGAAGTTTGATTTGATGATATCCAGCTTTTAAATCTAATGTGCTGAACACCGTCGCCCCACTCAGTCTGTCTATGATATCATCGAATCGCGGGATGGGGTATGCCTCATCTACAGTATTACTATTTAATTGGCGAAAATCTACCACCACGCGATATTTTTCCGTAGTTTCTCCCGGCGCTGGTTTCTTCTTAACTGCCCATAAGGGGCTATTATATGGGGAGGAACTGTTCACAATTATCCCCTGACGCTGCAATTCTTCTAACTCCTCGCGGATGTGACGCCGCAATGCTTGGGGGTACCGTTTTTCCTTCACATATGTCACCCGATCATGTTTGAGGGGAATTTCGTGTACCGTCCTCCCAGTGGTTCCTAGCACGCCCCCTTCTTTATAGAAAATGTCGTGAAACTCCCGCATAAGCGACCGTCTCCAATCCTCGACCTTGCTAACTGCCCCGACCCTGGTATCTTTGACAGCCCGGTGACACACGTATGTCTTATGCCCGAGTTTAATATGCCACCTCCCTTTTTCGTTTCTCACCTTGGCGCCTACTCTCTCTAAAAGATCACACCCGACTATCACCTGGTATTCCCTCGGCATGCTCTCTACCACGTGTACTCGTAATTTGCCCTGTCCTTCTCCCCATTGCCGCAACTCTATCTTTACCTCGCCTACCACGCTACATGGCCCACCCAACGTGAGCAACTTACAGCCGCAATTTCGAACCTGAAGCGCCTTCCCCTTGCCGCATAAGTTCTCTACAGCAGTTCTTGACAACAGGGTGCTCGAGCTCCCCGTGTCCACTAGGCACTTCACCCCACTCTGAATCTCAATTATAGGCAACCAACATTTGAGCTTACCTTTAATGGTGTTACACGTGAAAGCTCGGTCGCCTCTCTGCAGATACCCTCCTCATGCCGCAGCCTGAGTCTTCCTCCCTGCCATCGCCTGCCGCTGTCCTCGTGCCTGTGTTGCGCGACGTCGTTGCCACTCCCGGCCGCTCCGACTATCCTCGCCGCTGCTGCTCCCTGGCTCCTCCTCAGTCTCCGATGATAGTCCTGTCGATTCCAAGGACGCTCCCGCTCTTCTGGCACTCCTTTCTCTTCCACGCACTTCCTGCGCGTTGACTTCCATGGGCTCGCCATGAGACACTTCTTTTCGGCGATAGAGGTACGGGCACTGCCGGGCTATGTGCCCTTCCGTACCACATTCGAAACACTTGGTCCGGGGGCATTGTGCCACCAGATGTCCTGGTTTGCCGCATTCATGGCACCTCCTCTCTTCCTTCCTACCAAGTTTCCTCTCCATTACCGGTTTCCTGTCCCGGTTCGTGGGTCTTTCCCGCCGGTAGCTCTCTGCCTCTCTCTTTCTGCTAGCTTCAAACCGCGGCCGATTTCTATTCATCTCCGGCCTGCGAAACGGGACTCTGGTCCATCCTACCTCTACCTCTCCGCCGTACCTTGCCTCCTCGTCTCTGGCGCTGGCATCCACCATGTCTTGCGCACATTCTAGAAAACTCTTTTCTTGGGGCAAGCCATCTTTCCGTCCAGTGTCTCGAGCCAATTGCACCTTCAGGATTGTGGCCAAGAATGCCATCCTTGCCTCCGCCTGCTCAGCACTCATGGTCTCCCTCAGCTTCTCGGTAATTTTATTGAATCGTGCCAATAGTATGCCCGCGTATTGGCCGCTGCTCTGGTGAGTCTTCCGCGTTTCCCTAAACATTTGCAGCATGTCCTCCTCCGGGGCCCACCGACCCCCGCCAAACGCCTTCTTCAGCCGCGCCTTTACAGTGTCCCACGGAGTGTCCTCATCTGCCTGAATCAGGTTAAGCACGCTCCTTTTCACACGACACACCAAGGCCGCTCTCAATGCCGCAACTCCTCTAGTCTCAATCAAATCTTCCGCGGCCATTGAGTCAATTAGGGATATAATCCGGTCGCCTCCTTTCAGAAAGTGGTTCAATTCTCCCACTTCCCCACTGAACTTGTCTACCTCACCTATGGTGTACCTGATATCCTGGGCATTGGCTCTCTTCAATTTTAGCCGCTCTATGGCATTCGCCTCTACCGCGGCCAGATTTGCGTGCGCCTGCGCTAGCGTGGTTGTCGGCTGCGGCGGAACATCATTAGGTAACGTTAGCGTCGGCGCTCGAAGTATTCCTTGCTGCCCGGTCTGAAGTCCGACCTCCTGCATGTCTCCATTCATTGTTAACCGGTAGCCAAAAAAAAATCTTCCGCTACGAAAAAACTCCGCTCAACTCCCGGGTTTCGGCACCACTTAACGAGTCCGGGTTAGAAAACTTTAAAAAAAATAAAGGTTTTTAAATGATAACACAACAAGAGCTGGTTAAGAACTGACTTTATTCACCAAGTAATCCTACTTATATACTCTTAGGGAGTTGTTTATCTTCCTAGTAGGATTAAGTTCTATTGTTAACTAGGTCTGGCTCTTAACTTATATATATATATATATATTTATATATATATATACATATATATACATATACATAAGATGTATTTATATACTTTATGTATTACTTTATAGTGAGATTGAGATTTACGTAGCGGGCAGCTGTTTGAGTAGAAGTCCTATCTGACCCTTCGATGTGAAGATAGTGGCCACTTTGCCTAATTAATCTATTTTTTATACCTTGTAATCATTAATTAACGGACGATTCGATCGTAAAGCATTCCTTTTTCCATCGGTTACTATAAATTCATCATCGCAGATCTGGTATCTGCTGACACAAAAGCTTAATTGGAGATAACAGGAAACAGGTGTTTGGGCTCTCTAAGAATATTATGTTTTATGCAACAGTTGCATATGTTGATTGACACAGATATACTAATCTTATTTACATTACATACAAGCTACTAATAACTAATTCGTTTTCATGCAGATCATACTGAATGCCGTCTGTGTTTTCTCTATGATCTAGAATAAATGATAAGAATGCAAGAAGTTATCCCATCCAAAAACAACCTGTTATTGTTAAGACAAAAATACTTGCAACATTAAATATTTTCATAACTCCTCTAGAAGTTAAGTCTTATGTATTTATATATAGGGGACAGGAAAATCTGTACCACGTAAGTAAAAAACATAAAAATGAACAAAAATTTAACTATATTTCTAAATTACTTTTTATAATTAATTATATTTTCGTCATATATAGTATTATATTAATTACATCATTTTTCAGTCTATTAAATTGAATCGATTTAAGTAAGCCATTTATTAGAAAAATTATATTGTTTCTTAACAACTTTAAACAGTTTGGCACATCATTTAAATGATTGGCCTAACAAATTAAATATGCTTTTCAGACAACTCTAACCCAATTAAAACTCTTCTTCTACCTACCTAATGCTACTAAGAATAAATCATCATCATCATCCTTAGCGCGACAATCCATTACTGGATCTTGGCTGCCTCAAGAATCTTCTTCCATCTCTCCCTATCTCGTGCGTCCTTCCACCAACTCTGGATGCCCAGAGCTCTGGCATCACCACTCACACAATCGAGCCATCTCAGTTTTGGTCTTCCGATTTTCCTCTTACCAATTGGTTCGACATTGAATGTTTTTTTCGGGACTACATTATCATCCATCCGTAAGACATGACCCGCCCATCTAAGCCTAGTTATTCTTATATATTTGACAACATCGGGCTCTTTATAGAGGTCAGAAAGTTCACTGTTGTGTCTGATTCTCCATTCGTTGTTTTCCTTAACGGGGCCATATATCTTCCTGAGAATTTTCCTCTCGAACACCAACAGTTTTCGCTCTATGGCCCTAGTCATTGTCCATGTTTCTGACGCATATGTCAGTACAGGGCGTATTAGTACCTTGTATATGTTCACCTTTGTGGATCTAGACAGCGATCTGCTTTTCATATACTGCAGGAGTCCATAGTAGCACCTATTCGCAGCAACGAGCCTCTGTGTTATTTCCTGATTAATATCGTTGTCCGCTGTTACTACTGAACCTAGATACTTAAAGCTATTTACCTTTTCGAAGTTCCAAGCGCCAATTTTGATGGTTGGGTCAGTCTGTCGGTTATCTGTCGTCATATATTTTGTTTTTTCTTCATTTATTTGAAGTCCAATTTTTCTTGCCGCTGTCTCAAGGGAAGTAAACGCGCCCCTCATTGCTGCCGATGATCTTCCAACAATACATATATCATCAGCGTATGCTAAGATTTGGACGCTTTTTGTATATATAGTGCCTGTGGTCTGTACTCGTGGGTCTCTTACTGCATTTTCAACCGCTAGGTTAAACAGGGTGCATGCTAGCGTGTCTCCCTGTCTTAATCCTCTTTCGCAACAAAATTTATTAGACAGATCTCCCTGTATTCTAACACAGCAGCTGGCATTTGTCATCGTCATTCTGACCAGTCGTATTAGTTTTGACGGGATTCCCAGCCTCTTCATAGCTATGTATAACTTGTCCCGATACACACTGTCATATGCTGTTTTGAAGTCTATAAAGAGGAGATGGAGGTATGTATTGAATTCATTCATCTTTTCAAGTATCTGTCGCAGAGTAAACAGTTGATCAATGGTGGACTTTCCCTTCCTGAAACCACACTGATATTGCCCCACCACTTTATCAGTGTAAGGTCTTATTTTAGCATTGAGGACGTTTGAAAATATCTTGTACGCCGTGGGGAGTAAGGTAATAGCCCTGTAGTTGTTACAGTCGAGGACATCATTCTTCTTGTGTATCGGGCATATTACTCCTGTCCTCCATTCTTCCGGCATAACTTCTTCTATCCATATCTTTAACAGGATATCATGCAAACGCTTCAGAGTTTCTGGTCCTCCCTGTTTCAAAAGTTCAGCCTGCAGACCATCGATTCCGGGGGCCTTATTATTCTTAAGTTGCATAATGGCATCAAGCACGTCATCCTCGTCAGGAGGTTCCACATCCTGCTCCTCAGCTAATTGGTATGGGGTAGCGTCTTCATCATCCACCTTAAAGTGTTCCTTATAATGCTCTTCCCACCTATTTAATATTTCAGATTTATCTGAAATTAGTTTTCCTTTAATATTTCGGATCTGGCTATTTCTGGGCACGTACGCTTTTCTTCCTTCGTTAATGCTTTTGTAAAACTTTTTCACATCCTTCTGTTCCTTCAGTGTCTCTATTTCCTCTATCTTATTTTTCTCCCACTCTCTCTTCCTCTTCCTGAGGATCTTCTTTTCTTCTCTTCGTCGCCTTCTATATTCTTCCACCAGATTCCTGGTTCTTCTTCCGGTAATCATTCGTCTATAGGCCTCGTTTTTCCCATTGGTGGCTCTTTTACCACTCTTCGTCGTACCAACTAGGTTTAATGTTTTTTTCTTCTAAGCCTAGTGTTTCTTTAGCAACTAGTTTTATGTCTTGTTTACAAATTTCCCAGATCTGATCAATGCTGTTCTCTTTTGGGCATTTCGCTCTCTGCATTTGCTCGCTAATGTTGCGCTCAAATTCTTCCATGCAACGGGGGTCATTGAGTTTTGCAATGTTATACTTGGTAACTTTGTCCGTTCTAACTTTCCTTGCATTTGATATGCGTGCTCGGAGGGTTGCCACGACCAGGTAGTGGTCTGAATCCACATTAGCGCCCCTGTAGGTTCTCACATTAAGTAGATTGCCTTTATGTCTGGAGCTTATAAGCACATGATCAATCTGGTTTGTGGTCTTTTTATCTGGAGATGTCCACGTTGCTTTATGAATTCGTTTTGACTTAAAGAGCGTGCTTCCTACAATCAGTCCTAAGGATGCTGCGAATGTAACAAGCCTAAGCCCGTTATCATTGGTTATGTCGTGTAGACTGTGGCCTCTTATTGCTGGGAACAGTGAATTCTCTTTGCCAATTTGAGCGTTAAAGTCACCTAGGAATAGTTTTATGTCGTGACGAGGGCAGTTATCTGATGCTTTTTCCAGTTCATCATAAAAGGAATCTTTGTCATTATCTTCGGCAGCTTCTGTAGGTGCATACACACTAAAGATGCTATAGTTAAAAAACTTCCCTCTGAGACGAATGTAGCAGAGTCTGGGACCATAAGGTTTGAAGTCGATCACCAGGTGTCTAAGTCTTTTACTTACTACTATACCAGTACCCAGTATGTGTTGCTTTGCATGACAGCTATAATAAATCATAGAATAAATCATATTAACTTATAAAATTAAAAAAAAAAATGAGCTATGATTATCTCTTGTTGAATCCCATTTTTTACAAAAAAGGAGTGGCTAAATTATCTACGAAGTAACTGATGTAGTATTATTTACTATATATTAATCAGTTAGATCATGAAAAGAATTTAAAACTGTTTATTTGGGCTAGAAAAGGTTTAATTATTCTAGAAAATAAAAATATTAAGTTATCCAGAATTTTTTTTTTTTATAGATACTTTTTAAAAAAGAGTTCGGCTAGAAAAATGTTTTATTTGTGAGATAAGCGGTTTAAACAGACTGCAAAATGCTATATTTATTAACCTCTCAATTATTCGAAAACTCTATTTTTCCTGATACCTCGAGGAATCTATGTTAAATTAAAAATGTAAATTCAATAAAACAATAAAAAGAGGGATTTTAAAAATTTAAGGACTTCATGGAAGAACGAAAGGAAAATCCGGTCTATAGTGGTCTGAGGAAAGTAGAATGAGGCATAGCGTAAAGATGAAGGAATACTGGAAGGAACGGAAAAGAAAACAACGTGGGAGGAGGAATTGAAATTATCACGTGGTTCTTTATAGACTTCATCGAAAAAAAAAAAACATAAAACAAATATCTAAAAAAATAAAATAAATCTAAAAAAATTGGGATAAATTTAATGAACCTCTACTGGAAGGATTTGGTATCAACCTTTATTAAAGGACATTACCTCTTCGAATGCCGAATGTTGAAGATATTTTTCTATTTCTATTTCTCGAACTTTAACATTTGTCCACTTAAATCAAAGGTGTCAAATAAATATAAATACTTTTATATTTTAAATCTTTATCTCAAATTGTCTTCATTTAAGCCTCTCTATTACGAATAGAAATATTACTTCTGAATATCGAAACCACCAATGGATAACTACCATGACTCGATACTATTTCTAAATTTAAGTTATTAATCATTCCAATAAATTTTGTTTTAAACCTTATTTACCTTATTAGGAATTAAACGGTAGGCACTGGTTTCTCACTGCTAACGCTAGATTGCGATAGTGGTCCTTAGTAACCAATTAAGAAAACATTATTGGGAACTAGTGGGTTTCGTCTATTTACACCTGTCAATTTATAATTAGTCGTTCCATAATTAGTGTTAGTTTTAAATATGAATTACTTTTGCAATACATTTACTAGAGCATAATTAACGCTATGTTTAACATGATAATTATAATATTTTAATAATATCAACAAATTTAATTTAACCTTAATATTATTATTGTTTAGATATTAACTTTTTTTTTCATGTTTTCATAGCTTCTTATATAGGTAAATCATTCCTGTGCTGTAATAGTGTCACATTTTAATGTTGTTACCGAAGTTGCGAATAATATTGTGAAGTCTTCTTTCTTTTAACTGAAAATGGTGACGGGTCTCGTTGTTGTTTTGTGCTATATATTTTTATCTACTTCAGTAATACCCTAAGATAATTTATGTTTTCCGCGGAGAAGCAAAACTTTGTTTAGTGTATTCAATTTAAAGAAAAAACTTAACAGCTGCCAAAAGATATATAAGGCTCAAATAAATTGTGTCACCAGTATTGGTTTATGTCCCTAACAACCAGTGATAAAGTAGCATGGATAAGGAAGTTTTACCCTCACTTTTGTAAACAACGCATATAGAAAGTGCTATCAATAAATAATTTGAATAAATTTAAAGAATACTTAAATTGATGTGTGAGGCAACTAATATTGGATATCCGGTTAGGTGGCGGAGTCTAGCGTCTGAAGTCGGAAGCTTTCCTTTTTTGAAACCCGGCATTCCGTTAGCTGTCCTCCAAGGCTAAGGTCACTGCCTCGCCAATATTTGTCTTCGTCAAATATCTCGGGGTTCATTCATAAATGCGGTTCAGGGTTGTATCAGCCAAGTTATGTAATTAGTGATAGTAGCACTAGAGATATATTACTGATCATTATGCTTTGCTATTTGCATGTCTTATCTCACCTAGTATAACATAGTTTTTATAATGACTATTAAAATGCTCATAAATTTATTTTTTATTCGTACAAATATACATACAAAGCATTTTTAAGCCTAAAAAGGATTAAAAAATCGCAAAATATGGTGACAAGTAATTAATTTGTATGTGCTTATCATCATCTTGTAGCATTAATAACCCAATATTCTTGGTTAATCTCATGATTTCTCAGTTGATTGCATAGTTGGTGTTAAAAAAAATAATAAATAAGTATAATTATTTATTTTCTTGTAGCATAACACCTTCGACCATTCATATCTTCAATCATCTATTATTTTCTGAGTCTTCTGATACAATTATATGTATTTATTTTTAATTTCTATATAAAATTTCATTGTGGTTTATTTTGTACTTGGCAATCTAACGATCGGTTTTGCTACCATATTCTACAATACTTCAGATCAGGAATATTGGTAATAGCAATTTTTTTTTTTTTTACATTAAATTATAATTTAACAATTGATAAAGATAGATAACCATACACAGTCTCAAATTCATTATATTTTATTTCATTGAGAGAAGCTTTCGGTGTCCAGCTCCATCTTTTAAATCTTCACTCCGTCATAAGGGGAGAAAGGGGGGAGAGTGGGAGGTTGTTATTTTGAACTTCAGTCCATCGTCTAACTTATTTGTATATTATTTCTCCACACCTGTTTGGAAAGTCTACTAACAGTTTCGATTATAATTTAACATTTACGCCCTCCGAGAACAAAGAAAAATGTTTAAATTCGTCTATGGTAGAGTTATACTCGAGCAAACTAAACCTGACTTCTGATTATTCATAATAATAAAAGTAAATAAACCACTACTAATGTTAAAATTGAGTAGTTGAGTTAGTAATTGAGTCAGCAAGTACGAGACACGGGCCAAGACTTTGTTTATATATATATATATTTTATAATTAATAAGTTTTTAAAATAATTTAATGATATAATCGTAATTATTTAGACTACGGATACTGATAAACTTGTTTCCGTTTATTATGTATTTCTTATAAATAATTCAGTTTATCCTTTATCTACTTTTCAAATAACTATAAAAATTATTTTCGTAATTTTATTTTTTGTCAATCTGCTTTCTTTCGATTATTGTTCTTTTTGATCTCAACAAGTTTCATTTATTTATAATTTGTATTATATAATAATGTATAAATAATATATATTTTATATCTATAATTATTTTTTTTTATACTAAGAATTGTTTTTTTTTATGTCAGGTGTTGGTTCTGGATAGTTGTCTTTATAATAATACCGTTACCTTATCTCTCCAAAATTTCTTTATTATTGCGTATCTGTTCTCAACTTTGCTTCATTGTCTTCTACAGGTTTACTGTTGATTGCACTGTTTATATTCAAAGAAATTTGAAAATATTGAAAAATATTTAAAAAATATTAGAATAATATTAATATTATATTTTATTAATATTTATATTTTATTTATTTAACAAATAATATTTAATAATATTAATATTGTTAATAATGTATTAGAATTTAAAAATATTTAATATGCTTTAGTTTCTTGTTTGTTGTCTTATTTTCAACATTGTGTAATAATTTAGAACTTTAATCCGAGACAACCTTATGTCAGGGGAGCCATATGTTCCATATTACACCGAAATAGTGAGTCATAATTACTTATAAAATACCAGCAGAGCAGAAGTGATTGAGAAGGCTAGGAATATTTACTCTAGCCTCAGAGCTATATAGATACAATATAGCTAATGACGGAATTAGCTCCATTATGAGAGCGGAACTACTCGAGTACACAGCTACCATTACGAAGGCTGTTGGTCAGGACCCTGACTTGTTCGTTAGTGGCCCTTCAGGGCTTCAATCATCCACCATTGCCTCTTCTCCTCTTTTTACCATCTCATTATCTCCTTCTGTCCTTTGTCAAAGCACTGTGGGAACTCCTTTCGCTCGTCATAGCAGTCATGACACAAACCGTAGAAGTGGCCTATCTAGTCATTGTGCAGTACCGATTGCTTAACAGCTAATTGGAATGAAATACGGTTAAATTTATTTTTTTACAAATTTAAAAAAATCATTTAATTTAATAAACGCATTTGGTTTCTTTGCACTTAAGTACCAGGACTAGAAGGCCCAACTAATAATTTTGAGGACGTTGGTCCAATAAAAACATGTAAAAATGTCTCCTAAATAATCTAATCCTTAATTATTCACACCATTCTTCCATCTGGAAGTATCTTGGTTGGCGCCTATTCCTTCTTTCTTTAGGAACATAGCCAGGAATTTTCCAAGGACGTTTTCCCACACCCATTCTTATCACTTGACCGAACCAACTTTTTTTTTTTACTTAAATAGTGTATAGTATGGTTAGTTCTTGTTGGACCTTTTCGTTGGTTCTGAGTTTGGAAAGAGTTCAAGCTTTGAAATTCTACTACTTATTCTCTAGTGGCCCAACTCAAAGGCCAATAATGTTTTTCCTTCTTTCTTTTTCAATGTCCAAATCTCAGAGAACGGTCTCAATTATCTTCTTTTGAAGTCTTAATTCCATTAAATAGAATTTTTTTTTCTTTAATTTTTATAGATAAGTAATGCAATCTGGCACACTCAATAGCAATAGGTATTAGTGTTGACAGAATCCATTCATACCATATATCCAAATAATAAAGATAATTAAAAAAATAAATTAATAAAATAAAACGATATAAAAATAAATAACAATGATATATATATATATATATATATATATATATATATATATATATATATATATATATATATATATATATATATATATATATATACACACACACACACACATCACAAATGGAAATAAATAGATAGACAATTAAATAATAGGAAAAAAAAGATTAAAAAAAATAAATAAAAGATACTAAACTTTTTTTTATTTAAACTATACATATTTAATATAACAAAATTACGAAGATTAACTAAAAGATTAAAAATATTGGTTTTATTTCAACAAAATTATTAAGTAGGATAAAATAGTTATGCAAGATTCTTTTAGAATATTATATTTGTATTTTTATTAATATAATTTAAAATGTGCTAATAATATCAGCCACTCCCTTGATGGCGACCATTTATTCCGAATTGCAAACATTGTAAATCATTATTTTTATTTAAAATAATGTAATTTTTTTTACGACTTAATCGCTTAGTTAGTATAGAAAGGTATACATAAAAATCTTTAAAAAACCTGTATAATAATATTATTGAATTAGTAGTCCTTACAAGAAGCAAGAGAGGTTGGTCAATGGGAGGGACAGAAATATTCAAAGATGGTCTTAAATCCTTCTATTTCTGACTCATAGGTTCAAAATACAAAGCCTGAACAAATTTTCAAAGTATTGTAGAACTAATTTGAATGATGATGAAGTTTTTTTTGTAATAGAATGTTCGTAAAAAATATCACTTGAAGGTTCAAAGTTTGAATTTTGGTACCTCCAGTGAAGAGTTTAACCTGTTTTCATAAATTTTTCTTGTACGTAAAGTTACCAGAACGGATATTTTTGTATCTTCTCAAACTGCTCACAATTGCAATACTGATTGCAATACAACAAAAACTATTAAAAAGAATAAAGAATTAAAATTTAAAAAAATAAGTAAGAATATAGGTTTTGGTTTATATGGCTATGTTTTTTCCACAATAATTTTTATATATGTTATATTAGTATCTAAGTAGTTGAGTATAATTACACTCCTTTATCATTTCAAGTACAAAAAAAAAATCAAAATTGCCATTTTTTTTTTTAGATCATACATCTGTTTTGCATTACTATGTATTAAGATTTTAGAGTTTTCTTTAATTTAAGACATTAATAATTTCTTTATATGAAAAAATTATGTTTAAAGAAAGAGTCATAAGTATTTTTAATATAAAATAAGTAACTAATTACTTAAATAATACTTAAATAAGTATTTTTATCATCAAGATACTAAAATACTTTAAAAAAGTGGTAAATAGAAAAAAAAATTTGTCCCACTTGTTAATCTAATAAACAGATATTATATTGAAAAAGAAAAGTCTTATTTAATAAAAATTGAATCAACTTTAAATATTTGTAATTTAAAATAAGCATAGGCCATGAGGAACCCAGTAATATGTTATTTTTACAATGTAAAATTCATGATCCTGAAAGCTCATCGAGAAGGTTTAAAATACTGCAATTTTCAAACCTGTTATTATCCCAATGATTTATTTTAAAATATTTTTTGTTTATTCTCCTGATCATAATAAATTAAGAGAAAGAGGCCAAGATAAAAAAAAAAAAAGAAAAATAACCTGAGACTAAAAAATTACCGTTCTTTTTTGTTCCGCAAGCTGGATTAATAACGTTGGATTCGTTAGGTTAATTGGTTACTTGATACGGGTGGGATAAATATCTGTCTTCAGGTTATATTCTTAGTACTGCCTTTGCAAAATATATCTTTTAGGAATCCTGTTCATTACTTTTGATTTGCAAAAAGTATATATATTAAAAGTATTTGATTATAAAAGTATTAATTTTGTAAATATGCATAAATATATTATTTATTAATAGAAGGGCAACATTTGACTTCCAAATGCAAACTTCTCCTTTATTTAATTATTTTGACGTTTCGGGGAAATATATCCTCATCATCAGAACATTTTTTCTCAGCTTTTATTTCTTTCCCATTGTCCTTATATAAAATTTCAGCAAATGTTGTCTACATTTTGCTGGGAGTCTAAGGTCACTCTTACAGTTGTTATATATTGCCATTCAATTAATATATTCACAAGAACTTCCCAATAAATTAAAAGATAAGAACTGTAAATAAAAATAATATAAGCATTATCTAAATGTGCTAAATGGAAAATAAATACGGTTTATTTAATATGCAAACAGAACATAATGGATGAAGATACAATTATATAAATCAGAAAATTGGAATTTAATTCAGTCGCTGAAATTATTGTTATCTTTGTTTGTAGCAAAATTCATAGTACAAGAAGCCATAGTTGATGATTCAAACGAACATGCTTATTCTTATTTACAATTTCTTTGGACAACTCAAGAATGATCTTTTCAAGCTCCCTCATTACTTTGAGTTTCATAAAGACATTTCAATAGACAATAGACAATTCAATAAAGACATATATTCTCTATACAATTTGCAATCCCGGATTAGTGTTCTCAGATAATTCTGAGTGAAATTGGTGGTCTCGTCCTTGTAGGAGTACAACCGTATTACGTAGGCAGTGTCAAGGGTGCGCAGTGACCACGCCTGTAGCGGTTCTTCTTTCCTTCACCAATATTACCAGTAATTTAAAGAGATTGCAATAGAATGGTTCAGTTTATACATGCATATGACCTCTGGCATGTTAATTCTCATTTCGTTGCGTTTTTTAATTAATGCTCGAATGAATATTGCATTTTCAAAAAAATAAAATAAATAAAAAACAATACAATTATCATACGTGGCTTTATAGGATTTATAGGCATAGGACAGAATAAACCTCGGTGGGGTACCCGGCCAGATTTCCGGACTTATTATCAACCTCAGGACTTATATATATGTGAAATGTTGAAGACAATGCTCAATTCAAAATCCTTTGAGAAAATTGGACCAGGAACTTGAAAGAATAATTAAAAAATGCAACAAAATGAGGATAAACGAGGCAGAGGACCTTGCAGCAGCCGATGCTGTGATAGAAAGGACGAGGGAGTGTCGCGCAACGGCAGCATGCCAGAGTGGAGAGCACATTGAATATTTTTTTATGAAAATATGTTTTCTATTATCATTACCAGGAACATTAATTAGGGATGTCAAAAACCGTTCGGTTATAACCGATATTTCGGTATCAAAGAACAGGCTTTTATCGGTATTTTTACACTATCGGTTATAATAGTTTTTGTTTTAATCCAAAAACCGGAGAAACAACCGACTGAAAATAAAGTTTGTAAAAAAAAAAAAAAGAAAAAAAAAACTTATTGAGCAAAAAATGCGAAATAAACATTCTATGTTCTGCCAGCCTACCCCTCTAGAGCAACCTCCTTGGCAAAGTCAAACCGTTACACAGACTACAACTATACTTCCATTGCTTATTTCACGCTCACCAGAAACGCAGTTGCGGTTTTGAGGTCAACAGATTTCTTTTTAGTTTATTATTAATTATTTTCTTTCTCTGTTTCATTTTCAATTATTTCTGAAGTCTGTCAGTTTCTGTAAATTCGACATGTCTCAATCCTTAATGTGAAGGTCCTTTACCAGACCACCGGAAGTCGACAGCACTAATATCTAATCAAAGTAAATAATATCTAATCAAAGCAGTAATAATTCTCATGAATTTTATAATTTAATGCAAATCAATTAGTTATTCCAAATAGTGTCGGTGCGGCGAATGCTACTGATATGGCGGTTGCATTGTAAAGTTGTAACATAATCAGTTATTGTTTAGTTGTGTAATGTTTTTTTTAGTTATTTCTGGAAGATCAATGTGTAATTTATTTGAATTAAAGATCTTGCCAATGAGCAGTTATTTGTAACTACTTCAGTAACTGTTATTTATGACGTCACCAAAAACTGTGTTGTTGGGAAGTTATTTCATTTAAAATACTCTTTTTTTTTTAATCAAAATTCTGTTATTTTTTCCGGTTAAAATCGATCGGTTGTAATTGAAGGTAAAGTAACCGGAATGACCGGTAACCGTTTTTTTTTTTTCATAACTGACAACTCTAATTTAAGTATTTTATTACACCCACGTTGAAACATTTATTTTACATATTTTTTATTAATAAAAACAAATAAATGCTTTATAGTAATTATTTTTGCAGACAACACTGGTTTTGAGGAGAAAGAATTTCACATTACACAAATTTTTACAAAACTGGAGTTGAATCCCAGCATATTCTGAAACAAAGCTCAACTAAATTAATATGGAGTTAAAGCTTATTAAATAAGTAAGTTTTTCTATAAGTAGGGAATCTGGGAAAGCAGAAGGCTGATAAAAATTTCGCGAACAGCCACGGATTTACAAAAAAACAGAACATAGCGTAATATATATTTTGAAATTTAATAAGAAAACATTATAGTTTTCCATTGTAATTGTTATCTTTTTTTAATCACTCTCACATTCAATGTGATTGAAACTTTGAAAAATCAAGTGTTACATATGTAAAATAAATCGTATTTCTGATAATAAGCATACTTTACTAAGATTTCAGGAATAAAAATAAACTCCAAGAAAGAATTCCTGCATTCCTTCGGCTTTCTAATTAACATTACTAGGATTGCTAGTTCGACGGTCATGTAATGAGTTTGCATAACCAGCTTACAACTTACTATATAAGGCAATGCATTCATTATAGTTACCAGTGTCCAGTCAACATCAGCAGTAAGATGATCAAACAGCAACGTTTTCATCTAATCCTGATCTTAGTGACAGGATGTAAAGGTTTCGAGGTACAAGAAGACCATCCTATGAGAACAGAAGTCATAACAAAGGAAGAATTGGTACCGTACCCAGTCAACGTGGAGAAGCATATTCCAGTACCAGTCAAAGTACCAGTAGGAAGACCGGTTCCTTTTCACGTGCCGAAACCTTATGCAATACACATCGAAACCAAAGTACCTGTCCCGGTGAAGATCGAGGTACCACATCCGTACCCAGTCTATAAGGAAGTCAAAGTACCGATCGAGGTGAAAGTTGAGAAGCCGGTTCCCTATCACGTACCTAAGCCGGTTCCAGTCTACGTCGAGAAGAAGGTACCTTATCCAGTCGAGAAGAAAGTGCCGTATCTGGTAAAGCAACTGGTCGAAATTCCCAAGCCCTACAGCGTACCCTATATCGTCGAAAAGAAGATTCCTTATGTCGTCGAAAAGAAAGTGCCGGTGAAGGTCGAAGTATCCGTTGAGAAGCCTTACCCGGTGGAAGTTAAAAAGCCGTACCCGGTAACAGTTGAGAAGAAAGTACCGTATATCTTGGAAAAGAAAGTACCTTATGAAGTGAAAGTACCCGAATTCGTCAAGGTACCTGTGCCTGTTTACCAGGATTCCAGTGAAGATTACTCGAAGTCTTCTTTGGAGGAAGGAATTGGTTTGAGTCAGTCTCCTCATGTCTGATTACTCAGCACTATGTAATGTTTATTGTTCCTTTTAAATTGTCTGTTGTTCCTTGTTAATTTATTTTAAATGTAAATATTTTTATTTAAAAAATGATGTATACTTATTTTTCTAGTCATTTAATTTTTTTAATAGAATTGCACTTTCAGCGATATAAAATGTTAATTTCTTTTTTGAAAAATTATATTACTAAAGAAATAAATTATGTTTAGATTATTTTTAGTTTAATTTTTTTATCTTTATGTACTTCATATAATCAATCATATAATAGAAAAAGAAAAAATAAGGAGGTACTAATTTGTTTTATTCTTTACTATTGTGTGTTCTAATCATCAATGTATTTCTTGTTAATCGATAAAGCACCTATTTTTTTAAAAATGTATCGTCAAAGCATTAAAAATTAAAATAAAGTGATACAAGAAAGAAAAATATTACCAGTTTTGTTACCCATGTCTGAAATATTAATTAAGTGTTTCATAAATTATATTTCTTAAAATATTTATTAAATTATAAAACACATTTTTTTTTTATATTGTATATATTTTTTCACAAGATCATGTTGGCAGTAGCAGTACTTAGGTGCGTTTTAATTTCAGATGAATAGGTTTATTTCGTTGAATTTTCCATTCTGGCTACAATATAATCAACTTAATGAAAAAAATGTAGAGGATTAGAAATTGGAGATCAGCAGCACAAAATAGAGAAGACTAGCGGCACCTATAGCGGGAAGCATTGAGTCTCCGCGAGTTGTAGTTCCATCGAAGAAGATGAAAACAAGAAGAGTAGGGCTTCTTTTAAAGATGCTGATGGTTCGGATATGTACCAATCAATGATCATTGATAGCACACCTTGCTCACCATATTTTCCGCTTTTGTTTATTTTGATTTTCATTAGAATTTTAACCGAAACTGAGAGACCTGCGTGCCTAACTCTCAAGGTATTCCGTGCCGTCTCTTGTACATAATCAAAAGAAAATTAAGTGTTGCGAGGTTACCCCTGACCAGATACAGGTCATTGGATGAGGGCAGCCCCACAAATAAAACCCAAACAATGTTTCGGTGTAAACTTATCTTAATACGTACAAACTATTCCCGATGTCACTGATAAAAAGAAAACTAACTTCACTATTTCAGAAGATAAAATTCAGAATTTATCTAACTGAACCAAATGTAAAATTATGATTTAAGAGGGTTGTTGGGAATGCTTCATATTGCCTTTGGTAAATGTTAGATTTCACGAGACTAGGACTATCAAGCTAACACTGGTTCAACCCTGCCAATTTGTAGTTAATTAAATAACTCTAAATTATTAAACACTAAGAAATCCTTAAAGAATGATTATGATATCATTTATGATATTTGCTAAGTTAACATCAATGGACTGACTATGAATATATATTGCAAAAATATGTATATTAATATGAATTCATGAATTTTTTCATTCTTTTTTTTCTAATCCTTTCTCATTTTTAGAATGCTAACTGATTCTAGATGAGCAGATTCTTTGAATAGGAACTCAGATGACATCACCCGAGAGTGACTAACTCTAGACCCTAACAATCCTTTAATCGCCCCTAATTCTCTGATATTCGTCGCCCATTGTGCACTACTACCCTTCATTGCCTACGCTGAAGCAGATATTAGTTGAATCAATTGAGCCATTGACGGGCGCGGTTAGAACCTAATCACTAGGCCACGCGACTTTATCCCAGCAAGCATAGGATGGCGTGTGCCTTTTCAAAAGTTCCTACTTCACCTGCGGGAGAATTTTTTATTTTATTTTAAGACCCTCTTGTCGCTGTAATCAGATTATATATACCTCCTTACGATCCTTTGAAGAGGATACTTCTAATACCTGAATGGGCCAGTCCCAGAAGGTCTCAGGGATTTGGCTTTGGTCAGCATTATATATGGCCTACTTATATTACCTGGCTCACACGAGTCTTGGCCGAACAAAAAAAAATCTTCTCATTTTATTGAGAGTATATATTTTTAATATTATTTATAATCATAAGTATATATGTCTCATAAGTATATTTTTCCTAAGCCAAATTGAAATAACATAAAAATTTTGCATCGAATTTACTAAAATAATTGTGCAAAATCATAAAATTTAAATTTTAAACGATAAAGAAAAAAAAATCATAAAAAACTGAAAATAACCACTTGCTCATTATTAAGTACCAGATACTAGATATTTAACTACATACTTAAGTTACTATATTTAAGTTACATAATTTAAAATTCAATATCATCGGTAAGTTCATATCAGCTCTGTTATGTTTCCATTTATGATTTTTAACTGGTTGTTTCTCTGTCAAACATTTTTTCTTTGTTTCTTATTTACTCTTGACTCATGAGCTAATTTGAAAAATTTCTGTAATTTTAAAATAAATCTGTGAACTCTAATAATATAACTATTGAATTTTCTTATTTCTTCATATACTATAAATATTATTTATATCGTTTTTGGATAATGGTTATCGTGAATTTTAATAATTTAGTTTTATATTAATGTACAAAAAATCGTCACTTTGGTTATAAAACCTCTTAACTCCATCTTTACCTGTATGGATTTAACAGATTTTATAATAAGAGTGGCGAAATATCGATGGTCAACTTCACAGATGTATGATTTGGTCATTAAAGCACAACAAATTGGAAAATGTATAATCTACGTTACATATCTGTTTGCAACCAGTAATATAATATCATCAAAGTATCATAATTTGCAAACAACCAAAGCGAATAATAAATAAGGATCCCAAAAAAAATTGTATTCAAGCTATCTTAATTTAATTAAAGATATTCAAACAGTAATATTTATTTAATTTTAATATTCTTAATCCTATAATTATTTTCAATTCTATATGATTTAAAAAATAAATATATACAAGTAGCATTAAACATTTCAGCACTTCAGACGCTATACTTCAGACAATAAATTTTTTAATTCAATTCAAATTAGTTCAGATTAAAAAATTTACATAAACTAAGGGTCGGTTGCTGTTTCAAGAGTTAAAACAGTCTTAAATTGGATCCAAGAGATTAGTCTCGATAGTTTACAGTAATGATTCAATAAGACAATTCAAAACAAAAAAAAAAAAAAAAATAAGAAAAAATTTCCTTTTACTTAAATTATCACATCCCATTGCAAATTTTTCTTAATTTTCGTTCGTCAAACAGAGATAAAGTTACCACACATAACACAGTTTGCATTTATTTAAAAATAATTCCCCGTTATTAATTTTTTTTTTAAGTCAAATTATTTCAGAAACAAGCCCGAATATTTCCGTTGGCCGAAACTCCCCGTACAAAAAAATAATACTGTGTTTGTTTTTTGAAAGTTTTCTTAGATGATTTTTGAATTAATAATTAGCCAATACATTTAGAAGATAAATACAACAGCCATAAGACATCCGATGGAGTCCAACCATTTCTGTGCCTTACTTAGATCGATTTTGCGGCATAATTTATTTTAATATACTGTTAATCAAAATTTATTTTTTTATAGTTGCATAATTTCAGTACCATTTAGCAGAAAATTTTTACTCATTGACGAATAAACACATAATGAGAGAAAATTCAAGAACTTATTATTTTTCTTTGACTTATCTTATTGAATAGTTAGTGTAAACAATCGAGTCTAAATCTCTTGGGTCCAATATCCACTAACTCATCTAGTTTAGATACAATTTACATTTCAATATTAAATATTCAAAATTTGAATTTTTTCGTGCTACAGTTGCTGTTTGGTCCACTGTGCGTCGATTTGATAATACTTTAAAGTATATCAAAATTGAATCTATAATGTACGAAATAGTACCTAGTGAAACAACTGACGACACAAGCAGTTTTAACGCCATCGTTCCAACTCGTCGTGTTTTTTTCTGGTCTCGAAAGGTCTCTTGGAACGCCATCAATACCGATCGTGTGGAGTTCGAACAAGTTTTTATGGTAGAATGATAGCTGGATATTGGATAAACAAGACTCAATCTATAATCAAGTAACAAAGTTACTACAAAAATATAGAGAACGTAGCTACATAATAAGGAATTGTGCTTAGTTTAAGAATAAATTTGTCCTAAACTATCCTCCAATCTTGAATTAAACTGTTATCGGGACTAATAATGAATAATAAATCAACTAGTTTATTCTGAAAAGAAACGAAACTGGGTATGCGTTTTATCTGTTTAGGAATAGTTGTGTTGTGGAATATGTTCGGTAACTCCTGATTCGCCAACCAGCTCTTAGTGTTTCAGTCATTTTTTTTTATTACTGAAGTCAGAAAAAATAAAATATTTTTCCTCTCACTGAAAATTCCATTAGGATCAATGGCAGGGAATAGAAAGTAGCGGTTTCCCGGCTGTCAAGAGAACTTTCCGGAGAAGACCTACATTTCCGCAACAACCAGACAAATTGCAACTGTCAGTGCCACCATTCCTGACGCGGCCCGATCTATCACTTCCTAAGTCTTTCAACCTACTTTTCGAACTTTTTCAATCGAATGTTCCACGCGGCTGCCGATAACCGCGGAAGGAACACATTAACGATTTAAAAGTTGCAGCTCTCCTCTCCCGGGCACGTACCGGCCGGTGTTTCTTTTTCGACGCGGAGTCCTTTGTTCTAGATGCTATCGGCGGATGCCGGCAACTCAATCTAAACTGGCTAAACTGTTTTCTTCCAGTTGTTTGTTCCTTCCGCTCTGATAAAGCCTTCCTCGCCGCAGTATGGCCTAATGAAATGCTTCTACCTTCCTCCAAAGAGGTTCCCGTTTTATTTGTTCGGTATAGTAGGAACGCGTGCCTTTGCGGAATGGTTCTTGGAAAGCATTATTGAGAAGATCCGATTTCCAGGTATTTTTTGTTGATTTATAATTGAAGCTCAACAACCATCATCTTATGTTTTAAAAGTTTAAATTAGGATGGTTATATGGTTACTTTGTTCTTAAAACCCATGCCTGACCAACGCAAACGGTCACACGGTCAGTTTCGTAACTCGTGACGTTACAGGAGCCTACATGATTTTAAAAAATGTAATACAAATAAAACAGGAGTAAAACTTTATTGTTATAATATGATTCAATATAATTAAAAATTGATTCTTAGTTAATGAGATATTTGTTAGTTATATATTTTATTTTCTGATTATTTCTGTATCATTTGAAGATATAAAATATAGAACTGAAGTTCTTACTTACTACTCGTACACATACTACGAGAAAAAAAAATTAATAGAAATATAAAATCGTTTTAATTTTCTATATTTCATATTTTCACATTAATATGAAATGAGACGTTTTTCCCTAAATAACAATATATTTTTTAAAATATGCTTTATTGTCTACAGTTGGAGAGTTTGTAAAATTTTTATAATTAGAATATATTTTTAAGACTTCTAGTGCTGGTTAAGGATAGAGTGACGACTGAGAGTCGTCGGTATTTATGTCATCAGTATTCGATTTTTAGACCATATCCATTTTTTTTTCTCGATGCATCGTAAGTGAGAATCGATAGAGTTTGAGTTTACGTCCCATAATGAATCAAAGCTAAATTTCGAATTTTTGGTGCTTAAACCTTTTTCAAAAAACGATGTCGACATGTACAATTACAGTAAATTTTCAACCCAAAGACCCCTGATTATGAGGAGTCCAACAGGAAATTGCATGATGATGTAAGAGAGCTGCAGTCACTGGAGTGTTAAGAGTTAATTATTTTAGTCTCTCCAATCTCTACCGGTATATGACAGGTTTAATATCTTCGTTTAGTGTTTTATAATTGCAAATTTAAGCGTATTAAGAAATTTTAATCAATTAAGAACATTGTAAATATCATGTACTTGAGCCCGCTTGCCTGTGTTCTAGTTCTATTCCGCCACTGCCTTCTATTTAATCATTCGAGGCACATTAAGGAGGGACTTTATAACTCAGTTTAAAACGTTATACGATACACAAAGGACGAGAGGCGAGCTTGCTCGAGTGGGTAAGCTCCTCGAGAGTTGCGACAATAATCCCTCTCAGAGCAGATGGCTTCTCGAGGACCTGCTGCCCTCTGTAACATCACCATAGGGCGGTTACAATGTACTCGAGAGTACTGTAGGGTATGAGCACGGGGTATGTCGCAATTTACTGAACAATGAGGACTGTTAACGTCGGCTATATTTTTAGTTCGACATTATCTAATAATTTACTTTCGCGTAAATAGCCCTAATTAATCTAAAGCTGTTTTGTAGGATATTAAAATATAACACAGGATACAAACAACTTTAATAAAAACATTTTTATTCTAAGTTTTATCATATCTTTAAACAATTATTTATAAAGGTGAAATGTGGGTATAGTATACAAAAAAAAATTCTTGTTTTATAAGATCATCATTCTTAGCTCTATATTTAATAATATCTGACGTTCTATTTATTTTCATACATTAATAAAATATTTTTTTAAGCTAATATTTCTTCAAAAAAGTTATTACAATTAATATATTTTAGCAACTGTTACTAAAACGTTTTATTGTAATTATATTTTATTCTCATTTTTTTTTTAACCGCCCTTTTTGTATCACACCTTTAAAAACAACTTGAAATCACTGCTTCGGATATCACTATCTAGGAAGTACGAGTATAACATGAATGGCATGAAGGAGAATAGCGCCCAACTGCCCTCTTTTCTTTATCTATATGAGAGTTACATGGATGTCCCTCATTCAGCTTCTTTTCAGTTTTCAATGTGTTTTGTGGTGCATAGGGGGCTCGCATGACTAAATTAATATATCCTTGTGGAATCCTATGTAGTAGCTTCGTACGTGTTCATTAACTGCTGACACATGATGGCCAGTATGTAATATTTGATAGTCCACGTACTCATTGTACTTAGGAGTGGGATAGCTGAGTGGATAAGGCACTGGACTTCTAACTCCTGGATCGGGGTTGGAATCCTGCTGTGGCAGATGATTTATTTATTCTGTTATACCAATCATACGTGGATGAACGCAAGAGATGGGACCCACCTAGGGACACAACCAGCTCTCTACTAAGTCCTTCATTGGGTTGGAGAATAAATTTGGCGTTTGGCGTTGCGTGCTGACCATACCAACCATAATCGTTGGCCGAAAAACCGTTTGGCATAGCCAAGTACTGAACTCATGACCCTTCATGAATTGTAGTGGTTCTGATTTACTATTTATTATTATCGTACTTCAGTAATTGTTCTAATTCAAGGAAGCTAACTTTCAATAAATAAATTAACTAAATATTGTAAAAAATTAACTTTTGAATGCTGCTGAGAGGTGATGAATCTTGCACATCTCGAATTCGTGGACCAAAAATATGTTTGTCGATTGTCCTTACCGTGGTCTGTTGGTTAATCTTTATCTAGCTGCCGGAGCTCTAAATACCGTGTATGAGATCAGACATTCCTAAATTTTTACCATCGTATCTGCTCTAGGATCGATAAAGATCCCTTTTTCTCAGAACCGTTTAAAACTCAAAACTTAAAATTAAACTTAGAACATTGTGGATTAATGACAATATGGCTCTTTTTACTTCCTTGTACGAAGTAAAGGAAGTATTGTAATCGCGAAAATTTTCGGTTTTCAGATTTCAACGGAAATATCCATTTTGGCCATCCCTGAATCCATTTTGACAAGTTTCGTCGTGGCGTCTGTACGTACGTTCGTACGTACATTCGTATCTTGCATAACTCAAAAACGGTTAGTCGTAGAAAGTTGAAATTTTGTATTTAGGATTGTTGTAAAATCTAGTTGTGAATTTCCCTTGAATCACTGCTTGATCACCGGAAGTGGTACTTTACTTGAAGGTCATGACTGATTTTCATTAAAAATTGTATTAAAATACTATGTAAAACTTCTCAAATTTAGTATTCAGAACTTATATATTGATTTAAATAACATACTAGATTTTGGTCTTAATTGGAAAACAGGAAGCGGTACTTTACTTGAAGGTAATATTAGACTTTCATCAAAAATTATATTAAAATATAATGTAAAACATCTCAAATTTGGTAAATAGGACTTTTATATCGATATGAATGTATTTACTATATTTTGGTTTAAATTGGTGAGCCGAAAACGGTACTTTACTTGAAGGTCATGATAAGCTTACATCAAAAATTATATTTAAATTAAATACATAAATCATTTGTTTCGGTAATAAAGGTTACAAACGCAATTTGGTTTAAAATCCAATTAAACATTTTTATTACTTGTTTTAAGTGTTAAAATTGAGTGTAAAATACTGATTTTCCTCCCCATTTGTGTGTGTGTGTGTGTCAATAGATGGATGTCGCGACGCCGAGTGTTGTTTTTGAGATACTGTCATCTTCGGAAACTAGTAACCAAATTCAGGATCACTTTTTGAGCCACCGATTTATAGTTTAACAGGCGTACAAGGAAGTCATGTGTTGTCCACATCAGATATTTTTAATTGTAACTAGGCCATACTGGATTATTTAACTAAATAACTAAATTTAACTAAATATTGTAAAAAATTAACTTTTGAATGCTGCTGAGAGGTGATGAATCTTGCACATCTCGAATTCGTGGACCAAAAATATGTTTGTCGATTGTCCTTACCGTGGTCTGTTGGTTAATCTTTATCTAGCTGCCGGAGCTCTAAATACCGTGTATGAGATCAGACATTCCTAAATTTTTACCATCGTATCTGCTCTAGGATCGATAAAGATCCCTTTTTCTCAGAACCGTTTAAAACTCAAAACTTAAAATTAAACTTAGAACATTGTGGATTAATGACAATATGGCTCTTTTTACTTCCTTGTACGAAGTAAAGGAAGTATTGTAATCGCGAAAATTTTCGGTTTTCAGATTTCAACGGAAATATCCATTTTGGCCATCCCTGAATCCATTTTGACAAGTTTCGTCGTGGCGTCTGTACGTACGTTCGTACGTACATTCGTATCTTGCATAACTCAAAAACGGTTAGTCGTAGAAAGTTGAAATTTTGTATTTAGGATTGTTGTAAAATCTAGTTGTGAATTTCCCTTGAATCACTGCTTGATCACCGGAAGTGGTACTTTACTTGAAGGTCATGACTGATTTTCATTAAAAATTGTATTAAAATACTATGTAAAACTTCTCAAATTTAGTATTCAGAACTTATATATTGATTTAAATAACATACTAGATTTTGGTCTTAATTGGAAAACAGGAAGCGGTACTTTACTTGAAGGTAATATTAGACTTTCATCAAAAATTATATTAAAATATAATGTAAAACATCTCAAATTTGGTAAATAGGACTTTTATATCGATATGAATGTATTTACTATATTTTGGTTTAAATTGGTGAGCCGAAAACGGTACTTTACTTGAAGGTCATGATAAGCTTACATCAAAAATTATATTTAAATTAAATACATAAATCATTTGTTTCGGTAATAAAGGTTACAAACGCAATTTGGTTTAAAATCCAATTAAACATTTTTATTACTTGTTTTAAGTGTTAAAATTGAGTGTAAAATACTGATTTTCCTCTCCATTTGTGTGTGTGTGTGTGTCAATAGATGGATGTCGCGACGCCGAGTGTTGTTTTTGAGATACTGTCATCTTCGGAAACTAGTAACCAAATTCAGGATCACTTTTTGAGCCACCGATTTATAGTTTAACAGGCGTACAAGGAAGTCATGTGTTGTCCACATCAGATATTTTTAATTGTAACTAGGCCATACTGGATTATTTGTATATTTTTTATTTAGAGTAATTAACATTTAAAACACAATAGATTTAATATTAAATTTAAATGAAAACACTTCAAATTATTACACAATGGTTTATTTATCAGTTAGGTATGAGCTTACAAAATTGGATTATCTTTTAATTGAGCATCTGGAATGTTCCGGGAGATGTAACGTTTCGAGATATCAAATAACCAAACAAAGGTGATTTGAATATTCATTTTCTCCATATCTGTTATAGTTTGCGAGATAATCGCTATAAATGGTCGAGTTACGAGGGTATAAAATCTCTAATTGGCCCTCATTTTGAAATGAAAAGGCGAATTGTAATGTCTAGTTCCAAGGATTATTCTGAAGTGACTAGTTACTTTGACGCCAGATCTCAAGCATATCGGTTCTGTAGTCTCGGAGAAAAGCCTCGACCGGCAGACGGACAGATTTTTTATTCGATATTTGGATTTTACCTATCATGAATTCTTAAATTTTTGACGGGATATTACTTTTTTTTTTTTTTTTTTGGTCGATTATAAAGGTGGAGGAGGTGGAGGAAGAGCTTTTGACTTTGGGAATTTATTGGGAGTATTTAGGAGGCAAAAATACTAAAGGTCTCCCTCCCCTCACCACTCCCACCCTTCCCGCTTCATGGAAGGTGGGGATGCATTCGACCCTTTCTTGTGTTTTTCACTAATATCTCGAAAACGATGCGTCGTACAGAAAAATGTATTTTTGTCCAAAACTAAAGCTGGTAATATTTTATTTAAGAATGTTAATAATCATTTTCTTCGTATCTACTATAGTATTTTAAATAATCGTTATAAATGGCCGAGTGACAGAGTTATTAAACTCTAATCGGCTGTCATTTTGAAACGAAAAGACGGATTGTAATGTCGAGTTATGAGGTTCACCCTGGTGTGATCTGTGACCTGGATGCCAAATCTCAAGAATATCGGTTCAGTAGTCTCGGAGAAAGGCCGCGGACTACGCACAGTACGCAAAACATAAATTTAGAAATGCAAAACTCTTTTATGGTACAATCATGAAAAAAGTTACTATTACTAATTGCATAATGATTCAAAAACTTACTAGATTGCATTATGAGACAAAAACTAAGGGCAAAAGGATGATTAAGTAAATAAATACATCTATAACTTGTTAAAAAAAAATGTAATCTTTACTCATTATTATCATGAATCATAGAAAGACGAATATTAGTATAGATATAAAGCATACAAATTATATAAGCATAAAATATAAGTGTAAAGAAATACAAATATTAAATTGCCTATATATTTATTTCATACTTCAAGAGCCCCTTCTAATAAAATGGTGCTTTGTAATAGTGGTGCTATTTTTCGTCTCTTAGCTCACAATGAAGAATCCTGGAAGCACTTGGGCGATTTTCGCCCTATCAGGCACACGATTTACGTTGGATAGAATTATTTTTAATTCGGTGTCCAACCAAAATTATTTCAATTTAAGCAATATTTTTAATTTTCAGCAATGTTTAATCACTTTTTCGTTTAAATTAATTTTTTTTTTAATTTATTGAAATTTTAGTTTTTTGAGACATCCTATTTATGTCTTCGTTGTCGGAAATGTGCCGTACAATATTAAAAATCACCTAATCGAGCATTGCTTTGTTTTTTCCTCAAGAATTTCCTTGGTTCTCCAAATATTTAACGGAGTCCTTCTGGGATAATTTCTGGAAAACATACACTGTTAGTGGGGCTGCAAAAAATGTCATTAAAAATGGAAACTTAGCATCTTAAATTTAATAACATTGCACAAATCAAAGCGAATCTAGACGTATCTTGCAACTTACAATTAAAATTAAAAGAAATCTTAAAATTTTCTTTAAAAGAAATCCGTTCGATAGATTTTTCAAATAATTTCTAAATTTTTATGTATGTGATTATGGCTTTCTCTTACCTTCGCTACATTAGTCGAATAAGATAAAAGTAATTTGTAAAGCCGTGCTCGTGAACAATCAATTGTTAACTGACCGAAGAATTTTTATCTCATCATCTAACACAATAAGTAAATGAACCCTGAGTTTGTTTATAAATATTGAGGTCTGGCATTTAATGAAGAAAACATTTGTATACAAATTGGTATTAGTTCCAAGCGCTAAGTTTAATGTTTGTTTTTTGACTTTTGCACTCCTAAATTTATGATTTGCCCCACTCCGCGGCGAACGGACAGATTTTATATTGTTTGATATTTGGATCCTATGTATCTTGAGATGTAAAACCTCAAATTTTTACCGCAGGTTACACATCTTTTTCTTGATCGAATACGAAGGTTCGTTATTGAAAATAACAAGTAATAAAGTTTAAATAAAATTCTGTATATTGCAGCGTGCCATTTAATGAAATAGATTTCATGATAATTAAAGGAGCTACATTATGTTATATAATCAATATCTGTTATGCCTCTTCCTGTCTAACCCGGAAAACTTTCATTCCTCCATGCGGTTAAATAAAAGGAAGAATAAAGTTGGTTATTATATTGAAGCAGTGGGTCTCAAAATTTTTGTCTTGCGCCACACTGAAATTATTAAATTCTTATGTTATTTTTTTGTTTTTTTATTAAAGATATGAAGGATATTAAATACAAGGTATTAAATAAAAAAGTGCTTTCTAAAGTTAGTAAGTTTATTTCTGAACAACACGATAACATTGAATACAAATGTTCTTATAAAGGTATTTGTTGATAAAATGTGAACCTATTTCAAAATATGCATCCGATATTTGAGTATTCCTGAATATGATATATGGCGTATTCATACAATGAGAAATACCTACACTCATTCATTCTACCTTATTTTTTTAGTATTTAAAATAGTAAATAATCTCGGTTCGCTAAGATGCGATGTGGAAAAATGCAACAAAATATTATAAGTTATAATATATTTTGTATTATAACAAAATTGAATAAGTTGAACAATAAATGAGGAAAATCCTTTATAATGATCCAAAATAATATTTATAATCCAAAATGAACTCAGATACTGATCTTGATTCTACAAAAGGATTTCGAATCCAGTCGTACAAATCAACTTTTTATGTCTGGGAAATAGTGTTTAATTTTTTTCTTTTAAACGTTAAATTGACTTTAAATAAGTTTTTGGAAAATCTTTATTATTATATTTTTCGGTGCCGAATTGAATAAAGATTTCTTCATCATTTGTTTTTACTCTTGCCTTCCACATTTTTATTTCATCTTTAAACGCTTTAATTTTATCTGATGTTAAAATATTTAAATTTCTTTCTTGATTGTTGGAGTTTGGAATTCTTAATGATTTATTAAGAATCATTTTGTAATAATACACAAAATCTGGTTTGTTTTCATGTTTACAAAAATACTAATATTTCTATTTTAAGTTTAAAAACATGATTCTATGGGCGACTTTTCAAAAACCATCTTACATCAACTTAAAAAAGCAGGCTATTGTTTAATTAGTAATTTAATTATGTTAAAATTTAATTTAATTATTTTAAAATCCAATTTAATCATTTTAAAATTTAAGTAAATTATTTTAAAATTTAATTAAATTATTTTAAAATTTAATTATTTTGAAATTTAATTTAATTATTGTAAAATTTAATTTAATTATTTTAAAATTTAATTTAATTATTTTAAAATCCAATTTAATCATTTTAAAATTAAAAGAATCTTGAGACATAAACAAAATAATATCTGTTTTTTTTATTTGTAATTCTTATTCAGCAACTTATACTTTCACTTCTATTCACTTGAGCTTGAACGGCTCCTGACACACTATAAAGATAACGAATGAGCGAACACATTACTCAACAATGAACTAGAGTATGTAGTTGGTATATTACCAACAAGGGTTGATTACGTAAATATGCGATAAGTAGGTTATTAAAATTATTTAATTGTGAGGCATATGACTGGAAAAGAAATAGAAAAGAGCTTTTCTCCACGAATTACGATTGTCTACATTGTATTTATTATCTACAACTACATCAATTTAATTCTTTTACTCAATTGAAAAAATATGTGGCAATATTATTCTAAGCTATTTTTTCTAATCAGATTCGTCGACAGAATAATATTTCAATATTACCGGGAAAATGACACCGTTTGGTGAAAACAATTTGGGTAAAATGTGGTGATTTTCTGAATTTAAATAAATGTTTTTTAGTACTCTAATGTAATTGAATCGTGAATTGCAGAAACATCACAAGTACAATTTTTTTCGATTATTAGTTTTTTTTATTTTATCATAATATTTTGTTCATAGACTTTTAATAGGTACATGTCTATGAAAAACAGAGTAGTAATAACAGTTGTAAGTTGATGTGTATTTCAAAAACCACTTATGCCCTGGACTTGTGTGCTTTCTGCAATTCATGTATGCTAGTTGTTGAAATGGCCGCTCGGAGTTTCTGACAGAAGTTCTGATTGGAAGTTAAGAAGAATACTTCTGTATTGTTTTTTTGTTGTTTTCTAATTAATGTAATTAAATCAGAAGGAAGCGGGGGAGGGTAGCAAAACACAAATCACTTGCTAGAGTTTTTTTAATGTCAATCGTTGAAGGTCGATAATGCATTGCTTCTCTCACAGAAGCCATTCTCATCTCCCTTCTGATCAAGATTTTCATATGGTGAAAAGAAAACTGCCAATGTAAGATCGTATTTTTCGACATAAGCAATATGAATACTTAATTTTAGAATCATTAATAAGAACAAAAATAAATTTCGAGTTAAATCTTTAACATCTGATTACATATAGGATTATAAAAAACGGTTTGCCTAAACTTTTCTGTAAGAAAATAGTATACACCAAAACAAAGGTAGAAAAATCCCACTAAAACAAAAAGTTACATTCACCGTATTGCAATTAATGTAATTTAAATATTCTTAACAGCCTGTTGATGCAGTGGGAGTAAAAAAGTAAATTGTTGAGCTGGAATCTCACGCATTTGTTTTAATAATAGAAGTTGATACAATTCCTGAAGAGCCCAGCAAGGCATATCCACAGAATTGTGTCGCCATTAATCTAAAAAAAAAAAATATTAAAAATTTAAACCATATCATCCAATAAATTCCATTCAAAGATATTTGCCCTTCCCATCACAGAAGAAGAAGAAAAAGAATAATGAGATTTTTAATGCTATATTTTGTGCATATTATCATTATCTATCCTTTATTTAACAAGTTTATACAACATTATATCATTTATTTTTGTCTATGATCAACTAATGACCTTAAACATGCAGGATACCTATAACCTATAACATGCAAGTATTTCAATGAATTTCAGAAGTCCACAACATCTAAACATTTTTCTACATCTAAATATATATATTTATATATATATATATATATATATATATATATATATATATATATATATATATATATATATATATATATATATTACTTCAATATAAGTATATTTCACTTGTAATTAAGTTCAAAGGTGTTCAGAACGCTATTAGAGTTATACATAGATTTTTTTATTTAAAAAAAACAAGAAATGAGAAATTTACAAATCACTTACACAATTGTGATACATCAAATTTTTTTCCATAAAAGAACACATCGACGTCGTTTTTTGAAAAAAATCGAAATTTAGATTTCAATTGATTTTGTGTTGTAAACACCACCTCTATCGATTCCCGCTCACGATATATAGAAACAAAAATTGTAAATGTTCTAAAAATCGAATATTGATGACGTGAGCACCAAATACTTACGACTCTCAGTCGTCACTCTGATCTTAATCAGTGCTATAATCCTTTAAAATATATTGTAATTATAAAGATTTTGCCAGGTTAATAAACTCCTACTCTCTTCAATAAAGAATAAAATTAAAAAAATATATATTATTATTTGGGGAAAATTCGTTCCATGTGTTTCCTGTAAAGTTTGCTAAGTGGTACTTACGCCTTTTTCAAAAAACGACGTCGACATGACCTAAATATTAGATACCTAGAGAATATATATCTGTATTTTTTTACAACGCTCAATAATTTTGTCCTATAAATGATTAAGATATATTAATTTCCTCTTTTGTCATTGATAGTATTAATTGTTATAATAATTTTGTTGTAATAACCAAAAAAAAAATCTATTCCAAAAATAGACCAATACTGTTGGCGTGAGAAGGCATTAAACCCTGCGGACAACAAGGTCGCTATCCTTGCAGACGATGGCCAAGGTCGCTTGGAATGACGCAGCATCAATTTTCGCTGTGTTTAAAAACCTTGGGGTATAGAGCTACGCAAACGCAGTATCCTGCAGGGCACACGAAATATAAATAATTGTTTTATATGTTAATATTAATTGTAGTTCATAAAATATTAATATTTAATAAAAATAACATTATTTTTATTTAACCACCAACAAGGCCGGATTAGCCATATAGCAGAAAGAGCAAATGCAAAGGACCCCGCGTCTAGAGCAAAACAAATTTCATTTTCACCTTAACAATTATTGAATGTAACTTAATTAGAGGAGTAAGTTACATTCAACTGTAACTGAATTGATTAGTCTAATGTTATCTCTAAATTTGTTCACATTAAATCGAGAAAAGTTTGTTTGTAAAAGTTGTTTTATTTTATTGTCATATAAACCTTCCCCCCTCCATGCCAACATTTGCTACAGACTCCACGCTGGCTTAATCCGCCTCTGACTACCAATATATTGCACCATATAATATCTTTAATATGTTATTGTAGGAGCTTTCTCTAGCATCTGTCAATTCATAAATAATTTGAGGACAAAATATAAACAAATCAAAATGAGGACAAATCAAAAGAATATGATTCCTGTGATTCATAAAATATGACTTCAAGCATGAATGATATCATGTATTTAAGATAAATTTAAGGACCTTTTTTGCATATCTTTTATCAGGAAAAAAATATTACACGATTCATAAATCTATATCTATAGATTAGTACTAATATCAGCCAACACGACACCGAAAGAAAAAATCAGAGATGAACGTCATTTGTTCCTTGCACATAATATCGTCGTTCCCATGGTAAACTTACGAATGTGAAAATCACTACTTTTCAGGAGAGCAAAAAAACTGTTACTTTCTTCTATGTATAAGGGGCATTTTAGATTATGTTTAATTTTTTTGTTGGTGTTGAAATAAAGATATACATCTTTCATCTCATAGTTTCAAGTGTAATTATTGTTTTAACTTTATAATAATACTTATATTGAAGATTCAATATGATGTAACATTGGCATTGAAGCTTCAGACTTTACGACGACTTTTTTAAAAATAAAACTGCGATTTCAGCGCTTTCTAATGATGTAACAGATTCGTAACTACAGGCTGTATCAATCGAAAATACTATCGGAAAATAACCAAAGTAAAAATCGAAATTTTCACATTCCTAGTTTAACACGGAACCGACGATATGTAGATTACCATTTATGGTTATGTACTTTTTTTCGCCATATATTCTTTATATAAAATGCGACTTTATAAAAATAAATGAACACAATTTATTAATAAACTAAATAATGGCAGAAAAAAATAATGTTCCAAATTTATGTCTGACTAAACAAGGAGAGATAAATGTTCCGAATACCTACTTAATATATTTTATAGTGACTTACTTATAAAAATTGAATAACAAGTATAATATCACAATTTAATCTGCAATTTAATAAGTTACGAGACAATAGATGAATTGCAATTTCCACATTATTGCTGGTAAGGATTAACATGAATAAGTAAGCATCGTATTGAAGGGTAACATGCAACCGATCTTGTTAGCATAATGATTTACCGTACTTTTATCAAGTGAAATATAAGTTTAACCGTAAAATACTGTTATACTTTATTATTAACAACGGAGGTCACTGATCGGCGTTTCTAAACCCTTTGCTGAGCCATCTAGAACCAGAAAGCCGTATACAAAAGCCTTCTAATAAACCAGCCAGGAAAGACTTGATCTATTTTCGAACTGGCTCATTTGCCTGTGGATGGACAGGAGCTGTCATTGGAAAACAATCCATCTTAATAGACTGACGGATCGTACTCCGGCTCAACGGGAGGGCCGTCATTCCGACGTCATTCATCATCTGGAAGTAGCAGCTTACCCTCCGGCTATCTCTAGTCGGGATCTGACCGCTGCTGCTCTGTATCTGGACCTTATTTCGATTGTCCGTAGGCTGTCGTTTGTCTTCCTTCGTCAGGAACAAGGAGCTTCTTCTCTTGAGGAAGCATTAGCGAAAATCTCGCTGAATAATGTGCCTATTATTCATTGGACCATGACCCATAATTTTTTAGAAGGCCCATATACACATTATTATTTTTTATTTCACTCTAAAAAATTAATTAACATCAACGATAAAAAAAATGAATTACATCATAAATGAACCAGTTAATAACGTGGATTTGAGGAATGATGGAAAAATAATATTATTTATAATTACGTTTGGATATATTTTCTACATGAAATTATTATTTTTTTTTATCCGACTACGATGTAGCCACAAGGAGGGTAATGTGTTTAGATTGTTGGTATGTAAAGACTGGTATGGAAGAACGCCACGACAGTTTGCTTTTTAAATTGCTCAAATTACTCGGTAAATTCCCGTGAAAGTTTTGAAACAATTTGACCTGATAATACAGAAAAAAAAATTTTGTTATATTTTTAGTATTCTCGACATTATGTGATGTTTCATACCATACCGTATGATATATGTAAGTTCATTATCATATGTAATAAAATGTAAATTGTCAATAATTGAAAAATTAAAAAGATTAAAATAAATAATAGTTTAACTAATTAAAAATAAAACCGCGATTACGGAAATAACCCTTTCCGTCCAAAGGGACGGAATATACTTACGTAGCTACGTAAACATATTGGTGGGTTGTTAGTGATGAAGTTGACGTCTATGAATATTGAAATTTTGTGTAGTAGTCGGGTGCCTTCCACTACACGTTACGGCTCTTTGAAAGTACATTCAGACCTATGAATTTGTGCATATACATGCAGAAAGCAAATTAATAAATTGTCAGAAGAGTCTTGAGTTTTGTTCGGGTATGAAAGATACCCAATTACGACACCAACTTTCAATATTCATAGATGTAAACTTCACTGAAAACCCACCAATATGCTGAAGAGAATAGGTGGATAAGAAAAAAAAATTACCAATTACTAAACAAATTTAAACCTGGAGTAAGTTAATGCAAGTGACATTTTTCTTTTGTGTTTCCAAATTTAATTATTTATTTCATTATTCTGGTGACTACCTATAAGTACCATTTTAAACCAAAACACTGAAAAAATTAAAAGATAAGCGAAAATTAAAACGGAGTTCAAATGGAGGTATATAGAGGTGTTTAATGTCATATCGTCTAAGTTAAAGATAGGATAGCAAATCACATTAATTATATTTTCAAATGAATATGTTCCGTCCCTTACGAGAGATAGGATTATTTCTGTAGTCGGGGTTTTACTTTTAATTAGGTAACTTATTTTTGTATTATTATGTTACTCCTAAGATCCTCAAATCATTTATACTCTAAAATAGCAGTAATAACTAACGAGTCAGGTCTGAAAAACATAAGAACACATCAGTTCAGATAAGATTAAACACATCTCAAATCAGCAGTCTAAAAAAAAACTAACCGATTAAATATACTACACTCTCCAAAATAGCTTAACATACAGTCGAATATAGCCAGACAGACTACAGGTATTCAATTCATGTACGAATATGTTGTGGTTAGTTCGGAACTGTCAAGATATACTTAAATAACTGGCGTCCCTGTAATCCTCATAAAGCAATCGAAGGAGATGAGACTGTTGATGCTCAAGCAAGAAATGGCTCAGTACTGATACTACCAGAGCCCACATCCAAACTGTTACACAACCAAACTGTTACAGCCAAACTGTTAAACTACCAGAGCCAACAGCCAAGTTGTACAAAACTTAAGTAACGGAAATTAAACAAAAACTAAATCAACATAACAACATCAATATATTTGTTTGATATTATCCCAGAAACATTCAGACAGATAATTAGTAACTATTGGGGCGATGGGTGCAGTAAGGGCACTCGAGCGAATGTGACTATTTTGCATAGAACTCATTTTTAACTTCTTTGAATAGAATAGAAGCTAAAAGTGACTTCATGAGCTCGATTGTCCTTTTTGTACATATTGCTTCAACAAACTCACATATTTTATGACCAAAACATCTACCGACCACGATTTATTAAAAATAACTGGTTTTACTAATTACAATAAAATGTTTTAACCATATTTCAATTGATGAACTGGCTGCTACTTAGCTATCTGTAGTTCTTCAACTATCATTTCGTTTTCGTTGCTAATCATGGTTTGACAAATATTGATATTTTTTGTTATAATGTATGTTATGTTATAATGCTTTTTTCCATTTTCCATTTAAACTGATTTAAATAGCCTTGTATGATACATTGAATAAGTATATTATGCGTTGCCCATTGTTTGGATAAAATATAATTATTAATCTAGGGCTAATCAACTTAATGACACATAAGTAACTAAATGAAAACTTAAGAATTTAATTTGATTAAGCCAAACATTCTAACTATGATGCAACATAAAAAATTAAATTAAAATGTTTACATCTCAAATAGAATCATCAAAATTTTATGTAGTAATAAACATTAGTGAAATGCTTTGGCAAGAAAACCTGTAAATGCAATATATTTTCTTATATATTTTTTTTAATAGTGTTTAACGTCATTTACTTCGAAGGCCGAGATTCATTCCGTGGGTCAGGCAAGAAATAAATTTCAACTCACCCATTACGGATTCGAACCGGTGCACATTGGTTCAAAAAGCACTTTTTCGGGACAAAACTCCGCCCGGATCGTTCTATTTATCTCTTTAAATGTTTAGATTCCCAATTTTTTAGCTAATCTTTATTTGATAAAAATCTATAATTGGTTTTGGTTATTTCAGAAAAAAATCTGCTTACTAATAATTCTTGTATATTTCAATATTTTCTGAATTTCCGTTTGTTTTTAATTGATATTAGATAAGTTTAAGAAAATATAGGAATTTATATAACTACTTGGTGATTTTTTACGATTTTTCAAAAAATGTTGTAAAAACTATAATTTTTTTACATATCTCAATTTATACATCACATACTGATAAAAAGTACACTGAAGTGCGCCGTGTGCATAAAACTGTGATTTTGTTTCTAAATTTTACTATGAAAATTTTAAAACTATACATAAATTTTTACGCTTTTGACGAAGCTATAGAAATTTTTCAAAGAGTAGACCAAAAATAATATGTCATAGAAAAATAGTTCAATGCTTAAATTAAGGATTTCAGTAGAAAAACCATAGTGAAGTTCTGCCCCCAACCGAGATATAGCTATAAATGTGATTTTGTGGGGTGTTTTTTTTCTTTAATTTGATATATGATGTGGGTCAATACTTATTCCACACGAAAGAGCTTGTAGTATTATTTAGAACCTTTATAATTAATAGATCAATCTCAATTATTTTGTAAATAACACCCTAATTTTGAAAAAATCTCCGAGCTTTATTTCCATCATTAGAAGAACAAAACCCTTGCTTTGGTGAATCTATCATCAGGGCAAAATCTTTGTTTTTCAATATGTGATGTATAAATTGAGATATGTAAACAAATTATAATTTTTACAACATTTTTTGAAAAATCATAAAAAATCAACAAGTAGTGATATAAAATCCTGTATTTTCTTAAACTTATCTAATATCAATTAAAAACTAAGGGAGATTGAAATATTGAAATATACAAGAATTATTAGTAAGCAGATTTTTTTCTGAAATAACCAAAACGAATTATAGATTTTTATCAAATAAAGATTAGCTAAAAAATCTAAGCATTTAAAGAGAATTTACTTAGGAGCAAAATCACGTTGGGATTGTTGCTCTAACATAACTAGAACGACCAGGGCGGAGTTTTGTCCCGAAAAAGTGCGTTTTGAACCACTGTGCGGTGCCGCAGCCGGCTCTAGGCCGCTAAGATGACGCCTTAACACTCTCAGCCACCATGGCCTCCGTTAAGGAAATAGCATACATTTCATCAAGATTCCGCCGCATTCCTTCATAAAAAAAAAATTCGTGAGCAGCAGAATTCCGTCACTACAGTCGTATTTTAACTAAAATCCAAAATATTAATAAACGGGGGAGCGAGAAAAAAGTTGAGAACCGCAAAAGACATTATCCTAACATATCAAAATTTATCCATACTTTATTATATTGATCTGCCTCTCCGCTGACCTTCGATACAGAAATCCTACATACCGATTTTCATTTGACCCAACTGAGACCGCTGGATTTGAAAAGCCATATCTTTGCTAATACTGGTCCGATTTCGATGAAACTTCTTTTGTTTTTTAGGTAATTTAATTTCACTTCAAATGACCCTCTCACTGATTATTTAAATCGGTGGGGTTTTAGAGCTGCGCAAATATTTTAAAAAATCGAAAAAACCGGAGGAGACGTAGGAGGAGGGACCAAGTTGAAAGCCCCAAAAGATACTTCCCTAACACCAACCCAATTGAAATACAAATTTTCAACTCTATAAACTAATTTGGTGGAGCTGTAGAGATGTGCAAAACTCTAAAAACGCCGAACTTTCAGGTAAACATACCGACATTTTTACTGGAATTTACCCATTATTTAATGATATCGTTTTGCCTGGAAGAAAATCCCACATACCGAATTTCAGCCGCCGAAGGTGCTCAAATGTAGCAGGGGGAAAATATGTATATATGTACATCTCCAAAACTTCCAGAATCGTGCTCTAGGTGTTATGAATCGGATAGAAACGCAGTCCCGCCGCTCACCACCCTTCGACCCAGTGAGTCAACTTTTTTCGTGGAAAATACGACTAATAATATCATATGGTGAACTCTCAACGCTAGATAAAATAATACATATTTAAAAGTCATCAAAATAAACTACAGCAAACTTTTCATTAAATAACTGTAACTCTTGTTTTTAGTCGTTGATTTCAATTGTTATTTTGAATCATTAGTAGATATTTGAATTTATAATTGGCATTACCAATTTTGGCCATATCTAGCAATTCTTGTGTGGTATATTAGTAATTATTGAAACTATCTGCATTTCTTCTTGTCATTCATCAATTTAAAATATTACATGAAAAATTTCATATTTTTAACAAATGACGGGTCTTTTATAGAATAGGTACACCAGTTACTTTTCAGTAGCTACAGTGATCTTTATTAATTATTAATAAGAGATTCATCCGTCATATGTTTTTACATAAATATAAGTCGGAAAAATGAAGTTCGAGCTGTATGAAAAATTAAATGCTGAGATATAACAAGAGTGCATTCAGTTATCAATCCTGACTGGAAGTATCATTATTTCAGATCTGTGGAAATCTTACCAAGGAATCGAAAATGCGATAGAGAAGACTACAAACAAGGTCAATCATTCAAAGGACTTTGTGGTTCCTGTGACTGGTGCATACTCTCCAATGATGTAGTTAATGACGGCTAAAGAAACAAGACGAATTAACAGGAGTGCGAGACACACTGATCAATGGATGTCTCATATTTTTGCGAGTTTTTCTGGAGGAACAATTCTCACGATGTTGATCTTTTTGAAAGAATATTTCAGGGCATGTTGGAATTTTGACCTCCTGACTAACACACCTTTACCTAAGATTGTTTATTAAAAAGGTTTCGAGTTTTATAATTTGCAAATAAAATAAAAGTTTGAATAACCTATACTTTTTTTTTTTTATCATATGATATTTGACATCAATCACTGTGGTTACTCAAAAGTAACATGTGTACCTACCTATTCTTCAAAATACTCCAGGCGACTAATGTACCATATGCAAATAATTTTTTTCTTTTATAAATTTTTGTATTCACCATCGTCAGATACCAAATCCAAGTAGGAGTGATTAAGAATTTTAAATGTCCCATGTGAAATTAAATAAATAAAGTAAAAAAGGAAGAACTCTTTTTTTTCCAAAATGTTCCGAAATTATCATGAACATATTTATAAAAAGCAAGAATGCCCTAAAAAAATAAATACTATTGATACTTCGGAGAACGATGATACCCCAAATCAAAAAAAGTTTGTTTCAAAAGCTCCTAGCGCAGGTTGGAAGCTACAAAGTACTCAGAAACTAGAAGCAATGATGGCCAAATTGAAGAAAGACATAAGTGTTGTAATGATTTACAGCGAAAAGAAAAATGAGGCGATTAGTGAGCACCGCATTTTTGTAAGATTAGATCTTCTTAAAACATACATTAAACAGGTGATATATATTAAAGAAGTGATAAAAATGGGTGGAACAATATTTGCAGAGAGTTTGTTCGCAATGCTGAAAAAAACTAATGATACTTTAAACAACATAAGAGATGATGTTTTTAAAGCATACACGGAATTAGAAACAGAAGATAAATATAATATTGACAGGCAAGGTGGGCAGATGACTTGCATTTTTACAGTTTTAGGCGTCATTGAAAGAGAACTTCACTCGACATATGAAAAGATTTCTCAAGCCATTAGTAAAAGAAATGAACAGAGATACAAAGGTAATAAGTCCGTTACAAAACAGATATCTAAAGAAATACTGACATTTATTCGAAAAAATGATAAGGAAAAAAATTATATGGGCATTTTAGAACCTGAGAACATTCCTCCAGATAAACACAAAATCTGTGAGAACATTGAAGCTTATGATCACCCACCTCAAGTTATGACCACAAAAGATAAAGTTACTGATATATCTGACCATACAGAATTGTCAAATACTTCTTTCGAAAATTCATTAACTTCAAGTTTGCATACATTGGAGAAGCAATTAAGAAATTATGATTCTGATTCACAGCAAAGTTCTGACGATGAATCATATGAAGATTGCACTGGTCCTACAGAAATCGGACATCTGGAACACAAGGCAATAGCGTTCGAAATATCTATTTCAGATGAAAATATTCAAATAAAAATTCCTACAAGTGTGAGTATGTACTTGTATTTAAATATGTAAGTATATAATTAAATACTTATAAAAACTAATTAATCGTGCTTTTGTTATAACATTTGAAGTGCAAAATGAAAAAAATGTTCTCAAAATGAAAAATTATATTTCATTCATCTCCATTTGTGTTTTACAAGAATATATATACCATCAGTATTTCATTTGACAATTTACCAAACAAATAAATAACTTGACGATTTTTCTTGTATCACATTGCAAAGTAACTAAAAGTAAACAGAAAGAGAGTTTCCAGTGAGTATCTGAGTAACCTATGTTCTATTATAAGTCCAACTTTGTAATTATGGCTTGATTTATATTTCAATAAATCTATATCACCAAACAAATTTCATTTGTAAATGAAGTAATGTGCTTGTTAATTTCACAAGGTGATGCCATAAAATGAACTTCCAACAATTACATTTATTCAAATAATTTATTAGTAAAATATACAAAAACAAATGAAACCGCTAAATATATGCATTTCTTCTAGAGAAGTGAACTAGCGGCGAAAACTCTGGGTTGGTCAGAAATGGTGGAAATGTCCAGGCGCTTCTAGTCCTCCCTGGTTAGAAGACTTCCAATAATCCTGACTACTGTGTTCGTAGATGGGTACTGGCACTTTGACGAATTCGGGTACTTTTACTTCGTAAGGCACTTTCTTCTCTACGAAGTATGGTACTTTCTTCTCAACTGTAACCGGGTACGGCTTGGGAACTTCCACAGGGTATGGCTTCTCAACGTGTACTTCTACCTTCACTGGCACTTTCTTTTCGACAACATAAGGTACTTTCTTTTCTACGATGTAGGGTACTTTGTACGGCTTTGGGATCTCGACCAGCTCCTTTACTGGGTACGGCACTTTCTTCTCGACTGGATAAGGTACATTCTTCTCGACGTAGACAGGGATCGGCTTAGGTACATGATAGGGTACTGGCTTCTCAAATTTCACCTCGATCGGCACTTTGACTTCCTTGTACACTGGATACGGATGAGGTACTTCGACCTTCACTGGAACCGGTACCTTCTTCTCGATGTGTACTGGATACGGCTTAGCTACGTGGAATGGAACTGGTCTCTCTACAGGGACTTTGACTGGTACTGGGACGTGCTTCTCCACTTTGACGGGGTACGGCACCACTTCCTCCTTTGTGATGATTTGTGTCTTGACCGGATGATGTTCAAAATGTTCGAATCCCAGACATACTGTTGCCACTAGAAGAATAAGATGAAGTTTTATCAGTGCGTACATGTTGTTCGAGATAGTGGATGGATACTGAATACAATGGCTAGAGGAGGGCTATATATAATGGACAACTTTGGACATGGGTGTTAGTTAATCACTGCCAACACATTAGTTATTCTGATGTATGTAAGTTAACGACTTGGTTACCTAAGGGGATATCCGCTAGGAACAAGAAATGCCCTATTTGTATTTAGATTGAAATCCTAAATAGAAACAAATGACTGAGTATTACATTAATATATATATATATATATATTTTTTTTTTTTTTAAGAAAGTGTTATAATAATCAGGCCATTAGGTTTTTCTGTTATTATTTTAAAAATTCTAGTAGTCTAGCGGTATTTGAAAACTTTAGTATTTTAATTAATGTTATGAATTAGAAGTCAAAACATTTAGATGGTAAAAACTGAGTAATTGAGCGTCAAACAGTTAAATGATTTTTGCAGTATATAATTCTGTTGAATAGGAAATGGGAAACAGAAGAAAAACCACAAAATATTTCGAGTTAACCGTGTTAAGTTGCTAAACCACACCATTTATAAATATTAATTCATTATTTATAATTATTAATTCATTATTTATAATTAATAATTATTATTTATAATTATTGTTATAATTTATTATTATTAAACAACAGAATTATTTATTAGAAATTTGATTTTATTGTGCATAAAAATGGCCATTGGAGTGTTCAAATTGTAACCGTAAAAATTTGCCTTATTGAGCAGAATGTTTGTAATAATTGTAAGAAGAAATAATAAGCTCTTTTGAGAGCTACAAGGCTGATTCAATGGCTGAAAAAATTCAATTTGTGATCCGTACCTATACCTCTTAAGTTTTTTATTTTTTTGTTCTTAATCGTTTAATTAATTTTGTGACTAATATTTTATATTATTTACGTTTCAATATACAATAGTCTTCATATTAAGATCATAATTAAATCATAATGGTTTGAGGATGAGGTTAATTTAGAACCATATTGATCTTACCTTGTTTTATATGTATTTCAATAGATGTGATGAGGAGATACCTTTCATATACTTCTAAATTAATGTATTAATTAGAAAATGCCTCGATATGATCTAAAATATATGCAGACATATTAAATTGTTAATATTACACTTACATATTTACCTATTAAAACTGTTTGATATCTTGTTCTCGGTGCTCAACGTGGTCTGTTATCACTTTTTCTATCTATCTATTGCACATCAAGAATGAAAGGGTCACAACTAGTTAGAACTTCGTTAGATTAGATACAGGTTAAGTTCTATATACAAATCCCATGTTGCTGGAGGAACATCTTTGTGTGCAGAGGCACCGTCGGGTGATCCAGCGGGTCGTCCTAGTACATTAACAAGAGGTTTTTATTATACATAAAATATGACACATTTTTTTACGAAATTATTTAATAATGGTAGTATAATTTAATTATAATTACTTTAGTAAATTGTTCATAATAACACGAGTAGAATTATTCTCAACACTGTTCTTGCGTTCTGATCTGCTCAAGTTCTAATAATCGAGTCTAAATTCAATGTTCTAACTTGACTAAATACTTTCTTTTCTATTTAGACTATAAACAACATATTTATTTATAAAAAAAACTACACTGTCCGAGTAAGATAGAAGTACCTGATATTATTTTTTACAGATTGAAATGATTTTTTAATTTTCATATATTTATTCAGCAAACATTTTTACAGAATAGATTTTTTATGTCAGCTCTTTTTTTTAAGCCTAGGTCCCAAGGATTCGCTCCCCTGCTCTTTACTCTCTACAGTCCTGATTGTTCCTATTTTTTGGCCTATCCCGTATTTGAGGGCTGGTTGCTCTTTTGGATGATAGGGGTCCAATTATTAAAATTTCTGACTTTAGAAATCTTGTGTTGTGTCGCTTTCAGTAGTGAAACCAATCAGCTTAAATTTGTTTAAAATGGATGTGATAAACGATTTTGATATATATATATATTTTTTTTTAAGAAATTGATTAAATATAGGATAACTAAATTATTATTCGTTCTAGTATACAAATGGTGAACACTGTTGATGTGAAGCAATACAATATGGCTAAGAAGAATAGAAGCCTACAGTCTATGCAGCAGATGTTAGCAATGACCCTAAATGCATAAACCTTCCTACTTTTACTTAATCCATCTTAAGTTGAAAGCTATCCGTTTCTTCTACAATGAATTACCTATGCTCCTCCAAGGTGTTCCTTCAAGGTGTCCTTTTAAAGAGATCAGAGATACTCGAACCAGTTGCACGTGCCCTTAAAGAAGGGCCATCAGCCAGCAGGGATCAGGTAACCCTCAGTACAATGGAGATTAGAATGAACGGCGAAAAACCCTCAAAGCGGAACAGCCCTGTTTTCTTTATTTCCCTCTATTTCCACTGCCACTTTGATCTCTTATTTACTCAAGTCTTCCTTTTGCACATTTCCTTTCTCTCACGGTCCTGTTCTGTCTTATTGAATAAAAGGCGGAGACACAGGAAATTACAGTAAACATAAAGAACGAAATCACCATATTGACTCGTTTTCTGTCTAAGAACACATGAGCCATCCACAAAGGTAATTCACACTTTAAGTTCTTCATTATTCCAAGCAAACAATTTATCAAGGATGCATTGGACCATTTCCAATCTTGGTTTTCATTTCAATATAAAAAATGAAATTATTTATCTTCATTCAGATTTATTTCATGTAGTTTACAAACCGTAATGTGGAGTTCCGTGAAAAATAGAAAATTAGCCCAACTGCATGCTGAACCACTTTAAAAAAATAACAAATAAATAAATAAAAATATACGATTTATTGGACAGACCGTTGGCTATTCGCTCCCCATATTGTTCGCATTTTGATCACATATAATTTAAAATATTGTGTGTATACTGTATTCTAGTAAGATCCTTCTTTCTATTTATTCTAATGCTATACAATGTAGAAGTGAGACTACTGCGTTCCCACTTTTTAATTGAGAATGCTTCACTTTGTTTTCCATCTTGTCTATCAAGCAATATTATATATATTTTAAACATTTAGTTTTACTGATTAGAAGACGCTTATCAGATAAGTTATGATACCAAATAGATAACTAATATACCCATCATGCCTTGAAAATTTTTTGACTCAGATTTCAGTCGTAAAAGTATCCTTTATGGCTTTGGATATTCTATCTCTTGGGTTCCTAAGTCTTGGCCAGGCTAATTGTGTCTATAATAAATTTATTTAAGGGATTTGTCAGTGAACTATCCGGTTACAGATCTCATGATAAAGTATCCCTTGCGTCCACTTACACGATTTTCCTTTCCACTTTTTTTAACTCGTAGAAAAAAATTGTTTGCTGTATCTTTGCTAAAAATGGTCCACTTTTAATGATTTTATGGTTTTGGTCTGATTCGCTGCACAGACATATAGGGCCGACACCCTACAAAACAAAGAAAGAAGTAACAAAATCGGTCCACTCGTTCAAGAGATAACCGTGGCACAGAGAGCCGCAAAGACCAATAGCCGAAATGCGTTTTTTGAATTCTGACAGCACTGAAACGCACAAATCAGATGTAAATTGCACATTGAAATTTTGACCCGAATACAATAGTTTCCTTAAGCGCAGCGGTAGGAAAGTAATAAAAACATGTGTGAGACATGCAATACGCTGTTATTGACTATTTGACCGATTTTAATAATGATTTTTTTTTTTAGTTTTGTAGGGAATTTAATCACCTTAAAAATGATCATATACACAATTCACCAAAAGATTTATACTTATTTAGTTTTGTGCAAATAAAATTTTGTTTTGTTCATAATTTTTTTTTTCTACTTATTCTCAGAAATTTACAACGTAAATTTAAAAACGTTTCAGGAGAAGATTTTAGGCAAGTTTATTTTTTTTTTGGCGCTAGAGGAAAAAACATAAACGAGCGCTTTTCGAATTTTGTGCTGCCGTTATCGCGCACCGGATTCTTAATTCGGTACACAGGCATAGAGATAGAAATCCTAATCGGTCCACCAGCTCATGAGATAATCATGGCACAGACACACATACCAATGGCTAAAAATGCGTTTTTCGGAGTTCTGAAACGGATAGATTCGTTAAAAAACTGCACTTCGAAAATTTAATACAATTACGATATCTTCCTTACTTTGATGGTAAAGAAAACAGTGCTCAGTTGGAATTGTTCAATGCACCGCGTGCACTGAATGACTGGGGTGACCAAATATCTATGTAATTAGGGATTTTGGTTATATTGAAAACTAGTTTCGAATATTATACATTCATCTTCAGTTTCCACCCCTAATTAGATTGATCCTTCTATGCCATCATGCGGATGCCAAGTAAGTACCTATTTATTCAAAAATAGTCATATATATTGCTACGTCTAGATTGGTACCTTATCAGGATAACAACATGCTTAGAACATTATTTATTGAAGAAACGATAAACTTTGCTATCTTGATTATAGTGAACTGAAAAACTAAGAAAGTAACTCAGAAGAAGGGCCCCAGACTCGATCACTAATAATCGATACTACAATCGAGACACAACATATATTAAGGAATATTTTATATCGAATTACATATAAATTATAAATACAATGTTCCAAGTAGTATTTGTTAGTTTAGAATGTCTGTTGGATCTTTATTTATACCATTTATTAATATTATTATATTATTTTTTAAAGGCTGCTGTCGACGCTTATAAATATAAATATTTTCACTCGTATTAGGTATGATAATTTCAGATTCTAATATTAAATTTATTTTGTTCTAATGGAATACACGTCAAAACGATCTCTAAATCAAGCTGTCAGCATTAATAATAACGGATCATAACGGATTCAGGCAAATAGCGGGATAAAGCATTCTAAATGCATGCCTCTTCTACCTAATGCATGCCTCTTCTACCTAATGCATGCCTCTTCTACCTAATGTAGTAACGTTTTACTCAATTGACTCATTGTATTATTATTATTACCTTTAGTTCATCACCACGTACGTCCATTACCACGTGTCCATGTGCCACTTACCTGCAGTCTCCGTGAGACAACCGACAGATTCTCGTTCCAGAGTACTTAAAAATATATATTACTGTCGCCATGGTTCCAGTATAAATGTTATTCATTGCAATTAATAGCATCAAAAACTGATTATTTAATATAATTTTTTTTATTTCCTTGACCAAACTACGCCATTAATACGTACAATAGTAAACAAACTATAATTTAATATGATTTTAATCAATTAATAAAACTATTCATATTTAATATGATTTAGATATAATTTTAAATTCCTTGTTTTTAATATATAAAATATTGAATATTCCTTTTTCGGTAGATCTTTTCTATTATATAATTATAAATCTGAACACTCATGTATGCTTAATTTGCAAGACAATTATAATATTTGAGAAATTATTTGTTTCACTGAATCTAGCTTTCATTTTGTGACAGGCATATTTTTGACAGGAAGATTCACCAACTGAATATTCAGAAAGATCTTTCAGAAGGTTCTGCATAGACATATTGATGAATGAAAATTGGCGGTATAGATACAGGATTTTCATCATAAAGAAATATTTCAAAAAAAAGATGGTAACGCACACTAAACTAGTGGGTTTCTGGACATATAGATCTCGGAATAAAATGATTTTAGGACTTGGGCAGATGGTAACATTTTGAAAAATTAAATAAATTTATTATGAAACTAATAAATTCACAGTCAATATGTTATAGGTTGTAAATGAAACCCAACTCAGGTCTCAAGAGCTCTGGTCTTAATTCAACCTATCCAATTCAGTCGATCCTGTAGGAGACAGCATGTCCTGGGGTGTTGACAACGGTGGTGAGAGTTGCTGGGAGGCCGAAGTGAGCAGCGTATGGGGCAGCAACGAATGGAGCGGCGACTGGGGCGGCATAGGCCAAGGGGGCACTGTAAGCCAAGGGGGCGGCAACATGGGCGACTACTGGAGTGGCCAGAGGGGCGGTGGAGGCGGGAGTGGTGAGTACACTCCTGCGGGCGCGGGAGTGAGCGGCGAGGTGAGCGGCCCTAGCGGCGGCGACCTCAGGAGTTTCAGCGACTGGAGCGGCTGGGCCGATTGGAAGATCGTTAGCGGCAACCCTGTAGCCGAGAGTGTCTGCGACGTAGTCGGTCCTGTGGACATGTCCATCAGTGGGGTTCAGGTAGCTGAAGCTACCAACGCGGTTGCCTGCAGCGTCCTGGACGGCACTGTGGACGGAACCTGGCTCAGCATGTCCATAGGCAGTGTTGCCGAGTTCATCCTGAGCGTGATACTGGGACTTGGTGACTGGTGCGGCGACGGCGACGGCAGCTGGGGCAGCGAAGAATGGAGCAGGTGCAACAGCAGGGGTCCAGGCGGGAACTGGGACAGCGAATGGAGCAACTGGAGCGACTGGTGCGACTGGTGCGACTGGTGCTGGGGCTGGGGCTGGGGCATCGGGGGCTGGAGTTTCTTCTGCTGGAGCTGGGGCTGGAGTCTCAGCTGGGGATTCGGTTTGGGCTGGGGAGTCAGCGGGAGCAGCTTCTACGGCAACAGCGTCATCAGAGGCGACTTCAGCTGGAGCGGCGGCCTCGGGGGCTGAAGCTACTGACTTGGCGGCGGCTTCAGCGGGGGCTGCTACTGGAGCGGCGAAGGGAGCGAAGGCTGGGATGGCGCTGTATGCGGCGACGGCTGGAGAAGCGGCGACGACTGGTGAGGCGGCGACGACTGGTGAAGCGGCGAAGACTGGAGCGGCGTAGGAGCGGACGGCGAGGGAAGGAGCGACGGGGGCGGCAAAGGCTGGAGCTACTGGAGCCACTGGAGCAGCGACCAGTCCTCCGGGCAGGGCCCAGCTGCTGTAGCTGAAGCCTGGTCTAGCCAAGGCGCATGCCATCACGGCACTGAGAACAACCTGCAACATCCGACTGCTTGTTAATTCACAAATTTCAAAGACAACTATTTCATATTCCTACTTATTATTATTTATCCTTGAATCCCATTATTTAAATGTATTTAACCAAAAATTGTATGAGAATGGATATATTATATTCTACAATTCCGGTTTATTAATAACAAATTGTTATACTTCCTACTTAATGGAATCAACTCTTAAGTTTTAAATCGAAAACTGAAGAATAAAGATCTATCTGCAATATGAAAAATCATATAATAAATAAACTAAAAACATTATTTTCTCACTATTTTCACTTTAAATCAGTGATGAGATATACTTTTGGTTACAAATATTTATGGTTAATCTAGAAACTTGTCAAAGAAATAACACTTGGATCAATTACAAAGATATTTTCTGGAATAATAAGGACTTAAAAACATAATTCATTTTGAATTTATAAGTATTCAAGTAGGTATATCAACTATTCATAGAAAATTATAATCAGTAACCGTATGATCTATTATTTGGTAAGTTATTCATATTTTTCGAAAATAATTATTATCCTTAGCATCAAATTTCACTTGGAAGAAATAGCGAAAGACATATATGAACGAATTTAATTTAATTTTTAAACAGACGATTTTGTACAACTACTAAAATCATTCATAAGTCGGATCAAAAATATTACTAGTAAAATAAACATTCTATTCAATATCGAACAAATTTAATCCGTTTGTTCCATTCTAATTAATAATACTTCGTGCGCATGTATTATGTAGAGTAAAATATCAAATTAAAACTATGCAGTGATATATTAGAAAAATGAGATGTAAAACACTTTCCAAATGAAACGGATATAATTGATGAATATAAAAACAAATATATATATATATATATATATATATATATATATATATATATATATATAAATATAAGGATGAACTCAACCGTCAACTCAATTTAATTTTCCGAAAATTTATCCACAAATTCTCCGATTTCTGATTGTTTAATAACAACTGTTTTTCTCTAGTAACCGAGTAACTTTATCTATAGTAATGTTTGCACTGCCTTACCAGGAGCTTCATGCTGCTTTTTGGAGTCTGACTGAGAGACCAATTGACACAGACCAGGCTCCGAATGAGGCTTATAAAGCCAGTGCCAAGGTCGTAGCATCTGATACTTCCTTGTAAAATAGGTGTGGCACCCTGGCCCCGCCCAAACCGATGTATCGAAAATAAGCTCATTTATTTTTAAGGGGCCAGTTATCCAGGCAAAGACGACTGCATTCCTCTAGTCATCAGCTGCACAAGGTGCCTTTGTCGTCCTCTGTCTCGCTGGAAAACCAACTCAATGGAATACCTTACAGTTACATGGTGTTTCGCGATATCCATGCGAAAATATACAAACAACCGCAAAGACTTGCTGCTTTAAAATTACTAGATCATGGAGTACGGCCAAATAAAAAAATAATACTGATAACGGTTCTATTCATTCATCTATAATCATGATCAATAAAAAAATGCGAAATCGCATAACTTTCTATTAACGGGTATAAAATCATTGTTAGTTGATAAAACTGTTTCATTCCAAACAAGCTGATGAGTTTTATTAAATAATAGATAATGCAATGTGGAAGTTATAATTTTCATTAAAGTTGAACAAATAAAAATTAATTTTTCTCAGTAACTCATTATGATAGAATAAAAAAATATCGCAATTATTTTTCTGTGATGTGGTATAATATGGGCAGCAAAATGCAAAACTGTAGACATCTATTTCGGTCATCAAGACCTTTTCGTTACTTATTCATTCAATGATCAACTGAGTTACCTTCCTAATGCAGGATGAAACTAGTTGCAGACCCAACTCTTTAGTTTCGTTTAAAAGAGCGAGTTTTCCACTCTCGAGATATAGCTGTACTATCGAAAGTAAAACTCGTATGTGCAAAGGCCTCTGAGAATCCGATGATGAGCTCTCCGGGAGTCTCACAGCAGGTGTAAACTATTCCTTCCTCCTCTCAGAGACTAGTTTCAATGGTTCCAAAATGGTTTGAATGATTGAAGAAAGGTCTGGATACTTACCGTAGTGTCTTTGTGGAGTTGTTATGTAGTCCATCAGCAGTTACCACAATTGTAATGCATGTTATCCTAGACCTGTCTACAACATTTTTTATTTATTTTAGGACTATTTGTTTTGCTCCTTCCAAATATAATCTCGTAAAAAAACATTTCCAGGGGCATAGATCGTCGAACCAATATCTTGATGGTTAATATCTTAATATCTAAACAGCCATTATTGATGCTATAATTTGAGAGGCACATTGATGCTAATGAATAGGCTTTGATTATTTTTCAATCTTACAAATGTCAACTAAAATAATACTGTGAAAAATGTTTTATTAGTCCTGACGGACAATCACCACAAATACTTATACTTGCATACTTCATATTTTCATTTACTCGTACTTTATGACAATTGTATGCATTTATAAACTCCGAACTTGAATGGATCATTTGATCCCTATGGAAGCTTAATGAATGCAGGCCAATATTATTCCAATGAAGGGCCAGGGGATGCTTTTACTTATTGAGTGACCATCTAAGACATGCTTTATCAGCAATATTAGAATATTAACATTAGTATTAATACACAACTCGTTTATTCACATGGTTCAGACACAGCAACCCGACTCAATAAAAGTACAACCCAATAATCAACGTCTAGAGGGAGAACTATAAACTGCATAGTATGGTGTCAAACCAATTCTAAACAGCTTTAAGTCTTACACGTTACACATTTACACAAATCCATTATCCCTCCATTTCTAAGTATTATCATCTTCTGAATGCAAATTTCTCTTAATTCATTATTCTGCTCAACGACAGTAACATAGCTGAAGTTCTTAACTACAGAATTTAAGCCATCAACTTGTTGAATCATGATTGAATTAACTTGATTGTACTTCATAAGTCGATGTCACTATATTACAACCAAATAGACCGATAATGTTTTATATTTATATTTTATTCATTGATAGTTGTAATGACTATCAATGAATAAAATGTCGATTTATAACAATAGTTTAATTTCCAGTTTGATTGATCTATGTACTTTTTAACCGGATTGCTCTTAAAATTGAAAGGTGTTAATAAATTTTACTTAACGAAATCAATGTTACTAAAAAGCTAATATTATTACTTGCCTGAATTATTATTTGTTTCTTACACAGTTATTTTTGGAATTTTATTTATTTCATTTTCATGCTTAGAAGTTTAGATTGACTTATCAGGCACTGTTTCCTTTAGTTTGAGAATAATTATTTTTTATTACTTACGTGCATATGGGTAAATAACACAAACAGCCCCACTCACTACAGCAGTAATGATATTAAAAATTTACTTATGAAACGAGTGAGCAAGGCTCTTTGCTTTTGATCACGTGTCCAAGTTCGAGTCCGGCTCTGGTAGATAATTATTTATTTTATTGCATCAGTCGTGGATCAACTCTGGGAGATACTCCTGGGGCTCACCCAGCCTCAATAAAGCCGATATCTTTTTTTTGAAAATTGAAAATTATTACAAATATACTGTTCACCAAAAGCTGTTTTCCATTTATAAACATTTCAAAAACTTATGAACAAAAATTTATAAAAATTCACTGTTCCATTGAACTTTCTCATTTTAAGATAAATGCATGCTAACTGCAGACCAATGTTGTTACTATGCATACAACACAGGACCTTAATTGTAGATCTTACTACAATTACCTATTAGAGATGTCATTGCAAGAATGGATTTTGGATCGAATTACTGACAATGTAAAACAAATCATTACTATATGAAAATCTGAAGCCTTGGAAATCTTTTTATATTTTAAATTTATGAATGACTTTCATATTGCTTGGTTTTTACAATTTCCGGCATTTAATAATCAATTAGGTTTGATTAAAAATAGGAAGGAGTAAGAAAAATGAAATATTAGTGAAGGAAATTCATTAGGCAGTATCGAAGATTAGTCAGTAGAAGTGTGAACCAAGGAGGCTAAGATGGGCTAGAGCATTTATATTATTAGCTCGAAGTTAAGCCCTTTGTAGGTTTATACATAACCGAGAGTGCAACGGTAGTTGTCTCGAGTTTCTAGGCTAGAGGAAACGTGGAAGACCATAAACGAGAGGGAAATCGTATAACTACATGAAGCAAACTTGTAAAAAAAAAAAAGAGAAAAAAAGAGACCTATGATAGAATCATTTATTATAAAACAAATCAAATTACAGACACAGTCAATCAAAGAAGATCAATGTAATGAGGAGCTTTGAAGGACATCAATTTCACCTGTCACAGTATGTAATAATGTTATCAGGTATAAACACTATGACGTCAGTAGTCTGGTATGGTATTACAGTGTACTTGGTATTCCAATTACACAACTCTAATTACTTCACGCTGTAGCCAATTAGACGCTACACGTCGATAACCTAATCCTGCTCACTCATGTAATGTTTAGCGGTTATTTGAAAGAGAAGCAGCTTGTATTTGTTCCGGTTCCAAGTAAGACTGATGATTGGTCCGAGGAGTGGTTGAGGAAGGATTGTCAAAACATCGGTAATTGTCCTAACCGGTTCTTTTGTACACTTACTCTTGGAAACGGTTTTTATATTACAAAGGTTTAAAATAACCTGACTCTTAACTGAAATGAGGGATTATTATCAAAACGATAACACGTCAATTGATATTTTCTATTTACGGAAAATGTTTCAAACATTGCAACAAGAGGACCACTGCATGCGAGTAATAAGGAGTATTGCGTCAGCTTTCGAAATAGGAATTCAGGAGCTCCTACATATCTTTGAAAGATATATTTTTCTGTTTCCTCAGTTTGAAATATTCCATTATTTTTATTTTATTTTAATATATTTTAAAACTGAATTGATTATCTATATGATCACATGTATAATAGAATCCATAACAAATAATTAGTAAGTAGATAATATAATAGTTTTATAATTGAGTTTAAAACTGAATTGATTATCTATATGATCACATGTATAATAGAATCTATAATAAATAATTAGTAAGTAGATAATATAATAGTTTTATAATTGAGTCTTTACATCTAGAATGTCGATTAATGATTATTGTACATTTTTTCTTTTAATTATAATTTCTGGTAGTGATTCATTAGCTTTCTAATACATAACTACATTTTTAATATACCCGCAAGTTGCGGGTCTTTGTTACGGAGCTACCCCAATTAAATGTCACGCTTATGTTCAGGGACAAACTCGCAACAATGAGTCTTGTCAACAATGTCTCGAGAATTAGTCGACGCAGGGCTCTCTATTTCCCTATGAATTCTAATTAAAAATCGAAATAAACGAAAACGGAAGATTTGGGGGATATAGGACCTAATCAGTGCTACCAATGAACCATCTCAGGATCTCCTGTGTACATTTAAACTGGGAGACTTGTGAATTTATCAATGATGACCTCTAGTGATTTTTAATAACTTCTATAGATAGTTGGCTGCAAAATCAGTAAACAGAATACGAATTTTAGAGTTTCGATTTCGCCATCTAGAGGCGGTTGCAAGTCTCTCGATGGCGAAATCCTCCGGCACCTTCCTAGTGGTACATTCCTTTACAAGACTCATGTATGTTTGTATAAAAGCAAACTAAAAATAAATAAGTAAATCTTTATTTAGTCCCGAAATATTTTAAACCGTGTTTTGAAAACATTCGTGATATGATTTTTTTTTCCGATTCCACTAATGAAAACCAAAACTTTTCCGACAACCTTTTTTATACATGTCCTCGTCGCAGTTACTGTGATAACAACTGTTAATTTTTTATATATTCAATTAGTTTTAAATTAATTTCAGAAATCAGTATAAATATACAAATACAACAAAACCCATGTCAGTGACAACTATGTACCAAAATTCACCGCAAAACTTCCAGACTTGCGGCAATGTTTCTCAATATTGTTTCAGAGAGTCCCATTTCAATGGAACTCAAAATTCTATATCACGTAGACCCTCATTACACTCCGGAGACACAGGGACATGTTGCGGGTCTGAAATGCAATCAGTCTCGATTCAGGCATTCCATTAAGACGCACGGTGTTGAAAGCTAGCGTGGACTAGGCATTAAGGATATTTGAAGTTTTCAACATGTTCCAGGGTTTTGTGACTGAGTCTTACAATACTATCACTTTCCTCTTCTAATTTCCTTATAATTAAACTTGATGTATAGCTCAGCTAATTGTGACGAAAGGTTATTTTAAATTTATGAATACGCTAGATTTCAGGGAACTTGTAACCTTTCAAACTTCGTTTATTTTCTTTATTGCTTAAGTTAACGACGTTTCGGACATTTTCAAGTCTAAAACGATAATCTACAACAGATTATCAATAATTACTGTTCAATAAACAAATCTTAATAAATATCCAATAATAAATAAATATTCTCTCTTGTCATCTACTGCTATTTAAACAATTACATATCACTTTTCTTTACTAAAAAAATCTCATAACATCTCATAGGCTATAGAGCCCAGCGTGGACTAATTTCCGATACATTTCGAGCAAAACTGCCACTTTTATTGTTGATGAGACTCATAACATCTCATGTTATTATTGAAGAAAAGTGATATACAAATTTTAAATAGTAGTTGAAGACAATAGAGAAAATTTATTTATTATAGAATATTTATTAAGATTTGTTTATTGCACAATAATTATTGATAAAAATATGTTGCAGATTATCGTTTTAGACTTAAAAATGGACTGGTTACGTCCGAAACGTTGTTAACTGAAGCAATAAAGAAAATAAAGGAAGTTTGAAAGGTTACAAGTTCCCTGAATTCTAGCGTGTTTATAAACTTTTAATTATAGATTTTACAGGATCTATGGCCATAATCTTCAACAATGTTTATTTTTTCCCGCTGACATTGTATTGATCTTTCGCGGATCCCTGTTTAACTCTGTTATTACGCACTTACATTCAGAAATGAATTTTCTTCCACAAAAAGAAATGTGCTGTTAAACTTGTTGAGATGTTAATTCTGAATGATAATAAAAATTCATGATTTCATTTTGTTTTTTAAATTTCTTAATGTCGAATTCGGTCAATGAGAATTTTTCCTCTTTTAATTTGTCTGTCATTAACAGTTTTGACCTCTCTTTCTCTCTAATGGACGCCAGTCCTTTGTTATAAGTAAAAGGGTTCGTTTCGGTCATTTAAAAGAATAAAGTACGCACCACAAAGAATGATCATGTCGATCTATGATTTCCTATTTGAGAAATTTGGCAAATTCACGATCATTAGGGAATTATTACTTTGTGATCATATGTTTCGAATCAGCCTCAGTCAGTTTCCATATGAAAGAGTTTAGGATATAAAGGCATAAAGATTGCAACTTTACTTCTTTGCCTGTTCCTACTTTCTGATCATCATTTAACTAATTTTAGTAATATGGGTCTTAAAAAATCTTTAATTTGTCTTGAGTGATTGCCATTAGAATAGAGTATATTAGCACCTTACTTGCTTGGTAATTACGGTCATGACATACCTTTGTTGGAAGATCATTGGGATATATATTTACATAATGACCCTAAAATGAGAATTAGAGGTTATATATCACAACAATTACGAATGTGGTAATAGACGCTGAAAGTATAATTAGTGTGCGAATTATCATATTAGTGCTGCTGCTATGCTCGCTCATCCCTCCCGTTACTGCATTGCATCTCAGATAGTGATCGCTTTTAAGCAACAAACATCTTAATGAGGTAATGCAAATTTAGATCGGGTGCTTTTCTCTGCTCTCTGAACCATTTATCGTTGAAGTAATGATAGTAAAACCATTTTAAAAGAATAAATAAATCAAGAATTAATCTAAAGCTAAGCAATAGTTTTAAGACAACATTTTTTAATCAATACAACAAAAAACTAAAAAACTCTTTTTCTATCGACACAGAGAGTGGTGAAACGCCAAAAACGTGATAGAAATTCGAAATTTCGACTTTACCCAGTCAAACTAAAAATTATTTTAAAAATTACCTTTCACCATCGGTTAACTAACAAATAAAAAAGTGTTTATTATTATCATTATTTTTTTTTTAAATACTAAAGGTATATTCAATTTGATATTTTATTATAATGAACAAAAATTGTCAGTTGTACCACAATATGCTAGTTTCTAGATTAAAATTCATTATTGTTCAACTTTACACATACGATTATCATCAGCATTTTTAATACAAAATAAAATTAAAAAACTTACAAAAAAATTTTTCTCTTTTCTAAAAATTAAAAAAGAACTGTGTCTTACAATAATAAATATTTAGTTATTTTATGTGCATTACGGTTTTTACTATTTTTTATAAGTTCCTTATATTTTTTATAAGTGGGTTTTTGCTGCACTTGCCCTTGAAAAAGAATTGTTAGCATAGTTTGGTATTGTATTCCTAAGGAAAAGAAATTTCCTATTCGTTATGCATAATTAGTGAAGTAATGGTAATTCCCAGTGTCCCTTATTTTGATATACTTGCAATTGTTAATATTTAGTTTTGCACATATTGCTAAATATTGGCCTAGAGTAAGTTAAGATAGGTCTTAAGACGGGCTTTATTTAATAATAACATATTTAGGGATTGATCCTTCTATACCATCACGCGGATGGTCAACTGAATAATATATTTGATGTGATTAATTTAGAATTCCTGTATAAATGTGGATATATAGTATATAGAGCTCTGTAGACTTTATTACACGCATAATCTGTGTGGTAAATAAAAGTCAGCCTTTTATCCATGTAAAGTCCTGAGTACTTAATCTGAGTTGACCAAGGTTCAGGCGTGTTGTTTACAGGCAGTAAGGATACGATGGGGTCTTCTCTTTGTAAATAATATAGCTTGAGTTTTATCCTGAATTGTTTTAATTTTTCATTTATTATGAGATTTCTCAATTTAAAAAATTGTTTATGATATGTCCGGAAAGCTACTCAGTGTATCCACACCTTATAGACTCATGAAGTTTAAACTTTTTATGCTTAAGAATTTGTCATTTTTTAAGCCTATTATTTTAATTGCATTTGTTTACTAGTAGGAAACTCGGAAAATAACTGTAATTTTTCATACGTCTTCTGGCTATCCTATAATATAAAATCGTTCTTGGTTCCAAGTCGACTGAAACTTCACAGGCTCATTTTGACTCAATAAAATAATAAATGCCAAGCAAGCTACTTGTGTGGATTTTTCAGAATGTAGGAATCGAGAGGAACATTAGAAATAAATTTTAATTTGTCGAATAATCCCTTACGAAAAATTGCATCATACATTCAGCTGCCAGATACGCATAATTTTATTTAATCCTGTCGTTTTTGTCCACAAGTAATTAATTTTCTGTGCTAGTGATTGGCTCCTTGCCTTCCTGCTTCGACGCGTTTCGATTATCCTATAATTTTTTTCTTATTTTTCATTGTGGACATTCGTAGTTATTGTGATTTCAGTGTGACTACATCGTGGCTAATTACTTGCAATTTAAGGTAAAGAGGAGATCAATAATTTTATGTAAAAAGGGTGTTCGAATGAGAAGAAAAAAGACCTGACTAATTTATTAATAGTTTTTTATCCGTATCTTTTTATTTAGTTATCATTTATTGTACTGTTTTTGATCCTTAGGTGTGCGTTTTTAAAATGTAAACATTTGATTAGTTTTCTTTTTTTTTTGTTTTGCATATATAAAAAAGAGAAAGCGTTCTTTTGAATTATGAAATGGTTGAGAGTCACCGGAAAAGAGAAATAAGGGTTGGATTAGAGAGTAATAGAAGATCTATAGCAAACAAAAGGAAAGAAAAAAGAAAAAAAAAGGAAAGATATAATATGGGTAATGTAGTGATCATTATTACGTATTTAGAGCTAAAATGAAAGAAAAAAAATGTAATATGAATGAAAATGAACATTATGCATATTATAATACATAATAATATGTATAATATTATAGATTGATTAGTATGGTGTGTATACAGCAACCCAAGGTATTTGGACAGCATTGCTGTAAATAAAGCATATCTCTCTTTTATGACCCATTTCTTCGCTCTTTATTTGATATTTTGGAAAGACTGCAATCACACTAATACTCAGTTCCTGGCGAAGCACGTCAAATGCTGCAAACCATTTATTCTGCAGAATCGAAATTTAAATCGTGTTCCTTCGCTTCTAAATAGTATCATCATCATTCATTTCTTTGTATGTTAATACAATGGCCTAACTTAAAAATTAATTCCTTTAGAGGTAAACGCTTCATCAGTTACAATTAATTTCTCGTGAGTGCACCTCTTATCTTTGGAAAAAAATCATGGAATTTACTGATCAAGATAAGTACCTTATAATAGAACATTTGAATTAAGAAGATTGAATCGCTAAGATTTTTGTGCTCCTCTAAAGTGCGATTAAAGTTCAAACTTCGAAGAAGCTATTATATTTGTTTGAACTTCTTGTATATTCTTGTTTCTTTGTGTATTATCTTTAATTTTCAGTATAGGTTGGCAGTGTCCGCGTGCGAGTTACATAGTTGTATGATTTTTTTCAACTAAAGCAAAGTTGGTGGAGATATGGTTCTTTCATGAAAAGGGCGATCGCACAGCTAAAGTTATTTATAAACTATGTACGCTGATGTATGTAGAGAAGTCTAATGAATAATACCGACGATAATTTTAAAACATTAGTCGGATACTTTGGCTGGCCTTTCATATTAAATTGGACAATGTCGCTAGGAATAATAATAATAATCAAATACTTTGTGAGTACTGCGCGTCTTGGATTCAGGCCAATGTTAAATTGTTTAAATAAAAAACTAATCATTGTAAATAGTTAAACATGGCTTTGCTTGATGATAATAAAACCCTGATATTTCGTTACTTACGTTATTTATTGTGCCCATATAATTTTTTAAAAATCTATAGAAAGTTTTTTTTCAGGGGGTTTTCCGACTATCATAGGTCAAATAGTAATTTTTGACACTTTTTATGGGGTATATTCATAATCAGGATGGAATTTCTTATAAGAATCAACAATCAATAGATTTTTGTCCAATTGAACCCTCTAAACTCGATGCACTGTGCGATTGATTAAATAAATACCAAAAGTTTACTTGTATAGATTATAAGAGACCAATGCAGGATACTGAGTGATGTATTCATTGCCACCTGTTTAATTTATTCTCTCATTACCTAATATTATGCTTAAAATTATAATAAATCATTGGAGTACTAATGCCTAATAAATAAGTCCAAATTAAAACTATACAATAGATTCTAGTAGTAGCATTTGTAATTAGGTACTGCGATTGGTAAATAATATCTAATGTGTTTATCATATGTCTTCAAGGTTATCCGATTTCAGGATTAAAATTAAAACATTATATTTAATTAGTGCAATTTGCATTCCGTGTATTTTCCTCCCACTTGACTTTCCACGGATATCTTGGAATTCCCTTGCTGCCGTCCGAATAAGGCAACTCAAAGCTGACCGGATTATTTTGAAAAAAAAAAGGAACACAATGTTACAGCTGCAGCACCTGCGTTTCAAGCCTTTTTTTATACAAAATTATTCTCCATTAACTACTTTTTTTTTCGAAGCGAAAGCGTCTGTTTCAAAATTGTTCATTCTATATTTATTTATTCAAAAATAACAATGCTGTTATTCCATTATATATATTTCAAGGATGGAGAGGAGAGGGGGGGTAGGGGAGAGCAGAGAGAGAGGTTGGTTTTACCCATAGACTGTTGTAGTCACTAGGAAAAAATACAAAACATAGAATTTATTTATTAATCCTTAATTTATTTATCAATTTATTATTTATTTGTGCCTCTCCATAATAAAGTTGTCTACAGGTGTTGTCTTTATTCACTATCAGATGATCATAAGTTTTCTATTAAAAAAGCTAACTTAGAAAAAGAGCAGACGATACAGTTCCCCAATACTGAACGGTTGTGTGGGTTTAGTGGGGAAAAAAGACGGAGACAATCGGACGCACCTAAGGGTTTTATTGTATAGATTATGATATATATTGGCAAAAAATTCTAAAAATCGAAGATGTTTTTAATTTTGAATTCTTTAATATCCAAAATCATTATTAATAAAAAAATTAAGCTCCCTGTAATTTAAAAAGTGACTTTTTAATTATAATTAATTGCAGACATACGATGAGATTAGCACCCAACCCTAAATATTTCTTTCTGTTTCACAGCAGGTTAATGTTAGAGAATATTGACAGGTCTATAGTCTTAACCAAGTATAGGACTCAGCTAAAAAAAAAAAAATTCAGACGATGATGGTTTTGACTTTTGCTCTTATGACACCCTAGCATTAAAATGGAAAGCAATAACCATCCAGAAAAGATAATCGCAAAAAAGTAATGCCAAGCCAGTTTTATCTCCCGTGATTATAATTGTCAAAAAATGTCTCTATTATCATCTACATATAATTCTACAAGTATAAGGTGATGTCAGAAATGACGTTTTATTTATTTTTTACTTGTTTAAATAGAATTTGTTGAGTTGTGCATAAAGCTTTAAGCTTTGAGCAACCATTCTGTTTGAGAGTTTTCACTCTCGTGAGCTCTCCAACAGTTTGAGAGCACTGGCCAGAAACAGGTAGCTCACGCTTGTACAGCAACTATAGAGATTTTTCGCAATATTTGCTCTCAAGTGGGCAAGCAACTTAATAGAAATATTTTGAACATCTATAACGACAGCTGAAAATAATATTGCTTGGATGTGAAATACTGTAATTAGAAGTTAAAATCAGGAGGTCCTGGTATTAATTTAATAATGATCAAGTACCTACACACACACACACACACACACACATGTATATACATATATATATATATATATATATATATATATATATATATATATATATATATACATATATTTGAATATATATATATATATATACATATATATGTTTTGCTCTCTATATGCTTTGCTTATGTAGAGAGCGAAATATATCTGCGAACAAGATTCTTTGTGTTTGAACACTTATAATACTACATATAGATAATGATTAATCATTTACTACTGTATAGTTGCATTACATAAAACTGTTATAGATTCTGAACTGTTTACATGTTTTATTGAAATAAAAAATACTTCTTGGTTACAAGCACAATTCTACATACTTTTCTTTTGTTTCCAATCACTTAATGTTTTTCTTCTATCTTTATTCTTTATTGATTCTTAGTTTTTGACGAATTCCACTACATAAAGGTGCTACACGAGAATACGGAATGCCAAGAATTTCCAGGAACATTATCAGAGTTATAGAAACCATGCAACGTCAGCATGATATGTAGGCATATAACTGACACAGCTTGAACCAGCACCAGACCATTTCAATGAAGAACCCGTCCAAGCTCATATTCGATAATATTAAATCCGTCATGTATTCTTAAAGTCATTCACTAAACACTCAGAAGGAGGAAGTCATCGACTCCAGTAGTTAAAAGGACAGCTCACGTAGCTGGAAGGTAAGTCCGCAAGACAAGGGAAGGATTATGGCTCGCCGTGGAAGATACGGTGGGCGCTGTAACAATAAGGTCTCGCAGGATACTGGTGAAATAAAAACCGACTCTGAGGGTCAGGATGTTATCCTTAGGTCGTGAGGAGCCTCGTCTTGTTTGGACGGTCCTAAACAATCACAAGGTGGAGGTTGGGTCCATGCTCCAGCGACAGTACCGCACTTCTCTTCCGTCTAGTTCAAACTCTACGGGGATTATATATGTATGTATAAATCGACATAAACATACCAGTTCTGAATGTCGGTGTACGTTTTGAATACTCATCTTAAAATTATGATAACGATCAATTAAATTTGTGTTTCGTGATGAATAAAGCCCCGATTACAATAAATCACAATACAGGTAAATAAAATATGTCATGATGTTGTGTTTATTTTCCACCGAAGTTTCAGTTTAATTTGTGGATAATAATTAGAGATAAGAAAACAATGAATAAGGCGCGTTTTACAGAAATAAGCTTATCCTCACAAGATAGATCTCCGAGAATCATATCTATGATTTATAAAACATCAAACATTATAAAAAAGTTAACTATCAAATGTGCAAAAGAGAAGCTCTTGTTAAATTGACAACCACATTCTACAATATTCTCAAATATTCTCACGAATTTTATTGTTGTTTATTCATTAGGTAATTATGATAATAGGTAAAATAATATTGTGGCCTTTAGGTAGTTGAAATACCCCGATCCGAAGTCTGGTGGTTACGATGTAATATTTCCTCTTGTTCTTTGTCAAGATGAAGACCGTGTTTTTATAAATTCCTCTTGGATTCATTAAAATCATTCATCAGACAGACGAATCATTGAACAGACTTCATTTCAAGAAAGCTATGGTCAACATTCAGACACATAATAACAATATAACATTTATAAGTAGGCCGAAACGTCATAACACCTAAAGCTGTAAACAATAATTTCCTGCGTGTTTTACTTCTGACCATCATCGGTTAGACTTCATCATTGATTAACGAACTATTTATCTGTAATATATCAGTTAGTTTGAAAATAGATTTAGAAGAGTGTAGGTAGAAAATAAGAACGGCATAAATTATGTTAGATTTGTGAAAAAATAACTACAAGTAATAAAAGTAAGACTTATAAATTAAGCACAAGAATTAAAAAAAAACATTGGTCATTATTATAGACATTTATAGTCCCGACTTTGAGCCTCTTAATAAAAAATAAATATCAATCTAATAAAAACAAATAAAATCTAGTCTGTGATTGCTATGTTTACCAATAAACACACTTCAGCAAGGCGAAAGTAACTGGGAAAATGTCTCTTAGACGAGACCTGATGCTATTCTTCGTAGAAAGTGTGATCAGCATTGTGGTCTAACTATCTGATTTTTCCTCTATCAGCTACTCATTTTTATCATATTTAACATTTTGCTATCTTAATAATGTTAGTGATAATTTTAGGAATAGGTTTTTTTTAAATTTAGTTTTTCGAAAATTAAATTACTAGGTCTAATAAACATTTTCTAGGCATAACAAGTGAATAAATAATATTCATCATTTCAAAATAAATGCACTCTGAAAACTATTGATTGTAGAACTAATGAACCCCTGTAGATTGATTAAACTATTTTTTTTTTTTTACATAGCATGAAACTCAAACCAACGTCTGCTTCCTACTGAAAAAAAAGCATACAAAGTAATGCCATTAATAATTTTTATAATATAGTTGGACTATTACAATACAGATATTAATAATTTATATAATTAATTCTTATTTTCCGTTTATTTTAAAATGCGTTATACTTAAATTATACTTCTCAACAAGAAGCCAGAGCAAGAATAAAGGGTCATTGATAGGGAAAATATTCACTGTATCCTATCGTTAAAATAAATTATATTATCTATCTGAGGTATTGCCCACCCACCTAAGGCTGTCAGTAAGTAAATAGATTCGACCGAACCGCTTATCAGTAGGAACCTATCAGCCGTTTGAGAGGTTCACATTTAAAGCGACACCCCGACAAAGGGACGGGGCTACAATAGGAAGCCATTTCACCGCTGTCTCATTAGCAACCTCTGGACGCCCCGGACTATTTCATTTTGGTCTTATTTAAGGAGGGACTTTGGTATCTATTTTTAGCAAACCTATTATCGGATACTATACAATAATTTATTAATCTACATTTCTTTATTATTAATAAATTCCCATCCCTACATCGCCTTTATGACAGCAATGTCACAGCACTGATTGCCACTTCTATCCTCAATTATTATTAAACGGTTCGGTACCCTTCCGGGGTTCTTTCCGCTACTCACAAATACATTTTTTTTTTTTTTTTTTTTTTTTTTTTACATGATTTATATCTTTCCGCAAACAGAGAAAATAATCGAATTTACAAAGAAAATATTCAATATATTCTTTATTTCTGTACTTTTTGTTTTTCTGAACGCTGATTGTATCTACTTTTATTGAGCTTTCATTATACTCTTTTTCCTACTTGTTCAGTAAACGTTTTATAATTTTAAGGACTTTCAATGTGTTATTTTTCTTACAAAATAGAATATGAGCTCAAAAAGTGACGGGTTTCAATTTCTTATTGACCAATTATTGATAAATCCATAAATCGATTAAGAATTACGAACTATTTCTGTTTATGTGGCAAGATGACCAGCGAAAATAGCGGAATAAAAAAAAGCGGACTACCTCTAAAAAACGAAGCCGTTTCAAATGCGAGTCGACTTATCATTTGTCAGAAAAATAGTGGGATTTCGTGGTTGGAACCGAGGTTTGACAGACGACTTTTTAGTCCAATCAACGGCCAGAATATAAGTATATGAGAATGTTTTGTTTTCCAATTTAGTCATTATTTAAATAAAAAATTTTTTTTTTAAAGACGGCCACTTTTTTTTTTAAACAAATCTTCAATATGTAATTGGATTTGTTTAGCTGTAGCTAGTAGAGGAGAATTGGGCGAGCTGGCACACCATTTGCTCCATCCCCTCCACCGCTAATCTTAAGTGTCACGTGGTCGACCCTACCTTAACCACCACGTGGTCTCACTTCGACCTAACCTTAACTATTCTGCCACACCCCTTAATAGTCACGTGACTATTAGGCTCCGCCTCTTTTATCCCTACCCCTCTCCCACCAGCCAATCATATTGCTTCACCCTGATTACCACCCTAAGCCGCCATTTTGTTTACAATGACGTGGTCAGCATCCACGCTTAACCACCAGGTTTATCCCCTCCACAAATTGAAGGGTCAGGTACCCACTTTATAGTATGTAACCTCTTCAACGGTTATATAATCTTAACCTATACGATGAAGGATCAGGTACCCACTTTATAGTCTGTAACCTTCCCAACTGTTATATACTCTTAACTTATACTATGGAGGGTCAGGTATCCATGTTATGGTTTGTAACCTTTGCAAAGGTTACATAACCTTTACATTGACTTCGTGTTTGTGCAATCTTCTCAATGTTTACATAACCTTTACAATATGCAACTGCATCAACATGTATAGACAACTTGGATGATGTCCAGGTGAAATACAAATATGGACTTTGAACTGTTTATTTCTAAAATATAAACAAACAAGGGCTTCTTAATCTTTGAATAGCTTATGGACTTTGAACTGTTGATCCTTAAAAAGTTTAACTTTATAAAAGTTTATATGTAAACAAAACAACTTTTTAATCTTCTATATACTTTTAATCTCTGATAGTATAATGAATGGACTTAAAAATTTATAAATATATCGACAAATCGAAACGACGGTATCACGCTGGCCAAAGAGGTTATACCTCTTCATAGCTTTGAAATATTTTCAATACCTTTTTATAGCTTTGAAATATTTTCAAAGTACACGAGTTGGTATTAATAACTTCGAACACGATGCAGTAAATTTTTATTAATGAATATTATAATTAATCCTTAATTAACACTAATTCATAATTAGTACTAATTGTGATTTATATTTTATTGATACTCTGTTCGACTAGCCTGAGTGTTGTCTGACTGGTCAGAGCAGGTCGACTCATGCTCGCTTCATAACGGGTGGTGGGAGAACATGACAGCCAATCAGATTCGAGTAGTCTCGTCCAGGAACCAGTGGCCCTCGTGGCCTCTGACATTTAGACTCGAATCCCAGAGATGGAACAAAGTTTTGCTGCTACCACTGCTAAAATTGTGATAATATTCTCATGTTTCGAGTGCAACTCAGGCTATGAGATATAATTAACGACAACGAAGTGAAAGAAGATACTGACTGAAATGTCCGTTGAACAATTGAAGGAAGAATCAAGCCAAGAAACTTCAGGAAATGCGAGGACTCTAATATTCGACACCCTGTGATGCCGAGATTTGTTCATACGGTGGACGATACCGTGTGAGCTGTACGAAATGCTTACGTGTCTTCCACACAGCATGCGTCTTCTTGCCAGACCGCGATTACGAAACAACAGTATGCTTCTACTGCCAGCTGTCGGATCCTGAAAGTGACATAGATGTTGACGGACAAGTCAGAAGAATTTGTTACGGAATAACATTTATAAATTTAATTCATATTAAATAAAAATTATCAGTAATTTTGTTTCTTGTATTTAAACAATTTATGTAACTAAAAACATATTTTCTTTTTATCTTATTATATTATAAATTATTTTTTTAATAAATAAATTCTACATCAACTGTTGTATTCCCTCGACCTCCCTCACCCGGCTAATCGGTTGATAATGATTCTAAGAGCCATATAAACTAACGTTCACAGGTTGTTAAATGTTAAGAAATATCGCATTAGGTACCCTATAACTTATGGTACCATATAAATATTATAATTTCAATTCTGTTCAAAATACAAAGAAGCAAAAACAAAGTTGTAAATTTTAATTTAACGAATATATAATACAAAAGTTGGTACATTATCGAAGGCCCTAAAACCTATTTTTCTATTTTGTCCAGAATATTAATAACTGATAGTTAATGATTCTTTCTTTAATTAATAATTAGTTACGGTATATTTGCATTTCATAGATATTCCTACTAAACTTTTCTGTGGAATAGTAGTAACCAGTTTATTTTGCGGCTTGAAGAAGAATAGTATTCTGCAGAGTTCTCAAATTACCGGGGGTAGCGATTCAAATTATGCACACAAGGGCCATCTTAATATATGAGGATGAGGAAAATAACCATCAATTAGGATAAACAAGAAACTTTATCACATTATATATATATGTATATATATATATATATATATATATATATATATATATATATATATATATATATATATATATATATATATTCCAGGAAAATGTGATAAATTTTGCAATATATATATATATATATATATATATATATATATATATATATATATATATATATATATATATATATATATATATATATATATATAGTATTACAATTTATGTTGATAGCAAAGGCCTGTTTTGAACCTTAAACAGGATTTGATTGCTTTATTTATTTAATATTAAAGTAATTATTGAAGAATTATATATATATAATTTAAAATTGTTATGTTCACATCCATTGACCAAACATAAGGCTAAACCTCCTCGTCAAGTACCGAGCTAAAACGTAACTCAATACCGGGGTTCCCCAGGTTATTAGAATAAAAAATAAAAGATGAATGGGTCAGGCGTCCCTTAAGAAAGAAAGGAGGTCTACTCCAGTTTCAGGAGCATCTTGAGCGTTAAGGAAGGCCAAGTGAAAAGGGATGTCGAAAAAACACCTAGGGATAAATCTTAAGTTTCAGTCGCTTCTGAGCCTGATTCGCTTTCCATAATGTTATAGATTACCGCGACAAGTTTTTGCGCTAAATATTTCTGGAATGGGTACTTGTAAAATTCTACTATATTTTATCATTTTTTATTCTCAATAATGTTATTAGATAATTTAATAATTTGGTACAAAAAGGATGATAAAAAAAGATTAAAATAAAAACATTTCTTTTTAGCATTATCATTGTTCGTTTTGTGAAAACCTAAATATTGACTCGAATATAAAATTAATCTACTCTAGAAATAAAAACTGCCAGTACCTGTTAAACAAAATGTCATCCATTGTAATAAAATTTTATGACTTTATGAAAATGATTTTTTTTTTTTTAACATACTATTACTGCTGAAAAAGTTCAAATTTTATGATTTCCAATTTTATTTATTTTTTCTACAAACCTTATATGATTTTGATATTCTTATCTGATTAAAAATGGGCTAATCATTTTTTATTGACAAGTTCAGTAAAATAGTTGGATGAGATATAAAGGTTTTTCAGCAGGGAAATGTACAGATGTTTTATAACGGCTGAAAAATCTGAGGAAAATATACCTACTTGTCTAAAATTACAAAAAAAAAAATAATAATTGAACGATTTTCCTTATCGATTTATAGTTTTTTTCTTTTTATTAACAGTTCAATCATATTGAACTTTGTTTTCAATGTTTATTTTATTTTAATCCCATTAAAAGTTGTACTGAGCATTAGGAAAATAAAGCTGTCCACATTTTATGAAATCAGATTAATTATTACCGCAATGTGAGAAATAATGTGTTTTACATAATAAAAAAATATAATGGTTATTATCTTCTATGTAATGTAGGATTGAAGATAGAAGAATATTGTCAACTTATATTTATGTACTAAAAATAAAAAATAAAATAAAACAAACAGACAATTAGAACTGTCTGTGTATACCCATTGCTTAGAAAAAATATTACGTACAATTTAAAAAAAAACAATCAGGCTCTAATGATATTTACTGAGCGTGTCGAAACAAGAATTATTAGATATTTACTCAGTGACTAGCGGAAAAGATGGCCGTGAGCATAGAGTGTGAGTAAGATGGTAATCTAACATGAAGAATAGGCGATGTGTCCCAATTAGCCAAATAGCTGATTAATTCAGCCTTAACTAACCTCGGTTGCAGGACGTTACATCTGTGAGTTCGAGGAGCCTGTCTCCTCTCTTTGCGCAACACCAGCTACTGACCACTATGGAACTGCGGCTATATAAGATGTAACTGGAGGCTGGAAGAGTCAGTAGCTTCTGAGCAGTGTCCAAGATGAGGAGTAGTGTTCTGGTGCTAATGTTGGTGGCCTGTCTGGTCCGGGCTGAAGAAAAGAAGACGGAAAAGAAGGAGGAGAAGAAACAGGACAAGAGAGGCTTGTTCGATTTGGGCGACTTTGGAGGTGGTTCTAATTACGGACACGATCTCAAGACCGAAGTGATAACAAAAGAAGTACCCTACCCCGTTCCAGTCGAAGTCGAAAAGCACGTACCGTACCCAGTTCATGTGAATGTTGACCGACCGGTACCAGTCCACGTACCTCAGCCGTACCCAGTGACAATCGAGAAGAAAATACCTTACCCAGTCAAGGTCCCAGTGCCACAACCGTACCCCGTCTACAAACAAGTACCAGTCCCAGTAAAAGTTCCCGTTGACAACCCAGTTCCATATCACGTCGAGAAACCAGTACCATACGTCGTCGAGAAGAAAGTGCCTTATCCCGTAGAGAAGCCTGTACCGTATCCAGTCAAGGAGATCGTCGAGATTCCTCGTCCTTACCATGTGCCCTACACAGTAGAGAAGAAAGTGCCTTACGTAGTGGAAAAAAAGATCCCGGTCCACGTCAAAGTACCTGTCGACAAGCCTTACCCAGTCTACGTACCTAAACCGTACCCAGTGTCAGTTGAGAAAAAGGTGCCCTACTACGTCGAGAAAAAAGTTCCCTACGAGGTGAAGGTGCCTGAGTATGTGAAGGTACCCGTACCTTATTACGTACCAAAAGCGGAACATAACTTTGGAGGACATGAGCTGTCTTCCTATGGTGGATATCATTTCCATTAATTACCTCTAGAAAAGAGTTTTTAGAAACTGTCGTAAATAATTCCGGCGAGTCTTAGGCCTTCCTGTCAAGTGGTCATGCTCAACTAAATGAACTTCCTGACAATCAAATACATTTAAAAAAATATTTTTTTCTTTATGGTTAACGCCTCTTTTTTTGCTTTTTTTAAAAAAAATTAAATGATTAAATATTGTTTGAAAACACTGTGACTGTATGTAATAGAAAATAATTCATAATTTCAATATTCTCAATCATGACATTATTTATAGTGTATATCATTGTACATATTAATTGGCTGTTTATTATGAATAAATATTTTTTCTATTGTAAAATAAAAGTTATTATTGTTTATTAATTGTGAAATGTATGGAAGGAAAAATGAATATAATCAACTAACCAAGAAAATGTATATTTATCAATAAATACATATTAAATTTTGGCTATTAATTACAATCAAAAAAGGATATTTTCTGGAAAAATACCGTTTACTCAAAAATATTTTTGTTCAACATTTTAAATTTTTAAAAGCCTCGCTCTCCTTCATTAAGAAAAGAAAAAAACAAATACTGTTTCTTTCAAGAAAATTTTAAATAATAATGAATAAGATTTTGAAACTTTAATCTGTCCTGCAAAATCTTATGTATGTAGAATTATATTCATTTATCTATTTTTATTTTGACTTACAACCTGAGAGATTTTAAAATTATTTCTATCATGTAATATTGCTTTCACTTTTAAATTTATTAAAAATGCATTCGTCAAAAAAATAAAATATTATACCATATTTTGCAGTACTAAAAATTAAACAAAAAAACAGTATTCATACTTCAATTAGATTGATAATATTCCATGATGTTCTGGGCCTCTATTTGCCATATCAAATTTGCCATGTCATCATTAAAGCCATTAAAGAAAGGTCAAGAACTTCAACAGTTCCTGGCTACTTACCAAAGGTTACCACGGGCCTTTTTTATTATAAAGTTTCATTGATCCACATCATTTTTATATTGTTGATAATAGAAAATATTAAGGCTTATTAATAATTTCATAAAATAAAAATAAAGATAAAATTTTAAGGTATTAAATGTTCCATTCCATTTTTAATTAAGTGGCTTTATTTGGAAGCAATTTAAATTTTTAATTATTCGAGGCAATAATGGCAACAGTAAATCTTAGAGAGCCCAGAGGTTCAATACCTATACCACCTATTTATTGTATCAGCTATATTTTCTGGGTGCAGTTCAGACAATTAAGGTTTGAATTCTCTGCATGACTTATCTTTCTTTAGGCTAAATATCATATGCAAAACCTTTTTTTTCATAAAGCTTTAATCTATGATCCTTTTTGAACATAACCAACAATGTTTATGCCCATAAAGAAGTATATGAATTATAATATCTTTGTGAAGTCTCACCTCAAGATATTCATAAATTATTGGCGAAAACAATATTCTTGTTGATTACATTTAAAAAATACATATATGAATAAGGCAGTTATAGAAGTTTAATATATATTAAATAATTAATAACTCTATGGATGAGTCATTCAGAGAATCGCCCTGAAAATGGCGGAGTACCCCGAAACGTTGGCAATGTTAATGTAATCATTATTAATAAAATGATAATGGAAGAAATTTGCTTTACATAATTATGTAAGACTAATTAAATAACACTTTTTCAGGGTAGGCAGGAATACTTGCTTGCTATTAGTTGTATACCTATGATTATCGGTGGTAAAGTTATTGGACATTATATGCAGAACATAAGAAGTCCGAAAAGTTCTATTTTTTATTTTAAAATGGCCTACCTGATTAATCGACGAGAAAACTGATCGTTCATTATACACTTTAATGATAAATATGTATATAATTTATTTTTAAAATATGAATTTTCTGTATATAAATAATGATATAAAAATCCTAAATATAATGTTTTATTTTCGCTCTTAAATACCTGAATATTCCTAAAATATTATCTCCTGGCGATAATGCCAGCCGACTGTACACTCTCACAAGGAATTGCTGTTACCAGAGTTTCAGATCTCTAGTGCCCTCTTTTACTCCATAATTATCCCAAGTATCTTTAAACGCTGTGATTTTTTCTTAATTTTTTGTTAAAAGTGCGTCAGAAACATTTCTTAATTTTACCACATGCCATGGATCTCAAAATAGGAATTTTCGGATTTCGTTCCAACATTCTGAACATTGAGTTCTATTGCTTTTTTCCCGGAAAAACAAAACATTGTCTGAAAATTGGGAGAAAAACGAATATAACTCTACAGGTTCTTGAGCCAGACGAACCAAAATAATAGGGTATCTTTCTTTACCTTTGCCAGATTAACACCCTCCATTTTTTCAGATTTTTCGAAGTGGTGCTACAGATTGAAAATTTTGGAAGAAACTGTGCATTTATTGAAGTTTAACACAATTTACTAGTAAGGGAAGGCTAGATTTCAATGAAACTTTTTTTGATGATTCTAGATCGAAAAATATTAATCACGTTATATATTGTCAACCAAGGTTTCTTGCCAATGTGCTCTAGGAGCCAAGAAAAAATAAAATATTTTAATTAACTTCAACATTTTTTTAAATATTATTCTGGTCTTTTAAATAAGAAAATGTTAACATATTTGTTAAATTGACTCCACTTTTTGAGGTAAAGGCAATCCATTCATACTTTAAATAAAATTAAAGAGTCCAAGGTATTTAAAAGCTTATATTCAAACAAAAATAACGCTTTAAATTATAGGATAAACAAAAAATTAATAATAAAATATTCAAAATTACAAATAAGAATTAAGACATTTTGTAAGTGATTGTCTACAGTATTTTTGGTCAGGACAATTCCTTTGTAAAGTCCAGCAGTAGTCTGCCAGCAGTAACCTGCCATCCCTCCGGCCTTGATATCTTTCCTCCATTATGTTGATGTCCTGGTGAAATCGTTTCTTTTGTTCTTTACTGTAATCACCCAGATTTTCAGGAAATTTATCAAAATGCCTATGCAAATAATGCAATTTCTTGCTCATATTAGTTTCCAGTTTTTCAAAATTTTGAATCATTTTGTCTACGATTTCGGCATATATTTCAGCTTTATGATTTCCCGAAAAAATCTTGACAACTGAAAAAAAGCTTATCCATGCTTCCAGTTCAACCTGAGTCGGATGATTTATGAAATCATTGTTGTTCATAAGATTGCGAATTTGTGGGTCCATAAAAGATGCCTGCTTTTATTTTTTCTGTACTGAGGTCAGGAAATGATCGACAAATATATTTGAAGCAATAACCATTCTTATCTAAAGCTTTCACAAACTATTTTATAAACCCAAATTAAATATGTAGCGGAGGAGAAATGATTTTTTCTCGATTTACCAATGGCTCATGCACGATGTTAGCTTTTCCTACGGTCATATTTATTCTCGACGCCAGTGTCAAATTTTGTGCGCGACTGTGCCGCAGGCACAGAAAACATGGATATTTAGTGTATCCACTTTGCTTATCTAATAAAAAATTTACCGTTTTAATTCACACTGACGACTGATGCTGATCAAACGAAATTATCTCTTACTAAACAAGTTTGATATTTTGATATTCTTACTGCAGTTTAGTCGAATGATCTATCGGGATCAGAGCTAATTTATTTCCATTATGCACTAACACACATTTCAAACTTTTTTGTGGGCTATCTATGAAGAGTCGCCAATAGTCTGGTTCATATACTGGAAAGCCCATTAAATTTAAAAGCCTGAAATATTGTCACAATTTACGATATAATTTGTTTCTGTGAAATATGGAAGAATATCGCGCTCTCTGATTCGATAACATGTTACCGATAGGTCAGGCTAAATGCAACTTTATTCTTTAAGTCTTGACGCAAGAAGCTGAGCTGGTTTCTTCGATAAATTTTAATCTCAAATCAAGTCGTTTAACTCACTCTGGGAAAAGCCTTGATGTGTAGACTGCACACTCCAAAATAACTGTCATTGTTGCTTTCGCTCTGAGCATCTGACTTTTCATCATCACCACAGTGGACCTCTGATTATGCAGTAAATATCGTTATTGGCAAATCGTCACTATGTTGGTGGCTAAGCGGGCTGCATGTTTGAATAAACCCATGAGCGTTTTTTGAATCGGTTCCTACCTTTTACATCCGTAACACATAAGTAGCAATCATCAAGGTGGTTTCTTTCTTTCTCTTTTCATGTCATCAGTATTTCAAATGGAAATCCTTTTCGTCCCTAATGAGTCCAATGTCGATAAGACGTTTGTCTTATAGGCCAAGTTGTTTTCCAAAATATGCTCGGTAAGCATGTTTTACAAAATCATTTATATTTCTTCGTTACTTCTCTTGGAAATTTTTACCACATATGCAGCAGAAATAGCCGGTATTATAAACCCAATACTTGCGTTAAGAACTCATACTTTATTCGTTCGAAATTTCTCTCTTCGAAGACTTTTAGATGATAATTTAATAACTCATTCCCATCTGTCATACGTGAGCATTGGAAATATAAGAATATAAATGAGTATTTTTTATAAAAATCCTTTTTTTGTTAATACACATATTTTCTATGTACTTAAGTATGAAATCAAAAATCGAAAGTCAAACCCAATAAAACAGCCTATATACTTACCATTTATTACTGAATATTCTACCTATCTCTGCCATAAGTTTATTTGTGGGGAAAAAGTAAATACAGATTGCATTGTGACAATTATATAACATACCTTAGAAATAAATGATTAAATGAAGATAAAATTATTCAAAATGGCTACATTTGGCCAGTACACAAGTTTTAGAGTGGTGGTCCAGTCGTATATTGCAGCACATAGCTTATTATACGATTTATTAATAAAACTTTATAAATAAAATATAATTTATAATTGATTTCAAGATAGAGCGAGGACACCATCATAGCTTAGTGAGGGTTTGCGAGGGTTACACTTTGATGGTATCACAAAACTTCCGTTTTACGAACATGACACCAGAAACAACCTGGAAGATATTCTGTAGATATTCTGACCCAGCAAACTACAAGCCTGTGTACAGCCTAGAGGTTGTCATTCTGAACAATTTAATATTCAAGCTATATAATATATATATATATATATATATATATATATATATATATATATATATATATATATATATATATATAATTTTCACTGTCAAAATTCAATCTGTGTTTACTTAAATAATAAAGCGGGCCTCCTTCCACTCAATATTTCATGCTTTTCAATAATATTATTGAGGAAATAATATTATTAATAAGTCATTATTAAAACGACATTACAATTATATTGTAATAACACGAGATAATTGGTTTACATGAAATACAACACTTTTTTTTATTTAAAAAAAATAATACAATTACTTAAAAATGATCTTTTAATTCAATAATAATTGCTTTATTGAAGTGTTCAAAAAATACAAATAGTGCTTGAACTATTTTGTTTTTGCAACAATTGTTCACTGAACATATTTTTTTCTGCGAAAGTTTGAATAGTCCAGCCGAAATTCAATGTTCTTGCTAATCTGACTCAATAGACAACACTTTCTTGTCTTTTAAACTATAATCAACATGCATATTTATAAATTAGGCTACACTGCCAGAGTATGATAAAAGTACGTGATATTATTTAATATAAATTGAAATGATTTTTGCATATATTTGGTCAACAAACGTTTTGACTGTAGAGATTTTTTTAGTTAACTCTTACCGGGGCTCCTAGGACGCCCGGACCTCGGGGATTTCGCCTCCCTCTCCCTAACCCTTCTTAACGGCGGGCCTGTTTGTTTGACTTTAAAAACTTTTTCCTTTTAACAGGATTATATTACTGAGAAGTGATAGATGGTGAATGTATTATTGTCGATGCGGATTTATATCTTAAGCTTTCGTTTAAAAAAAAGAATCTGAATAACTATGCCATTAGTATTTACCATCAGAATGTCTCGTTAGATGCCTAGTTCTCTCAAAGACGTGAGCCACTGGACCCTTAGACACAAGATGAAAGCCAGCATGTAGGGTAACCCTTATTTGCCCAAAAGCTCTAACATATATTTACTTTGTTGGTGTCTTCCTCGTGATTAAACATTACTAGACCATGCGGGTGTCGACAAACAGCTGATTGCCGATGTACAGCTACTTGGGGAGAGGGTGCTGGAGTGTAAGCGGTGTCCAAACAAAAAAGTGGAAATCAAGGGGGCATTATTTAGCAAATCAAAGCCGAAATAATATCAAGTATTATCAAAAGGTTCCTACCTACATTAAAATTTATAAAAAAAAATCTGCCGAGAGCAGCAATCGTAAAAAGATTATGATCACGGGTGAGGATTCTTCAAAAAAAAGATTAATTTTTTTGTAAATTTATTATTTCATGACAAATTATATTACGAAATATAATATTGAGCAACTTTTAGAATTCATATTATTTCTGTTTGCTCACAAACATTCATCACTAAACCAAGTCGAAAAATGAGTGAAAAAAGGGGACGTCAGGGGATATTCCTTTCTGTTTCTTGATTTATTCCTCAGTTGTTTCCCTTCTATTATTCCTCTATGTCAGACTGTATTTTATTTATCGATTAATTTTAAACCCAAAACCATTGCACAAACATCAATTACTCAAAATCATAATTGAACACCATGAGAGATATTAGAAATAATATTTTTTTTAAAGACGTATTTCCAGAATCCATTGTTTAATAGGCATAATGATAAATAATTATACTTAAGTGATTAAATAATTTGATAGTTTATCCAGTTAAAATTCAGCTAAATATAATCTAAATTAATCTCGGTTGCAGGACGTTGCATCTGAAAGTCTGCAGAGCCAATCTCCTATGTTTGCACAACACCAGCCACTGACCGCTATGGAACTCCGGCTATATAAGATGGACATGGAGGCTGGAAGAATCAGTAGCTTCTGAGCAGTGTCCAAGATGAGGAGTAGTGTTCTAGTGCTAATGTTGGTGGCCTACCTGGTCCGGGCTGAAGAAAAGAAGACGGAAAAGAAGGAGGAGAAGAAACAGGGCAAGAGAGGCCTGTTCGACTTCGGCAACTTTGGAGGTGGTTCAGATTACGGACACGATCTCAAGACCGAAGTGATAACAAAAGAAGTACCCTACCCCGTTCCAGTCGAAGTCGAAAAGCACGTACCGTACCCAGTTCATGTGAATGTTGACCGACCGGTACCAGTCCACGTACCCCAACCGTACCCAGTGACAATCGAGAAGAAAATACCTTACCCAGTCAAGGTCCCAGTGCCACAACCGTACCCCGTCTACAAACAAGTACCAGTCCCAGTAAAAGTTCCCGTTGATAACCCAGTTCCATATCACGTCGAGAAACCAGTACCATATGTCGTCGAGAAGAAAGTGCCTTATCCCGTAGAGAAGCCTATACCGTACCCAGTCAAGGAGATCGTCGAGATTCCTCGCCCTTATCATGTGCCCTACACAGTAGAGAAGAAAGTGCCTTACGTAGTGGAAAAAAAGATTCCGGTTCACGTCAAAGTACCTGTTGACAAGCCATACCCAGTCTACGTACCCAAGCCGTACCCAGTGTCAATTGAGAAAAAGGTGCCCTACTACGTCGAGAAGAAAGTTCCTTACGAAGTGAAGGTGCCTGAATACGTGAAGGTGCCTGTACCTTACTACGTACCCAAAGTGGAACACAATTTTGGAGGACATGAGCTGTCTTCCTATGGTGGACACCATTTCCATTAATTAATAACCTTCTGAGTTTCTAAAAATGTCCTTAAACAATTGAGGCAATTCTTGAGCGCTGTATTATTCAATTGGACGTGCACAACGTGATCGATTTAAATTTTCTATTATCAAAAAATTAATTTCTCAGACTATTATCCTCATGCTCCATCAAATTTTAATGTCATTCACATTAATAATTGTGTTGCCATACGTTGAGTTTCATGTGACGATTTAACAATGGTGTTGTTTACGTATATTGTAGGTGGATGTAACAAAGTGTTATTTTAGTCTTTTAAATTATAGCTCTATTTGTAATGTAAATCATTGTTATATCAATAAGATATTTGCTATAAATAAATCGATTTTTATAAAAACTAACACACTTTTTAATAACCTATTTATAATAATAACCTATTAATAACCAGAATAATGATTATCGAATTCATTATTAGTAATATAGAAAAAAAAAAGAAGGAAAAAAAGACGCTGTGTAAATATTTTCGAAAAATAAGTTTGTACTAAAAATGATGCAGGAATAACCTATCCTGTAAATCAAGAGACTATTATAGGTATGTTCATCACGAAATTAAAGTTAACCTTCAACCCGTTCGTACCTTAATTGGATATCCATAATACATTAGATTGTTGTGACAAATTGAGTGAAATATTTCAGTTGTATATATTTGTTTAAAGTATTTTTCCCTCATTGCATTGGAGCCTAATAAATGAAACAAGAATAAAGGAAAAGAAGTAGTGACACTTATTTTCTTAAATTCTTGTTTCAACAAGGGAATACATATTGATGGCACGATTTGGCATTAAAAAAAAATTAATAATTGTAATTTTTTTTATTATTATATCAGGGTGGAGTCTACAAAAATAGTTTTTTTTTAGTATAAATCAACACAAAAAAAATCCGTAAGCCGCTTCGATCGAATTCAATTTATTCAAGTTAACGTTATTGAGTGGACTGTATTTTTACAGCTAATAGGTGAAAGTAGTGTAGGTAAAAAAGAACTACCGACTTGCACATATGTAGACCCTCACAAGAAATTGCTATTAGCAAACTTTCAGATCTATAGTACTCTCCTGTGCCCCGTAATTAGCTAAATAATTTTCGCCATTTCGTCTTAATTTTGTTTTTATAAGCGTTATACTTCAGATACATTTCTTAATTTTACCATAAGCCATGGACCATACGACGAAGGGTCAGGTACCCACTTTGTACTATGTAACCTTTGAAAAGATTACCTTACCTTTACATTGTTTTGGGTGTTTGTGCAACTTTCTCAATGTCTACATAACCTTTACAATATTTAACTCTACCTACATGTAAACAGGTTGGATCATTATAGACAAGTTGGATGATGCCCAGGTGAAATGCAAACATGGACTTTGAACTGTTCATCTCTGAAACATAAATAAACAGTAGAGTCCCTTAATCCTATAACATCTTTTGGACTTTCAAATGCTAATCTCTAAAACATAAATAAATAGCATAGTATAATAGTAGTTTCTTAATCTTTGAATAGCTTATGAACTTTGAACTTGATGGAGCGGTGGAACGATAGGGCGATGGAGCGATGGAACAATGGAACGATGGAGTGATGGAGCGTGGAGCGATGGAGTGATGGAACAACGGAGGTGCCACAAACACGTGACTAAAATATGAGAGTGGAGCATTGGCCAGAAGGTGCCATGGTTAACGTGACTAACGTGTTCATTCATACCGTTTCGTGTAATTTGATAATATTTCAAAGCCTTGAAAACCTCTTTGGCCAGCGTGATAATGTCGTTTCGATTTATCGATATATATGTAAATTTGTTATTCCATTGATTATACAAGCAGAGATGAAAAATACATAGAAGATTAAAAAGTTGTTTTGTTTACATATAAAAGTTAAATTTTTTAAGCATCAACAGCTCCAAGTCCATAAGCTATTCGTTATACTTCTGATTCATTTCTCAATTTTACCTTAAACCATGGACCAAATGAGCTATCAACGGAATTTTTGGATGACGTTCCAACATTTAGAACTTGCCTAGAAATTGTATTATATTAATTTTTTCCCCAAAATACTCAAAAACTTGTATGGAAATTTGGAGAAAAACTGGAATAAACTCTACAGATTCTTGATCCGGACAAAACAAACTCATAGGATATCTTTACCTAAATTATTTTGAAAAACTAAATTTCTTTAAGACATTTCAAAGTGGTGATGTAGATTGAAATTCGTGAAAGAAATAATGGATTTCTTGAAGTTTAACTCGCAAAGAGAGGCTACGGACGTGGGATCACCAATTTCAATGAAACTGTTTTGGTAATACAAGTTCGAAAAATATGTGGCACGAGTCCAAAGTTTCTTACCAATGCGCCCTAGGAGCCGAGAACAAAGAAATTATTTTATTTAACTTCAAAAAGTTTTTATGTTATTGTTTTCTGCCTTTACTTATGGCGAAGAATTTGAATTTTCACCTCGACCTAAACTTAACTGCCACGTGGTCTCGTCTCCAACTAACCTTAACTACCACGTGATCTCATCTCGACCTAACCTTAACCATCGGGTCCCGCCCCTTTTTAGTCACGTTATCCAGTCACGCGACCCGACACACCTTCTGGCCTACGCTCCGCCCACAAGGTTTATCTCCTCCACTCATGGGGGCTTAGGTACCCACCTTAAGGAGCGTGAGTGTACCCGGCCGCCATTTTGTTTTTCTACCTCTTGAGTGACTTAAGGTTCTGTTGCAGGGTCATGTACCCACTTTATAAGGACCTTCACAAACATTATATAAAAGTTGAATATAAAAGGTTCTATAATCTTAACCTACACGATAAAGGGTCAGGTATCCACGTTATACTATATAACCTATGTAACATAAATAAACTGTAGAGTCCCTTAATCCTATAACAGCTTTTGGAATTTCAACTGTTAATCTCTAAAACATAAATAAATAGTATAGTATAATTGTAGTTTCCTAATTTTTGAATGTCTGATGATGCTTAAAAAATTTAACTTTTATATGTAAACAAAACAACTTTTTAATCTTCTATGTATTTTTCATCTCTGCTTGTATAATCAATGGAATAACAAATTTACATATATATCGATAAATCGAAACGACTTTATCACGCCGGCCAAAGAGGTTTTACTTTTTTCTAGGCTTTGAAATATTTTCAAATTACACGAAACGATATGAATGTACACGTTAGTCACGTTAACCATGGCACCTTCTGGCCAATGCTCCACTCTCATATTTTAGTCACGTGTTTGTGGCACCTCCGTTGTTCCATCACTCCATCGCTCCACGCTCCATCACTCCATCGTTCCATTGTTCCATCGCTCCATCGCCCTATCGTTCCACCGCTCCATCAAGTTCAAAGTTCATAAGCTATTCAAAGATTAAGAAACTACTATTATACTATGCTATTTATTTATGTTTTAGAGATTAGCATTTGAAAGTCCAAAAGATGTTATAGGATTAAGGGACTCTACTGTTTATTTATGTTTCAGAGATGAACAGTTCAAAGTCCATGTTTGCATTTCACCTGGGCATCATCCAACTTGTCAATAATGATCCAACCTGTTTACATGTAGGTAGAGTTAAATATTGTAAAGGTTATGTAGACATTGAGAAAGTTGCACAAACACCCAAAACAATGTATAGGTAAGGTAATCTTTGGAAAGGTTACCTAGTACAAAGTGGGTACCTGACCCTTCGTCGTGAGGTCTATGGCTTATGGTAAAATTGAGAAATGTATCTGAAGTATAACGCTTATAAAAACAAAATTAAGACAAAATGGTGAAAATTATTTAGCTAATTACGGGGCACAGGAGAGTACTATAGATCTGAAAGTTTGCTAATAGCAATTTCTTGTGAGGGTCTACATATGTGCAAGTCGGTAGTTCTTTTTTACCTACACTACTTTCACCTATTAGCTGTAAAAATACAGTCCACTCAATACCGTTAACTTGAATAAATTGAAATCAATCGATGCGGCTTACGGATTTTTTTTGTGTTGATTTATAATAAAAAAAACTATTTTAGTAGACTCCACCCTGATATGATAATAAAAAAAAATTACAATTATTAATTTTTTTTTAATGCCAAATCGTGCCATCTATATGTATTCCCTTGTTGAAACAAGAATTTAAGAAAAGAAGTGTCACTACTTCTTTTCCTTTATTCTTGTTTCATTTATTAGGCTTCAATGCAATGAGGAAAAAATACTTTAAACAAATATATACAACTGAAATATTTCACTCAATTTGTCACAGCAATCTAAAGTATTATGGATATCCAATTTGGGTACGAACGGGTTGAAGGTTAACTTTAATTTCGTGATGAACATACCTATTATAGTCACATGATTTACAGGATAGGTTATTCCTGCCTCATTTTTAGTACAAACTTATTTTTCGAAAATATTTACAAAGCGTCTTTTTTTCCTTCTTATTTTTTCTTTTTCTATATTGCTAGTAATGAATTCGATAATCATTCTTCTGGTTATTAATAGGTTATTATTATAAATAGGTTATTAAAAAGTGTGTTAGTTTTTATAAAAATCAATTTATTTATAGCAAATATCTTATTGATATAACAATGATTTACATTACAAATAGAGCTATAATTTAAAAGACTAAAATAACACTTTGTTACATCCACCTACAATATACGTAAACAACACCATTGTTAAATCGTCACATGAAACTCAACGTATGGCAACACAATTATTAATGTGAATGACATTAAAATTTGATGTAGCATGAGGATAATAGTCTGAGAAATTAAATTTTTGATAATAGAAAATTTAAATCGATCACGTTGTGCACGTCCAATTGAATAATACAGCGCTCAAGAATCGCCTCAATGATTTAAGGACATTTTTAGAAACTCAGAAGATTATTAATTAATGGAAATGGTGTCCACCATAGGAAGACAGCTCATGTCCTCCAAAATTGTGTTCCACTTTGGGTACGTAGTAAGGTACAGGCACCTTCACGTATTCAGGCACCTTCACTTCGTAGGGAACTTTCTTCTCGACGTAGTAGGGCACCTTTTTCTCAACTGACACTGGGTACGGCTTGGGTACGTAGACTGGGTATGGCTTGTCAACAGGTACTTTGACGTGAACCGGAATCTTTTTTTCCACTACGTAAGGCACTTTCTTCTCTACTGTGTAGGGCACATGATAAGGGCGAGGAATCTCAACGATCTCCTTGACTGGGTACGGTACAGGCTTCTCTACGGGATAAGGCACTTTCTTCTCGACGACATATGGTACTGGTTTCTCGACGTGATATGGAACTGGGTTGTCAACGGGAACTTTTACTGGGACTGGTACTTGTTTGTAGACGGGATACGGTTGTGGCACTGGGACCTTGACTGGGTAAGGTATTTTCTTCTCGATTGTCACTGGGTACGGCTGAGGTACGTGGACTGGTACCGGTCGGTCAACATTCACATGAACTGGGTACGGTACGTGCTTTTCGACTTCGACTGGAACGGGGTAGGGTACTTCTTTTGTTATCACTTCGGTCTTGAGATCGTGTCCGTAATCTGAACCACCTCCAAAGTCGCCGAAGTCGAACAGGCCTCTCTTGCCCTGTTTCTTCTCCTCCTTCTTTTCCGTCTTCTTTTCTTCAGACCGGACCAGGCAGGCCACCAACATTAGCACTAGAACACTACTCCTCATCTTGGACACTGCTCAGAAGCTACTGATTCTTCCAGCCTCAATGTCCATCTTATATAGCCGGAGTTCCATAGCGGTCAGTGGCTGGTGTTGTGCAAACATAGGAGATTGGCTCTGCAGACTTTCAGATGCAACGTCCTGCAACCGAGATTAATTAAGATTATATTTAGCTGAATTTTAACTGTATAAACTATCAAATTATTTAATCATATAAGTATAATTATTCATCATTATGCCTATTAAACAATGGATTCTGGAAATACGTATTTAAACAAATATTATTTCAGATATCTCTCATGCGTTTCAATTATAATTTTGAGTAATTGTTGTTTGTGAAATGGTTTTGGGTTTAAAATTAATCGATAAATAAAATACAGTCTGACATAGAGGAATAATAGAAGGGAGACAACTGAGGAATAAATCAAGAAACAGAAAGGAATATTCCCTGACGTCTAATTTTTTCACTCATTTTTCGGCTTGGTTTAGTGATGAATGTTGGTGGGCATAAGTCTAAAATGGCAACCCATAAAAAAATCCAAAATTAACAATAAAAATAAACCAAAACTAACCAAAGAAATAATATGAATTGTAAAAGTTGCTCAAGATTATATTTCGTAATATAATTTGTCATGAAGTAATAAATTTACAAAAGAATTAATCTTTTTTTAGAAGATTCCTCACCCGTGATTATAATCTTTTTACGATTGCTGCTCTATGCTGCTAAAGAGTTATTTTAATAAGAAATTTAACAGTCCTCCTGTTGTTATTAAATGAAACAATGAATACTTAAGCAATTTTTGGTTATTGATGTTCAAATAGTTATTCGGATTTTTTTTTTTTTTTTTAACTAAAGCTTATGATATAAATTCGCATCGGCAATAACTCATTCACCAGTTTGTATCCTGAACTATCGCTTCTCAGTAATATAATAGAATCTCTAATATACCAAGTCCTGTAATCAGTTAATTATGTTAGAGGAAAATATTTAAATGTCAAACAAACATGCCCGCCGTTAAGAAGGGGTAGGGAGAGAGGGGCGAAATCCCCGGGGCCCGTGTATCCTAGTCGCCCCGGTAAGAGTTAACTATAAAAATCTCTGCAGTCGAAATGTTCGTTGACCAAATATATGCAAAAATCATTTCAATTTATAATAAATAATATCACGTACTTCTATCAAACTCTGGCAGTGTAGCCTAATTTATAAGTATGTATGTTGAGTACAGTTTGAAGGGAGAGAATGTGTTGTGTATTGAGTCAGATTATCAAGAACATTGAATTTCGGCTGGATTAATCAAACTTTTGCAGAAAATGTGAGTGCAGTGAACAATTGTTGCAAATATAAAATAGTTCAAGCACTATCTGTATTTTTTAAACACTTCAATAAGGCAATTATAATTGAATTAAGCAATAATTTATAAATAATTGTATTTTTTTTAAATAAAAAAGTGTTGTATTTTATGTAAAACAATTAGCTCTTGTTATTATAAACTAGCAGTAAGTTTCGTAGTAATAATGCCTTATTAATAATAGTATTTCATCAATAATATTATAGAGAAACGAGTTATGAAATATTGGGTGGAAGGAGGCCCGCTGTATTATTTTGTCCCGGGTCCAGGCTCAGCTTACGGCAGCTCTGCAAACACAGATTGAATTTTGACAGTGAAAATTATTAGTATAACATGTCTGATATATATTATATAGCATGAATATTGAATTGTTCAGAATGGCAACCTCTTGCCTGTAAACAGGCATGTAGTCTGCTGGGCCAGAATATCTACTGAATATCTTCCTGGTCGTTTCTGGCGTCATGTTCGTAAAAAGGATTTTTTGTGATACCATCAAAGTGTAACCCTCGCAAATCCTCACTAAGCTAGGATGGTGTTCTCGCTCTACTTTGTAATTAATTATAAATTATATTTTATTATTAAGTCTTAAAGCTCTGCTGAAAGCAGTTAATTATGTTCCTCAAGAACCACCACTCTAAAAACTTGTGTACTCTTCAAATGTGGCCATTTTGAATAATTTAATCTTCATTTAATCATTTTTTATGCTTGATTTCATAGAAAATATGTGTATTTACAAAAAACAACAATCAAACGAATTTCTATAAAAAAATCTCATTTATATTCTTATATTGCCAATGCTCACGTAAGACAGATGGAGTTATCATTAAATTATCATCTAATAGTCTTCGAAGAGAAAAGAACGAAGAAGAAAATAAAATCTTAGAATACCATATAACCCATCCCTTTTTTTTTTTTTTAGTTTACTTATTTTTATATTTCTTAGAGGATGGCGGAGCCAGTCAGAAAATACATCTATTTGAAAAAAACAGCCATTTTAATGCTTATAAAACGATCTTCTGAAGTCATTGCAAAGTATTTATTGGCTATCATAACAGAAAGTTTTAAGCGTTATCGCTAAAAAACTTCTTAACTTTGAAATGACCCGAAATCCACGGCACCATATCGAAAAACAAGTTATAAGAAGATCGAGGAATTTTTATCTAAAAGTGACTACAATCATCATCATTTTCATTATCATGAAATCATAATCATTTTCTTATATTTACTAGCTGATAAAAAAATATCAAAAATATAACTTTGTGTTTATAATGCCATGCTTAGATATAAAGAAGAAAACGTGGTTGCTACTTAGTGTTTTAAAGCCTCCGGCATTTAAATCCTGATTCGGAATTCATTTAAAATTTGTTTGTTTTTGTTTATTGGCGTAAAACCCTTAGGTCATCAACGCCTACATTTAAAATGTTTTCTCTTCGATTCTCTTATTCTCAGAGTCTCTGCTGTAAACCATATTTTCATCGTTAGTAATTCCTGTTTTAATTAATACTTCAATCTTTTCCATTTTTCTTCGAATCAGTATATCCGGTATATTTTTGAGCACATCAGACAGCCTCGTCCCAATAAATAGTAGTAGCTTTATCGGAGAGAATAACTTGTCGAGTGTAAAGAGGTACATTAGCACACGGATTGCACACACTACACTGACGTGACGTGCTGACACGTAAAATAATTGACACAAAAATAACGAAATCATTATTTAGGATAGGAGTTTGCACACCATTTGAGTTATGCGAGATACGAACGTACGAACATATGTACGTACATACACCACGACGAAACTAGTCAAAATGGATTCAGGGATGGTCAAAATGGATATTTTCGATTAGAACACTTCCTTTACTTCGTACAAGGAAGTAATAACAATAAATGAATTTAGTTCCAAAGAAATTCAAGTTATAATAAAATAAGTTATAACACTGCCAAAAGTAATTACAACAGCAATTTGCCAGGTAGTAATAAAAATAATTATAAATAATAGTACTACATTTAATGTTTAAGTATATAGATAACACATCAATAAACAATCTCAGATTGAAAAAAAAAAAATACTCATTTGAGGGAATTAGAATTTTTAGAGTAAAAATACTTTAAATGAAAATAATCTAATATTTACTTAATTATGGAAATAATTTAATATTTATAATATTAAATCTCCTATCCATTCTGAAAGATGTGAAAAGCAAACAATAATTGACGTGAATTTATCAGCCTCCTTCAGCTTAATTGCGTCTAAACACGATAACATCAGCTGACAACTCGTCATCGTGGTATGTACTCAATATGCTGTAAATTATAGGAGCATGTCAGTGTGTAGCTGTACCATTGTAGTAAGACTTTAATAGATTATAGTATATTTGTAATGTTCAGAAATAATCTAGTTAAGCTTGCCAAGTTATTTTATCTTTCATGGTATTCTCTTTTTATAGATTATTATAATAAATTTCTCACTTCCTAGGAATTCAATGGAATCTTCTTGAATTCGTAACTCTTGGGTAAGGCCCAGTTTAAATTTTGATCTCCCATGTGGAAACTGAACCTAACTTGAATTTAGCAACAATTTTTCCTCCCTTATATAGAAGGTATGATATCTATACAGTATCTTTCGAGGGTTTGAATGTTTCCGGTATTTTTCGTACTCCTGTAGCGTTTAATGGAGATACAATACCCGCCGACACGGAAGATAAAGACTCAGTGAACGAGAGTTATCTCCGTTTACAGACAGTAAAGCCCGCGAATCGAGAGGGGAAAAAATGTATTAAAAATATAGCCTAAACAAGAGGAGTCCGGGATGGAGGGGAGAGGACGTAGCTCGGTATCATGACCTTAATACTTCATTCCACTCGAAAGAGCTTTCTTGTCCCGCACTTTTTCAAGAGCCGTTATCGGCCCCGGTTGCCAGGGCAAGGACTGCCAAATCTATAGAGCCGTAATGGCCGTCGGTAATTGAATGTCAATACTTTATTGCCCTCTCGCATGGCACCGCCTCTTGTGTATTGCACTGCTAGGGATCGCAATAGACCAACAACGAAATCGCATAGCAAGTAATATTACTGAAAGGTATAGATTGTGGCTTCTAGTCGTTAAACAAATATTGATAGTCGGGTTATTACATACTTTATAATTGGCAGGATAGGGAAACAACCAGATACAGAAACAGTTTGTTTATTCTGCAATGCTTTTTTAAACACTATCAAACGGGTCACTACAAAAAGAGCACACTGTAGTAGAAATTTAATATTTTCAGTTAATAATATAGATACAAGCTATATCTATATATATATATATATATATATATATATATATATATATATATATATATATAAACTAATTTTTTAAATAAAGCATTTATTTTCACGAAATAAATATATATATATATATATATATATATATATATATATATATATATATATATACATTAGGGACTTGAATAAGTTCTCGCTGTTTTTTCGTGAAAATAAATGCTTTATTTAAAAAAATTAGTAAAGAACATGTCATTGAAAGTATTGTCCATCGCTAGCCACGACTTATCTTTTGAAGTTATCAACGAATCAATCCATTTGTTGGCATCTTCATAAGATTGGAAGTGCTGCTCAGCCAGGCCATGAGTCATCGATCGGAACAAGTGGTAATCGGAAGGAGCAATGTCCGGTGAATACGGCGGGTGGGGTAGGACTTCCCATTTGAGCGTTTCCAAGTAGGTTTTGACCGGTTTTGCAACATTTGGCCGAGCGTTGTCATGCTGCAAAATTACTTTGTCGTGTCTTTCCTCGCATTGAGGCAGTTTTTCCTTCAATGCTCGGCTCAAACGCATTAATTGTAGTCGATAGCGATCTCCCGTGATGGTTTCGTTGGATTTGAGGATAAACCCAGCTGATCCCACCAAATACAGAGCATGAGCTTGGAACCATGGATATTCGGCTTTGCCGTCGATGTTGATGCATGGCTGGGCTTACCCCACGATTTTTTACGCTTCGGGTTATCGTAGTGTATCTACTTTACATCACCAGTCACGTGATGTAAACCTTTTCTTTTCTGCCGTTGGAGCAGCTTTTCACATGTGAAAAAACGCCGTTCGACGTCTCTAGGCTTTAATTCGTACGGCACCAAATTTCCTTGCTTTTGAATCATTCCTAATGCTTTTAAACGTTTGGAAACTGTTGTGTGATCAACTCCTAATGATTCTGCAAGTTCATTTTGCTTTTACTTGGGTCTTCATCGAGTAATGCTTCCAATTCTTCAATATTAAAATCATTATTTTTAAAGTGTCTAAACCAATCTCTGCATGTTGTTTCCGACAGAGCATGGTCGCCGTAAGTCTCCACAAGAATTCTATGAGCTTCAGATGCAGATTTTTTTTTAAAAAAGGAATGCAGTAAAATTCTCCGCAAATACTCTTTTTTTGGCACGAAATTTGACATGTTTAGCGCTATGAAAAAGTATGTTGTTTACACTTCGGTGGAATAACATATACTGTGATTTCTAGTATAATGGTGGAGCTTCACCATAAAGTTGGCTATAGTATTGCCCGATGCAAAAAGACTAAGATAATACCATCTGTCGGGAAACAGCGAGAACTTATTCAAGTCCCTAATATATATATATATGCATAACACATTCTAACGCAGAATATGTATATTGGGAGAAAAGTGATAAACTTGTTCTTATAGGGCTTTTTTTCATGAAAAGTTTTTTTATCGATTTTCATGAAACTTGAATAAGTGAAGAGGCTAACAATTTAAAAGAAGTATCCTCTATACATGTTTTTTTTAAGGAAACGCTTTTATTTTTTTAAATAATTCCTACTTCAATTATTTTTTAACATACAATTTCTTTTCTCTCTTTTTCATAACAACTCTTGAATTTGTTAAATTCAACTTGTGAAATTGCGCAAGGAGACGAATCAAGCTAAATTTGCAGGGTACTCATTTTATTTATAGGTTTTCCGACCCTAGGGACGACCCACGGCTAGCAAAGAATATGGGAGCAAAGTGCCATACTCAGTGAGTTACGCCGCTCCTCTATATACTTTAGGTTTCCACTCTGTTAGCTGAATATACCAACTTCTTATTAGATTCTTATTAACAACCTAAATAAACACAAGAACATACTGAACAATCTTTTTTTTTTTTTTTATGTATGTAATTTTTTCTTCAAAAGCACTCCTTGAACTCTTGTACAATATAATTTCTATTCTGAACTTTTTTACAATTTTTTTTGTGGTCTGCCACTTTTTTAAAAATACTATATCTTTTAGGCCAATTAGTACAAAGGACAAACCTGCCAGACGCGCATATTCTCCAGAAATAGATTTTGGAACTGAGTGCTCACCCTCTCCCCCCTCTAGACAAATCAGAGTAAGCTGGCCCCGGTGTGTACCAATTTAAAATAAATTTATAACCTTTAGCCTGGAAAGAGATGCAACAGGATGCAGCGGTCCTGTAAATCTTCCGCCCGCGGGCCAATAATTGTGGATAATGAGCCGGCTCATAAATCTGCTCGACTAATTTTAGACATGCGCTCGCTCTAATGAGCCGCTCCCGAACTAGCTGGGGAGTCCGAAGAGTCGTCTAGATGGACGTGTGGAATAATTTACGTTAACTGGAAATTTTTTTTTTCTTTTTCTTTTATTACTCTTCCAGCTTATTTAGGAGTTTTTATAAAACAGTGTTTCGGAGAAGATTTGTGGGATTTATAATTTACTGTTCCGCCATTTACTCAGCGCTAGAGATATATGTCGTTTTCTTCTGATCGAGGAGGCGTTTCGTCCCTGATGCCTCTGTTATACCTTATGACGAATGGTCATAATTACTTCGTAATCGTGGCTCGTGTAGTTGTCTTGGAGGCATGGAACCATTTCTCTTTGGTACATTTGGTGAACCCTCAGTTTATCTCTTTACACATCCATATAGTTATTATATTCAAATAATAGTTAATCAACTATTTAATTAATACAACAACGAATTTAGGTGTTAGCTACGTATTCAACGGAAACAGAGAACGCTTCGTTCGGGATTTATTTTTCATAGTTCTGTGCTGAGGAATAATAAACCCTAATTTGTTTTTAATTATTTTCGCTGTTGTGGCGTTTCATAGCTGAGCTATTCTACACAAAATGACGTTTTGACCAAATTTCCCGTATTTGCCTCCACTGACCTAAAACATTACGGTATCTTTACCATTTTTTTCTAAACATCGAGAATAATATCCTTTGTTACTGGAAATATTTTTTTGGTGTCATCTCAAGCCGGTATTACTTGAAATTTGATATAATAGCATCAAAATGTAAAGACCGTCACGCGTATTCAAGAGGGTGAGTGGTCTCTAGAACATGATATTGTTTGAAATTCAGCTTATTTGCACTGTAAGTCTTCTTCAAACCGAAGTATATAGTCCTAAGCTGCAAAATTGAAGAAAGTCCCGTGTATCCAGTGGTTTGAATTATGAAATGGTTGGTGAAAGTTCAGTTTTCAAAATTAGATGCGACCGTCACACTATCTTTTTTAGTACTTTGAACTACCAGCAGATTGCTTTGGTGACGAATTTGAGAAAATTTCCATTTCGGCGTCAGTCAGCCATTATGTGGGCGTAAGGAAAGACGCTTCCCATCTGTCCCAAGTGTTATTTTCACTTCTCCAGCACCAATTTTCATCAAGTAGGTCATGATTTTTAGATACTTTACGTAAAGACCGTCACATGTGTTATACTTTGTTACACTATTCCAGGCAATGTTTCCAAGTTACAAAAATTTTATTTGTGGGCCTCCTGCAACATTAAGACCTCAACAAATGGTGGAGGGTGATTTACCTTCTCTTGGCAGCCATATTGAAATAATTTTGTACAGACCGTCACGTTCAAAGATTTTTTTCTATGTTTACTCCTGCGTGACGGTCTTAGCTAAAAACGCGTTCCACAGCTCTCAAAAACTTTCCAAAGGAAACGTAGACAACCCTGAATGTTTTGAAACTCACATTAGGATGAAGCCCAGATAGCTATGGAGTCGGATGAAAATTTGCCTCCTGACGCTACTGATTCTTCTTCTTTCATGAAGAATATGAAGAGAGGACGGTGTGAGATTAAGATAATACGTAGAACATCCCGCTAGTCTAAATAGTTCCGAAAACGTTTTGAATCTTGAGAAGAAATCTTCGAAGGAAAATACCACAAACAGCACTAACACCAAATTACTCTTCTGGATCTAATGTCATATCAGCTTACCCTCTCGCCAAAGAAGAAATCGCCAAAGAAGAGTATTCCAAAGAGAAAACTCATTATATCGATAACACCCAGAATGAAGGCCCCAGCAGCTGAGTCTTTGAAGAAATGTTCGAATCACGACATCCCTAAGAGTGTGCACGCTGAACTGATCACACCCGAAAACGTCGTTTTGCCCAGCTATTCCTGAATTTCACTCCTGATGTGTGCATTAATACTGTTTTCATTTTATATTAAATAATGTTTTATTATATTGGGTTTAACCATTTTATGTATATCAATTGGCGTAGGAAAGTAATATTGTAGGCTTTTATCTTGTGGGTCCTCTACGAATTAAAAGAGGGTCCTCTAGATCAGATTAGAACCGGCGTCGTTTCTGACTTCGGAGTGCTGTGGAGTTGCCTCAACACGTTCCTCTATGATACAATTGATAACCATTGAAGTCCGAACGCTTAAAGACATGCCTTCAAAATTTGCATATTGAGTCCTATTTTTTTTTCTGTAAATTAAAATTTACAACTGCATTACAATACAATAAGTTGATGTAATACATGAATTATTTTACTTCACTACATTTCGTTATCGGTTGTTAGAAGAAAAAGTGAACGTGTTCTATCAGTTTCACGTCACGAACCTACTACCTTCATGAATGAATAAGTTCAATGACCAATGCCTTTCACTCACACACCCAAATGGAGACAACTGTTACCAGTTATGTCTTTAAAAATGTTAGTCCGTGTTTCTCGCGAGCTTCTGCGTCTACTTTTTACTTCATTAATTCATTTCAATTTTACTTTAATCAATTGGAATCATCCTTTTTCGGGTCAAATATTGTATGAAACACTTAATTTTCGGATACCTTAAGGCCTTGTTCTTTGTTTGACGTAAGCGGCCACTCTTTAAGAACAATGGAAAGAATAATAGTTTTGTAATTACTAGCTTTAGTAAAGTATCTGTAAACTTTCTAATTCGTAAACTAACTGTACTTTTACTAATTACTTTTTTTCGTTTTTCTGAACGGCAGACGCGAATAGAGTAATTTCGCATTCGCGAAGTTTATCCGTGGAATTTTTCTTTAAATATACGCACACACACACATATATATATATATATAATTTTTTTTGTTATAAGAAGTTATATTATGATGGGTTAGTTCGGAAACAGAAATAAAAAAAAGAAATGAATAATGGAATGGAGAAGAAACAAACTAAAAAAGGAATATTAATGGCTAAAAAAAAAAAATAATAGTAGGTAAGTATATATTATTGTATAGACATATAAAAGAGAAAAAATATCAATATAAATACACATATTGAATAGGGTGTGCGCAGCATAGTTGCATCCATTGGGATTTGGCCAACATTGCTTATAAATAATTTGTTTGCACTGCATATAAATACAGTTTTTTTTTTTGGGGGGGGGGAGGGAGGAGGGCTTTTCAATATAAATCTAATGTAGCAGTTACTTTTTTATTTTGTTTTATTTTTGAAGCATTGTAAAATAAATTTTCTTGTACACAATGGTACAGGAAATGGAAATAGTAAAGTCATCATAGTATCAATTTATCTTTTAAAAGAAGGCTGAAAAGGAGCTGGATGAGGGACCTCCTTGTCTAACTATATACAATAATCTAGACAGAGAGAGGTGCATGAATATTATTCTCTATCCTGCCACAATATCGACTTTTTAGCCAGCAAATTCACTCTTAGTCAACAAAGATAGGTGTTCTCAATATTCAAAATTTATCTCAGAATTCAAAATTAAGACAAAAAACAAACAAAAAAACAATCTTTCAAAATGTTTTCATACGGGATTTATATCATATTTTATATTGACTATGTACTTCGGCTAAGTACCTTTTGTGCTTTCATTGATCCTGATGTTCTATATTAAGATTTAACATTTTTTTTCTAGTTTCGGATAATTAAAAAATTAATTTTGATATTGTTAATTATTGTTCTTGTGACAGTTAGGCACTGATGCACAATTAATATTTCAATGCGATTCGATACGACTCTAAAAATTCCCTCTTTGGTCACGAACGCTTATACAGAGGATCCTTTACGATTCGGAAACATTTGCAGCACCACACCAAAATAAATTTACATTTATCCCATAATGAATGAAGCGTTTAGATTTTACTTTAATTGTATTTATTGCTGGAAAAAATAATAAATTTAAACTGTTCAAATTTGAGATTGCTAATAAGCACCTTTGAATAGTATACGGCTTAAAGATAAATCTAATACTTTTTTTATGCTAATTTTTTAAGATTCGTTTCGGTTTGGTAAATATACTCGTTTCTATAATTACCTTTTTTTATTTTTTCAACCAAGTATATTGATTATTTTTTGGTCTTTCGTGCAACTGTGTGATTCGCCACGTGCTTCCACGTAATTTTTTTTTATTTTGAAATAATCTTTCGAAAACAGTTTCATCGATTTCAACATTTTAATAGATTATATTTATCTTACAGTCATATTCTCGGACAAAGCAATATAGTGTATATAAAACAATAATTTATTTACTTGCCTCAGAAATCGTTTACATTCAAAATCTTACCCAATAGCCTTGCTTGGTACATCATTGAACTGTGGAACTCTCTAAGTGACATCTTGATTTGTGTTTTCCTTTGATTCATATTGGCTAAGTTTTTGAAAAGTAATGGTCAGTAATTAGGTACATCAAATTTTCATGAAGTACGCAATTTTCGAAGTTATCACATAACTATCCTGATTTTAATATAATTACTTAAATCAAATAACCAAGTGACATCTCGAGAAATTGTCATAAATATATTTAAATATTATTATAAATTTAAGACCATTAAAATATTGATTCTGACTTATGTGTATATATTCAAGCGAATCAGAGCTTAGGCGGATTTTTCTATCTTTTCTGACTTTTATATTTCATCATTCATTGTTTCGTTTTGTTGGTTTAAGTATCATTTGATTTTATTTAATATAAATCTTGAGTTATAATATACAACGCTGTATGTGCATTTCATAATTATAATAAATGATATTGTTGTAATTAGTATTATGGATCAGGAAGTCATATTTCATACATATTTTGATACATTATTCGCTATTTTTTTGTGATACCACCCGCCATTGGGCTTTGGCCTGATAGTGGGTGCAGCTTATAAATTAATAGAAAGCGGACCTTGATCATAAAATAATAAAATACCTAATAAAGTAAATGTCAGATTAAAAATTAATGTAATTCAGTTGAAATTTCTGTGATTACATTGTAATGATAAGAGTCAATAGATTTAAATATTTCAAAGAAATAAATAAATTTTAATTAGCCATGCTGTAAAATTATTTTTAACGATTCAACTAAATAGGGAAAATGAATTATTCTATATAAAGTTTTGTTAATGATCATAAATTAAATTTCAGGGTTCATCTTGTGGAAAGATAGCAGGATCCAGTGAAGTTAGCCAAAGCCTAAAGTTTGGAATCCTCAGATGAACTTTCTAATTACAACTTTTCACTAAGTTATTCGATAATTTAGAAATAATTTTCAATTGGATTTATTCCAAGAATCACATTTCCTCCCTTAGTATTATAATTAAAAATTGGAATCAATAATGCCGATGACTAAACAACCCGTTAATTGATTTCCGAGATTTGTAAATTGTCAGTACGTACATTAATCCAGAGTGATCGGATTTTGAAATATCAACATATTTGTTGACGTTGTTTTATAAAAGTTTGTTTGGGTTTAAGGCTAGTGTTTTATAAAAGTCTTGGAAGTGTATTTTCTTGAGGCATTCTAAATTACTATTATAAGAATTATACTGCCAATTGTAATATGACCATTACTATTGACCGAATTATCGTTATAATCTGAATGGTCAATATTACAGAAAATATTGTTTAATTATATATTCGATAATTGTTTAAAACAAATAATAGCCAATATTTTCTCTTTCTTTTTTTTTTTTTTCAAAAAGTAACAAAGGGCTTATGAGACTAATTATGAATATGATTAAGCTGAGAAATTTACTTATTTTAAATGTAAATATTTTTCTTTTTCTTTGGGGGATATTTTCTCCTAGTAGAAACGTAAATTACAAATGGCTTAGTCCAGAGCGGCATTGACCTTATAAAGTTTTAAATAAATTTTATTTTGTGAAGCTGCTGGTTTTTCCTGTATTCGTATAGACCACTCAACCCACTGATGCTCAATAGGGTCCTAGTTCTGGACTATATGATGACCACTAAATAAATAAATATAGATTTTCCTCGTTCTAGAAAATTGTACCGTCCTCTCTTATTGTACATAATATTATTAATGTTATATCCAAATATACATTAATATAAATATACATTCATTAATACAAGAAAGTTAAATCATTGTGATCTTTATTCTTAAAATTCACATTCTATTTTGGTATTAAAATATAATTATATAAAGTATGTATATTACAAAACATAAAACTAATATAAAAAGTAAAAAAAAAAATTGAGGGATTTAATGATGAACTCCAAACAAAGATTCCTATCATCCTATAATGTATAAAGATACACTGTGGTTTATACCTAATTCTTTATTATTTTTTTTTTATAATAAGCTAATTCTTTACCTTTATTTTTATTTTACTTATAACTCATTTAATTTTCTATTAAATGACGCTGTTATTTTGTTGTTTCTTTTTTTCTGTTAATTTTAATTTTTTTCATATTATTTTTTTATGTGTTTCAATAATGTTCATTTCCTTTTATAAATTTTCATTGACTGTTACTAATACCTTAAGGTACTACCATTAGAATAAAGGCTTATAAATGTAGAGGTAACTAATTTGCATGGAATATGATAAATTCATAAAATGCACGGCACTCCTATAAAGTTACTGTACATGATATAAATAAATGAAAAACAATAAATTTTCATTATTATAAGCAAGTCACTGTAAAATTTACACCAGGATTTTGCTCTTAAAACATAAAAATAATTATCCATATTTTACTTAAGTAGTTAGTGTATGTCTCATATGTCTCATTTTAGTGTTCTCAATATACTAACTAATCAGAAAGTATTTAGTTAAAATTAGAGACTAAGGTTGTGAAAGTGCGTTTTACGTTGGCATTCCCTTTTTAATGATTGTGAGTGTTATTACTTTCACAGAAAGTACCCTTGTCAAATAGCAGTAATTGGGCTAAAACCGTCCTCAAGTTGAACATAAAAGGCGATGCATGGCCAAACTCTCTTCATTTCCAAGCTAACAACTTCTTGAGCACTATGTTGTTCCTACCGGCCGTGCTGTGTTGTAGTTTAATGTTAGGTCGGGGTGTTGTTAGCTATGAAACCGAACAGCGAGTTGAAGGAGTTGAAGAACACACCATCCTTCCCGAGAAAACGAGCACAGAACCTACGACTAGAGCCGTTCAAGAAGTTGTATATCCTCAACAAGATACTGCCCGCGGTGGATACCCGGTTCGTGGACCATTGTACGGATGGAATCAGCAACGGCTGATGCCGTATCCTTTCTTGGACATGCCCTTTCCGTATCCTCTCTTCAGGCACATGGATGCACCGTTTCCTCTTTTAGCAGATCGCCCTCAGCAGTACAGAGTCGCAATATTAGTTCCTGTGCAGAACGGTATGCACTCTTTTCCACTAAAGTCGAGGTACAGGATGACGCAGAAGACGGAGATCAGGACCCCATACAAGGCATCATTTACTCCTGTAGTAAAAGAACCAGAAGTGGAAGACATTGAGGTAACAACTGTTGCGGATTTATAAACAAAAAAAAATTAACACTTTTTTTTTTAAATTCATTTAATAGACAATTTTCAGGATCAAGAAAAGTAATAGAGGTTTTACAGTTATTTAGTACTAGAAATTAAAAGAGTTATTTAAGATTAGAAAAAACAAAGTAGCTACTTTGAACCATCTATGAGGATTTGATATAGTTTGGCATGGTAGCGATAAATTACTGATGCATTAGGGTTGAATTATAGAGTAATAAAAAAAAAAAAAAATAGATTAGCAATGGAATAATATTTATAAAATATTGTAGTAAAATAAAGTCAATAGAATGAAATTCAATAATACATGTTCGCTTGTTTTTAGGTCACAGCAAACTTTTATTTAATGCATTAAATTTACAATATTAACAAACTAAATTATTTTAAGTTGTAATTGTATACTATTGTGTCCATAATGATGTGATTAATTTTCTAATGATATTAATGAACTTCGATTTTGTAACATTACTAAATAAATGTATCTTTATGCACCTCTTATAAATATAGTGTTATCAAAAAATTGTTTGTGATTTATTTGCATAACCGTTTTTTTATTTACAATTCATTGAAGTACCCCTGACTGATATATTTTATCTGATTTCCAAAAAAATATTGTTTTATTTAATATAAAGAATATTAAATTTTGATTTAATGTGTACACCACACAAGTAAAGAAGAAAACACTCTATTAATTTATCGATACTACTTAATTAGTAAAATAATAATGCTTACTAACACACATAACAATATTAATAGCCATAATATTAGTAGGCAATAAGCAGATTCCAAACTTTCTTGTCAAGTAAACATCAAATTTATTTTCAATGCGTTAAGATAATATAATGAATTTATATAAATCGAAATGATACATGGATAGAATTACGTTTAAATTTTTTATTTAGTAAGTCATTAACACATATTTTCATCGCGATATACTGAAGATAAAAAATTTTACAAATTATTTTAGGAAAATCTTCTTTATTAATTTATGTAAATAATCATTTTGATGCTATAATAATTTTTCTCTCCAAAGTCATTAATTTACCTTCCTTTCTAAGTGATTTAGAAACTTGCTAAAAACCTTATATATATATATATATATATATATATATATATATATATATATATATATATATATATATATATATATATATATATATATATATGTATGTATATATATATATATATATATATATATAGAGAGAGAGAGAGAGAGAGAGAGAGGGAGGGAAAGAATTTAACTTTACTATTTAATATTGGTGTTTGAAATTGTGACTTGATATAAAAGTAATTAAACTTGAGTAAGAAGAAAATAGGCGAAGAGGAAAGGTGTTTTACTTATAAAAGTTTTCAACGTAAAAAGACTAATTAAAAATTACTAAAATGTTATTGGTCATAAACGTCATCATTTTATAGTTAAAGGAAGGTGCCTATAAACTAAATTATTTATTCATTAACATTATATTTTTAAACTTTAAACAATATCAATGGCGGAGATCATTAGAGGTGAAACTTATGTTTCGGTTCCCTAATGAACTTAGCGACAAAGAGGACTTTCTATGGTTAAACTTAGATTCAGTTAGTAAACTTGAATAAGAAGTTTATAACTTACACTAATTAGGCGAATATAACTGTAGATAGTTCTTAATACTACATATCATGAATGGCTGAAGTCTCAGGTGTTGTTTAATCTATTGAAATTATTAATTTTTATTTTTTAACCCTTATTAGATAGACACAGTTTGGTAACTGTATGCTCTTTTTACATAACTTACGATTAAGCTGGTATTTTATATAATGATAAGAAATAAAAGTTACCCGTCTTAAAAAGACAAAACAACAGAGAAACTTATATTTAAAATTTATAGTAAGAAAGTATATTTCTAAATAACTATTAAAATATTAATCAGTTTTAACAATTGAAGACATGAGTTCAAGAAGGTTCTATGTAACAAATTTTTGATGATTTATATTTTCTTTCGATTTAAAATATTATATGCTTATCTCCGCCTTACAACATTAACAACCCAAGATTCTTGCATAATCGTATGATTTCTCAGTGGAACGGATAGATCATGTCTTAACAAAAAAAAAAATCTTTAATTGCCATTTTCTCTTAATATTTGGAGCATAATATTTTCATCCACTCTTGACAATAGCTGAGAAAAGTTTCTCTTACGATTTTGTCTTATATGACCTCAATTGTGACTAATAGAGTTGTATTTATTATAGACGAAATTTATGTAGGACAGCTACAAAAAGGATATGCACGGCATATTTAGCTTAATTTTTAAATTATTTTTGCTAATTTTGATAATAAAGAAGAAGAATTACTGAAAAATCTTCATCGATTATGCTAATAACGAAAAATTAACACCAATATAATAAAAACAATAGAATCGACTATAATTTAACTGGATACAGCTTAATTATTTGTAATATATTAAATTATTTCAATACAGTCGATTTCGAGAAAAACAATAATTATTTTTATTTTTTGAACTCTTATGTTTTAATTGACACCTGTAAACCACATGGTTTACAATCAGGAGATGGACGAAGAAACAGATATGCGAGGCATGAGGAGAGGCAGATACTTGTAAGTAGATCCCGCATCCAGGGCTTTTTCACTCTGCTTGTATAATCTGCTTTCAGATATATGGCCATTTCTTTCATGAATATAATGTTTAAATTTTATATTATTCAGTGTCATAATTTATAAGTCCAGGCTGTTTAAAATACGTTTACATTGCAAAATAATTAACACATATAAAGTAAACATAAGATTACTATTTTATTCAATAGTAAAATATGAAGTATCTATATCTACTTTTTCATAAAGTATACCGATTCAGAACATCAAAATAATAACTGTTACCTCAAAAATAAAGTTTAATATATATATTAATATTTAATATATTACCTATATAAAATAAAGATACCACTCACTCACTGAGTGATTTAGTCATCGCTGTATCTCAAAAACGACAATTCCTATGAAGCTGAAATTTTAATGGTCGTTCCCGCTATCCTGCAGATGTGCAATAATAAAGGCTTGAAAAATATCCTACTCGTTGAAAAAAAATATATTCCTAAGACCTAAAAAAAAGTTAGTTTTTCGAATAACTGGAAAACTATACATCTCCTGATAGATATTAAATATGATAGGTACCATTTGAATTCAATTTAATTCTCTACAATAAAAAAAAAAAGATCATAGAAGCAATACACATAACTAAAAATATAAAAGAAGCCATCAATTACAAAACGTACACGAGATATTTCAATAATAATTTTACGGATATGATTAATGGATTAAAATTGTAATAGAACATATTCCATCAAGTTTCTTTATCAATTATAATTAAAAGCACCAATTCAATAATCAATCGTGCTAGTGTTATAAATATAAATAAAAATAATAATAATAATAAAGAGAGATGTAAGGAGAAGAGATAAATAAGTTAACAGTTGATCAGATTTAAACTAATCCATACAGCTTTAAGTTCAGTTAAATGTAACATTGCAACAGAATGTCTCTCCCACTAATTATTTTAATTTAGTGAAAACAAAATAATGATTATTTTATAATAAGACAAAATGACAGTGGTAATGGATTGATTATGGGCATTGTAGGAGTCAACTTTGTAAGTATTATATTTATTTGTTTAAACCAATAGAATATAGAGGCATATGTGCACACATATATATATTATTTTGTATTGTGATTTCAATTTGAAATAGTTTAATGTGTGATGTGATAAAAATGTTTTAGAATATTCATTGCATTGTAGGTTATATTCTAGAAGATGGGGAAATACCCCGAAACGATGAAACTGAAATGATGTAGGAGAGGGTGCTATAATGGAAGATAAAGGAAATAAAAATGCTTACATGTGTTAATAATTAATAGAAATTATCTAATTAGGCCAGTATTAGTGAACATAATTGATATATTATAGCATAATGGATTTTGCATCCTAATTTTTTTGAGTAGGTTCCTATGAAAACCTGTTTACTATGGAAACCTGTAACCTGTAAATAAAACATTTTTATTTGCAGATTAAATAATTTGAAAACTATACATTTCATTTGTATAGGTGCTCATTTGAATTGTATAGAGTATAATAGAAACTGTGGTATCATAATAGCGATATGATTGAATTTAATAATCACCGTTTCTCAAAAACAATTACGTCTGTGAAGATGAAATTTAATGGTGGCTCCCCTTACGTTATAGATGTGCAATAAGGCAGGTGGTAGAGGTGGAATAACTAGTAACCCGAAATGGTCTGAAATTGAAGATGCCTTAAAAGATGGACAAAAGCCTCATGGAAGACGTGATATAACAGCCCGGTTGTTTATTTTGAAATTTTTAGAAAATGATGCATGTTTTGACTAAAGGTTCCGTTTTCGGTCTCTGGAGGTAGTTGCGTGTATACTGTGGAGTGGCAGAAAAAGGGCTAGCCTCACGCACACACAATGTTTCAATTATTATATGCTTTATAGTTATCCTTACATAAATGTATAAATTAAAAACAAATTTCATCTGGGATAAAAATTAAAAGCAATTATTTATTTGTTATTTTTCTGTTAAAAATTTCGCATCATTTTTCGGATTATTGAAAAGACTGTATAAAAAAAAAATTATCCCTTTTCAGCAAAAAGCTTACCTTTTATTTCTTTAATACAAAATTAATATTCATAATATAATCTATTTTGATCGTCCGTAGTGAACCATCTTTCAGTCAGTTGTTCGATGCCTCACTGGTACCACTACTTGAGATTTTTTTTTGCCGAAAAACTCTTGCACCTTATTCTCAACATTTGTAAAATTATCAAATTTTTTCCATCTGAAGAAATTGGTGCGTGGAACGAAATAAATGATAATCTGATGGAGAGATGGCTGCACTGTATGTGCGGTTTGTGATAGAAGTTCGATCAACTAATGACTTTTCAACTTTTTCTTGGTCCGATAGGAAATGTGTGGCCGAGCCTTATCCTGTTGGTTAATAAAACACCTGAACGATTAACTGTAGTGGAGTAACACTGTCATAATTTCGCATATTTTCTATCTAACTGTTCGCAGCGAAGTTCGTAGTTCATTGAGCGTCAGCCAGAACCTCATGGAATCTCATCATTATCCATCGATACTCAACCTCAGCCCTTTCGGTTCAAGGACGTATTTTACTGCTGATTTTTTTTAATCAGCGCCGCGCTCTACGATGGTTAAGGACACCTTCGCCTTCAGTTTGAATTATTTCATGTGTTGCTTCATCGGCTGCAATTTTTTTTTATGAAAACTTTTTTTTTAATATTACGAATATATCCCAAGAAACCATATTTTTTCTTGTTCGACTGTAACTGATGAACCAAGGCTTTATTGCACGGGTCTAATATTTAAAAAAAAGTTTACCTTATCCTTTTTCCAATTCCTTCTTTCATTAATCGCTCCAATACCCTCCCGATCTTCATATCTGACCTATTCAATTATTTCCTGTCCACCCAATTCCTAAAGAATTGCGAATATTTAACTCTTATATAAACGTTTATATCTTATTATTACTTTTTGGGTAGTATTTTATGAGGTAATTTTCTTTCTTTAATTTTCTGTTTTATTTAAAAACTTTTATCACATATTTTTCAACGTTTCGTGGAGTTTCTCCATCTTCAGGGCGACACTCTAAAATTACAGAAGAACATTGTAAAGCTCATATTAAAGATAACAAAACACTATAAAATTACAAAAATAATTATTCACGTATTAATTATGTAAAAACATTTTTAACAATTAACAATCAATTAGTTTAATTACCTTATGCATTATTCCTTAGTATTATTATTTTCATTTCTCCACTCTTTTTTGTTATTTCTTAAAATACATAAATTTTATTTCGCCTTACTTGTATTAGTCGTTAATATAATGTACTTTTCTAGAATTAGACTTTGTTCTTATCTCTATTGTTATTATTTCATCCCCTCTCTCCCAGAACTCCCTAAGATATTATTTTTAAATAAACTACTGTTATAAAAAGGTCGTTTTATTATTAAAATTATGCGGCTATTTTGTTTAATAAAATCTGAATTACGATTAAATTATATTTTCTTGAGTCTATTAATTATATCTCCATAATTGCAGCTAAGGTTTTTCTATCAGTCTTGTAATTTACTGTTTTATTTTATATTTGTTGTATTATGAACAGCCTCAACTATTATTCTATTTTATGTCAATTTTATTTTATATAATATTTTTGCATTTTCAAAACCTAAATTGTGGTTGGATATTATCCTTTTTTTGTGTTAGGCAGTGACATTAGCGTTTTAATTATTCTTGCCGATAAATTTTATGCCGATCAATTCAAGTTTCTGATTTCTTAGAAGTTTCGCCAATGTATGTCTTCACAATTTTCACATTCAATGTTATATGCCAATTTCTTTTTCTCCATACCATCGATTCTGTCTTTTGCATTCGATAAAGAAAGTATTCAATTTGTTTTCATTATTCACTCCTAGCTTTATGTTTTGATGGCCACAAAATTTGTGCTTTATTTATTTCACAAATAAATCTGGTATTTATTTCATTTTGTACTACTTCATTGAAAAATTGTTGCATTTATTTTTTACACATTTAAAAGTATTAAATGCATATTTATTCTTTTCATCAAAATAAGTATATACTTACATATTCATTATTTGTTTCTTTTCTTATCTCTTATTATTACTATTATTTATTTTTTTTTAAATTTATTAATGATTGAAGTTACCTCATTATTTTTTATCATTTATATTTGTTACTTCTTTTGTTCTAGTTAATTTGCTCTAAGGCACTAAAGCCCACACTTAATTTTCTGTAAATTATTATTATTAATAAATAAAAAAAAAGTTAGTAATTATTATTATTATATACATTTCTTAATAAAAAATTGATAAAACGGTCATTTATTTTTATACACCCCATTATGTATAATAATATTTCTGATTAAAACAGTTTTTTGAATTATCGTCTCTACTTATTAAACTTTTCAACATTTTTTTTGTTCTATTTCTCTATGGTGAAATACAATACGTCAGATATGATTTAACGATACAGTCCCCTGTACCTATATGAAGCGGACGCGGATACCCTCTCTCACAGGTAAGGTTCCTAAATCTCCCTGAAACGCTATTCATGGAGTGCGGGTTTTAAATCAGCCAAGGATTAAGGGCACAATGGACGGGCGGATTTATGGCAGCACTGTCAGCGGAGAGCGGACGAACTAACGACGAGCGCTGACTGATTTATTATAATCGACGCCACATATCGATTGTGGACTTATTGTCCCGCGGTTCCGAGTCTTTGTCGGTCCCTGAGCTCCCACGTCCATCTCCTCGTCGAGATATTTACTGGAGTGGGGGAATTTCTTATTGGTACATGGATGCATTATAGCTGGAATGCACTTTTAATGTTCCAGCTCAGACAGCCCTTAGTTTCAGGCACTGGGCGCATACGTTTTTCGCGGGCTGCCATAATTTATAATGCGGGCAATGCTAACCAAGGATTGGATTAATTTCTAAATATATGCTTACAATACACACTTACTAGCTATGGACTACTAGATCCAGAACTAAAAATTACATAAAATTTAAGTCATCATTAAAAGCCAAATTGAAACATTTATACGGGTATTTAATTACTAACGAATATTTGCCCAAGCTGAGATGCTTTAAAAGCTATGAATCATGAATGTAAACATTGGATCCTAAGCCTATTCAAGAAGGTGTTTTTAATTCAAATCAAATGTCATTTTATGGCTTTTTTTTAGTTTCATATTTTTCTTTGTTTAAATAGACAAAAAAAAAACTAAAGATTATAGTCATTGTAAAGATTTTTTTATTTTATTTTTTATTTATTTTTTAAGCCTAAAACGTTAACAACAATATCGAACTCTACGGCTTTAAAAATAATGTCGCATTGATTTTTGCCAATGTCAATTAGATATACATGTAAAGGATTAGTTGTGAATAACGCAATAGTTTTTTTTCTAATCAGGGCCGGAACTAGGACTTTAGTCTGAGGGGCAACCTTAATTTTGCCTTCTCTTTTTCACTCCCTCCTTCCTTCCTTTCAATAAAATTATGCTGTTCTATATTAGTATTTAAAATATTTGGAAATAAATATCATAACTTCATACAATATAATATTATATCACATCTATAATATTAGACTCATTTTATTGACTGAATCAAGGTCAAAATCATCAAAAAGCAGATTTTTTTTATCATAAAATAAAATGTAGCTCAAAATTCGCCGTCTTCTAAATTTTTTCGCCCCGTGCAAGTGCCTCTTTTACTCTTTCCTAGTTCCAGCCCTTATGATTCACAATTTTGTCTGTAAAAATATAACATAAACGACAAGTGTACTTTTTCTAATTTTTAAGGAGATAATCCTCGGAAAATCTAATCTGTATATAAGTAAACTAACAAAAGAAAAGCTTTTTGGTGCGCATGCTCCTTGCGATAATCTTGAAATAACAACCAAGTTACGGTTAAACCACGAGATTGAAAGAACGTAAAATGAATTAAAAAGTTAGAAAAAAAGGTTCTAGATGGTATATTTGACAAGTCTGAAGTTATGCAGTGGGCGAATGCGCTTTTCTCTTCCTTTAAGGTAACCTCTCGGCCTTTGCTCCGCCCACAAGGTTCTCTCATAATTAACGATACACATGATTATAATTATACCAATCAACACTTATAACATGTAGGCGCTTCTACTGAACACAATTTTAAGGTTACTGAAAAGATTAATGTGATTTAATTTAACTTTTTTGATTATACCTATTGCATCCACACTAATATTAAAAAAAAAATAAAAAAATTCGTATGGTTCGTGAATGATGTGTGTCGTGTTATCAACCATTTCAGGTATTACTGCCATTTTTCGTGTTCCATCTCAGTATACTTTTATTTTTCTATGCAAATGAAGTTGGGACCTTGAAAAAAGGCCTTATCACACGGTATGAATATATAATTCGAATAGTGATTTATTGTTGTTTATGGGCATATATATTATGGGATTAAAAAATATAAAAGTAAAGAAAATTCGAAATCATTTTGATCATTTTAAATAGTATTTGATTAGTCCACTAAATGGCATTGATGCTGTAAATTAAAACATAAAAATTATAGGAATTATTTCAAAGATATTGTTACATGGAATGATAAATATGAGTAGAATTTCGGTTTGGTGAAATAAATATAATATGAAAAAAATAAGTATTATAGTAAGAAGAAGTTTAATTAAATTGTCCAAATACCCATATGTCTCAATTAAACCGGGGAAAGTCACCATTCATCAAGCCCAAAAAGTCAATGCTGAGAAAATTGAGGAGAACCTGAGAAAATTAAAAAATATTACTTTTGTAAGTGTGTAACTTCCTTATTTAGTTATAGTACAGCGTTGCTGGATGATATGTCAATATTGATCAGACAAAATTCTAATTAGTCAAAATTTTCAAGATTTGCGTGGCTCTCAACGTTTTTTCGCATTATGAACTGGGACAAACCATAGCCAAGATAAAAACCTCTAAAATACAAAAAAAAAAATTTAAATAACCTTTTATATATATGTTCTTCATTCTCATTTGTTGCATGCATTTTCGAGGATCATGGTCAAAACCCAATTGTTATAAACGGTAACGGAGCATTTCATGAAGGCAAAAGAACAAACCTTATGAGGTGCTATGTGGCTCAAATTGGGGAGCAGATCATAAGACCCTGAAATCTGTTTACACTGGATATGTCAGGCCCACATTAGATTATGGGATAACCAGTCGGTGAGTTGCGGCAAACTCCAATTTCCAAAAGGCCTCTGTAGTCCAAAATCAGGGATTCGGAATAATTACCGGCGCTGTAATATCCACTCCGATAAATAAAATTGAGTCCATTACGGGTCTGCTCCGACTGGAGGAAAGGTGGGATATAAAATGCTTGATTTAGACTCAAAAGCAAAATGCATTCCTAACCACCCACTGAAGGATCGGGTAAATTAAAGGGTACGAAACCGCCTCAAAAGGAAAACCTTCCTATATAAAACGCGTTCAATAAAAGTAGAACTTCAGTTAGCAAAAATCCATCCTGAAATAAAGATGGCCACTATGACCATTCTCTTGCATACTCTCCATCTTTCCATCTATTCCGGAAATTAGAAAGAAAAGTGACCAGAATCAATTATAAATTAGAGCTCGAGCACTCGAATACTCAGCCAACCCAAAAAGCTTGTGGGCCAGAATCTATGCGGATGGTTCAGCCGAAAATGCTATTAGAAATGGAGGCGGAAGCATTCACATAGAATTTCTAAACGGTCATGCAGTTGAGAAGGCGATTGCTACGGGGTTCAGCTCTATAAATTATAGAGACGAGAAAGATTTATAACTGGATGCCACGAGAATTCCAATAGACCTCAAGAGGACTCAGAAATCAAAAATTGTTTTTCTGACTAACGCAGCAGAAGTTCTTTAGAACCTAAAGGCCAAATGGAAAGCGGAATGGGGGAAGTTAAAGTTAAATCATCAATTCAGCAGAGGTGGAACAATCAATATCCAGACTTCAAACTCCGGGATCCATACTGCTTGCTTACCAGAAAAGAAAAGGTTTTAAATTTCCGTCTCAGAACTGGTCATAATCAGCTTAAATCACACCTCCACAAAAAATTGGCCTAACTCTTTTGTGCGAATGTGGAAGAGGCGAATAGACTACTGAACACATTCTGCAGTCATGCATCCTTATGGAGGAACAAAGGAGGCAGAGGTGGCCTCAGCCTATTGACTTGGAGACCAAGCTGAACGGCAACCTGGAGATCTCCGGAGTACCGCCGACTATATTCTGTCATTCCCTGACAGCCGTTTGAATAGGAAGATCGAAGAAGAAGAAGAAGAATGGTAATTAATTTTCATGTTTTCAAAAACAATATCACTCTATAATTTCACACTTATTAAAAAGTATAGTTTGTGTAATAAACTTTCTATCAAAGGTATGACGGGCACTAGTAGCTATATATAATAGTATTTTATTTAGACAGATTAGGGTGGTCGTGGCAACGAAACGTAAGCAAGATAGATACTTTTTTCTCTTGGAAATTTATTTACGGTTTCTGCTCCGTTCTTATGGGCAGCAAGGAGATGTTACAAAGCCTAAAGCATTCCACAATGCACGAAAAATCGAATACAAAAATCATTTTTCACATCGGACAGGTAGTTCCTATAATTGGAGCGTTCATACAAACAAACACTTTAGCTTTAAATAACAGTTAAAATTAAAACTATTTTTAATTTAACTATTGTCTCTGAAATCCAACGGAGTACATTTGTGTAGGGCGACAATTATTTGTGATTGTTCGGAGGGATAATTTATAACAGCAAGCATTCTGTCGTTCACCGCTGTTTAATCTGGTTGACAACATTTACTGAAAAATGTTGAAATTTACACTGATCTCGGTCATTCATAGTTACATGTACGTTTAAAAAAAATTAAAAACATCTCTCCCCCCCTCCCTATCTCTATCAATTTATATATATATATATATATATATATATATATATATATATATATATATATATATATATACTAACAATTAATCTGTACAAAAATAAAAATGCACAGAAAATAAAAAATATTAAGTCATAAATTGAATACATAAGCATCCATTGCGTACGAATAATTCACAGTTCCTTATACAAATTTCTAGGAAATTGCATTCGCGAAAATAACATCCCACCGGTGCGTGATCTGATGGTTGTTTAATCACGTGTCTAAAAATAGCGCTACCAGCTCGCAAACAAAGTACAAGGTCAAAAGATTTAATTTTACCATATAAATTATGTTTTAAGGTATTCAAGAATTCAAGCATGTTTTGCACTAAGCCTTTGCAAAGCTGAATTCAGATTTAACTGTAACTTGGTGTGGAGGTTAAACTGTCCGCTTAAGTTGGTTTAGAACATTGATTGTTGTCAAAGCCTGACTATTCCCATACCCAGAACCTGATTCAGAGTTAGCTGTTTTCGGTTCCGAGTTTAGCTCCCAATGCCCATTTACCATAAATATTCATATTAAATACCATCACATAAAATCAGGTAGGGAGTTATTTTAAATTACTATTTAATGACTTCATGACTTTGATATGAAATCATTCTCGAGTCTGACGTTAAGTTTGCCTCGTAACTTATAACTTTCTGCAAAATAGAGTGTCTTTACATCTATTCGATTGTAAGAATATTAACTGAAATTAGTCTAACACGGTATTATCACAGGATTCGAAAATAAATAAAAATGTCTTTGATTATGATGAGGTTTCAGTGATTCAAATAGAGAGAAAAGGTTCAAAGAGAAAGATATTGCAGGCTGTGCACATTGCACAGAATTTGGATATTAGTGTAAATTAAAGACTGACAGTGGACATTTGAATAGTTTTTACTCTAAAACATTAACAATTACATAATAATCATTTATTTTACAAGAAAAATAAATCTTTTTTAATTCCTTCTATCTTTTTACATTTTTTGGCAACATACCGGACGATCATTATCCATTTTCAGCCCTTTCATTCATCCATTTGTATATTATTCCTTTTTATTTTTAGCATTAAAAATATATGTCTTGTCTTTTGAACTTTCATTTATAACTTTCATCATTCGTCATTATTTAATAATAATGACAAATGAAAAAGTTGGAAAATGGACAATGATCTTCTGAAACGTTGCCAAAGAATACAAGAAGATAATAGGAAATAAAAGAGTGTATTTTTCTTGAAAACTAAATGATTATTATAAAATTTATTGTATCTTCTTCTTCTTCCATGGCTTTACAGCCCTTGTAGGGCACTGGCCTCCGCAACAACGCCTCTCCAGTCTTCCCTGTCAGCAGCTCGACCTCTCCATTGTCCGATTCCCATCCTCTGCAGATCGCTCTCCATCACTCAGCCATCGCAGCCTGGGCCTTCCTCTTCTCCTTTTGCCTCCTGGTTTGCCATATAATAGTTTCTTCGGGTACCTATCTTCTCTATATTCTTTCTACGTGCCCAAGCCATCTTATACGGGCTGATTTGACATAGGTGACTAGGTCCGGTTCATTGTATAGGTCCCGAAGCTCTCTATTATTTCTTGACCTCCATTGGCCTTCATAACATACTGGCCCAAATATCTGCCGAAGCACCTTCCTCTCCCAGATCTGCAGCATCTTTTCGCATTCCTGGGTCAGGACCCACGTTTCACCAGCGTACGTGACAATTGGTCTTAGGATTGTTTTATAAATCAATAATTTTGCTTTACGTGACAAGTTCCGAAATCTTAATGCTTTTCGCAATGCAAAGAGACATCTGTTGCCTGCTGAAATTCTTGCTTTAATTTCTGCAGTGATGTCATTCTTTCTTGTCACTTAAGCTCCCAGATACTTGAAGCTGTCCACTTTCTTAAATGTGTGGTGGAGCAGTTGCACATGACTCTGCTCTTCCTGCCCATCATTTTTTGTGGAAATCATGTATTGGGTTTTTTCCTTATTTAAAAAAAAAATATTGTATAGCCCTTGAAAATAATGAAGACTTATTAAAGATTAAACATTATAGGATAATCTAATAAGCTAACAGGATAACCTTTGTTTTATATTAATTTTATTCATTATGTTTTTCAGTTTTTATTCATCAGTTGTTTGTAATATAACTTTTCGCTGCTGTGATATATATATCCCTCCCTTTTTCGTTATTATGTGATTTAACATTTCTTTTTTTTTTTTTTTTTTGCGACAATGGGTTTATATATTATATTTTGTTCTTTTAAATATGCTTTGCCATCGATAAAAAGAAAAAAAAATCAATGGAACAGTATTCCCATTCTATATCAATATAGTTTCAGTGACTGATAGCCTTTTTCTCAGAGATAATGTCTACTATATGGCTAAATTGGTGGTCAATTATTTACTAGTATTTGAGAGACTTATAAGGCTTTGTTTTTGGAATATTCCAATTATATTTTGACAAAAATTGTTTGATTATTTGTTGTTTATAATTTATAAGTTCTTTTTTTAATTTTGTTTTGATTTATTTATTATTTTATTTTTTTACAAAATACAAGCATGGCAAGAAATCGTTGTTCTGTTTAATTAATCAGAGTGAACCAATAACACTTTTAGAAGGGGTATTACTGATTAAATAAAAAAAGCATATTTTAAAATTTAAATTAGAAAATATATTCGTTAGCTGTTTCATTCAGAAACCTCTTAAAGATGAACTTCCACAGATTACATTCTACGATAACTATAACCAAGAAACATCAGAAAAAAAAAGAAAGAAAGAAAAGACAAACATAATTTGTGTAGACGAAAAGATAACGTATAGGAGTAACTGCTTGATTCGGAATAGCTTTATTAAACCAGTTGACCACGTCTTTAAGGATGCTGATGGCAGCTACTCCATTCTTGGATGGTTGTCAACAATTTAATTGACACCTGGAGAAGAGGAGGAGATGGGAGAAGCGATTGGTTCACAACCTGTCCAGCTGCCTCTCACTTTGTCCTCTCAACTAATCACCCTGCCACTGGAGTAGTATTCCTCCTGTTTGAGATACAATCTTCAGCTGTTGCCTTTAAGTCTCAATAGGAATTAATTCTATAATCTATGTTTTCAGATCCACTGACAGAATGAAGTGTTTTGATTTCTTGTTATTTTTTGGTCGTAACATAAGAAACACTACTCAGACCTTAAGTACTTCCTGACTGTTTTTTTTAAGCGATAAAAATGTAATTTCTTACAATTTGACCTAATTTAGGAGTTGTAGAGAGTCCGTATTGTAAAAATTTGTCATAATAAGTATTCATTTTCTAAACCAAATCACGAAATACTTTTAAATGTATTTTTTTTTAATAGTTATAGAATGTATCAATCCTAAGTATGATCTAAACTTAATCAAAATAATTCTGGATGGTTACTGTTATAAAGGCGACGCAAGTGAAGCACTCAGTGTTTAAGAGAACTTAAGAATCAGGTTGAGCACAATCAACAGCGATGCTCTCATATTGTAATTTAACTTCAAAAAGCAAAATATTGATGCTTTTTTTCACAACGTCCAAATTTCTCAATTTTGATGTATACAATTTTCTTAGCAGATTTTTGGTGTTATGCGAATCTTACTGTTGCGATTGTTATGGGAAATTAATGATTTTCAATTTATTATTTTCTTAAGAAAATTTGCTGTAATATGTTGTTTTTTAAACTAAAATTTTGTAAATCAGTTTGAATGAATTGTACGAATTGTTTATGAACCTAGTAGAAAATTTAACGTTCTACAGGATTGGTTATCATGCTTTTTGCAGTAAAGGGCACTAAAAAATAGTTATTAATGTGAAACCACTAAATATCTAACATTTTGCGTTTTCTTGACGATTCTTCATTTCATAAGTGGCTCCGAATTTTAAAATACATTACATATAAAACATGCAGGAAATTTAACGCTCTTTAAAATTAGTCATTTCAAAGTTTTACCTAAAATGTACTGGGAGCGAGTAACTGAGGAAAATAGTCCAATTTCTCTATAATTGTTATTTAAATATTTCTTGGTGTCAGTTGCGAGTAATCACAAATATTTTTTATGAATCTTATAGGAAATTTAATATTCAACAAGATTTGTTATTATTCTTTCTGCAGTAAAGTGCAACGAAAAATAGTTATCAAGATGAAAACACTGAATATATAACTTTTTGTTATCTTGGAATTTTCCAGATATTTACGGTCCACTATTTCTGTAGATGCACCGAATTTGAAAAGATGTTTCATACAAAACTTGCAGAAAATTTGACATTATTTAAAATTAGTCATTTCAAAGTTTTAACTGAAATGCACTGGAAGCGAGTTATTGAGGAAAATCTGAAAAAAATGACGAACTCAGAAATTGATTGCAACCGATTCATTACAACCGATCCATGGTGGCAGACGTTCATATTTCTTTATGTGGTGGGAGTACTTTCGGTTTAGCCGATCAAAAATTTTCTTTAAACGAGACACGTTTCTAAGCTCAGCTCCCGGTCTATACTTATACAAACATTACTACTGCATGCACTGCCACAGAATTCGGTAAGGGACTGTAAGGTCTCTGGAGCAGGGAACAGAAACATTAAATGAGGATCAACCATGGATTGCCTTCACTGGGATGTTTCTCCATCGATGTTTCCATGTCACTCCCTAAGAGGAGGCTTTCCAAAAATGAGCATACATACATCTGCAGACGTTTGCAGAAATTTTCAAATTAATATTTTTAATATTATTATTATGATCATTTAAAAAAAATTATAAATACATGTTTTGATACCATTTTAATGAATATGTTGATACCATTTCGTTTTTAAATCGTTTCAAAAAACATTTTAGTGAAATAGTGAACCTCTATTAATAGAAATTCGTTGGTCAATTGTAATATAAAAATATACAAATAATTATTTTTTAAAAAAATTAATCAGAAACTTGGAAAAACAGCATTGAATTATCTTATCGAACATTTTCAAAAGGATTCAATATTTTTAAAAACTTGAATGAAGTGCCTATTTAAGAAACTAGAAAAATATCCACATTAAAATGTGATTATGTACCTATTATATGCATAATATGTCACTCATGATTGGAGTGAAGATTTCATGAGACAGTATAAACGTCTTTTTTTATTTTTCCTTGACTATACATGACGCTGAAAATGAGCTTAATATCAAATATACTTTAGTTAAACCTAATCAATCAAGGTTATACTAAATGAGTAGTAAATATTTCTCAGTTTAGAAAGCTAAAATTCACATTATCTTCCTAGCATGCATTGTTTTAGTTTTCCATACAGGTCTAAATTAAATGTAAATTCAAAATCTCCCGATTAATATGGAACAGCGCATTTGAAAGAGATAGGCTTACGGTTTGGTTCCCCTTGAATTTGGGTCCGGTAGAGAGAACAGAAGGCTGCGCTACCCTTGAATCTCCATACCAAAATGATTCCTTAATGTCAGTACTGTTGGGTGGGTAGTGGAGTCATTTGTTCTGGTTATTCTAAAAGTCAGGCCCACACCTCTGTAATGCTTTTTATCTGTTATCTGGTGCCACTGTGCAGTTATTTGGCAAGGATCAGTGCTTGTGTTCAATATGGGCTGTAAGATTCGTCACAGGTATCAATAAAAAAGAGAAGGACACTTAACTCAGTATGTAGGACGCAGACACTTGTTGATTGTACCTACTCATCTCATATTATCAAACTTATTCAATTATGTATTGTGCCTAGTCATTACTTTATTCTCAGTTTACCATTTCTCCTTTGAATAATGTTAATTCAAATAATAATTCGAAATAATTATTTTTTTGTTAATTTAAGATCTTTACGGTCCCGTATATGTTCCAAATTTAAAAAAAAAATCATGCAAAACTCTTAGGAAATTTAACGTTATTTAAAATTGATCACGTCAAAGTTTTACCTAAAATGCACTGAAAACGTGCTACTGAGGAAAATCGGAAAAAAAAGGAACGAAAATGAATTCATTGACAAAAAAAATGTGATTGTAACCAATCTAGGGTGGCAGATGTTCATATTTCCAGTCAATGGTGAGAATAATTTCGGCCTTCACGATCAAAAATTTTCTTGAAATCAGACATGTTTTTTGGGCTCAGCTATCGGTTTAGTAAGTTTAGATGTCCAGCGAGAGAGTCATAAAAATTGTCGTAGTATTTCTGAATTGCGTCAGTCATGAGTGGTATCTCAAGATTTTGTCGTAATGATTGGTTAGTTATGTAGAAGGTACAATGAGTAATATAACGTAGAAGTTTTGACTGAAAGTTTTGAATAGTCAGTGTTTTTTTGCATGAGCACCACATCTGAGTGGCGTAATATGGAAATAAGTAGCTTGCTGTATATAATAATTTTGTTAGTAAATGACAGTTTGTGTATAAGGTGTAGCTTTCGTCTTAGTAGTGAAAGTCGGTGATTCAATCTTTTTTTCAATTTAATCAAGTGTGATTTCCAGGTCGGTCGTCTGTCCATTGCGAGTCAAAACTATTTTGTCTCTGTTTGTTTTGATAATGGAATATTGTAAAGAGTTAGTAGAGGGCAGTCTGAATGTCTAAGTGTAAATTTTACATGATTTAATTTTTGAATGTTTATTTTTGTACGTCATTTGTAGTAAATTTAAATGATTCTGAACGTTTTCTTGAAAATATTACGGTGTCGTCCGCATATGATGCAAATAGTATGTCCGGTGTCTGTAGAATGTCGGAAGTGTATATAGAGTACAGAACTGGACTTAAACTGCTGCGCTTCGGCACCCCTACACTAATTCGGCAATAGTCAATAGTGTCCTCTGAGGCAAGAGTTTTCCAGGAAACGTTCACAGCTTTGGGACTACTAACACATTTATTACTTTGGGATCCAAATTCTTATGTGGGGGAGATTTTAACTCCAAAGATCTCCATTTAGTAGAACAGTTAGCAGTAGAACTCGAAATTATAGAGGGAATACTCTTCTTAATTCATGCTTATACCTGGAACAGACCGACAACCCGAACTCCTAAGAACATCTTTGTCGATAACGGCCTTTCATCTGACCACTCAGCAGGAATTCTATCTCTCTTTAGATACATATTCACTTCAAATCATATACTTATGCTAACTCCTGGACCAGTACTAATTAGTCAATTTCATCACATTACAATCAATAAAGTTAAATTTACAATCTTAAAGACTAAAGATGACTGTAGAAACACTTTCAAAGACTGTACAAACTGCCCCCTGACAATTAGCTCACCTGCACGAGACAGACCGACACAAACATTACTTACCCTCCGACTTACGTTCATTTATGATAGAAAAGCGACATGCGCTGAATCGGTGGAAAAGATCTCGCTATCCAAATGACATACGACTAAACCAACTTGCTAACTGACTGAGAAAATTTGTACAACATAAAGTGTTACAGACAAGTCACAATATGCTGTGGCAACATACACGAATGATATTACATGGGCACCGTATAAAGGCTCCACTCCGTAAACCTGACAACTCAAGGGCAAGAAGTGATAAAGAAAAAGCAGACTTTTTTGCCTCTCATCTTACAGACGTGTTTCATCCATATGACGACTTTCAGCAATCTCAGACGTCCAACAGATTCTCATTTCTCCCCTTCCTCTTCAGTCCTTCAGATATAAAATTAAAAAAAAAACTTACCACGCAGAAAAGCTTCTAGTTTTGATCTAATAACACTTTACATTGATTTCGTCTTAGGAAGTCTCTCCCTGACAGCTATTTACAATGTCATCCTTCGACTAACTTATTTTTCTCTAGTATGGAAGTTTTCAGTCATAAAGATGATCCCATAGCCAAGCAAGCCTTTAGTTAAAGATATTTCTTACAGATCTATTAGTCTTTTATTGCTATTTTCCAAAATATTTGAAAAATTATTAAACAACGTTATTTCTAACCATCATTTCTGATTTAGACCTGAACACTCTACAATGCAACATTACCATAGCTTAGTTGATACCATTACCGCGAAATTAGAAAAGAGGAATATTGCAGAGCAGGATTCTTAGATGTCGCACAAGCATTCGATAAGATTTGATACGATGGTCGAGTTTGTAAACTCAAAATTATCATACGCATAAATATTACCTATCATCTCTTATGTCAACTTAAAGATTTTTTCCAATTGAATATGACCCACAGGAGATATTCGAATTGTAATTGTGACGCGGCTAACGCAAAAGTAAGAATAAAAAGATCCTGTTTTCATATTTCGTTGTAAAGGCGGCCAAAAATTATGTTGCATCTTCATGAAATTATTTTAACCATAGTCTGCAATAGTTATTAGACATGAATCTGATAAATCTATTAAAGAAAACTTTTAGCTTTCTAAAATTGTCTATCACATTTCCAATGTAATTGTTCCTCTAAAACTGTTGCTGTTATATTGAATATCGATATATTTAGGAGTAAATTTTACTTTTATGTTATATATAGGTGCTATTTCTCACGTTACAAATTTATATTTCATTACTACAGAAATTGAGACTTCCACATAAGCATCAATTAATATTTAACAAACAGTAGTTACGTGTTATTTTTCGGATTTAATGGTCGTTTGCAATGCGGTTGTAGTAAATCTGGTCCCCATGCCAGTATTCTTTCAAATGTTAATAAAAAATAAGTCTCTTTTGATATAATTGTATGTAATGCATAAATAATAATCGGGAAATAGTATATTGTTGGATACTAGAATCTGGGGCTGCTCATTTTTCAGGCAACGCTATTTGATTAATGCTAATACTTTCAATGTGAACAAAATAATAAATATATGTGTATATTTTTTGTCCAAATCAAGGTTTTATTCATTAATTAAAAATCTGATGAACCTCATGTCTTAACTTATTTCTTTTATTATTCCAACATTTCGGGTCTGGAAACTCCTTTAACCAACAGCCATTTTAAATACAAATATTAACTTATCAATTAAAATTTTTGTATTCATCAAATAGCATACCATATTAAGCTATTTTTTTATCAAGCCTTCATCACCTCATTTTTTGTAAATATTCCAAAAATCCATTACAGCCTGATGTGCCCAAGTCTTATAACTTTAATTATAATAACTATTATAAATTATAACAATATTAAAAACCACTTAATTTTATGCCTTCACAAATTATTATAAAACCTACCTTCTCAGGTAAGGCTTACATTATCAGTTATATTCAGTGTATAAACATAACCAGACCTAATTTTATAGATTAATAACAATTAAAATTAGCATTTTTTTATTCATTAAGTTATAATATTTACATTTTTACTCCTATTATTCTTCTAACTTAAAAACTGTCAGCAATATATAAATGAAAATAACACTATTTTCTCGCGGAGCTCCAATTCGTAAACCATTTCTTTTCTACTTTAGTAATAATATCGTAGTCCTAATGAAACCGTGTCATTTATTACAAGTATGCAACTTTTAAAAGAGTTGTCTTATTTGATATAATAATATATATACATTTTTGTTTTTTTTCAATTTGATAATTTTGAATCCATTGGAATAGGTATATTTTTCGTTATTCAACTGAAATTGTTACACCCACCCACTCCCTAATTCCAGCGAGAGAGCAGGCGATTACCACTGCTTTACGATCGGTGTCCTTTAGCCCAGAGCAGCCATTACACTGACCAATACACGGTGTAGAACAGGCCATAACCGATGAATTATCCCAATAACAATAAGTGATAAAGAGAGGGACCCGAGAGACCTAGAGACCGCTCAGCTGTAAACAGGGCAATTATTCCTGTTGCTAACTGCCTCTGGGGGGCATCTTCTCTGTTTACTTCTTCTCGTCCTTCGTCCTTGTTGTGGCTTCGATTCCTTCGCAAGAGTCCTTCGACCAGTAATCTTGTTATACTCAGCCAATCGCATTATCGGACCAGTTGCTCCCAAATCAAGATAAACTGTTTGCTTCAACCTGATTTAGTACCACATTACTTCTTTACTTCCTTTTGGAATCATTATTAAACATGTGTCTAGAACCTTTAACTGCAAATAAATTTCGTCTTTGAATTTATTTTTCTTTTGAATCACTTGGTATAAATTGACTATCTAAAAATGTTAAATATATAATTAATGTTAATCTCCAAGAGGCACAAGGCGTCTGCCATTAACGATTAGGAATTCGAGACTATGCCATAATACGTGTCTCAAAAAGAGCGTTTCAAAGTGACCAATATGAAAATAGCATTTTTGCATAGCCATAAAGTTAAGCATGGACATAGAAGGTAAGGTATGAACTATCAAAACAAAAAGTCAATCACATTTGAATTGGATGAAATATAGATTGGAAGTTAGCTTCTTCAACTTCAATAATGATTCATTATAATTTAATTAATTTCAAAGCCTATATAATATTTTAACGTACTATCTAGTTGCCTTTCCTTTATACAAGGTCCGAGAAACACAGAGGGCATTATCATTTATATGATGGTTGTTTAATGATATTAAAATATTCAAAGATACCATTGAATTTTGAAACCACATCAAAGTTTTGAGTGAACATTAAAAAAATAAATAAATTTGTTAGCACAATTTATTCTTTTAGACTACATAGATATCTGTAAGGATATAGATAGGTAGTATATAAATTAAATTAAAAAAAAAAATGTTTAGGTGATTTCCTATCTTATATCTTGTAATCTAGAGCTATATGAACTTTCATGAGTTAAAATTGAAAACTATGAAAAAAAATCCTAAATTGTTGAGAATCATTCCGTAGTTTGTACAAAAGTTTTGTTACAAATCATCAGAAATATAATATAGAAATGCGCGTACAGTGGCCAAAATAAGTATTTTGTATCATATAGTTTTTCGGGTAAAAATATATATAGTAACTTACCGAACATTTATTAAAAGATTGGTATGATAAAAATCAACATTCTGCATAAATGTTTACATTAACATTAGAAATAGAAATCCGTATAACCTAATTAGCAACAAAAATTAAACAATTCATCTTCTCAGATAGAACTTAATCATTTCGATTTATGACCCATTTATAAATGTTTGATTATTATTGTCAATCGGATTAACAACAAAAGTTGAAAATTTATCATGCAAAAAAGTATTCAAATGGTAACAGTTGTAAAAAAAAAATATATTTTTTGTTTGTTCTCAGCTTATGTTTTTCACTTAATACACAATCTCTTATTCAAATACAAGCCCAAAATGGGTCGTAAATCGAAATGATTAAATATTGCATGCAAAGATGAATGGGTTAGTTGTTAATTAGGTTGTACAGGCTTTTAATTTCCTTCACCTCTAAAAATTAATGTGGAATGTTGTTTTTTTATCGTATTCATCAATTAATTTACGTTCTATAAATTATTTATCATATTTTTACCCCAAAAAATTAAGTGTACGGATACTTATTTTGATATAAATATATACTATTTTAAATTTTATCGTATTTCAACATTTCAGTGTGTCATATGCGTATTAAATCAGAGGTCTGCTAGCATTTCTACTTTATTATGAAATAGAACTCTGATATATTGAAAACTTAGTTATTTGGTGTTACTATGGAATCAAAATCATTTCTGAATAATATTTGAAAATCCGAAAATACCAGTAACGATAGTGGCAATGTTGAAAAACTTATAAAATTCAGGATAAAAATTATAAATGCCGAAAAACGCTAAATTTTGTTAAAAATAGCAATCAAAAAATGAAATTTACGTTAAGATCACGGGCAGCTAATATGAATATATATTCTGTGTGTGTGCCTTAATAATGTCGAGCATATGCATTAATTAAATTGCACTTTTCTTACTAGATTCCTTAATTATTATTGCCCGATTAACTTTTTAGTGCATACAGCCATCCTCATTGCGGACGACAACCTGTTGGGCTCGGCGATGGAGAGCCCTCAAGATGTAAGGAACTCCATGAGCTGAAGAACCCTGGAAACCAGAAGTGCCGGAGCACTCCTACCCTCCTGCACTAACTCATGCATTTTATCTCAGTTCACGGTCGAATCCACATTTACTTTTAAATAGGGCGAAGATAAGAGGGTTCCTCTAGTTGAAGTTGGTGGGAAAAGTGAATCGCTATCCGTGAGTGAGATTATGGTCCGCCATCTCTCGAGCTATATAACTCAGCCCGGACTAAACTCATTAGCCAACTCCGCAACGGAGGAAATTGGATGAACACAAAGGTGAACTTTAACGTTTACGTATGACTGCACTTTTTCCACAAGTTCAAGAGCTGCTGCCTCGGGCTTTTCCAAGAAGACTTGAAGGGAAAAGGGCTCAGTCGTTAAGCAAGCGAAAAAATTTACGTTGATAAACTTTAAATATATCTTTAACTATTGAAAACATATTTTTTTGTTCCTCAGTGTACAAGACGAATTACATAAAGGAACGCTATATTCTGTATTCATGTTAAAATTAATATTAATCATTAGATTACATACGATATCAACATTATTTGTTCGAAAAAAAATATTCAAAATCCTTGCTTGGTTGAGATACACCAGGATTATAATAAAATAATGGAATGGCGTATAGTTCTTAACGTAACATGAATCAAAGTTTGTCGTTGTTAGCCATACCATTAAATGGAACTGAACTATCTGTCGTACGATCAACTGAACCAATAATTTATATTCCACAAAGTATACCAACAAAATAACGCATATAAAACAATGATTAGATGTATTGATTGCTGTTGACCTCTTTGTTTTAGAATAACAAAAGAATGGAAATTGAAATTCTTTCGTCAATCTTGGTCTGCATATCAAATCCAAACAAACACTTCAACTCCAGAAGTTATAACTGTGTAAAACAAAATTAAGTATACTACCAAAAAAATAAATGGATAAGTAATATCGTAAATTAGCGGAAACCAGGTAAAATTAGAAATAAGAAAAAATCAATGATCTTTAAATAAAATTAGTTTAAAGATATAGTCAATACTTATTGCACGTGGATAACATTATTTTTACTACCATGAATACACATTTAATGAAATATTGTACGTCTGATTAGCTCTGAGCTGGCTAAAGGCAGCTATGCCAAAAATGTCTAGTTTCTGAGTCGTTAATATTTTATCATGATCATTATGTTGGGTTTATAAATTAAAATAATTTTTTTTTTTATTATTATTATCATTATTTTCCAAAATGAACTTTTTTAATCGATCAAGAAAAAAAAATTAAGCCTCCTCTAAATTTGAGGTAAAATTCTTCCGTCCACAATCCGCGTCTTTTCTCTGAGACTCCCTATTATTTTCAGATGTGACACCGAAGTCACAGGATGATTTTCGGAACTCGACATTACCATCTGATTAAAGATTTCACAGCCATGGCTCAGCCATTTAGCCATTATAGAGGAAAAATATTAAGTCTTAGAATCATCATTATTAAGAAGGACAAACGGATAAATAAATAATTATATTGTAAAGTAAATATCAAATAAATGGAAAACAAAGCATATTTGTACGCAATGTTTGGGCTATGGAATAATATTGTATATTTTTTTTGGTATTCGACTGTAAAAAATATATCTTTAAATGAGGTTCTGAAGACCAAGCGTGACGAGACAGTTCCTCAGCATTCTCCAGTCAGAAGAAACGTGGGTTCGAATTCGGCCTGAGTGGGTTGAAATTCATTTCGTTGTGGGCCTAAGGAATAAATGACCTTCTCACTCTAGTTAGATTAGGTTGGTAGATGATGGCACGTTCTTGCTATACTAGCTGGAGTAAGTATATAAGAACGTAAAATCCCATTTCACAAAAAATAAGTGCTATATATGAGAATAATTACTGAATTCATGAAACATTACTGGGTCATTTTTTTCCGTCTAGTAGGTTAAAATCAAAAATAAAAGTCAATAAGTACGTAATACAAAGAAACATTCTGTAAAATTAACTGAAGAATATAACATAAACAGACAAGGTGTAAATTGATGAAAAAGGAATCACAGCCTCCTTTGGGATTCTACCTGAACCTTGAAATCTGATACTTAACTTAATTCGAGGATTCTGGATGAAGTTTTACGGTGGGTTAAAGCCATGAGTAAAAAAAAAAAAAAAAAATTTCTGGTCCAAAAAAATATTAGAGCTTGTTTGTGGAGTTTTTTTTTCTTTAAGCTAAAACATAAAACCCAAAATTATTTCGAAATCTTAACCAATGAGCGGAGCCTATATCAATCAACATGACCTGATTGGATGGATTCACGTACGAAGATGACCAATCCCTGGACGGCTGAGATAGGAGCAGACAGGCAGCAATAATTGATCCAGTCAGGGCCGTTGTTTTTTGCTGGTCGCTATCTCTTCCAGCCAGACCGGATAACTCCCACCCACAAGCGGAGGCGATTTTATTGTTAGTATCCTAGCCTTACTGGATACAGACCACATATCTTCGTCTAATCTCGCTTTTGTCTTTTAGTGCTTCATCTATTCTTCCCCTCTAACACTAATTGCCGGGGATTTCTAAGAACGTCCGACACCTCCTCTTGCTTCGCCTGAGGATAGGACAGAGTATGTAATACAATTTTTTTGCCCTCCAACTAAAACGACTTTCGGAACTCTAAGCTGGCTCCAGACACTCAGATATCTTTGTTTGTTCCCTCAGGACTGGGGTATTTGAGCACTAATTTGTGTTGTTTGGGTCCAAAGACAGCTAGCTACAATCACAAGGCCGTCCCATTTAACACATTATTCTCACACTTATTCTGTATTTCCGAAGCTGTAAATCAACCGAATTTTAATATTTTTTTATTAAAATTTAATTTTTGATAAGTCAATATCACACACTGTCTTGTATTTTTGTGTTTTGAACAATAGTGCCAATAGTTTACATTCGTTGCATATATAAAAGTTAAATCTAACTTAATAAGTACAAAAAAAAATAATACATGATAATAATAAAATAAACGGATATTATAAATACATAGAAATTTCATACATTTCGCCGTGTGGTAGGGTTACTGCCTCAATTTCTACATTGAATTTAAGGACTAAAATAGACGTAATTTTTCATTTTCATTAAAATTTCAGTAACCAAGTCCAATTTTTAACACTGGAGAAGATATGTTCACAATCCTACATTTGCCGAGAACATTCGAGAATCTAACCCTCTTAGTTGTTAAAAATACAGAAAGGTCCCTTATTGATAATCCATGACTAGTGAAAATAAATAACGCCTGAAATTTCCACAAACGTATTAAATTGGTAGACATAATTTTGAGTTAATTGTTTACGTATTCCCTTCTGTATCTTTATGTATCCTTATTTTTTTATATATGTTATTCTTATTTATATTTATATCACTTTAACAAAAATTTTATTGTTATCATTTACAATTATACCTTATTTATGGCATTTTAATTATTTCATTTATTTTTTATAATGGATTATTTAGTTTTTCATACGTATTTTCAGTTTCTTATATTTGTTGCTTTATATATGGATCATACTGTTAGTTCCTATTTATTACGCATTTGGGTGATTTTCAAGAAAAGGGAAGTTTTGATGTACTCACCAGATATCTGATATCTTTAGAACTATTCTCCCTCAAATCCTAGAGTTTTATTATTTTTTTAAAAAAGAATTTCCTATATATATTCAGATGTTCAAATCGGTCACCATTTTGGATGATTTCTATTATTTAAGGGCTAATTCCTTCTCATAACTCTGGATGTATCCGGTACTGCTTTCAGATTTCAATACTCAATTGTTGGCTTCAAAATATATAGCAAGTTAAAAAAAGTTTCTGTTTCATATAATAAGATATTGGAGAGATATTAATGGAGTTTTATCCATATACTACAACAAACTTGTGTTTATACATGATCTCCATGAACAAAAAATATACATTCTGAGGTTAAATGATGGCAGCCCACCCGCTCTCTCCTCATACTTCAGTGGGACCAATGGGGAATTTCAGGGTTTCATTTTGTTGTCCAGCAATAACCTTTCTTTCATGATCTCTAGGACTCAGTTTCCAGCCAGTGCTGCAAGAGACGTAACGTCACGCAGGTTGGATATTTTATTAATGTCCATCCCATGCTTCAATGTTTCACTTAGTCAAACTTTAATTTAATTTTTCTATTTATTACCATTCCATCCTATTCCTTGGGCTGAACAAATGTGTTGTAATTGTTTTTTCATTGGGCATTTCAAAAACTAATAATTCGACTTTTAAGACTGAGTTGTCTGTACCATGAGTCTGAGTCTATTGCGGTCTGTTCAATGAAAATATTGTGGGGTGGACAATAGGTCCATGGAACTGAAAACTTAGGTGGTAACTGATTCTAAACATCGCCAAATGACATGAAAGCATTTGAAATCTTCAGTTAATTTTATCAGGTTTTGTTAAGTATTTTCATTAATTTCGTTTGTTAAGATTTATGAAATGAGATTTAAATCTCAAAAATAAGGTTTATTCTCCTAATCGTTGGTCAAATACTATGCTCACATTTTTTAAATTTCTTTTAAGACAATTGGGCTTTTCTTGAGAATAACCCATAAGCTTTTAATGAGGGTTCATTCGTTGAATAATAAAAAGTTATTTTTATTTAATTTTGAATGTCTATCCGCCACCTCCTTTATAAACACAGTCAACAAACTCATTCATGATAATTTTTTTGTTTTTGGGGAAAATGGAGTTCTAGTAATTAAAGCGAGGAAATGCATAAGGGTCTAACTGTCTTCAGAAATTATTTTCAGAATTCATATTTCTACATGTAGAAGTTGGATGTAAAAGTTATAAAATTATATTTTAATAGTATTAACTCAGTACAAAGGCCTGTAATTTGCAAAAAAAAAAAAAAATGTAAATTTTTTTTTACTGAAGGCACTAAGTCCCTTTTGCATTTCCACGCTTCTATTGTAAGGAAAAATACATGTAAACTTGTGAATTTTAACCTATTATGTTTTCAGTAGTGGCATTTCAGGCATACTTAATCATATTTTGTCAGATATTGAAAGGTAGTACTGGACACTAAAATATAAAATTTCTGAAAATAGTGTTATCAAGGCCATCTCTCGAACCGTGAATTAAACTTGAGCAGTCCCAAGATGTCTATATAACAGAGCATAAGGGACATAGGCGGCCTGCATCATTTAGCAGACAAGTTCGGCGCACTACTACAATATTCAGAGGCCCAGTAAGGAACAACAATTTAAATAATATAGTAGTCTCGAAGGTCTTGCATTTTCTATTCTTTGGTTCATCTTTCTAGTCAGCCGATACGGACCTACCTGAGAGGGTATCGCTTATTTTTTTCAACCACAAGATATACTCATATCAATGTGCCTTTAAAACAAAAGTTTTAAAGACAATTGGTATAGTTCTAGTATTGTATGTAATAAATTGTAAATTTATAATTAATTAATTTGTGAAAAAGTATACGGACATAATTAATACACTAAATATAGGATAATTTATGATCTAAAAATTAAACAAAAGGCATATTGATTTTAATAAATAGAATATAATATTAACATTATTTTAAAACAAAAATAATAGCAAGTGTGAAGAGAATGGGGGGGAGGGGAGGCATATTGACAACAAGGATTAGTACAAGGTTCGATTTTAACGATAGTGCAGTATATGTGACAGAGACAGTAAGAAAAATTACTCCCCAATTAATTTTTTTTTTTTTTTTTTATATTATTACCAGCTAGGATTTGACGAAGTAAAATTATACTGATGGCAGGACATTGGGGAGAGAATAATGTAAATTAAAGGTAATAAAACTATCTTTAATATAGTAAAAAAAGATATTGTAAATTAAGTTGTAAATATTTGGTTCTAATTAATTGATGTTGTATTGTAGAAAAAAAAAATAACTTGAAGACGAGGAAGGTTTTCGAAGCGTCGTTATAAATGTGTTTTTAAAGATATACGTTTTAAAAATATTTATGGGAAGTGTACTTTTTCACAAATTAATTTATTATATATATATATATATATATATATATATATATATATATATATATATATATATATATTAACTTCCCTATATAGTAGAAATAGTTTAATATTGTAAATTTATTTTATGAACTGGGAAGTTACAAAAATTTGTATTAAATAGTGATTTATTAAAATGCAGAATTTCAGGAAATAATTAGCCTTTCACACTTTCCTCTTTTAACCTTTCTTATAATAAATAAACCTTTCTTCCTTTATTTATCAAACAGACAACGTTTCTGATTCATTGGTCTTTTCTGCTAAAGATAGTCTCGTTGCTAAAAACATCTTGTATAGATTATAGAGATAATTAAATTGCATACTGTAATAATTATTATTTCTATTTTTTATAACGTAATTAAGACGATGATTGAGATATTTTTAGCAACGAGACGAGCTTAGGCAGATTTGAGAATGAATCAATGAGTACGAAACGTCTCATTCCTCTTTGATAAATTTAGGAAGAAATTTGAAAGGTTTATTGTTTCCCTTCAATTAAGTACTTTAATAAATTAAGCAACAGTTCGTACACGTAAGCAACGCTGATTTGTTTTAAATAAAATCCCAATCTTTATGTTACTTTATAAACTATATTCAATTATCGAAATAAACTGTTAGTCGTCCAAGAAATGTTAATATCTATAGTACAAATGTTCTATGATCCAACTAAGAGAGCAAGACAATATCGAAGAATTTAATGGAATCGAAACATCAATCATATGATAAATATGAATATATATTCTTATTATAATGACACTTAGCACGCTATCTAAAGTAGGATCAAGACACAATCTCCCTCCTGTCTTAACTATCGTAACACTATTTAAAGCTAATGCTCTATAATTGGCTGGCATTACTTAACCGCTATGCACCGGTGGAATGTGACAGCAGTTACATAACTATGTTAATACTCCGCGTCTCTTCTTCTGAATGTATACAATGTTTGTTCAGCACTCTATTTCTGGCCGAACTATTTCCGGTATCCAAAATTTATTACTATTCAACGAAATAAATAAACGAATCATCGGCTCATTTAAATATATCTTCCGAGTCAAATTTATTTTCGACTGATATTATCTCGCCCACATATCACAGACCCGGAGGAAATATAAGACCACTGTCTTCATTAGCTGTAATATCTGACCACGGGATATCCCGATGTCCGCTCTAGATAGAGGCTATAACGAGGAACCTGGAACACGAAACATTTGTCGTAGAATGGATTTTAAAAATGATCCAAGTCAGCTATAAATCACCTTAAAGAGGGATATCTAGGATGATTCTGTTCCTTTAAAAAAAATACCGCGGTCTTTCAGGACTGAGGATGAGATCCTGGAGACACTGATAACATTCCTGGATTGTCTCGGGAATGTCCACGGGCTTGTAAGTGACTCCTTGGACATAAATTAAATGCGTATTCCAAATTTATAGTGAAATGGTTTTCTAAAATAGTCCTGATAATTTTTATCGTTTTTTTTTCTTTTTTAATGCCTAATATGTGAGTCGGAACGCCTTTGATCTAATGAATATTTTGAAAATTAAATCGTGGGAGGTCTTATCTCCCAAATAAAACTAAATCAAAACTGTCTTATATTATAAAAAGTTAAAATATATTATTTTAGTAGAAAATGCAACCACATGATACATACATGCATGATAACGTAATGCGTAGTGGTAATTGTTTGTTTACTCTGTCAGTGTAAATCGTGGTCTTTTACTTACTTCAGTGGTACTCATGGTTGTACTGAACTGCTTGGAAATACATGCCTATAATAAAAACTTTCTTTAATTTCTTCCTCAGTGTTCATTCTCAGCAGTACTTCGGAGGCCAGTGTATATGTTACCTCGCAAAACATAATTTCATGCTACACTTTATATAAGATCTGGGAGCTAATGAGAATATATTTCCTTTTCTAATGCCTATGTACTCCAACTGGAAATATGTTTTTAATATGTTTCAAATAATTTTCACAATGTAATAATCAGAAGGGACTTCCTATCGGTATACCATCAACTGATAAAAATTATTTTCATTTCTTTTATGTGAAAACAGCTAGTTTGATCCGCATTGATTAATATAAATTTTTAAAATTACAAAAATATGCATTACAGTAGTAAAATAATTCAAGAATTTGTGAAACAACCACAGAAAGAATAAAATTAATCGTTGGCCAGTGAAGTAATCTTTGATTGTGATTTTTATTTAAAAATTCATCTTTCTTATTTTAAATAGCATTCTTTCATCAGTCACATTGTATCTTCAAGGAAGTGTTTTGAAATATTGTCTGGATGAGATGTTTTGTTTTTTCAAAAAGTCCTTTCTGAAACAGCTCAACGCTACATTGTCCTTTTACAAAACTCTCCCGTATCAGGAACTTTTTCAGCATATTCTTCAAAGAAAGATTGTCTCTTCAAGAATAAAAAGCGCGTTTAAGTAAAAAAATGGGAAAAAATACTACAGAGAGGCATTTTAATTTTCCCACTAGGACTGCTCTCCTATCATCTGACAAAAGTCAAAAGGAACCCGAATCAGAAGGCGGTTATTTAAAAGACGGAAGCTATTGTTGGAAAACAGGCGGGAGTGGCAAAGAAACGGAAGATAGCTGCGTTGATTGGTCGATGACAAAGAGTATAATTACGGAGGCTTTTGTTTCCTCTTTGCTCCATTGTCGTGAGCCAGTTTCTTATCGCCTCCTCTCCAACGGCTGCCAGGGGTCCTTTGCTCTGTCCGGGCTCAATGCTGGGTCGTTAGGGGACAATTTGGTCAGTTAGTAGTCAGTCGTGGCGGTCTACAGTAGGCAATGAGATGCAGAAGGCGGTCTGATCCATTGGTTGTAAATGTGTTATGATCCAAAATAATGCTCTCTCTCTCTCTCCCCCCATATATATATATATATATATATATATATATATATATATATATATATATATATATATATATATATATATGTATATATATATATATATATATATATATATATATATATATATATATATATATATATATATATATATAAACCTTAAGTCTCTAAAATACCGGTGAATAACTAACCAATCAACATTTCGCCGAATCAGGGATTATCAGGAAATACACAATAAAATCACATACATGAAGCTCAAATGTAGAACATCTCACATCAACAGTCCAACAAGACGCAACAACCAGAGACAGCACATTACTCCAAAACATCCAATCCACTTAGTGATATTAAATATCGTATTATTACTCTTTCGAGTTTTTCACAGCCAATAGCTCTGCCATGTAGAACCAGCTCAAAGTGCAATACACCCTCATAATACCACTGAAATCAGACCATAATCTTGGCCGCTGTTCTCAGAATTGCACCGCTTGAACTAAAACGATGCACTGCATTTGCACCTTCCACCGCACAAATTCCTTCGGCTGCTGCCATTGCACTTAGTCCTTTATTCCACTGGTGCCTTGCAAGACAATTTTTCCGAATATCAATTTATGGCAATGTTTTTATGCGACATTTTACGTGAAAAACAGTAATATAAAAACAGTTGGTACACATAATTAATTATGTATACCATATAAATTAATTTTAATAAAGGATTAGTCAAAGTAAACAACGATATATCCAATTAGAGATTGATAAGTGATTTGCCACTTCTATACATTTGTAATTAGATTGATCCTTCTATACCATCATGTGTACGTCAACAGAACGATATATCCATTGTTTGCATCGAATCGAATTGGGGTTAAATTAATGACTTTAATGTCAACAATGAGTTAATGCACAAATACTTTCGTAACGACTTAGTATATTGCGAAGTAGGTTTAAATACCCACAATTTTCAGTTGATAAACCATCATTCACAAAGGTCAGTTCCAACACCACTAAGGCTATTTTGATTCTACCCTTGGACTACAAACTTTCGTGATGAAAGTTCACTGTTCTTAAACTCGAAGACATGCCCTCCCCCCCTCAGACAACAAACTTGGACCATGCAACGGTGTTCTAGAGCTACAAATCAAGGCCTAAGTGTGGTGTAGATAGGGAACAACCCTCTACCATTAGGAATATCCGGACGCCAGGGCTTGGCACGCAACACATATTGATTAATAGCCACGATTAAAATCAACTGATCCACCTTCACCTTCGCCGGCAAATAGTCACTAGCGTTAGGACAGTCATGGACTGTTCTGGTTGGTCCGGTAGGTACGGTCTTCTTTGACTTCGTGCTTGGATCTGTTTACCCACCTGAATGTGACTTACAGTAATCAGAGAGATTACCCGGAGTAAAGCTTCGAAATAATCCGAAATAATAATTCGTGTAATTTCTTAAATTACATTTCATATAAGCTCTTGTACGAGACTAATGATACTAGAATTTCGTTATTTATGTTTTTAAATAGTTGCACTGTAAAGCTTTTTTGTTTGCTTACATGTACATTGTTATGAGACATTTATTACTATAGAAATATATTTTGATTAATAATAATTAGAAGAAAAAATCTTAAACCAGAATATTATATAAGACATTTTGTTCAACCATACTACCCATTTATTATAAACTTCCAGGGATTATACCAACAATAGTTTTTTTTTATTATTCTACTCGGAGAAAACTATTAGTGTTATAAAAACCAATAGGTCCAAAGCTAGGCGCTAAACAGCCTTAGTGATTTTAGCACTTGAAAAACTGACCCAAATGAATACATGGATCATTGGTAATTTATCAACTGTAAAATGTGAGGATTTAAACCAAGAACAACAGTTTGCAATATAGGAATACCTGTCTTTACCTAGTAGTACCTATATATCATATATTTTAGATTATCGGTTTTAGCATAATCTGAAGCCTAAATTACGGATATTATAAAACCAAAAATATTATGAACCTTCAGCACTACAATCCTTGAAGGGTCTTACTTAATGTATATGTTACTTGGTAAGGAATAGATATTTTTTGACCAACGGTTGTGCGAGGAAGTGGTCTGATCAGGATCACGTTCAACCGCCCAGTCTCACCTCAATTAATGGTACACACTTTATAGGTTTGCCACAGGAGGGTCGAGAGACGGCTGATGTACTAGAATTAATAATTATTTAACTCAGCCGGATTCATAATTGAATGAATGAATGAAAACTTGGCTGTTAGCAAAGAATATACATATATGCAATAAAACGCATATCAAATAGTTTTCTTCTTCTTTTTCTTAATTTTAATAAAAGATATAATCAATAAACAATCGTGTTTTTACATAATATAATATATTATAATATTTACATTCTTCTTCTAATCTTCATGTAAAACCTACTCTCGTAATTACATGAAGTTGGATTAATGCCACGGAAGAATGGACAGATGTTATAGCTGCTGTTGATTGTTTATTGCTGTTAAACGTCCCTAATGCACTCTTGCCCTATTGTACAAGTTACTAATACATTTCAGTCAGAATCTGAAATGAAGATTTAATCCGTGGGTTAAAGTCAACCAAACCAGACCGGATTCGAACCGCTGCTTCTTCTGACTCGAAAATGCCGTGGTGCTGCCTCAATTCCCAGCCATTGAGTGTTGTTCTTTCTTATTTCTGCGATATCGATCGCACCGGAAAATCTGCTGATTATCAATGGATATTTTGATTTCGTTATGTCAGTAAAAGAAAATTAAGCATCACTACAATCAATAAAGGTTCTTGGGTTCAGTTCTTAACAAGGAAGCACGTTTTCATAACCCGGACAGTTGTTAGGATCAGGGACAACCAGGTATTTCTAGTAACCTATTGATAAACCAGGTATTTACTTAATGAAGGCTAGGCTCACCTCAGGAGAGTCTACCGAAACCAGAGTCGATCCACGGCTGATAGAACAGCTAATAAATTTCTGCCATAGCCGAACTCGAATCTGGGCTTTGGAGTTAGGAGTCCGGTGCTTAACCTACTAAGCCACCCCACTCGAAAAAGTTTAGTTAAAGAACTTAATTTTTTTAAATTCACATTTATTGTATGTGTTATTAAATAATACTTTACTGCAAAAACAATGGTTGAAAAATATTTTAGCATTATGCATCTACATTGTCTGTGATCACTGATAAGAACTTGCGGCAAAATGACAATTAAGATGGAGGGCATAAAGTAGAAGTGAACCCTACAGAGGTTTAAAATGGATCACTATTGAGCATTTTGTTCCTGGCCGGTTGTCAGCACGTTCCGGAAAATCGTTTGTCATCGGAAAATATGTCAGTTATCACATCTCCGGTTTTCCGGGTCATTAGTGTCGGCCATTTTCTTTTATTTGTTGGGCTCTATTATTATTTGATTGATATCTTTCAGTGAAAGGCGCTTAGCGCTTAATCAATGTCACCGCTTGTAATCACTTTTCCACCGCATTTGATCTCATTTCTCTTGTATGGGTACAAACTCGCTTATAAGTTACGGTATCCAGCGACCAAAAAAGTACTGTAACTCTTAATCCTTAGTTGTCGTGATTATAATATAGAATAATCCTTTAATGTTATTTGTAATAATGAATACATTTAAAACCTTAAAACATCTTTGATCAACCAAAGGGATAAATGCAATGAGGGAGGTGTAGAGGAGGCGAAATCCCCGGGGTCCGGGCTTCTGGGGACCCCGATAAGAGTTGACTAGAAAAATCTATACAGTCAAAAAATATGCAAATAAACAAAATCATTCCTATAATAAATAATATCACCTACTTTATAGCCTAATTTATAAATATGTTAGTTGCTAAATTGCTTTAATATTAATATATTAAAGAGAAAATAATTATTGATTATTGAATATAAGTTTTGAATTTTCACCAGATTATTGAACTTTTTCAAAAAAGAAGGCAAGATTGGTTTTGTTGTCAATAATTAATATTGTAAATAAAAAATTGTTCAAGCTCTAACAATGTTATTCTGAATCCTTTCTTAACAAAGTATTGTTAAATTATACTTTCACTATTAAGTAATTTTGAAAAAAAAAATGTGTTATTATAATGTAGTAGTAAGTTTCATTTTCATAAAATCTTAATCCATGTATTAATATCCATTATTCATAAAAATAAAACATGAAATAGAGAGAGGGTGGGAGACTGCTATATTATTTTGTTCCCAGTCCGGGTTGCAGTAATTTACTCATGGAAGAAAACGTTATGTATAAAACATAAAAATATTTTAAAAATGTATATTCATTTGTTGAGAAATGAAACCAGACGAAAATGCAAACTGATTTTTAGTAGAACCCTTGATTTATTTTTTTCAGATGAACACAATTAACACCACAGAGCTATTTAATACTTGGTATTTTTAAAATGTGAATTTTTTAGAGAGTGCAATATTCATTATGGAAGAAATGTGAATGTGTTCAATATTTTATTTGTTATGATTACTTTGCTTTCATTCTATAATGTTATACCGGGGGAACAAAACAATACTTTCTTTTGGCTTATAGGCATTGGAGTGAATTTATATACAGTTCATTAATGTACTAAGGTACCCAAGGTATATTTTGTTATTTTTTCAAATTGACTCTATTTTATTTTTATTTATTTTTTTAATAAACTAGATTATCATTTGATTTATTATATTTAATTGTTGTTAATTGTAAACGACAGATACATTAAATTTTATCCTAATATAGTTTTAACCTTATTCTACGCGTGTAATCTTCTCGAACTTTTTATTCCCTCTGTTACTCGATTGAATTGAACATAAGTTAAAAAGATAATAGCTCAGGGATTACAAATATAGAATTTCCTCCTTCACTGATACTGCAAAATAAATTAAAATTCTTACCATCATGCAAGCCATAGAAATCAACGTCGAATCCGCTTGGTGCGTTGCAACGCGTATGAAAATATATTAATAAAGAATAAATTTTGCTATTATTGCATCATTTGGCATATTAGGCCATAAAGACAATGAAAATTAATCTGTTATATTACTCTGTTATTTGTCACTACAATATTTTTGAAGTTGAATCATAATTATTATTGTCTTCTGCGAGGCCCACATAGAAATATTCCTAAGGTGATTCAGACGCCCAAATAACGGTGTTAACTAAGACATTACTAAATATAAACAAGACAATGGACTCCCGTTTAGGGCCCATTGAACACGGACGTCATCACAAGATAGGCCTATTGACAATGCGCATTTAAAGTCGAACAGTACCTGATCAGATCGGCCTCCATTATCGGCGAGGTCATCCGGGTGCCTATGCCTGACTACAATGGGCTACAGATCTTAGCGTTTCCTGTTCTTCGTCCGAGATAGCGGGGTGCGGGTGATGCTGCTACAGATAGTAATAATCTCAATCTTACTGAATGAATTACACTACCTGTATGTTAATTTTTGTAGGACTAGAAAACATAATGGATGCCTAAAAATCTATTTAAATAATTTTTATCCAACGGTCAACAATAAGTATACAAACACGATAGAGCTCATAAGTAACCTGAATAGAGAAGTTATTAGTGGATTGCATCACGAAGAATGATAACTGAGGCGTTCTGAAATTTATTTTCAGTAGACGTACGCATGATGGTATAGAAGGATCAATTTAATTAGGGATTGATAAATTATTTGCCACTTATATAATTTTGTTTTTATTGAAAACTAGTTTCAAATTTTATACATTCATCTTCAGTTCTAAAAATACACAAATTCATATTAAATGAAATTGGTACTCACCAAGGTTTAATTGGATTATATCAAACAGAAAAGGTTGCATTGGTTTGTTCACGCTCTGGATTAGTTATGAAAATTACTGCAATTGGTCAAAATTTTACAATGAAAATTTAACACCCCATAAATTCATCGAGATTATAAGTACTTAAAAAAAAATTTACGTAAGGTATCATCATAATTATGATCGATATTATAATTAAAAGAAATTTGATTGAAATTTTTCTGTAATCACGTAAGAATACGATTGGTTTATTTAACCAATAGCATTCTGATAACCAATATTAATTATTATGTTCAATTCAGTCTGAAAAGAAATACGTCAAGAATATGAAATTATCCGCACACCCCCAAGAAAAATTTCATTCCTCACAAACAAAATAACTTATGCAAGATCCTGAGTCCATACGATAAACTGTTACGCCAACACTTAAAAATTCGGATATTTAACGTCTACTATATCCCTTTCCACATTAATAAACTAAACTACTAGTAAGTTGTGAACTATCAATTTTTTTTTTTTTTTTTTTATTAACACGTCCATGATCATGACTAAAATGTTATATTTCGAATTATCCATGTTACTTTGTGTAACCTATCAATTTTAGTACGGCAAATGTAAAATAAGGATATAGTCCTAAATAGAAAACCTTTTTTATCATTATATTGTCGTTTTACATGTTCTTTTCGGTCGTTTGAGGACAGAATTCTTTGAACTTATATATTTATTTATACCTCGCCATTTAAATAATACTAGAATCGCCCAGTGGTGGAAATTCGACAAGAAATACAACATTTTATCAGTTTTGTGATTTATTTATACAATTAAAATGAAAAGAAAACGTTTTGTTCAGCTATTTCTTAAATGTAAATTTAAATTTAAAAATCGAATTAATTAAAGTTCGAAATAGAAATAGAAAACTCGTTCAAAATATACTCGTGGCACAGAACGATACTGACAGTCAAAAATACGTTCTTTTGTAATCTGCACATCGAAAATTTGGCACAAGTACAGTAAAACACAGATTAACCGTTACTCGCTTATCCGTCAGTTTCTATTAACCGTCAGTATTATAAAACAAAAAAAAAGTGAGGGTTTATGGTGTGAGAATTTTAAAGGAAAATATTAACAGGAATGTAGTTCTCTACATTTTATGTTCACGTAACGTGCAGTAGTAATACTAACCATAATTAAATAACCTAATTTCATACTCAAAGTCTCGGAATTAATTGATCGATTGGAAGTGAAGGAACAAGAATGAGGAAAAGAGATTCTAAGAAAATGATAAACTAATAAATTCTGAGTATTTTAAGTAGTGGCTGAGATGATATGAATAGAACACTTAATTCGTGTATTAGATACTCTGTTTGATAAAAATATTGATAAAAAAGTAATCCGAAAGAATTCGATTACAGTTTGAGGTATATTTAGAACGGTATTTCTGTAATACGTCAATTTGGCGGTTTAATCGAAGTTTACCTGTACTTTTCTAGCCCAGAAGTGGTAGAAACAACACGGCTATAATGTTCAATCCGCTATATCTTTGGTAATAATGGCCCGATTTCGACGTTTTTTATTTTGTTTTGCAGGGAATTTGATTATCTTTCAAAAGAGGATTTGAACCATATTCATACTTTTCGAGTTATGGGCAAATAAAATATTATTTCCATCATAACTTTGTTGTCCTTTTTCTGGGGGATGTAAACGCAGAACGTGTATGGATAGTTTCAATTAGGTCAATTAGAAGACTTGAAGCAAGTTTCGTCCAAATTTTCTTAGCTGTTTTTGAACAATTAATATATAATTTATAGATATTATGACGATTCAATCAAAAGCTAAGGTAAGTTTTCTTAATAATTTTTTTTTAATATTTCAGAAAAAATTCCATTAGTAAAGAATTAAATGTTTTAATTGATTATTAAGTTTTATGGTATTACGTCTTGAAACTTGAATAATATTTTCACAGTAAGATCGTACTGAAGACTAAATATAATTAAGTTTAATATAACATAATTATAAAATAAAATAAATATTTATAGAAAAAGATAAACCTAACTGATCTTAAGACGTCTGTTATCATCTTAAAGTTTAATGGAGGCTTAAAATTTAACTCTAGATTGATATCGTCAATGCATACTAGCATATTGGTATTGTTAAGTAAATTATACTCACATAGAAGTAAAGAACATGTTACTGTATAAAATCAGCATCCAAACAAGCATCTAATTTTAGGCATATCTAAAAATGGCTTCATAAAAAAAAAATATATACAAATTTATATTTAGTTTCATAATTAAATATATATATTTATATTATCAAAACAATTAATATTCCATCTAATGAAAAGTTTTTACAAAAATTGATTTTCATTTTAATTAAATAAGTAAGACACATTAGGAACATTTTGTACAAATAACAATCAGAATTTTGAATAAGAAAGCTCGAGTAAAAAAATATGGAAAAAAAAATTAAAAAACTAAATTTATATGGGGAACATTATTTCATTATTTGTGTGGATGGAGATGCCAGAAAGAAAATCATTGCTCAAAAATTTAAGAAAGTAATTTGCCAATAGTATAGCTTGATATTTATCCTTATTGAGTCATATTTACTCAACGATAAAATCTTAGAGTTAAAATACTATCCCAATGCAGGAGAAGCATGAGACAGAACAGCCCTCTTGTTTTGATGTTACGGTTTCTTGTTGCTCAAGGAGGGCACCCGGCGGTGTTACGTGGTATGTGGGTAGTGACTACGGCTTGTGCCAACCTGTTAGTATTTCCTTGTAATTTGTCGTGGCGTCGTTTGTTGTCAGTACATATGTGCTTATTAACATTTACCATATACATTGCCATATACAGTGACCAAATAACTGAAATTGTATAGTGTAATGTTATTTACCTTAGAAAGTCGTTTTGTAATATTTCTGAACATTTTGTTTGTCTTTTCAATAGTGAGGAAAAGAGTCTGATTCGCTGATTAACTTAATATATATATATATATATATATATATATATATATATATATATATATATATATATATATATATATATATATATTGCTATATTTTCTAGGTTGAGTTGAGCTTTATATCTATCTAGCTGCTAATACATTAGTCTATATATATAGGGATGCCATTGGGCAATCATTGAGGATGATTATCCCAAAATTAAGTAAGCTTATCAATACTTTTGAATTTTTTACCTTGTCCTCTAAATTGGATACCTTTCCAAGGACCTGGTTTTTGGTTACCATTATTTAATAATTAACCAAGATAATGTTCCTTTAAGTTTAATACTAATGTTAATCAAAGTTACTGCTATCTTAATGAAATATATTTAAATTAAATATGGGTATGGTTACTAAAGAACAACTTCCTTGCTAACATTTATCTTTATTCCTCAAACTTGAAACAACAAACTATTACAATAAAAAGTTAACTATGGAATGATTCAGCCTAGACTTAGCCATTAATTGTTTTAACATAAATCTCTTATCTGTACTAATTGGTGTTGATGGTTCCTCAGCATCTCTCCCTCGGGTTCCCCTGCATATCTTCAGTCATGGAGCCAGAGCGCATTTCTCATCTTCAGAGTCGCAGTCTTGCATCAGCCCCTATCAGTCTAGCCGTCTTGCCTCAGCCTCGCTCAGTTCAGAAGTCCCTCTTTTTCACCTCTTTGCTTCTATCCCCCTTTCTCTCTTATTCTGACTAAGAGGGGGTCGAAAACGTTGTTCATTGGCCGACTAGTTTTATAGAGGGAGGAAATTCTGGGATTTCATCGGATGGCTCCACCCCTTGTCCTGACAGCCGGTATCTGCGAATTATCCAACTAGTATAATTTAATCATACCTTTTCCAGGCGGTCTCCATTTTTTCCTCGAGGCCAGTCAAAGCCTAAGAGGAACAGTTCTTAAAATTGATTAGGTATCCTAGCTTTTGGCTTTGTGACAGTGTAAACTTCTCGGTAGGGTTTTTAAATTAACTTATCCCTTATCTCTTATGTGGTGACATCCGTCATCGCCTGTCAGTTACCCTTCTCTACCTGCTCGTCCCTTATTTCTTTTCTTCGCACCTGGTCTGGTTAAATTATATAACGATAATATTGTCCAATATCAATACATATTAATATATGTATATATATATATATATATATATATATATATATATATATATATATATATATATATTTTTTTTTTTTTTTTTTTTTCAGAGTGCTTATAAGATAACGCCCTGAAATAGTTATATTCCACCGGATTGTAGAATATAAGCATTTTGTGTCGTTTTAACAAGTTAATCGAGTCTTCGAAATAATTATTTAAAATTTTCGGAAGAAATTTCGTGGAGATATGAATTGACTGGATTTTACGAGTGATGACCGATAAATCCTCAATACTCATGACAGAAAAATAAAACAGAAATACTTTGTATCAAAGTTCGATTAGTTGCCGTTCTATAATTTAAAAATAAGAAAGTATGATTTATGTTATTAAATTTGAGCATAAGCATGTAACATAAGAAATCCACTATTATTGCATATGTTCTAATCACAAATAATAATAATTGTTAGTGATAGTATTATTTCAGTCATACCTTAATTGTTTATAAGAGCAGATGAAAGACATGGGCTCGTTTTCTGGACTATTACTTTCGTAAACAGTAAACAGAAATTTTCTCAGTGCTTCCCTCCGAAGCACTGGAGACGGAACAACATAAACTTGGTTTATCCAAAATTAAATTACTAAAATAAATATTCCATTATTCTTAGAAAATAGTTGGTCCCGTTTAATATAATGTACTATGAAGAAAGAAAAATAACGTTCTATAAAATAAAAAATGCCTTGTACTAATCATATGTGATCTGTATTTCTTATTAATTAAGATAATGAAATTTTCCTTTTAAATTAAATTCTGCTCCGAATTTATTTAACAATTCATTATTAGAGCTACCTCTATTATATTCGGAATGACCAGTTCACTTCAGAACGGGGTATTATTCACCGAAAAAATATGTTTTCTCACACCTATGGTTGGCCACGCCGAAATCTGTGCTTCTGGTGAAAACTAACAACGCGTGCCGTACTAAAAACCGTTTTTCCCAAATCCGTCCACGCGTGGAATAGTGCTTGTGCTGGGTTCAAGTATTACAACTCCATACCCCAAACAGAAAATTCCATTGAGTAATGTTCTCATCATATCCGACATGCTCTAGTTCATCTTTTAGTGTCTGGCTTCTAAGTATTGTTTAAGAGAACAAAAATTGAATATACAAAAATAATAACTTACCTGTCCCAAAGTTAAAATAAATTCGTTTAAATTGCACCTTGGCTCATTGACATCTTGTATCTATAAGATAGTTATTATCTATTAACAACATTTTCATACATGAAGGTGTATTTTATTGTTTTATTATAAAAAACCACAATATGAACAACATTCGTGGTTGCCAGTTTCCCATATCTTCCGCTGAAACATCAAAAATTTCTTTCAGGAATTAGCTGCAATTTCCAATTCATTTTTAGAATTTGATCCAAGGTACATGACGGTAGCTTTATCCAAATCGAACCTCCTATACTTTCTAGATAAAGTTTAAAACTGGAATATGGTATCGCTAATTACTCACCAATTCAGATAGAATGTGATAGAAAACACAAATACAATTGTCAACTTGTAAAAAAATTAACAAAAAAACCTAAAGTTCTTTTTGAGCTAAAAAAAATTTGTTTCTATTTCAATCGAAAACTATAACGCATGGAAAACCATCCTCACGCTTGCTTGAATTCTATTGGATTTACTTCATCTTAGCAAAGTCTCGTAGATAGCAGCCCCTGTTAAAAAAAATAATCCAATTGTGATTCGAGGTACACTATGATCTAGGTAAAACCCTACATATGCTATGTTAAAAGTTCATATTACTAAATTAGAACTATTCAGTAACCGTCTAATATATAAATCGAGACAACCGGTCATAAGACAATAACCCTACACTTTACAACAGCTAAGCCAATTAACTGATATTCCGCCGTATCACAGAAACCAAAACCTGGTACACCCCCTCTGCCCGACTCAAGAGAAGATAATAAATCATAACTTTAAATAACAGAGACGCCTTCCGCTTGGAAACACTCTGCCGCACTAAAAAACGCCAGATGGGTTTTTACGTTTGCCATATGAGAACTAGGTCCATTAGGGAATTCCTTCCCACCAAAATAGATAAGTATAGCACAGAAGATATAAAAAATAAAATAAAATGCCATTTTTTAGATGTCACGAACTTCTTTATGGCTAAAAAAAAGAAGAAAAAAGATACTTGTCATTGTCTTCATAAAGATGTTATCCTAATTAGTGTACACTTTCTACTTTTCAAAAAATTGACGACGGCATTTATTTAAAAAAAATATATTTTTCATTTAAATACGATCACTTTGTGAAATTTAGGCTCCAGTCTGTTGCACTGGTTGGAAAAGACCAAAAGAACGGACTTTTGATTGAATTAAATAAATATGCAGAGGAAAGATATCATCAACCGGAGTAAATAAAGCTCAATGAAATAAATAATTAGTAAATACATTATAAAACTTAGCTGAAGAAAGCTTTAGAATATTTAAGGTTATATATCATATATTGTGCTATTTCCTCTTGAGAGTCGTAAAAGTTGTAATTTTATAAAATAGAAAAGTGAATCTTATAAATTCTGCCAAATAATTCTACGGATAACTAGTAGCTTTTAATGGTTTTTAAAATATAATTAATAGTAAATTAGGTATTACAGATTTTTTTTACTTCTGACAACCATTTAATTGCCTTTCAAGTGAGCATCTGGAATATTCCGAGATATGTATAGTTTTCTAGTTAGTTGAAAAACAGAAAAAGGTAACCAGTTTTCCATTCGAACCAGTGGAAAATACTTTTAAAACATAACTCTACTCGTTCAAGAAATAATCGTGGCATTGATACACAGACTGATACATAGGACCAATGGCTGAAAGTGCGTTTTTTTGGGCAACACCTTCTTCATCTATGTGGAAAGTAAAGTAAAAATATGTGTAAAAAGATCAATACTCTGTTTGCTTGCAAATATTTTCACTGCTTTTGAACTTACTTTTTTTTTAATTTTGGAGAGAGGTTGGATTTAAATGAAACCAAACTATCTATTCCACAGGTTTAAAATGCTTTAGTATCAATTGATTTGCGAATTCATTTAATAATAAATAATCATCTAAAGGATTTTTTTTTTATCTTCAAATTTTCTTTTACATCATTATAATATTGTCACTGTTGTTTGAAAGGGAAACTGCAGAAATGTATTAATAATTAGTTTAGGCAAAGATTCATTCTATCGCCTAATTTTGGAAAATATACTTAATGAAAATTATAATCATAAGTAATATTTTCAATTGCACCTACAAGTCCTACTCTATACTTTCTATTGCGATATAATAATTTCATTTGCTATAATAAAATAATATATAAATAAATATTTTTATTTGCTGTCAGGAGAGCCCACACAAATGGAGTTGTGTTTGCATGGGTTACATATATATCCATATACACACACAAATACATACATATTGATATAAGTATTTTGGACAGTATCTCAAGACCCTCAAATAACTTATATTATTGTACGTCAAGCAAATAACAATCGATATATTTATATATATGCTCACACACACAAAGACACTATACATACATATTTTTATTGATTTTCTCGAACCTCAAGAGTCTCAAAAAATCTCGTTTTATTAACAACGAGAATACAACAATCAATATATTTCTATACACACACATACACACATACACACTAACATATACATATAAATTATGCATTCATGTATCATACGTAAGCCTGATTAATGGATATAACCGTAAACAGTAGTAAAGATGATAAACCTTCTTAACCAAAATAAAACTTATTATATTTAAACCTTGAAATAAAGTATGTCATATTTAAATTTTAAAATATAGCTATTCTTTGGCAGAGAAACCAAAATTCTCAATTTTAAATTGTATATTTACATTGATATTCTATTATAATTTCAATTGCACAAGTCCTCCACATCCATTTCTATAATTTGTTTAACAATCCCGCTCGTTGGATCCTCTGCGGGTTGAAATCAGTCCCTCTGTTGGTTGAAATTGGTTCCTCCACCGGTCGCCTGAAATTTCCAGTGGACGGTTCCAGTGGACACCCAGGCTAATATAAAAGGGATCATTATTACTTGAAATTAAATTTATATAGTATGTTCTTCCACGATTTCTCAATTACAATATCCATCGAATAAATTAGCAATAACAACAAATTAGGACGACTGATATTTAATGCCAGAGATTGGAGTGAGGGAGCTACTGCGGCTAGACCTGCTAGATCCCGCCTGCTGATAGTCCTCCTATGGGAATGAAATATTAAGAAGGCCGCTGGTCCCGGCAATAAATCGCCTTAATCTATTAGTGTGTTGGGGCAGGCGATTGGTCGCGGTCGGTGGTGGGAGGGAGAAGCGGACCAATCGCGTGACGAATCTTCTAGGTCGGCGGTCGGGTTTAATTAATTAACCCAGATCTGATGGGGCTATCTCTCAGCTGCCGTTATAACATTTCGTAATAATTGTAATATATTATTGAGATCCAGATTTAGATAATCTAGGAGGGTTCCTGATAATTATCGTTCTAATCACCTCTCCCCTCCCAGAGTGATTGGTACAGTCATCGTAATACCCAATAAAACTAATTTGGCTAGCCGATATACACGGTGTATTAAGGGTGCCTTGGTTTTTAATGGTTTAACTCTGAGATGTCATTGTACTGTCAAAAGCAACAAATATATGGATGCAAAATATATTTTTTCAAAAAATACTATCTTCAGGGAGTTGAAAGAATGCAATAATTCTTATATTTCTTCTTTTTATATTAATTTTTTTTTAAATATCTGTCGAAGAATTTTCTAATTTTTCCCGTTAGTTTTGTTACTTTTGAACTGTATTTATTTGTTTATTTACAATATGTACAATTTAATTAATTTAATGATAAGTGATTCAAGCATTTGTATTGTCTATTTTCAAAGCGAATAAATCTTTCGCCTTTTACTTTTCAATTGTATCATTGATTTTCAGAGTTGGGCCAGAACTGAAATATATACAACTATGGGAAAAAGCCGTAGTTATATGGTAGAAACTAACAAGGTCACCTTTCTAACTGTTGTTACTAATTACCAATCGTTATTCATTTTTGTTTCAATGTTTGTATACAATAAACAAAGAAATCGCTAGCAGTGACATACTCTAACTGATGCTAATAAATCCTCCATTATTTTCTCGCCTATGTTCACGATACAATATTATGATCACGCCGATTATGTTTTTTTAATTTATAGTTTTCTTCAACTAGTAACCACTGATTGTTACAAGCTAAGAAAATAATCGGATCTTGGCATCTGAGGTATAAGAAAGATTGCCTACAATCATCTTCTATAGTCTTGATATTAGAGTTTGGTATAAATCTGGAGGTGCTTATCAAGTTCGTATTGAGAACTGATTTGTTTCGAAAAATTTCTCTAAAGCCAGAATTGCCTTAAGACCTTACAATCATACTAATGATTTCTAAAATTCGTGAGGTTGTTTTAGGTTATACCTAAATATTGAACCATAAAAGATTCATGAGTGATAAAATGTCCACATGGATTAATTTTAGCATATAACAATAGATCATCAATTAATTTATACGGAAGGCAAATAATGTTTTAAAATAGTTTCCAAACCACACGAATATATATATATATATATATATATATATATATATATTGGACCGCTCGCGAGGATATATTGAACATTTATTAAGTAAAGATGATTAACCACCTTTGATTTATACATTTTAAAATAAAATAAAGCCGTTATTTTGCCACGACGTATTAATGGATATTCTTCTTTGATGCGGTGAATTTGTAACATCTAAAATGTGCCCAATTTATCCCACAATGGTGGGATTACATTGGGCTTGAGATGGAGTTACTTTGGGCAGAATTGAAAAATGAGTAACAATATGAATAATATCAATTATTTATTAGAATTTTATAAATTAATATAAAATTAAATTAAATCACAATTGAGATGAAAGAAGAACAAATTATGTTAAAAGAACGAATAAAAACAAAAAAGTAAATAAAGAACAATAATATTTATTTAGATTATTTAATTTTATTTACATTTATTTATTACTATTATTTTTTTTTTCATAATTAGTATATATGGTATATTTTATTTTTATGGTTTTATTTATATATATAAATTTTTTTTTCTTTACCCTTTCTGCCAACTGTATTGGCAGTGGGGTGCGTTATGAACTGAAATCTGTCAATTTTGGATAGCCGACATAGTTGAGCATAGGCAGACATCACCTTGTCGTGGATTGCCTTTATAAATAATAATAATAAAGAACAATATTTAGCATATAATGAACAGAAATAAAATAAAGAACAAAATTTAGTAATATCCGCTGACATAGATGTTTTGAACATTGGACACTTTTCCAAAGTAGCTCCAAATATAGCCCGATGCAACCCTATTCTACGGATGTAAAAAAACAGTCGGTTATAATCAATAGCCGTTTTTTTTGGTTTCGATTAATCGGGTTTGATGGTTTTTTTTACATTATCGGTTGTAATTTTTTTTTTAAATCCAGAAACCGGAAAAAAACACGGAGAAAATAAGCGGTTGAAAATAAATTTCGTAACAAAAACTTTAATTTCTACTTTGAAATGTAAACAAATAGCTGAAAATTGAATGATAGTTTTATAGCTTAAGAAAAACCAATTATAGGACGCGAAATCATATAAAAAAAATTCGTATTTTAAAGTGCTTCCGCCATATGTCAATAGTAATCGCCGCACTGCCGCTCTCTAACGGCATTTCTGTTAACTAACTATCTTGTATGCGATATTAAAATTCGTAATAATTGGAATTATTAAAATTATTGCGACTTTTACAATCAAATACAAGGTAGTTAGTTTTCACAAATGGCGCTTTTGCGGCGACCACTACTGATAAGGAAAATGCATTGTAATTTTGTACCATAATCAGTTATTTAGGGTTTTAGCTGTTTGTTGACTTGTGCAAAGTTTTTTTTTAGGTTATTTCTCGAAGATCAATGTATAATTTACTTCAATTAAAGGTCTTACTAATGACCAGTTATTTTTAACAATGTCAGTAGCAAAGGATATATACAATTTTTTTTTCGGAGGAGGATTTAAATTTATTTTCGGGAAAATAAATTAAACAACCGGAATAACCGATAACCTTCAGGCAAATACCAGATCAAGACTAATTATTCAAATTGCTCTCAATCTGTGACATACCACTTCATAATTATGTATAATAAATTCTTGCAGTTTAAATTAAATAAAGTATTGTAACATCAGTGCGTAATATTCAAAAGAAATAGTACAAAAGTATAAAACTCTACTTACTTTTTCGATTTGAAACAGAGACCAATATATACTGAACAATAGGGTCCATTTTAGTGTGGCAAACATGGACAGGAAAGCTCAATTTTCTACAGGCAATAATGCGGGAAATACGAAAGTGTCCAATGTTACCCCACGTCTAATTTATCCCCGTTCTCCTCTCTCTCCCTATCAATATATATATATATATATATATATATATATATATATATATATATATATATATATATATATACAGTCGAACCTCTATATATTGAACATGAAGGTTCCTTGAAAAAAATTCGATATATGGAAATTTCGATTTATAGAAAGATTGAAATTTTCCACCCTTTTCAGCCTAAAAACAATTGCAACTATTCTTTATGGTTAAAGAAGTGTAAGAGACAATTTTTGAGGGATAACGAAGTAACAAAGGCAATCTTTTAGGGTTAAGGAAAAACAAAACTGAAAGATCAATAACACTTATTTGAAAAATTGTACAAATTACATCTTTTATTACAGATTTTTTACAAATGTACATTTATAATTTAATAAGAAAATGGTAAATGGGATTTTTTTTCCGCTATATATAAATTTTGTGGTATTTTTCGTGGTTAGTTTTGAAGGTTGTCGCACAGAGTAAGCCAATATGGTACCCATCAAAGGTTAAGGCCGGGGTGGTCAATCTTTTGCATACCATGTGACAATTTTTCCACAGACCAGTTCAGATGCGCCATGTACTCGAGTACCGTGTGAATTTTATATAAAATTCGTGAAATTGTACAGAAAATACTTTTTTGAAATAAAACTGCTGTTTATTATATTTTATATTGTGACCTGAATACCAATGAAGATTTCAGTTATTTTTAAACGCTCCCAAGGGAATCGGAAAGAAAACTTTTCAAAAATACTTGGTTTATGACTTTTATAGCCTCATAAAGCCTCCCTTAACTATTATTACCCTATAAATTATGACCAACCCTTCACAGATATTTTTACTTTTAAAGACATTCCAACTTCCTTTCTTCACTAATTTAAGTCATTATGGCAACAATCCTTATCTCGAAAAACAGATAAGTTCAACAATAGTTTTCACAAAGTTAGTTTGCCATAGGTCTTCGATAGCAAGATAAGAAATAAAAGCTTTATCCAGTTCCTCAAATATACCCTCTAGTTTCTTGCTTTAATAAAAGGAGTAATTGTGTCTTTGTAATTGAACTTAAGTACTTGGAGAGGTGACTCTCAAGTTTGTATTTATAATTAGCTCCTAAAAGGTCATTTATTCACTTATATGTAGCATGCTTCTACAATAACAAACATATGTTTTCCATCCCTTGGGTTTTCAGAGATAGGGATTGTACCATTTCTTTTATTTTTTTTTATTTTTATATTTTTTTTTAGTTATTGTGAATTTATTTTTTTTAAGCAAGTTAAAGTCAGATTAACTCGTTTTATTGAATGTACTAAGAATCAATACACATGAAGTAGCTCAGACCATGCTGCTCGACATTTTTTATTTTTATAAATACTTTTTTTACCCAATCATTCACTATCATTTGTTGAGTTCTAAACTATGGTTAATACAATTGTCTGGCTCATATCTTTTTTCTGCAGACATTTTAAATTTGCTTCGCACCTGAAAACAAGTCTTGGAAAACTGTCTCTAGCTCTGGTAATTTTGAGGATATAAAAACGAAACAAAAAATAAAATTATGATAATAATGTGCTATACGTTTTTTGTCATGCACTGCAAATAGCCTAAGGAGTGAGAAAAGCGTTGTAAAAGTGAATTATCGAAAAAAGACTCACCTTTGAATTTTTTCCTTCTATGGTTTTGTCATCTCACTACTTTCTATCGAAATTTCAATCTTGAAAACATTATCCTTTTGTTTTTTTTTAATTTTAAAACATGGCCAAAAGTCAGTTTTTTAAAGCGGAATCCTCAATAGGGACTGAGCGGAAAATTATGAAACCTATATAAAATCAAAAATGTCGAGCAGCTCAAAGGAGGTAATTTCAAATCGATTGGGCCCAAAGGGAAACGATGAGGTGTAGTTTGAAGCAATATAATTCGATGTTTAAGGTATGAATGAGCACATTGATCATTATTTCCTAGTTTGGCAGATTGTAATATTTTTCAAAAAATACATAAAGAATTAAATATATATATTTATAACAGTTTATTATATGAACCATGACACTGTAAATATATATTTACCATTGTTATAATATAAGGGTCATCACCACCTAGAGTCTCCTATTCTGTTCTGCATACTAACCTGCCTTACAGTTATGCGTTGCTTGGAAAGTTTAAAGGAATTTAATTTAAATGAAAAATTTACGTTTTTCCCAAATTAATACGTTACATATATAAATAAATACATAAATAAATTTATGTATATATAAATAAACAATGTTTTCGTTTGATGAATAGTCAAAAAGAAAAGGATCAAGAAGCTGAAGGTTTTTTGAAGATTACAAAACATTCATGATACATTATGCCTGAAATTTGATTTTTCTTCTTCTTTTTTAATTTTGTAGGAAGTAAATCTTGTTTAATTAAATATTTAGCAAAAATAAACTTCGATTATATTCATTTTTATTATTTTTATTTGTTTAAATAGAAAAAAATGGAAAATTCGACTAACTCATGAAAAAATCAAAAATAACAGTTATTCCTAGAAGAAATACCCGCCCTCCAGGTTATGTCTAAAACAACTATGTTCCACACACGGACACCGTACACTATCTTGGGTTAAACTTCGGCAGATGGATGACATGGGGTCCACATGCTAAAGTGAAACAGAAGACCCTAAATAAACGACTCAAACTACTTTTCCAAAGCTTCAAAAATGAAACTGAAACAGAAATTAAATACATACACTCTTCAGAGATATATTGTATAAACAAAAATACTCAATTACAAAAACTTCAAACTTTCCAATCAAAAATATTACGAATCATAGTACGTGACGGACAAAATCCAAAATACTTAAATAATGACTTACACCTACCAACAGTCGACGAATATATAAATCGTTGATTTTATAATAACTTACACGGACATATCAACATACTGATAAATGATTTGGCTGCAGCCGACATATCCATGAGTACGAGGAGGAGATTAATAAGGTGTTCCTGAGAGATCTGCTCCAAACGTCTAACAAACGTCAGTGGATAAAGCCAAGGAAGAGGTTTTGCTGGGTACTATTGGGGTATCCTTCCTCTTGCCCCACATGTTATAACTCTCCATATTATTAGCTCATTTGTTGATTGTTAACTTACTGAAATTAAAATTTGAAGACAAAATATAAAAATAGAACAAGCTAACTTTATTTATAAATTTATTTTATTTTATCTTAGTTAATGTTTTCTACAGTGAAGCCAGAAAATTATTTAGCAACTGAATTTACATTGTAAATTATATATTCTCCATATCATAAGACTTTAAATTGAAACTATTGTAGAAACTGTCAATTGTTACCTAGTCTGATTAGAATAACAGAATCTTATAAAGTATAAAAAATATAAAATACTTATGACCTTAAAAATGATGTAACTATATTGAACAGGAGTTGGATGAAAAATCTTATATGAAAAATTAAATTTTTTCTTCAATTTTGTATTCTTAGGACGGACGATAGCCAATTGATTTACTCAGTGCTCTGCCTTTTCATTCCCAAGACTAAGGAAGCATTAAATCAAAGCTATCAAGCCCAATTAAGATCGAAAGATCAGAAAAAAAACATGCGCTTTTAAAATGGATGAAAAACTTTTTTCTGTAAAATGTAACTGACCTTGCTGAAGCCCGTGACTATAGCGCAGACTCCAGTCAGATATATTACTATCGTCAGTCTAAATGGCCACAAAGAGAGAGAATCCAAAGCTTTGGAGTTAAATTTGGTCACTATAGGGTGATAGATGGTGATCTTAAAATCAGGCTACTTTACAGTAATGGTATATTTATTTAAATACAGGTTTGTAATGTTTTATAAGAAAAAAAATTAAAATCTATACAATTACCGGCTCTATGCCATCCTACTCAATTGAATCCATTTTATTCATTTTTCGCTTATTATTTTCAATAATAATTTTATAATCGAACCAAAAAAAAAAAAAATCACTTCCCCGCCTCAATATTTGGGGTATTACGTTTCCAGATCGAAATTCAAAAATCGATATTGCGTATTGAACATCGTAGACCTGCTTTATAAAATATTGTGCACATTTACCGGTGGAAACCGGTTCATCTTTGTTTTGTAATTTGATAACTCGAAAACTATACATATCCATGAATATTCCAGATGTTCATTTTAAAGATAGTTAAATTGGGTACAAAGCTAAATACAACAAAAATCTTTATCGGACTAATATTAGCGAAGATATAGCATAAATATTTAGTATTTGACTCCATCCCAAAGCAATAAGGAAAGTCATGGGAATGGACACAAGTGGATTCTCCACTATTTTGGAACGTGATTTTTCATTCATTTTTTTAGCAATATGAAAATACACAATTGATGTCAACTGATTTTGAGAAAAAATAAATAAAAAAATAATATATATATATATATATATATATATATATATATATATATATATTTAATTTTTTTATTTTTATTAAATACACAATTGATGTCAACTGATTTTCAGAAAAAATAAATAAAAAAATAATATATATATATATATATATATATATATATATATATATATTTAATTTTTTATTTATTTTGTAATAATTCTATAACTATTTTGTAATCATTCACAGCCGTTTTTCCAAGAAAAAATATTTTTTCGGTGTCATGACCCATATTTCTAAACAGAAGAGATCCGTTAGACAGACGACTGTTTAGCATTGCAATTTACTTCATTTATTTATATACAATTGTTCGTCATTTATCATATAAATATATATATATATATATATATATATATATATATATATATATATATATATATATATATATATAATATATGTACATATTTTTTTTTTCTGAAAATCATTTGACGCCAATTGTGTCTTTTCATACTGCTAAAAAAAAATGAATGAAAAATCACGTTCCAAAATAGTGGATAATTCATCATTCATTATTTTAAAGTTATTGGAAAGATGCCATCAGACCTGGAGGAAAGAGAACTGAGGTTACCTATGCTGGTGGGAGTTGTTAAGTCACCGAAGGATGCACTAAAACTGTCGACCCAGAGAATAAATTTAGACTTTGATGATGACAGCTTGTAAGTGCCCTGTTTACGCTCTATTCCCCACAAGATTTCTTTCTCATCCTCATGAATATATCCAGGAAAGGTTTAGGACCACAAACATAAAATAATTCTCTTTCTTATTTATTGCGAGTTATGAAGAATCGTTCAAATAACTCTTGAAGATATAATCAAACCCTAAGGCAAAAAAAATTATAACGTATTAGAAACAGTTTTAAAGGGTCCAGACTTCGGGTTACTAGCATCTGGAAGGAGTATTTAAAAAAAAAAATATTATTCTGATTAACTTCATGGTTGCTCAGTATTACAATTACTGTTTATTACATAATAAACAAGACGCAATTACGCACTACAAACACAATTGCCAATGGCTTACACAGGAGTACAAAGGAGGATGATATATCCCAAAACTTTTGAAAAAATATTATTTCCTTATAATAATATTATAAAATATTATATTTTAGTTTAACTTATTACTAACAAAAAGATTTTTTTTATTTATTAATGATTTTATTTTTGTTTTTATATAAATATGCACATTCATCTCTATAACCTATATCCTTCATTGTGGCAAATTGTAATATTTGTCAATAAATAAGATTTTTAATGATAAATTATATCTAGATAAACAAGAATCACTTAACAACTTTATTATACCTAATGTTTGATGATTAAATATAAAGTAGAAAGTTGGGAGTATTAGATACTAAGGAGATTTAGTAGAAAGGGAACAGAGGCATTAGCCATGCATAGGCCTCTGAGGTCACTAATTGGTCCTGAGAAGCTCATTACCTCCGTGCCACCACCATTCGCACTTTATGATCCTTCTTAAAAATAAATAATGACATCCTCTGAGAAAGGATCTTTATAGTGGGCTGTAAAAGGACTAGGACTGTGTTCAGATCTAGGTTAAAGGGTTGAGGGACCCATTAACCAAAGAGTGTTAATGGTTTAATGGTTGTCCAAGTGGTACTTCCCAATGTAAGGGATGTACAGCTCATACCTTTTTTATACAGCACAAACAGTTAAAAATATTTCGAGGCACTAAAAATTTAATGCAATCAATATTCAGTATCCTTAGTTAATTCATTTGTGTATTAATAAATCATTTATCTTGTTAAATTACACTCCTTGAATATCTCAGGTAATTAAAAATCTAGGACAACCAGTCAAAAAAAGTTTTTGATATATCACTTAAGAGGGGATGAAATATATGTATGGTTCAGTGATCGATCTATTTGAAATCTCCCAGAAATTAAGACCATGCTCCTCGACATTTTTGATTTTTGTAATTTTTTTTTACTAATTATTTCCTATTATATAGGATTTCATATCATACAACGGAGTTCAACTTATTTAACAAATTACAGAAAACAACAACAATACAGAAAACAGGAAATAATACAAAATTTATCTATGAGAATAATAAACAACTACCCTTGCTGCACAAAAATATCTACCATGCACCAAGACTTGCAACTCCCTTCAATACAACAACTTATCTTAAAATAAACTGCTACATATTGCAGTAAAGCAATGGCTTTTGAAAATTATTTAATTAGAGAAATTGTCAATTATAACAAATCCTCTATTAAAAGCTTCACTCATTAAACAACAAAGCATGTATTACTAAAGTAAGTTAATATTGTTTATTTAATTTATTATTATTTTCATCTTTTCTATTTTTTTTGGGTAGGTTTTTTTTTAAATTTTCCTACTATTAGTACATATAATTATGTTAGACCTATAATTTAAATCAAATTTTATTTTCATGCTAAAGATATCAAATCTAAAATTGTATGACTGTAAGGATGTATCCGTAATCATTTAAAATAATAATTTTTTTTTTTGTAAATTTGTTATTAGAAGCTTTATTATTATATTAATTACGATAATGATGTGCTCTACATTTTTTATCCTCACAACACACTATCTAAATACTGAGAAAAGTGTTATAAAAAATCACGAAAATTGAACGAGACTTTTAGGACTGCAAAATTGTATTAAGGAAAAGTGACTCACTTTTGACTTTTTTTTTGCATAATTTTATCATTCTACTACTTGTAGAAATTTTAATATTGAATTTTTTTTTATTTTATTCATTTTTTTACATGAATTTTCAGATATGGCAAAAAATCATTTCCTCTAACATTTAACGCTGAATTTACCAAATGGCTCTGAGTGAAAAATTGTGAAACTAATACAGTTTGTCCATTTAATTAATAGATACATATGACACAAATTTGGTGACTGAAACCCAATTGGTTCAAAGAGTTATGATTTGTCCAATCTTGCTGCATCAGCATACCCACCAACTTGAATTCGTAGCAACCGGTATCGGGGATTTGTATAACAAGTGATCATTTCATACATGATATACATACGTGTACAATCAATGAATTTATGAATTTTTTACCTCAACTCTGGAACCAGTCAAGTCTTAGCCACCAAATTTGTGTCCGATATCGTATGTTATTTTGCCGATGTCAACAAAACTTTTTCGGTTATTTTTACTCAACTCCTTCCAAAGATGAAAACAAAATTTCTTTGAAAAATTCATTTTTCAGAATGAGGTTTAACCTGGAAAAATGTTAAATGGATTTGAAATGAAACATCATTCAAGGCTAATGTATCGATTTTATTAAAATACAGAATAATTGCAATTTGAAAAAAAATAATTCAAAACACAAAATTAGAATTTGAAAATTTTATTTTAATTACCTAATAATAAACTAATTTGAATAATTTAAATTGTATTGGAGTCTAAAGGGAAATCAATAAATAATGCTGATTAAGGCTATATTAAAGAGTGTGATAGCACGTCCGTGAGGGGACAAGAGGACAATAGGGAACCACCTGATAGCAACATATCGCTAGTATTGTATGCTCTAAGGATCCGACAATATTATCTAAGACCCTCTTTGAACAATAAGGCTAAACCAGCTCAGTTGCCAGCAAGACATTCACTTTCGAAAATCGGACAGAAAGGTATTGACAGGTATATATCGCTATGTTCTTTATAATTTTAATTTTTAAAATAATCCTAGGAATAGTGACTACAGAAAAAAGGTCGTTAAAAATTATTTCGAGATGTAATTAGAAAAAAATATAAAGTCAGTGCAAAAATTATTCGAACATAAGGCAATTATATTGTTTCTATGATAATTTGAGGTTGGTTTTGGGTTAAAATAAACAAAAAATAGGTAAAAATTTCATTAAAATTTATTTTCATAAAAAATATAAGTAATAAAATTTTAGTTTAACAGATATATTAAAAAAATTAATTCATTTCGAAATTAATGGTAAAAACAAAGTAGAAAAGGTATTCGAACAGACTAATAACAGACTTGTACAAATATTTTGTTGCACTGCCCATTTTGCTTCATTAACAACCGCTAACCGCCTGGGAATGGAATTGACCAAAGATCTGAACTTTTGGAGGGTCGTCTCCATCCATTTTGGAATATTAAACAAAACCCAAAATCTTTGTTTTTCGTGTGGTATGTTTGAGGTCATTATCCTGAGTGAAGAAATAGCTGTCCCGTTTTCATCACACTTGGCTGTTAACATTGATTTAAAATGTCAAAATATTTAATTTGGTCCATTATTTTTGATTCTCTACTCACACAGCCTTATTAAAATAGTAGAGTGCTATTATATAGCACTACACTTCCTCAATTTTGTTTCAACTTTTCAAAATCCAAACTATTTACAAATTTCATTAAATCAGGCCGAGGTTTATTGTATAGTTCAAATTCGGTTGTTGGCCAATTTCTTCCTTTTAGAATTACAAAAATAATTAATTTAGATCTTTGTCCCTCGTAAAATTGGTGTTCGTAAATTATATGACAGAAAGTTTGTTCTTGCCCGTATAGAAAATAAGTGTTGTCACTGATTATGTGGAATTTTTTCAGGTAAGATTTGGTCTGTCCATGTTCAATCAAAATCTGTGTTAGTTTGTGATTTGTAGATTTCAGTATATTGTATTTGTTATCAGTCAATATTGGAATAAATCTATGTAAACTGGGTGAGCACTCATTCCAGCTCAAAATTGACTTTTCTGTAAGATCGTATTTTATAAAAGATCGAAGTTTTTTTTTTTTACAAATCGACGGAATAGAACGCTTTGTGCTACCTCTTTAGCTAATTTGTCAGTTATCTCATTTAACGTTATCCGCATCACTCAGTCGCTGAAGAAGATAAAATGAGAAAAGAAAAGAAATGGAAAAAAGAGAAAAGAAAAAAATTGAGAAAATAAAAAAGAAAAAAAGAGAATGAAAAAGAGAAAGAATAAAAAATTGAGAAAAAAAAGAGGAAAGAAAAAAAGAGAAAAAAGAAATGAAAACAGAGAAGAAAAAAGAGAAAAGATGTTGAAAAAAAATAAAATAAAAGTTGAGAAAAGGAAAAAGAGAAAAGAAAAAAAAGGGAAAGAGAGAATATTTTTTGCCTATTTTTATTTCACTAATTACTCTTTTTTTGTATATCTGTTCTCTATGTGATTGTGGCTTGTGTTTCAATTGTAATTACCTAATTTCCATTAATCTGCTGCTGTTAGCCAACACCCGCCCTTGGTAGTTGAACCGTTTGGTGAGGCGCTAACCAATAAAGACGTGCTTCTTCAAACTCCGGGATCTTATTCCGTGGGTTGTGATCCAAGGCTAAGCAGTCAGCTTTAGATTAAAAGGGAAAAGTGAACAGAAAAAAAGAGAAAAAGATATAAGACGAAATGAAAATAGAAAAAAAGTGAAAAGAAAAAAAGAGAAAAGAAGAAAAGAAAATAGAAAAAAGGAACAAGAGAAATAACGAAAAGAGAAAGAAATATGATAGAGAAAATATTCTTTTACCTTTTTTATTTCTCTCATTTCCATCTTTTTTCTATTTCTCTTCGAATATGATTCCCTATTCTGTTTTTTACTTTTTTCTCTTCACATGTCTCTTTCTCTTCTTTTTCTTTTAGCTTTTCTCTTTCTTTGATTGTTCCATCATACAGTTTGTGGCTGTTTGCAGGCAAGTTTGGACTGGCCCCGTTATTAAAAAATTCTTTATTATAACATTCAATATTATAAAATTTAATTATTATAACTGTACTTGCATAAAAATAACATAGACAATTAAAAAAAAAGTTTATTAGTTTTGTTATATTTTTTTTTACTATAATTTGGACATTCTATATCAATATATTTTGTGAATAAATCTAATTGCTCATTACCACTTTATTTATTTGTTTATTATTATTATTTGTTACAGATATCTTCTAGACAGTTGAGGATTAATATTCGGAATGATGAAAACTACTATTCTCTTACTTATTGTGATTTTGCAGTTAGTCATATATTTAAGCCCAGCAGACGCTTCAGGTATAATATAAAATTATAGTACATAATAATACTGAAAATCAATAAAATTACATATTTATGTTTTCTTCCCCCAACTTTGTCTTCCGTCTTGAAATGTTTGCAACTTTTAAAGAAATATCCGTAAAGATATCCGTAAAAATCCGTAAACGTAGGTTTATTAATTAAATAATATAAATATATTCATATTTTCAGTAATGCGAGAGAGCACTAAAATCAGATGGGATAAGTTGGAGCAACCGAATATTGTCAGAAGTGTACTACAATATCAACAGAAGAAAGTTGTCAATAATAAAGAGGGTAATGTTTTTTTTTTTTTCAATAATACAAGAATTTTTTTTTATTTTGCTTGCTCATCAAAAAGTGATCTCTAGTTTGTCTTATTATTCCAGCTTCTAATTGCACATACTGATTTGATTTTATATTGTATATAAAATATTTTGAAGTCCTACATCCGAAAATAATTAGCTAATTAATGTAAGACATACAGTTTTTTTCTTGCAGGGGGTGTGGATGGCGAGAATAGAAAGGATTTTTACAATCTAATATTTATTTAATATAAACATGTAAAATACATCTAAATCTATGAAAAGACTTTATTGAGGATTATGCGTATAAAAAATATATTGCAAGATTTGTCATACAGCGAAATACAAAAAGAAGGCATATTTTATTACAACTGAAATAAGAAAGCTTCTAGATAATTTCCGTTTTCAAGAATAATCAAGTGGGCCGGAATTGGCAGCTTGGAAGTGTAATGGAAGATATTACTGAGGATTTTACATCTACAAACTAAAAGAAGGCATTGGACCTCAGATAAGGAAGCTTCTAAGAGATTTCTGTTTTAAAGGCATTAAATATTAAATGTTTAACACGTTTTAAATGCTCAATTAAATAAATATTAGATTGTAAAAACATGTCATTTCTTTTTAACTACTCACCGCCCCGTTACATAAAAACTGGGCGTGCTCTAGTAATTAGCATATCGTTTTGGGATTTACGACTATTAAATACTTCACATAAACCTACTTTCATCAATTATACTAAAAAAATGTTTAAATTTGTTGATAGGCCCATTTATTATCAGTGCAAGATAATTTCCGAATCAATTAATTTAAGAACTGTTGTAGTGTTTTAATTTGAAGTATACATTTTGTTAAATGAAATATTTCTTTAACAAAACACTATAATGTGTTATAACAATAAATTCTCCGTATTTTTTCCTTGAAGATTGGCCGGAACCATATATTAGCCGTATTTCAATCTATGTTTGCAAATAAGCCGCTAGTAACAGTGTCCTATCAATTGTTATTTTTTTGTTCACTTACATATGTATTTACGGAAGGACCCTTTACAAATAGAGCCTATCTCTAATTACACAATTATCATTATAATGCATTATACTTCTGCCAGCTAGTTATCATATTAGAATGAAATTTTAAATGTGAAAAACGTCTTATAATTCATTCCAATGGATTATCATTGCCTCAGTGAAACCTTTTTGTGACAAAAATCTGTTATGTGATTTTGATTTTATTAGAAATGACATACAATCTCCTGTGTGATTGTATATAAGCATATATAATATAAGCATATATATTAACATGTTAACATATTAACTGATATAAGCATTAGTATATTAACAAATCGTAACATGATTTAAATTAATAAAAAATAATATTAAAAAATAATAAAAAATCCTAATAATTGCTTTAATCGCATCCAAAACCAGTTACCGATAGAAATCACATATGAGACACTTCCTAAACAGCTACATAGATGTGTTCACAGTAATTGCCTGCCATGTTGGAACGTTTACAATTAATTTATAAAATTATATTTCGTGATCCTGCTAATACGAATATTATGCTTATAGTTTTTCGTTTGTCCTGTAAAATCATATTTTTGACACATAAGAGGTTTCACTGCGGCAATGACGATATTCTCTTATGTTATACCATTTATCATTTATATAACTTATAACGTTTTTTATTTTTTTTCAGAAAAAAATATCAATATCAGAATAATTGGAGGAACACATTGACCTTAGAATGATCTGATCAACTAAGAATAGTAAATAAAATTAATATATTGATAATTGTTGAAAAAATATTAGTTATATATTGTATTAAAGCTAGGATATTATTGGTAGTTTAAAAAAAAAAATCTTTGAGTCTCTCAAATAGCAGTAAATAACTGACCAGTCTTCGTCTCGCCAATTCAGGACTAAAAATCTTGAAAGAAGGCCATCTCTCTTCAGCGGTCTAAAAGAGACAACAAAATAGAGACAAACAGTTCAATCTATACTTAATTACGTTTTATGTAAGTATATGCTGATCTACTTAAGAAATAGTAACAAACCATAGATGATGCTTGAGTTGAGGATAAGTTGACTGGTTAATCACTTACTGCTATTTAAGTTTCTGTAGAAAGCCTCAAGCTTTGATTTACAATCTCCCAATAATGATACAATTACTTTTTTTTTTGTCTTTTCTTTTTAGTTATAGCTGTCATTTATTACAGTAATAAACATCTTATAAGCATTTGTTTAACTATCGTTTTATGTGATAATTTCAAGTTTCTTGAAAGAAATTGAAAGTTTCTTGAGTGAATTTCTGTTTTATATGCAGGCTGTTCCAGGAGGAAATGTCAGTAATTAATAGAAGGATAGTCTACCAAAAATGTAGGCCAACCACATCCTCAATCCGTTATCGAGATATCATTTTTATATGAGTTTTCCAAAAAAAATACGTATCTTCCAATAAAATTCCGAATTTCTCAACTTTAACTGAACATAACTTAACATTTGTCACCATTTTTGAAATCTACGATTAATTTCTTGTAAGGTAGCAACCATTTTTTATAAAAATATTGCGTCGTCAGGCGATCATGGCAGCCAAAGCAAAGTAAACAAGTAAAATCCCTTAATTACTGACATTTTCTCCAAAGACATATGCACATATATGCATAATAGGCTTAGGGTCTGGGCTTCCTCTAAAAGCCTCCGCCAGCTAGCTCTATCACGTGCTGCAGCAACCCAGTTTCGGGAGTCCAGCAAGGCTCTAGCATCTCCTTCCACACCATCCAGCCTCCTTGTCGTGGGTCGCCCCACTCTCCTCGTTCAGTGAAGTTCCTCTGTCACGCCTTTTTTCGGAATCTCTGACTCACTCATAAGGGCGACATGACCAGCCCCACGAAATCTTCCCAGCTTGATAAATCGGTCAACTATGCTATAACTATACAGATCGTATAGTTCCCGTTTTTTTTTTTTTCTTCGAGATTCTTCTCTCTCTTATAGTTATTTAGTTAGATTCTTATCTTCCTCAGCCCTTTCGTTTCAAAAATTGTTTTCCTCGGACGTGGTGGTCGCCCATTAGGTTGGACCGAAAAACTCGAATATTTTTTAAAATCGTAATACTTCAAAAATGTTGTGAGTAAGTGAGATAAAAAATAAATCAAATCAATATCTTACGATCGCGCGCTAAAGAATATCGTCGTTTGGCACTAAAAGGGTTATATATGTATTTGTATTATACAAGGAACTTAATACAATTTTCTCAGGATTTCTAAGTTCATTTTAATCTGTAATAATCTCCAGCTGTAGGGAAATTTTCAGTCTTAAAATTACAATATAACGTCCCCCAGTCGAATATGTGTTTAAATTAATATCTATTTTTTATTTAATGGATAGTTTTTACCCTATCCCACTCACAATTTGGATATACTTTTGGGGAAAGAAAGAATTACAACATAAATGTTGATCAAATATTAAATCAGGAAAACACAATTAATAATATTCTTAAATTGGTACTTACAAATTCTTCGTTAATTTAAAGGTTTTGTGATCGCGATTTATTTCAAAAGACCTTGGAGTAAGGAAGCTAAAGTTATTCGGTACAGTTCGTAGAAAAGTTACTACAAGAAGCAAAGTTAGTTGGCAGGTAAGTTGATACTAATTAGTTTAAGCAGTATGGTGGAGTCCCCAGCAGTTACATCACAGTACCACTTACATGACAGCGAGCTCTGCCAACTTTTCAAGTCTTTATTCGCCATGGTAAACATTGTTGTAATATCCATAATTAAATCCGTACTAAATGCTGCAGTAACTAGTTTATTTTATTTTTTCATCTAAAGAGTAAATAATATATAAATACATATTAAAATATTTGCTATTTAACTTGAAGAAGTTCTATCCTGCTTTGTAGTTCATGGTTTACCACTGGCAAAAATAAAAAATCACAAAACTTCATTTATTTTATAAATATAGATTGCTAATACTTATAACTCACTATTAACGTCATTGAATAATCCTAAAGGATGAGCAGCTATGACTTTCCAATATATTCTTTATCATGTACATATCGTAATTTAATGTGAAGTTTCGGGATTTTTTTTTAGATAAGTACGAGTTATTGGAGACGTTGTAGCATCAATTTTAAAAACGCTGCAAATGATTACACAATGGTTTATTATTTCTACTTAGTAATATTTCAAAAATATCTATTCTGTCCAAGTAAAAAAAAATAAGCACTAGACACCAAAGGGAAAGAAATTTGAAGCTTTCACAAGATGATAGAGTGCTGAACTGGGATTGTTAATTTAAAAAACTCTGTCAATGCAAGTAGGCTGTCAGCATTATAATGATAGGAACATGATGCATAATAAAGAATTTATTAAAAAGCCATAATTGCTCATCCACTAATTAAATCAGACTAAATCAGACTTGCAACTAAATCAGGCTAGTAGAAATTATGTGCCCAATTTTTTTTTTTTTTTTTTTTTTTTGTAGTCACGCAACAGTTGATACTTGGATACCTTCTATGATGGATATATCGTAGAAGGTATTCATCCATGAGTGAAAAGGCTGTGGCCTCAAGACGAAGTATGCGTAACATTATTATCATCATTCATTTATAATATAACATTACTCTAAAAATACATAAATACTTAAGTAAAAATAGCAGAATTTACTAAAACTATTTTAATACAAGGATATTAATACATTAAAAAAATAAAAATAAAATAAAAGATTAAATATCCTGGGATATTTTTAATTTTACACTATACTATGGCCGAATGATGTATAATGAACGAGAAATTTTCTTATCAACATTATAGCATGTAAAATGTTTACACTGTATTTATATGTTCCAACATACACTAGTCAGAGTAAGATCGAGATTTATCCGATAAAGAAATTTTAATGTCTGCATATAATTTGTATAATTTTTGTTCTTTTAATTCAGACAATGCTCAGGCAATGCTCCATATTATGTTAAAAACAAAACCTTATATCACGACCTCAATATCTCTTATATTCTTGACCCTATCGTATCAAAGTTCTCAAATCTCCATCAAAACCTTACTCACCATCCAAATCCTTTTGCATAATCCCTTTCTAGCCCCAACCATCCCTATAATCATCACCGAAGGTTGAAACGGCAGTGCCCCCGAGACCTTTTGTAGATGTGCTATTGGAGTTCTGACAATGGCCAGCTTCTCCACTCAGGTCCTGAGCACCTCCGGCTTTAGCGCCTTTACTCATGCCCCAACGGCTTTTAATACCAGTGTAGCGGCTGGGAGAGAAGGACCTTCTGGAATCCTGCTCTGCACTCCACCCGTGGGGGTGGGAACAAAGTCATGTTAGAAGATCCATCGGCTGAGTGCTAATATTGTACATAGGTGTGAATGTGTTCAAGGTATTCTGCTATTATAAGCAAAAAGGCTTTAAGTCCAAATGATTTTTCTAAATACATTTTTGTAGTGTACCCGAATTGGTATAAATATTACACCTTTTTATGGTATTAGAAAGCCTTAAATCCAATGGCTGGATCCGAATCTAAGGTTTTAGGGCTATCCAATGTCATAAAAAGATGTATTATTTAGACCAATTTGTAAATTTAGACACCAATTTAGACAAGAATGTAATAATATTTAGAATCTTTTTTTGTAGTTAGGGCCTTTTAACTTCTCAAGGCAGTATTCTTTTTGTTCCTATTAATTTTTTGTTTATGTGTATATGGTATGAATGGTTTACATATAGTTAATAATGTATGTGGCAAAATGTGTAAATTCTTAATAAAAACGGTATTGGTTATTTTCAATTAATTTAGTCATATATATATATATATATATATATATATATATATATATATATATATATATATATATATATATATATATATATATATATATATATATTGCTTATTTATATATATTGCTTCCTTATATAGGATTTTGCTTCAATGTGGATTCTATGATATAATGATCGTTTTGTTTCCCTCATTTTATTTAAAAATAGGATATATATACTTATGAGTATTATGATTGATTCTTCCTAATAAAAAAACAAAACAGAAATAGATATATTTAAACGAGTGAAAGATTGTATTTTGATTTTGTTTAATTCTAAAAATAAGCATTAAATATAATAAATACAAACAATAATAAAATATAAATATAGTATATAAAATTAATTATTCAACTATTCATAATATTAGGAACACAAATTGGCTTCTTTTAAATAAACATTATGTAACATTTTAAAAATTGACTCAGGAATTTGTACGAAAATTAAATAATTTGAATAACGAAAAGTTATGAGGCAGTTTTAGTCTCTACTTTATCACTTTTTTCAAGTTCCGTTGTAATCAGTTTATGGTCAAAGGTATCTAAGGATTGAGCTGGTTTCCCTTCTTCATCCTCGATGCGAATAGGTACACCGACGTACTCTGGTACTTGTACAGTGTAAGGTACCTTCTTCTCGACGATGAAAGGTATTTTTTTGACTACGGTAACTTCGTAAGGTACAGCTACTTCAACGGGATACGGTTTCTCAACTGGTACCTCAACTTTTACAGGTACTTTCCTCTCGACAAGAACAGGCACTTTTCTTTCCATAAGCACTGGGACGTGGTAGGGTTTCGGCACGTCAACATATTCTTTCATGGCTACAGGAACAATCTTCTCTACTGGGTGCAAAACATTCTTTCTAAAGATTAACTTTATGGTTTTCGGCACTTCTGGTCCCAATCGATCAGAAAGCATATCCAGAAAACTCGTATACCGTGGTTTCCGGACAGCTACTAGCTTCAGAGCGATCGGTTTTTGTACAGTGAAAGGATATTGTTCAACACTGTCTTCCTTCATCGCCAACCAGTCGATACCTGATATCTCTCGTTCAAGAGTCTGCAGTGGTACACCCATAGCTGAAGAAAAGGCGATGAGGAGGAGGACCAACATCGCAGTAGGACAGCTGGACTCTAACTACCGCTAATGAGCGATATCCTGCCAATATATACTTACCAACTCGGTATTCATTATTCATAGTCAATTCCTGAATTATTAATGGCACAATTACTAACAAACAATTAATTATTAAAACTTTCGGAATGCAAATTTGTCTGCATACCTAGTAGAGGCTATTTATTTCAACTAATGTACTGTAACAATATTCGTTATGAACATCGCACTTGGTTACATAAGAAGAATGTCTTTAATATGGAAGACTAAAGAAATAGCTTTAAATAACATAAATTAAAAGAAATATAATGTGGATATATTCAAATTAATTTGTTGTATTTCCTCATTGTTAGGTTTGGCATCCATAGAAAATTTTCTCTCTGACTAAAGTCCGTCGTAATCACTTAGCGATAAGTAAGAAAGCGATGAACCGAGTATCTCTGCAAATCGAACCCAATGGCCCAGAATTAGAGGAAAGGGTAAAGGGGGCGCTTGTCCCGGACGAAGAATTTAGATAGCGACAAATCTCAAGCGAAATTTTATTTTTAGGCCAAGTAAATAATTATTTGTTACTGGTTTTTTGTTGATTACTTTTTTTTTTAACCTTAGTTCAGTCATAAAACTGAGTTAATGTTATGGAATTATGATATTTATTTCGAAAAATATTGTCTGTTGACTTTTATTGAAGTTTTTGTAAGCCTTTCAGTTAATTTACAATCTACAATTGCTGCAAGGCTACTTCAGTACTGAACCTTCGATTTTTAGATATTTGATCATTTGAAATTTTCATAATGTTAATCGCCGTTAATGATGGTTGTGGGTTCGCCACAAGTTTAACTACTTTCGCGTCATGTTAACCGGAATTATGAAATGCAACCTGCGTTGCAATAGCTATTCCTTCGCAAGTTGACTAGAGTACTTTCCTCTACTTAGTTTTTCTGAAGCATGCAAAAAAAAAATATGATCGGTGGCTTCATATCGGAAGGTCCAGAAAATTTGCTTAAAGAAGCCATCTATATCATAAAATCCGATTTCTTTCTGTGAGTAATTTCCAAACGCTTATTAATTTTGTATGTTAATCGAGCAAAATTGTTTTTCAAATCTGTGTGACTTATAATCTAATACGTCAATTTTGTGAGTATTAATAATTTTCTTTAAAATTTCAGAATTCTTTTCATGAAATGAAAATGTTTTCCACAGTTAAAAAAAATTTCGCTTGAAAAAAAAACAGTGCTTCGAGAAAAACTGCGCAAAATTTTATAAACATTTTTTAAAATAATGAAAAAAATTCTACAAAATTAAAATAAAAAATATGCCTTGGGATACCCGAAAGGATGGGTATTTAACAGATTACAGAAATATTGTTTATCTATTTCAAAGCTACGATCATAGCCGTTTTAGAAGAATCAATATTGAATTGGTAAAAGCTATGTTAATCTGGAAAGAAATAAACATAACTACCTGATTTAGCAGAAACCATCTTGAGCGATAAAACACTAACACTAGCTGCAACAATAAATGACTGGGCCTTCTTGATCATGCCTGACTAATTCGTTCCCCTTCAGCGAGAGCATAATGAAACTTTGAGATTATACTGTGGCACTTTATATGTCACCAACTATTTATAGAAAGGATTCTTTATTACATTTATCATATTTTGAAAGCTGTTATTGTCCTCCTAGATAGGCTATCGGCCATGCACCAGGTGGTCGCAGAAAAAAGATTCATTGGCTAATTTTTTTATTGTATAAGATAAATATACTTTTTATTATTCTAAAAAACTAAGAAAGTCGATCCGGCCCCTGCGATCGAATTTATCTGACCTGAGAGAAAGACACGAGTTACATTGACAAATGTACTACCAGATATTTGCTCTACTAGATGCTTAGAGTTTGAAAAATAAAACATTTAAGCAATATTTTTAAAGAACATTCTTGTTTACTTCTGGCCTGTACAATCGATTCTGAGATTTAATTGATCAGTACATTTGGTTTGAACATAGAGTTAATATACGTTTGAAAAAATTAATAAAACAAGCGGAGAGATATAAAATATGTTATTAGGGTATAATTTAAATTCTAAATTATTAATTTTTGTATTGTTATTTTATATATTTCAATTACATGAAGTGAGAGGTAAACTGAGCGAAATAAAGGTAGATTTAACATAAGAATTGGTAATGGAAATATCAATGGCCGTTGTAGTCCCTTTTTAATAAGGCGAAAGAAACTATCTTTAACACAGTTGACGGATTCTTATACGGAATTCAACTCTAAAACGATCTTATATCGGTGAAAATTATGATCCGAAGCTTCGATAACAAAAAAAAAATGCAATAGATCAGATTTTTTTAGACAAATTTTCATTTACATCCAAAAGAAAGTATTTTATCAAAAAATACTAAATGTTGTACATAATTGAATTAGCTGTAAAATTAAAGTCATGCACAGAATCCTATGTTAACTAATAACTGAGACAACCCTGTTTGAATGTAATCCGAAATTGTCAATTTGATAAAAAGATCGGAATAGAAATCTCAAGTGTGGTGTATATTTGATGACTATTTCTAACAGTACATCATAAAAAAAAAATATAATCCAATTTTTATTCTTTGAAATTTTTATGCGTCATTCGCACCTAAAAATAAAGGAACCCACACCTAAAATTACAATTAGAGTTACAAAAAATACTGTTAAAAATATCATTTGAATTCACCAACATCTTAAGAACCTACATTGCCTTCAAAGTAGATGAAAAAATGGAAAGAAAAAAGAAAGAATGAAACTTATAAAAAGGTTGACAGTTAAAGGATACAACTATTAACAGCTTACAGATTTTTTTTTCTTGTTTACAATTATTGATTATTAAATATTTTAACTTACACAAGTTAAAATATTTCAAAACAAAGTATTTTAGAAACTCAGTAAAATTTTTAAGAAAAATTGTTTTTATTTTAAATAGTGAAAAAAAATTATGATTTTTAAACAGAGAAAAGTACTGAGAAATAACATATAATATCTTCGATTTATTATTTATTTTCAGATAAATGTAATTGGAACTGTGATTTTTTGTTGAAGTTAGGCATGACCGATCTTGACAGCATCTTCGTTCTGATGAAGCCTCTATGATCAAGGAGCTGAGGTCAAAAAACGTGTCTGATTTCAAAAAAATTTTTGATTGTCTAGGCCGAAAGTACCCTCATAATAGACTGGAAATATAACGTTCTGCCACCCTAGATTAATAAAATTTTATAGGCCAACGAATTCATCATTTTCCTGACTTTTTTCTTATTTTCCTCAGTAACTCGCTCCCAGTGCATTTTAGGTAAAACTGTTACATGTTTAATTTTTAAGAAAATTAAATTTCCTGTAATTTTTATACTTGGATTTTTTTAAATTCGGAATAGCTGCTGAAGTGCGGCACCGTGAACATCTGTAAAATGTCAAGAAAACTCAAAAAGTTGAATATTCCGTGGTTTCGGCTTAAAAACTATTTTTAAGTGCAATTTAATGCCAAATACGTAATTTCCTATCTTGTAGGGGATTAAATTTTCTGCAATAACCATACAAAATATTTGTAATTACTCTCAGCAGTCGCCAAGAAATATTGAAATAATTCCTCTTTCCCAAAAATTGTTATTTAGATGTTTCTTGGTGTCTCCTGAGAGTAATTACAAATATTTTGTAAGGATATTGTAGTAAATTTAATTACATTGGTAATTATGTATTTTCTACTAAATTGCATTTAAAAATAGTCATTAAGTCGAAACTACTTCACAGTCCCGCATCTCAGCAGCTGTTTTTAATTTTAAAAAATATAACATATAAAACTGGTAGGAAATTTAACCTTTAAAATTGGTTAAGTTTAAGATTTACTAAAATTGCACTGGAAGCGAGTTACTGAGGAAAATCTTCAAAAAGTCAGCACTCTCTGAAATTGTTATTTTATTTCTTGGCGTCAGTTGAGAGTAATTACAAACATTATGTATGAATCTTATAGGAAATTTATTCCTCTAAAAGATTGGTTCTTATACATTTTGCACTGAAAATAGTTATTAAGGCGATACCACTGAATATCTATCTTTTTTGCGTTTTTTGACATTTTGTAGATTAGTACGGCACCGTCGATAACGTAAAGTTTTTTTTTTTTTTTTTACCTCTTGAAATCAATTTTGATTTTCCTTATGCACAATTTATTTCTACCATAAAATTTATTTTAATTAAACAATAATGTTATAAATAACATTCATGCAGTTTGGGTATAAACCAAATATTCAAGTAGAAGTACAAAAAAAAAATCTAAATCTAAATGAAAAAAAATGTTAAAACAATATCACCATGTAAACATTGATAATTTATCAAAAAGTAAAGAATAAATTAAAAATTAAAAAAAATATAAAACTAAATTAAGGAAATGAAAACAGAATAAATAATGAAACTTTCCAAAATATTAAATTACACCGTGTCATTATTAAAAACACAATAATTTATAAACTATAACAATTAGAAGAATAAAAATACAATATAAATATAAGGATCTTTCAATTTGTACAATATGAGCGATATTATATCAATATCATATTTTACATACAATTTTTACGTTATAAATTAGTTAACAATTATTTAAACAAGTTCAGAAAAATGTATTGTCGTCATCATTCTCAATTCATGCTAGAATACGCAAGTAGAGTAAAAAATAAATAAATAAACAACTGTAATTCTTTCCATCCTAATGATTAAATATTAAAAATCAATGAATAATTCTTAATTGCATGCTACAATTCGACGGAAATTAAATACTATTTTAAATAAAATACCGTTCGCAGATTAGTTAGAAGTACAGAGGAACCACAACCATTTTAAGCAATGAGAAGAGGCAATAAAGAAAGGATTTAGTAGGAGAGGCTCCTGACCGAGGGAGGGTCGGAAGCCTGGAATCCGATCTACCAACAGAGCGGGAATTGAGAGTCGTGCAAACATCGGGCGCCACAAATCCGTCCATTGTGGACCACCAATAAGTCCTAAGCCGGACCTCTTACTTCGCGACTTAAGCCCCTGAAATACAGCCAGCGCCCTCTGCCCGGGAGATATATTTTAATATAAAGTTGGCCTCCCTTTTGATATTAAGGAAGCACTGCCTCCTTCCGATACTTATTCATAACCTTTTCCGGTCCCGGGCTATTGTAAACAGACTGGTTCTTAGTATAAAGAACTGTTGGCTAAGAAGTTGCTTGATTTCCAAAGTACCATTTTTTTCACATTTATTCAATTATTTATTTAAAATCTTTATTATTTTTCGGTGAAATCGGTTCAAACACCAGATTGTGTGTTTTTATAGATACTTTGACGAAAGTTCCTAACCCAAGAAAACCCATTTATTTTATGGTCTAAAATTGTACGTGCAAAGGAAGAATTTGAACCGAATTTGCTCTCTGTCCGCTTGCTCACCACACAAAAAATCGTAACCATACGATTTACTTTAAAAGAATATGTCGATTTGTTCCCATATATTAGAGACGTGCTAACAGAGTGGAAGAGGCATTTTGATCAAACTTTTTATGGCACAAGATTAAAAAATCTTTAAAGAATCAAATCAGATGATTCGACCACTGAACTTTCTGATTAATGCATTCCCTTGCGTTAGTCGAACCCTAGGTACCGATAACTCATTTATCCCTGTTGGAATAAGTTTATTATTAAACACCCAATTATAAAAAATGAGTTTATCTTTCCTCAGCGTATACAATCATACGTTATGCAGAAAATATGCTTGACCCATATTAGTATGAATATTGGAAAGCACATTTATATTTTTCATCGATCAAATTTTCTTTTAATGCATGATCTTTGAATAAGGTTCCTGTAAAAGTTATGAACTCACCATCTATTTGATGATTGCAAGGAAATCTATGACAACATTAACCGAATACAAAGTTTCGAGAGAAACTAGAAATCTAGATCTGAAGAATTCAAAAATCAGATCCCGTGGGATCCTTGATGATCGAAGTATGGGAGATGTGTCAATCTCTTCGTTATAACTATTGTCGAATAGAGCAAATTTTATTACTTTTAATGATAGAATCAAAGACGTGGGGTACCACAAAATACAAAAAGGATATGAAACGATAAAAAAAATTGTTTTCTAAGCACTCATGTTTCCAAAAATAACAATCCTGCAGTAGAAATAGGTTTTAAACACTAATTTAATCACTACAAGCGAATACCCACTGCCATCATCAACCGCTTTGGCAAAAAATGTCCTCTTCATCAGTAAGGGAACCAACATTGTCACCCGATTCCGGATCACCATTTCTGTGCATATTAGTTGGTTTCCAGCACAAATACATGATTGGATACATCTTTTCTGCTTTCATCCACCTCTACTGACTTGCAAAAGGAATGAGGGAGTACAAGGTTCCATATACATGATGGGCTCGAAATTATTCTCGACTCTTTTCCAGCCATTTTCTTCTTGAAATGGTTGTACTGGATATTGCGCTAAACTTTGGCTCCACATCATTGCCTGCAGATTTGCTCTTTCAATTGCTGATTGAAGTGCTTCTCTTGTTGGTAGTAAATGTTCTTCATAAAACTGTTTTTTGTGAAAGCCACAATCTTGCCTCGACAATTTCCTCGATCAAAGTTATATTTAATTCTCAAGATTATTAATGCGTTCTCGGTTAATATACTTGACAAACTGCGAAGTCGCAAGATTCTCTAGTCCCTACCTTCTCTCTCTCCACTCAATAAGACGATGCGAAATAAAGAAAAATTGAAAAGCTGGCGCAGGGAATAGTCTCGAGGGGTCGGAAGGGCTGATGGAGGCAGATCTGAAGATGCAGTAAATACTGGCTCAGCAGCCGAGATCTGTAAACAGTTCCCTTGCGCAGATTTATTGCTACAGCTGCTCTATCTTTCGGCTCTGTCTCATTGTCAGTAAACAGCTTAGCGTTCCAGTATAAACAGCGATCGTGTCCTCTGTTAAATGATAATATTAATAAGCCATTTCAGGTGACTCATAATTACTTTAGCATAAGCTTATCTATAATCATAATTCTTAGTTAGCTTTAAAAATTAAATATTTTTCTCATACTTGTCAACGAAAAATAATTATATTGAATCATAACAATACTTCGGGAGTAGGTATTCTTAATAAATACTGTTTGGGGTTTTCCACAGTGTGGCTCTATGGTTTTTCCAACACGAGGGTCCAGCATCAGGTGGTTCGAGGATTTTTCCTACTACACACTTTCGCAGTCTATTCTGTTCTGAACGTCATTTTATTTAGTCAAATATCAGGCCATTAAGACTGGTAAGAATGAAAATACGTGTCTGGCAGTAGCAGAGGATAAGAAAGTATTATAAAATTCCGAGTAGCTGTTTATGTCTTGAGTTCAAGATAAATCATCTAACAGTAATTGGCATGTCTGCTGATCAAAATTTTATCCAATTGTTTTAGTTCTTAAAGATCTCACAAGATTAAAAATATTTTGATTTTATTGGGTTGTGCATAAATATATATATATATATATATATATATATATATATATATATATATATACAGTGAAACTTCTCCTAACGGACACTTCTCTCTAACGGACATCTCCCTGCTACGGACATTTTTTCATTCCCCGAGACGTTATTAATGATTTTATTGTATTTTTAACTTCCGTCTAGCGGACTCTCTCCGTTACGGACGCGGACAGGTATTAAGCTCAATATTTCTGTATTTGATCTCTCTGTAACGGACAGTATAGCCAAAACATAGCTCAGTTTCTAAGAAAATCTAATACCATTGGTGCCTAATTTTTGTCTTACGTTTTTCTCTGAACGTCGCCTATAACAATCCCAATTGTTTACCAAAAAAAATTAGGTTCGTGTGTTAACAATGAGGATATTTCCAGTGTTGTTTTTATTTTCAGTTCAATATTACGCCTGTAGTTGGTCAATCATGAAGTCCTCTCATGTGCATTTATCGTTAAAGGACAAAGTAGAATTAATTAATGTCAGTGCGCGGGATAAGAGTAGTGTTCGAGTACTTTCTTCACAATTCAACATTGGAAAATCCTAAGTGAGTGAAATTTTGAAAAAGAAAAACGAATTGTTAGAAAAATGGTCCCAACACTGTAATATCCATTCACAAAAATCATTTCCAAATACAATTTACAAACATTGAAAATGCCACGTACGAATGGTTTTGGCGAGCTCGTACGGCAAAAATTTCCGTTTCCGGACCTCTGATTTACTCTTCAATACGCGAAATCCGAGAAGACACAATCAAGAATTGTTTTGTCAAATCATGATTTTCAAAGCCTTCCAACGCTGTTGAAAGTGACATGGGCCAAAATGAAGAGCTCGAACTACTTTAAATATTGGAAATGTATAATCCTTTAAGTGATTTATCATACGCTGAGATAGATTCCAAAGCCACAATTGAAGATAATTCCCTAGATATCAGCAGCATTTTTCATGAAAATTACAATGTTTCTATCGAAAATGAACATGAAGAGATGGAGAACCAGCCTGATGACGACGAACCACCTATGAAAATACAAGAAGCGCTCAGGCAAATCAATAGACTTAAAAAATTCTTCAGCGACGCAGAGGATACCGAAGGGTTTTCCCAGGTTTCTTCTCTCCAGGCCAACATTGAAAAGAAAATTGTACAACAAAAGAAGAGTCAGAAGAAAATATTACATTACTTTGTTTAATAATGTTTTCTTGGTTTTCATGTTTTGTTTTTTTAATGTAAATACCATACATACTATTTTTTCTGTTATTATTTAAAATAAATAAAGTAAGTAGGAATGTAATTTTTTTATTATATGTATGTATATTTTTGTTGCATAATAATATCATTAAACATGCGAAATGATAATGAACTTGTTTGCTTAAAAATCTGTTTTTCCTTCATAACTTCCCTTTAATGGACACTTCCCTCTAACGGACAAAATATCATTCCCCTTGGGTGTCCGTTACAGGGAAGTTTCACTGTATATATATATAAATAAATAAACGGATTTTATTATCGTTGTGGAATTGTGAGCCGGATAATGTTGAACTTTATTATGTATGAGATAATTGGTATCACTAATTTTCTGGTGGTGAGAATGCTGTGAAATATAATTTAGGAGGCGACCAGAATAGGTGGATTTGGTGTATCAATTGCTGGATATGCAGTTATTAGGATTTCTGGTGATTAGGAGATCTAGGAACGGAAGTGAATTGTTATTTTCTATTTCAATGGTGAAACGGAGTCGAGGGTGATAGGAATTGAAAGCAGTAAGGATGCTTGGAATAACGTCAGGGTTAAGGATCAATAATAAATCGTTCTATTATATATATATATATATATATATATATATATATATATATATATATATATAAATATAAGTTAGGATATGAACGAAAGGTTCCGCAAACGATACCTTGAGTCTCTAAAATAACGAAAAACCACTAATCTGTTGATATTTCACCATTTTTTGAGCCCCTAGTCTTCGTGAGTGGAATCTTCTATTTATTTGAAACACTAAGTGAACAGAATATGTTTCATAACACATACTCCCGATATGCTAAGGAATACGTGGACTATACACTTATGTGTAAGGCAATACTGTTATAGAAGCAGTGAAGCAGAGGCACACGTAACAGTTAGGTGGGTCAAGGTTACGAGGAAGTCTTCTGGAGTGTGTCCAGTTCTCGCGAAACTACTTCCTGGAACCTGCTATTGTCGCTTATTAGCTCTCTCCAGCGATTAGCACTTCGTTTGTTAACGAATTGCACACAGTTGAGACATTTGAGATATAACTTTTATTTATAATGGCTGTTACAGAAGGCATTATTCTTGCTATGAACTGAATAAAGCTATGTTATGTCCTGTACATCTTTCTGGAGTGACTGCAAGAGTTAGTTCTTAGTCTCCTACAAGAGTTTAACAATAGGAAATGAAGTAGCGGGATTGAAGGAGTCGGAAGAGCTCTGTAGAAGGGATATGCACAATGGGATATATGTTATCCCTTCAATATAGCGAATATTGATATTGTTAATATGAGTTCTATCTATGGAGAGAGATCCTTTTGTCGGAATGTGCAGAAGTAATGATAAGGTCTCTTCTGAACTGCGAGAAAGCTTCTAGGTAACTAGTCCTTGGATATCAGAGGTAGCCTTGTCCTTTAATTTATGGGATGAATCAATATACTTTATTATCTACAGAAATAGTTAGTACACTCTAAATGTTTAAATAATAGTATAAACAATATTATTGTGATTAGTTTAAGAGTTAAGCTCTTTCTATAACTGTTAAACACATTCAACGCAAATATATCTATAATTTTGTATTATTGCCAGTTATTACTGGACAATTTGAAAATTATATTTTGGGTCAAATGTACTATAATATTTTCTTTATACATATCTCGACTTAGTGAACTTCTTAAATATTAAGAAATAATACCTTAGATCAATTATTCAACGAAACATCATTTGAAATTATTGACACAATGAATATGCTTTTTTAACTTAAGCAAATATTTATAGATGCTCTTCCGCATTTCAGCTCAACTCTACGTCTGCGGTGAGCAGGGCAGCCATCGTGTTGAAACCATATCCGTGCTCTGAGGGCCGAAGGTACTCAAGCAACGAAGGAAGCTATTCCCGGAGGAATTATAAATATCTTTCGCAATTTTTAAACTATTCTTCAATAAAGAAGGGCCTAATTAGGTGGCTGCCCACTAGTACACACCATACGTTGACAGTAAACCGAACTTGGTGACCTATCTTATAAATGACATGTGGATTTTCCTCAGCCCAACTTCGGTAATTCAGTTTGTCGAAGAGCCCATTAATAGAGAATGCCGACTCATCCATCCACAAAATGTTCGTCGAAAAATCAGCCGCTAAATTTCCAGATGCAAGAGTTACTTTCCTCTTGCATCTGGAAATTTAGCGCTCTTAACCCTCCTGACGCATCCCGCGCACGAGATGGGCTCGGAAAGGTCGTGAATTGTACGTCCGATGAATGATAAAATATTTTCAAAATATCTACATCTATATATAGTTTCTCGGTTTGGTTTTTGTCACTATTAATAAATTGCATGTATTTGCAGTGGAAAAGATTTGAAGCAATACACACAAACAAATCTAAATTAGGAAACAAAAATATATAACATCCAACTCCAGCATAGAACTTACACATAATTTTAAAAAATATCATTTTATTATTTAATTTGATATCATATTGATGATTGACGAAATGACTGAATAATATTCAAAATCTGCAATCATTCTGTAAATGACGATTCCTTAAGAAACAATTGAGCATCGTCAAAGATCAAACATAAGGGGAAGAGATGAAATCCCTAACATAGAGACTGGAACACCTTTAATTTTTATTTTATAGACGTTTAATTCGCAGGATGGCATTGTTCATGTTTAACGAAACTAAAGTTAATTTACCAAAACTGTTGAATTTTCGTAAGGAATCTATATTACCAAATCTTAGTTTTGTGATTTTAACACATGATAGCATAAATTTAACATTCTATGATATTAGAAAAATTCAAACCTGTAACATGACATACTTCCCGCTATTTATGCCATTGAAATGATATTGAAAATTCGAGAACACTAGGTTTAATGGAAGCGACTTAGAATATTCTCGGGTAATGCAAGGTAATACTCGTCCTGTTGTGGCCTTTGAAAAACATCTTGGAGTGTTCCAAATAAAAATTTTAAAATCGTTCCAGCAAGCGGTCTGCTCTTTTCTGAATTCATAAATATTTAATCGATCTTACCCATTATTTCCCAGTCATAATTCTCACAATTAGCTCCTGCAGTAGCATTCGAATTCCTTTCTTGATTTATAAAGGACACCAGGTTTGGAGCGTCTAGCCGCCTGACATTGAGACATTCATCGAAGGCAACGACCTTTCTCTGCCACCTTTCAAAGAAATTACTTTCACATATCTTTACAAGGTCGTATGGAAGAAATTATCCTTCGAAATTATCTAATTAAGTATATCATGACAACAAAATGCATTCATTAAATAATAAAATAACTTACTCTATACATGCAAGCCATGGAGGGGCTACACCTACTGTCTGCATTAAGAAAATAATATGTATCAATAAAATAAGAAATATAAAGTAAGAAAATTAATTTAAATGGTTTTCATTTCATTGGTACTAGAAATTTCTTTTAAGTACTTTATTGAATTTATTCTATATGCCTCGTCGAGGTAGTAGGGAAAGAAGAAAAAATTTGACCATCATAAAATTGACGAATTTAATTAAAATGTTCGCATAAGAATAAAAATATTTGATTTCATCTAGCACCGTTTTATTATTCTTATTGCACTAAATCCAATAATTAATTTCTCGTTAGTGACTCAAATCATATCACTTTCCTAAGCTAGTGATTTCCCATAGTTTCTCTTTATAGGTGCTCTCAAGACTCTTTATAGTCCGTACTTGTCATCCTGATTAAAACTTCTTAAAATAAATATTTATCACCATGCCTGTGGTTCAAAATTATCTCTTAAGTGGAAGAGTTATCTAGTAAATTCTTCATTAATGGTTCTACTAGCATTTCGCCGGGTACTAGTAGAACATCGTCAAAGTCACATCTTTCTGATAGTTATCATTTTATAATTCCGTACTGTAATTAATTATATGAAAAATTGTAATGCGTATCTGCTTCTTGACCGAGTGCAGAGAAGGTACTGTTTCGTTTTGACCGTTTAGCATTTCGTTTGTATGTCTGTTTATTACGTAATTACGACCAAACGAGTCATTCGATTTTCTTAAAATTTCGTCCAAATGTTCCGTGAAGTTAAAAGAAAACGATCTATGTGTAGGAATTTTTGTTTATTAATGTTGATACATGATAGCGGTCGTTACATGTATCATCAAAACTGTATTCGTTCCAGTCATACGCGTTGTTCTCCGATATTCTTCAAGTGTGATATGAATTTTATAAAGATATATATATATATATATATATATATATATATATATATATATATATATATATATATATATATATATATATATATATTATTTCTGTATGTAAACAAATAATTTATATTAAATCATCTGTGTATTCAACCACAAACGCTATTCGATAGCTGAGATGAAATGTTCGTCTTGAAATTTATTGACCGACCGTAAGCGAGGTCCAGTTTCAGTTTGCATCTTTCTATCTGTTCTTTACGCAATTACGACCAAATTAGTTGTCCGGTTATCGGATTTGTGGGTATTAAGCGCATTTGCGTTTTGATTGGAATAGACGGATGCAAAATAAAATAAAAATGCTTAAATTGGTTCGCGAGGACTCCTATTCACCAAACTACTAGTAATAAAATTGTAGTATGTCTCTAAACAAGCAATGTCTAACGTCATGGAAAAAGTAAATGTTTAAAACATCTCTCCTTTCGTAGCGTTGATATGGAAAGATAAGAAAAAATGTAAACTTTACCTACTTTTTCTATATTTCTATACAAGGAATTCGCTATCTGACCAATATAAATTTTGATTTTAATTTCTTGAAATATTATTTTTTTAAATCTCGGGCGAGAGAATATAAAAATATATCGATAATTAAAAACATCGGTCAAATAGCGATGTTACGGACACATCTTAAATATAAATTGCAAAAGTCGATTAATTTAATGTAAATATTGTATTATATGTATTTTTGCCTTAACTACAACCGCCACTAAATTAAATATTGCATAATAAATCGTTTGATTTCATCATATTTTAAATACTTTGTTCCTTATAGAGATTTTCAGATTTTTTTAATAGTTTCAAGAGAGAAAAAAAAAAAAACTAATCGGTAGACAACGGAGAATTTTCTAAAGGAAGGAGTTCCAGAAGAGAATAAAAAAGAGAAAAGAAAACATCATTATACGATACCAATTCCTCGCAGATTAAGAAGGTTTGAAATCTTGAAAATATTGAAAATGTACTAATATTCATTATTTTATTATTACTCAAGTATAATCAACTTTTATATTGAAAATATACCAATCTTTATTTTTTAATCTTCATGTTAATTGTTTTTTAGTTTTTATTTTAAAATTCAAATTGTGTTCAGATAACTTCCAAAGAAAAGAGTCTTAAATTCAGAGTGTGATTTAAATAAAACATTCATTCGCATCCTAATCTGTTAGACACCTAAAAATCAGTGGAATAGTATTTAATTTTAAGTTTAGTAAAAGAAGTATGGTATAGTCTTCAATAAATAGTGAACCTATGCATCACGATCATAAGAAGTATTTTAAAATATTGGGCATGAAAAATAAATGTTGATTGCACATTATTTTAGATTAAGTAAAATGATTAAAATTTAACATATTTATTAATAGACGCAGCAACAACAAACGTTTTAAAGAGAAATTCTGTTTTATTATTTAATTTCATTTCGTTTTATTTAGGTTGAAGTGTACGGTCGTCTTACGTAGAGAACTCCGTCTAAGTCAAAAAAGATAAATATCAAAAAGATTGGCAATTAGTTTGAGTTTCAATAAATTTAAAAAAAAGGCAAGAGAATCTAAAAGAAAAATCTCAGGAAGTTATGACTCAATTTAATGTTTTCCAATCCATTGAATTGGAATTGGAATTCTTTAACAGCTAAAATCTTCTCTACACAATAGACAAATGTAAAATTTATTTCTATGTTTATTAGTGAACGGGACTTTCTTTAATTGTCTCACTTCAATTTTCAATTTTGACCTTTCGGGGTCTTATCATTATAAAATCATTTTTTCTGCTATGTATTTTAATTAATTGCTAATAGTATATTATTTAATTATATTTTATTATCTTGTAATGATCTTCTTCCTGTCATTAGTGAGCAATTCCTAAATTGATATTTTCCCTATGCAAAGTAGGTGTAGATACTAATTTTTTTAATTAATTAATGACGATATTGTAAGATTGAAATTTACGGAAAATGGGAGTATAGATAATTATATTATACTGTAAATTAAGTAATATGTAATAGAGAAATCAATATAATTAAATGATATATATATCAATAATAAATTAAAATGTATTGGAAAAATATTGATTCTTTTTAATGATAAGACCCCGAAACGTCAAAATTGATATATGTGAGGGAGAAATAAGCCAATTAAAGGAAGTCCTGTTCACTAATAAATATAGAAATTCTTGAAGATTTTCTATAAATAAAAAATAAAAGCAAAATTTATTAATTTCTTATTACTATACTATAATAACTTAACTGTAAAACTTTTATTTTATTTAATTTGAAATCAAAATGACATATTCTCAATTGAATACCTTTCATAATTAAAAATGAACATCAACAAAGTTTAGTTTTGGCATAACAAACCGATAGTAGTAATATAATACTTTTATTTTTTCTAGTTTATGACAAAATATTTCAGGTTGTATAGGTTAATAACTTAAAATCTTATTTATTATTTTTTTTCCCGGTCAACATAACATCAAATAAATTAAAAATATATAATAACTATAGGAAGTGGTGTATTGAAATAACTTCAGTTTAAATATCCAGAGAGATTGACACACTTAAATTATTAAATACGTTTTTAGTAAATGGGTTTATAAATATTATTACTGATTTCTTTAATATGAATCTAAAAATCTTCCCATAATAGACGAAACGTGGTAGCCTAATTATTATTTAAAAAATCTATTGGAAATGTTCTTGACGTAGAATCAGTTTTTTTAGTCTCATGTAAAATAGTGATAGAAAATACAAAGCTTGTTGCATAAATTTAAAATGTATCTCCTATACAAAAAAACTATGTTTTTAGAATTAAAAAAATAAGTAGCCCAATCACCGGTTAATATAATTATAAAAGTTGTCCTAACAACAGTTAATAAACAAATTACATTTAAAGTATATAACTTCCTGGTATCAGTTCTTTTTCCTACATCTTCAACACCCTGCAATAACGCTCTAAGAAGACATCCTCCCATCCTTCCAAGAGCTCGTTACAGGAGCCGAAAACAGGACCTGTTCCTCTTCGGTACACTTTTAATGGTCGCTTTTAAGGGACAAAGAGTTGTAAGGAAGAACGTGCCTAGGCCAGAAGGAGCCAATCGGCCACTTTCAATATAATCACAGACCCCGAGGGCGAGTTGCCTTTTATTCCTCGGATAATTTGATGACTCTAGAGCCAGGGGGGCAAAGTCCCCAGGGCCCCCTCGTTAGCGGCTCTTCGTTAGTCAGCCCGGCCTCCGGCTCTTTACCCAATTACTAGGTCCCTCTCTAGTCTCTCTTACATATTTTGGCGTTCCGCTACTTGATAATAATATTTTTTTAGTTGCTTAATCTAGTTTTCAAATGGAAAACAGGTATTAAGAACTCGGACTATAATAAAAAAAGTCCATTAATAAAATTCATACGCACGGTCGAGAAACTGGGTGGAGTAGGGCATAGCCAGAAGACACACAGCGGTGCCTGGTCACGCAGTTACGACTCTGTATTACTTAATCCGTTGTTCGTATATATAGCTGCCGTACCTACTGTCAGGTCATAGTTGTTCAGTGCACGCGATAGTATGTATATCCTCGCGTCTTTTCTAAACCTGAGCCTGGTTGTGGCAGTTCTGGCAGGATACCACGAACACTATCCGGAAAAAACGGAGATCATCACCAAGGAGATTCACGTGCCTTACCCCGTCAAGGTAGAGAAGCACATACCGTTTCCCGTTAAGGTAAAAGTAGAGAGACCGGTCCCCTATCATGTACCCAAACCGTATCCGGTAAAGGTAGTCAAGAAAGTGCCCGTTCCAATCACTGTCAAAGTACCTAAACCTTACCCAGTCTACAAGGAAGTGAAAGTACCCGTAAAAGTGCCAGTAGAACGACCAGTTCCCGTCCACGTACCGAAACCCGTTCCTGTCTACATTGAGAAGAAGGTACCAATAAGGGTAGAGAAGAAGGTCCATGTTCCAGTAAAGCAAATTGTCGAAGTACCGAAGCCATACCATGTACCATACACCGTCGAGAAGAAAGTACCTTACATCGTAGAGAAGAAGGTGCCGGTGAAAATCGAAGTCCCTGTGAAGAAGCCGTACCCAGTGGAAGTACCAAAGCCATATCCAGTAACAGTCGAGAAGAAAGTTCCCTACATCGTCGAGAAGAAGGTGCCATACCCCGTCAAAGTACCAGAATACGTAAAAGTACCCGTTCCTGTGTATGTCCACAAAGAAGAAAACAAATACGAAGGCTATTCGGACTGGCAAGGTTCTTCTTGGGGCTCTGAGGATGGTCAAAACCAACAAGTGGCGTCGCTCCACGACAGTTTTTAATTTCCTTAAATAACAAAAGTGAGCGTTATAGACATTTTTTTAAAAATTAGTTTGATACATTTTCGTATTGAACAGTTATTTTTCTGTATATTATGCAAAATATACGTCACTGTTTTCAAATTGTTCAACATTTCATTTCCCGCTTTCCTCTTATTTCACAATATGCCTTGTGAAAAATTACAGTGTTTCTAGATTGTTTACTATTTGAATCTGTTTTTGTACAGGTCTCCGTTTAAGTTAATAATGATGTAACCGTTTATAACATAATTGATTAATATTTTTGACAAACAAAATTATAATTACTCTGCTGTATTTTTGATTGGTTAAGATTCTTTAATCATCAATACTTGAATGCGTATGCTAAAACTATGTATATGTTCATTATTTGAACATTCTTCTCTTAATCAAATTTACATACCTTGTCTTAATCAAATTAAAACGCCTGCTAGTAACTGTCATGTCCTTTCAGTCGTGGATGTCCTTCATCGAAGTCTTTTTTAGCTTTCTGCAGAAATTAGGCTTCTGGACTATGTCCGTGTTGAATATATGACAGGTAATTTCTAATTCTATCGTCGTAAAATCGTTTTTAGTGGGAACCATATGACTTTGTTGAGAAGTGCGGGTCAGTTTCCAAGATTTTACTAACATACACACAAAAAACAGTTTAATATATACTGAGAAAAAAGGAAAGAGAAAATATATTGCTAATGAAATTGTTTGTTACAATTTTTTGTATGATATTGTTTTGTTTTTTTACCCCATTATCTCATTAATTAATAAATTCGATTAATTAAAATTAGAAAGTAATGCCAAATATATTAATTCTTTAATGAAAATAACACTATAAGCAAACCTTAATTTTTTATATCTAAAATGATTTATATATGGCTGAAATATCAGCTCAAGTATAAACAAAACAAACTATATATTGTTTTGGAATAGTTTCGAAATATAAATGAATTATTTGTTTAAAAAAATAAAATAAAAGGAGACGAATGAAATAGGTAGTGATAATAATAAAAGAAAAAAATAATTTATAAAAGCATCAAATTTTCAAGGTGTGAACGGGTTAGGTAGCAGTGTTACAAACGATAACACAACGAAAATCGACCAGTATGAATAAAGCTTAAGGAATAGAGGCAATAAAATAGCTAAAGAATTGGTTTAGTGGTAAAAATGAAACTACATTAATATATTCGAGTTCTGGCAAAAACATACTACTGAGAGCAGTATAGAGCAGACTTTTTATATTAGAAAATATCCAATCAATTAGTTCTTAGATCCTAGCTTTTGATGATATTTAGTGGTCGTATGATTTATACTTGTGTTCTATTTCAGCACATTAACTGGGAATGTGGGGGTGGGGAGAGACTGACTTTGTATGCAGTAGGACTGCGGTTTACAAATTCTTGCTGGCTTACAAGCATTTTCTTAGCAGGATGATGATCTTAATTCGACAGGTGGCTCGGCGCTCTCTGGGTCTTATTCGCCCAAATATTGAGTTGCTGACAATAGTCTAGGAAAAAATCAGATAGTTGGAGCCAGTACTTGCCACACGAGAATGGTAAAATCAAGGATTAGGTATGTCTCTCATTAACTGCATCCATAGTTTTTTGTGATATATTTAATAAAGTTATGGTTGTTATCCGATTATAGCATTCTTACAATAAGTTACAGAAGTAGTCCACACTATGAAGAACCGAAAACACTGTTTTTCTCTAATTTTGATTTTCAAAGATAAAGATGATTATCCAAAACGATAATCATAGCTAGGGATTTCAAAATTTTAAAACAAAAATTAAAATTACCATCTACTAAAAACGTTTGGGTAAGAAAGTGTTGACTTGAATATCTAGAATATATTTGGACAAAAACGTAATATTCATTATGAAGAATAGTACCCTGCAGTACATCATCCCCAATTTGATTTAGTCACTTCAAGTCACGGAAGGAGGTCTCGCATACAACATCTTTAATGTCGCCTCCTAGTTAGAGTTGGAACATCGAAAGTAAAATATCGATATTCGATATTCTGGGATATCGCGATACCACACATCGATATTCACCGATAATCGCTAGAAAAATATCGATATATTCAAAGGAAATGGATGGAAAAGCAAATAAAAGTGCATCAAATTAGTATAATGTTAAACTGTGATGAAGGCTATGAAATAATATAATTATCATTTATAAAACAATATTTTAATCAGCCATGAATCACTATTAAAAAAAAAGATAAAAAATAAATGATACTTTGCCAAAAAATGTTATAACGCATTTTTATCTTGATGACTTTTCTTCTGAAAGCATCTAATTCATTTGATGTACATCTCAGAATAATAACTATTTATATTATTATCTATTTGTCTTTACACAGGATTAATTAACATTATTTATAAATAAATTTTGTCTACTAATTAATGTATGATAATTAAGTATTGTTTATTCTTTTATTCCACTGGTAAAACTTCAGTATCGTGACCCCAATAGGAGATGTAGATTTTTAAGACCTCACTGTACTTCGAGCTGCGCATGCCCAAAAAAATACTAATCGGTAAAAAATACGGATCCTTATCAGTTGATGCCCGGACGTTACCGTAAGCACTGCTTTAATTTCGGTTATATTCTTTTGGTGCAATCCTTGAAAACGGGTCTTGTCGGTGGCTTCGTTAAGCATGTTCAGATCAGAAAATACGTTTACACCAACATGTATGTTATGGTTCTAAAATCATCATTCTGCCGAAGGAAAGTTCAAGGCCATGCAGAGTCCATCGGAGTGATTTGATTGTTGCCAATATAAACTGGAGGACTGGAGTAGAAGAGTAAATGTTATATTTCTGGATTAGTCGTGATTTAATAGCACTTATTTAAGGAGAGTACCATTTTTGTAAATTTACTTAACCATCAGAGCAAGTGATTTTGCAAAATAAGTGAGAGGTTTAATATTGAATCATGTTTTATAACTCTGTGTAACATTTACAAAATCCCTTCAATTTTCATTTTTTCTCCCTGCTTTTCATTTACATAAAAATAATTCGGATGAGTAAATTAATAATTGCGCATGTACCAGGACCTCACTAAGATGGGATAAATATGCAACTTTGTCAAGATCTATTACATAGAAGGAATTTTATGATACAAATAAGATTCACTAATTGCGATTGCGGTTCACTGTCTCGAGTGTGACGACATGCAACAGCGTAATATACGCAGCTTGTAACACAAATATAATTGCATAGGAAGATGTGCACCGTTACACTAGCCCTAGTGGCACATGTAACCTCCGTGGTGTCATTTAATTATGCATAGCTCTTGTCTCCTCTTGGAGGCAATTGATTACTAACCCGACCACCTCCCCGCCTCCGGGGGCATGCATATTCACCCAGCTTCTCACAGCCCAATCAGCTTTGTATAATTCCTGTCCTACAGTGTAAGCTCAGCCTCTAACGTCTGAAATATGGAAAGTAATAAACATTCTTTCTGATATTTCTGGATTTGATATCTCTTCAATGAATTTACAGAAACATATATAGTATTTCAGAGAAAATATCTTTTATTCCGCTGAATTAATATTTATGAATATTAATTCTTAAATATTTGATATCCATATACAGTAAGAACCCGATTATCCGCGGAACTGGGTGGCAATGGCACTCTCGGATAGCAAAAATCGCGGATAATCCAAAAAAAAAACGAAAAAAAATATTTGAACATAAAAACTATGTTTTATTGTACATAAAACATAATAAATCTTTTATAATACGTACATATGTACATTACAGCAGAAACCTTTGCTCTGCGTCTAAAGGACTAAATCAAAGAACAGTAAACGAAAAACAATACATATGTACACACTGTATGTACAAAAAGTGTTCAGTTACACCTTTTTAAAAAAATCAGTCACTCGTTTTTACTCCTTGCTTTGGAAACAACTTTTCTTTATTCTAAATCGTACTTTCCTTATGGTGAGTTTTTCTTTTTGTGAGTATTTCTTGTTCCTCTAAATATTGAAGAAATCTGTCAACATCCTACAAAACAATTTCGTGTGTCATCCACGCAAGCGCCTCGTCTTCCTTACTTTCATTTTGTTCTTCGTTCTCGTTCAGTCCCTTTGTAGGTTATCTCTATGTCAGTTAGTCGTTCAAACCCCGACTCACTTGCTTTCGCAGGGCATGTATTTTTCTTGTTGTTGCCTTGGATTTAAAATTATTTTATTTTTTTTTTTTGAGGTTGGTGATACAATCAAAATCGGTATACTCGCGGATAATCAAGGCTTTACCGTACTTAACTGTTGGAAGGGATAAATAAAAAAAAATATATCATACTATTTCTGTATTGAAATATTTAATTTGGATGAAAAGTCTATTGAATAAAGAAACAAAAACCAAACATTTATTAATGAAAATTCTACATTAATATTTACACAATTTTACAAATATTTACACAAATTTAAATCAAATTACATGTTTCAAATGAATTTTATGTAATCGTAGAATTCCCTGAGCTTGGTTGGCCATGTTTGACAGAACCAGCAAGAGTTTTTTCTTTTTCTTTGAGGGGCACGGGCTCCTCGACGTACTCCGGTACTTCGACTGTGTACGGTATTATCTTCTCAACTATATAAGGTACTCTCTTCTCTACGGTAACAGGATAAGGTTTGGTCACCTCCACGGGGTATGGCCTTTCCACTGGTACTTCTATTTTTACAGGTATCTTTTTCTCAAGTATGTAGGGTATTTTCTTGAAGATTGGAACTGCTACAGGGAAAGGTTTAGGGACCTCGATGTACTTCTTCACTGGATACGGAACCTTCTTCTCCAAAAGAAAGGGTATCTTTTTCTCGACGTAGACCGGGACTGGCTGTAGCAAAGGGTACGGCTTGGGACGCTCAACAATTACTTTGAGCGGTACCTTCACTTTTTTGTAGATTGGGTACGGCTGAAGTACCGGTACTTTTATCGGCACTAAAATGGTCTTCTCAACTTTGACTGGGTAAGGCTTTTGGACGTAATAAGGAACCGATCTTTCGAAGGGCACATTGACCGGTACTGGAACTTGCTTCTCCACGTGAACTGGATATGGAACTGCTTCTTCTTTTGTAACGATCTGTGTTACATCTGCGTTGTGATTTTGGTTAGTTGTGTGTTGTACTTTGTAACTAAGACATCCCGCAATAAGGCTAAAAGTAATGGCTGAAACCGCTAAAAACATTACACCGGAGAAGACAGAGGTCTGATTGAACTGAACAGCCAGCCCATGATATATATACTTCGAATGATGAATAGCATTTAGTGGGGATATTGCACGTTAGTAGAAAGGAATCCGTCTTCACGCGGACGACACAGTTCATGAATAATGAGGAAGAATTAGCTTCCAGATCGGCATGCAGGAATGACTCTCTAATTGTTAGTCTGTTTTGTTCCTTTCATTATTGATTGTATGCCATGGTACATAGTCATATTCATCATTTGCATAATTATCACCATGAATTAATTAAGAATCGTTCCTCGATAATAGTGAAAACGTAATGGTTGAGTGATTTCTTATTTTCTTAATTATTGATATTATTTTTTATTGGAGAAATTCCTGGTAAAAAAAATATTAAAATAAGTGCATTTAATTCGATATTAATTTATATTGGATGTAAATGTTAAAACAAAAAGCCTTTATAAATTTAAAAAAGGTATGTATTTTTAACGTTTCTGATTCAAATGAAATGTAACCTGTTTTAATATCGGATTAGCTTAAATTGCATTATATTTTCATGGATAAATGTTTGTAATATTATATTTAATATAATCATATAATTTTTTTTACCATATAAATACGTTTTATTTTTAAATTAGTAAAATGTTTTTTAAATACTGAATAATTATAATTTACGTAAAAAGTTAAAAATGTTTTTAAGCATTCAATATTTGACATGCAGGAAAATTAAAATCTTTTATTCATCAAATTATTTATAACACTACAGTTACGATTAAAATTAATTATTTTTTCATTTGCTTACAGTGCCAATTTGGCTGCAGTTATCATTTTTAATTGCTGATTTTTTATTGCTTGTTTTTAATCGCTTTTTTTTCTTCCTATCTTTTACTAATTTAGGTTTATCAGCAATTAAACAAGTTAGCAATGAGTTGTTTAAAATATGTTAAAAATATTTGTTATTGTGTTAGCTTTTTCTATAAAGTTAGTCGTCATCTATCTTTATTTTTTTTTTTGTGTTACTTTTTTGAAAAGACAGCCAAGACTTAATGTCAGTAGCTTCCTTTGTTGAAGCAATGGCTGATGTAAAGCTTTTTTCCCTCGTCGAGTGCTTTTCTTCTTTTCCAAGATTTCCCACCATTTTCCGCTTCCTTTTCAACCCTTATGTCCCGTTTTCCTGTGTCCGGTAAAGGGTCAATCCTTTCAATCGCGCCATCTTCATTCACAGACCGTAAATTTATTTATATTCAAGGCCGTATGTCTTTATTTAATGTGGTATTCTTCTGATCTTTTGTATTCCAATTTAGAAGAAAACAAATTAAGCCAATTTTATATTTTAAATACCTAATTATAATCTATTTCTATATAAAAATTTTACCTTCATTTAAGCTACACGTTTTTGGTGTATTTTAAATTTGCTAATAAATATTTGACAGAAACATAGCTTAATTAATCCTATATATTTTAACACATAAGACTGATGATAATAAAAAAGGAAATACCCAAAAATCAAAACTGAACTAGTTTCATGTATTTTTAGAAACATGTACAAGTAAATAAATTTATGAAGAATAGGCTATTTAAGATACACCAGAGTTAATTAAAATTGTAATAATTTTGGATCCTTAAAAAAGTTTGTTTTAATTTTATAATACTTTTTGTTAGACAATGACCGAAGATTTAGTAATAAATCAAGCAGTACGTAATGATTCATTAGTTCTAATTGATTTAATATTTTTAAAACCACACTTTTAATGATTGAAGAAACAATTGTAAATATGCAAAATGACTAGTAGAGTAAAAAGTAATAGAAAACACATTTAATTATTTTAATTTATTATTAAAAATAATTGAGCCGACTCATTCCAAACCTAGTATTATTTTTTCTAAATAACATGAAAATGATCAAATCAAACTAAATTCTTCAGAGATAATATTTAAAGTATTAGCTTGATTTGGTGATTTTAAAATACATTAAAAAAATATTATTTTTGAACTATTCATTTTTTTTTTTAGATTGGACTGGGACTCTGCTATATTTCACATTTATGATCTTAAACATTCATTTTATGATTTATATTTAGTAATCCTTCATTTCACCGTCTTTAAAGCTATTGTCTTTAAGCTTTAATGGATTCATAATCGATACTCATAGATGGTAATTCGGGTATTTATAATTGGCTCATTATATGTTCGTTTTATAAAAGGTTACCAAGGTAAGATAGCCACTAATTCGAAAAATATATAGCATATAGTTAGAAATCATTTTCGTATCTTTTATATAATGAACATCAAACAAAGAAAAGGAGACACTTAATAAAGGAGGTTTATCACTCAGTTATCACCTCAAGGGCAGAAGCAGAGGACAAAGGAAATGAGAATGGACTCGTCCAATTGCTATTTAATTCCCGACCCTTTGTCGAGGATTGGCCGATCGTCAAAGACTGGCTAAGCCAATGAGCTCTATCCGTTCACTTTGTACAGCCAATCACCGCTTCTCATTAAAGCCGAATTAATTGTGCTGCTAGGTCTGTGAAGTCGGAGGTCGCTCTTTGGACCTATGAAGTGAGTTCTGTGTACTCATGTGGCCGCCTAGGTACTCAAAGCAACCTCAATTATAATTGGTCGTTATTTACTACTCTATGAAGTCCTAATACATTGCATATATTTTCGACCACACCTATGCTAACAATACACAAACATGCCATACAATCCCATAACTTCATTGGATTCTTCAATACCGAGCAAATGAACATCGAAGATGGAATTCGTCTTCTGTATTTCTTTATTTTTTTAATTTATTATTTTTTATTTTAGCTGAAGTCAGGAGAAAAATCATGAAGCTGAATGACAAGACATTCAGATCTGCAACAAAACTTATTCACTTGTGAAAAATTAAAAAAATCTGAGCTATCCTTAGTCTCATAATTTCTCATGTTAAATATTAGCATTTTTGGTTGTGTATTCGTATTCTTATATTGGAAGTGACGATTTGTGACCTTACACTAATTTAAATATGTATACAAAAGTTTTACTTCAAAAATAACAAAAAGCTGCATATGCAACTGGAAATTGATTAAAATAGATATAATTTAAGATTTGTTCATATCAAAGCGCATTGTGGGCCTGGCTCGAAAATTCACGTCTACCAACCTTGTAGGCATGTATTTGTAACCATTTTTCCAGATATCAACAGCCATCTTAAAATTGAAAAATAATTCGAAAATAGAACATACATAAAGGCCCCCAATTAATGGTCCCCAACATTATATTCCCAAATTGGTCATCAGTTCTCAAATTTTATATTCCTTCAAGTAAATGCAGAATGTAAAAGAGAAATGAAATATCTATTTGCCCATATTGTAAAATGAAATAATGATATATTAGTGATTAATACTACGTTATGATGTTGGAGAAAATGGTATGTATGTTCTACCGAAGACATATTAAATTAATTAATTCTGTTTTTCATAATTTTTTCCAGATTATTGTTTTACAACGATCAAAATTCCGATTCATTTATTGATCTATTCTTATTTTTACTGTTTTTCCCAATATAGGCAATGGCTTATATTTCTTTAATTTTTTTTTATTTGTTTTTATTTATTTTTATTGAATTTGTTGGTGTTTGACATAGAAGATTTTTTTTTAATGATAACAACAGATAAGCATAATATATACGGATATAATAAGGATACCAACGGACTTACAAGAATTTTTCGAGAACATAAACATCCAACCCTTGCTAAATACAGTTTACTCTCTATGTTTAGACAACATTTAAACCTGTTCTCGTGTACTTTTTGTGATTGTTTATTTATTTTATTAAAGAAATTTAAGTTTTATTTTAAATTAGGGGATGATATAGAAAACTGTGGTAATACGGAACTTGGCAATTTGGAAATCGTGCTAATATGGATTTATAGCCCCTTAATATCGTGGCAGTAAATGATAATGTGTTCACAATTTCTACCTCAATCTGTTGCTAAGGACCGCTAAATTGTTGGTTCAGTTGCCACCGTGTGTTCGTGTTGAAAAGTTTAATTTTTTATTTATTTTTTTATATGTTTTTTTATTATTTCTTTAAAACTTTGAGTAGAATCCAAGAAATTTGGAAGACGACCGAAAAAAAACTCCAAAAGCTGTACTTTTGAGAAAACGGCGCTTGAAGTTTTCATCATCAAATTTTAACTGATTATTACTGGTTTCCTTACAATTATATAAACAGTTTCTTGAATCCTTCTGCAAATAAATGCTTGGACGTAACTTGTGCAAGGTTTTTTTTATTCCAAATATAATTTTAGATCTACATATTTTGACTTATGGCAGTTTTGTTTAAAAACCAGCTGCTCTTTTGCGATCGCTCGATGGATATTGTTCTTGGCTCTCTTCATCATAAAAATATAATCACCTCGTTGATTACGATTACACATAAATTGAAAAATCGATAAATTTTGAGATGTGCCGATCTTTTTCCTAAGATAGATATGTTCAAATTGTTATGTTTCTCCTTTCATCAAAAAAATAGTAGGTGCCGTACTATGCATCGGTTCAAAGGAATTTATTGTTGCGGTTTTCGTTCGTGAATTTGTTCTTATGAATCCCAATTTATTTTTGGGACATATCAAATCCAAGATAGCAATGTTTGATGTAAGGAGCCCTATAGGTATTGGTAATATAGAACCGAGTTCTACAGCCTCCATCTCCATAAGAAAGAATTTTCTTTTCATTAAGATTTTTGATTTGGCTTCAAGAATCACTCTAGAGAAACTAAAAACAAACAGATGGACGAGAAATTACAATAAAGATGTAGTGGAAGAGCTGCTCCGTCGACATCTATGGTTATCACTGGTGGAATAGAAATAACGAGTAGAACAGGAAATGAAGCAGAGATCATATAATAAAATTAATTTTTGACTATAAACCATTGTTCTATGACAGAACAATGGACTTTCCAGCTTGGAAAAAAATAACTAAATATAAACAAATAATAAATTTAAAACAAAATATCTGAAGTAGACATCTCATGACTTCCATGTATACCTATTAAACTTATCGGTGGCTCAAAAAGTGATTAAAAACCTGAATTTGGTTCTTAGTTTTCGAAGGTAGCAAGGTGTTATTAAAAATACCACACTCAACGCTATTGGCGTCCATCTATTGACATCAACACCCATTTTAGTACAATTTTTTATGGAAGTTTATTAAGACCTTCAGGTAAAGTACCATTTCCGGCTAGTTAATTTTGACCAAAATCTAGTGACTCTTTATTGACATAAAAGTGTTATATACCAAATTTGAGATATTCTGCATTATATTTTAATGTAATTTTTGATGAAAATCTTTTTTGGCTTTGAAGTAAAGTACCACTCGGTGATCATGTAGTCACGAAAAAAGGAGGTTCACAACTGGATGTTACAAAAATTTCAAATAAGAATTTTAACTTTCTACAGCTTACTGTGAGTTATGCGAGATACGAACAACAGTAAAGACGTCACGACGAAACTAGTCAAAAAGGATTCAGGGGTGGTCAAAATGGATATTTCCGTAGAAATCTGAAAACTGAACATTTTCGCGATTACAATATTTCTTGTATTGCGTGCAAAGAGTTAAAAAACAGTAAATGGTTCTGTATTACCCGTACCTTAAGTCAGAGCCATCAATTTGACTTTTTTTGATCAAATTGAATTTTCCTCACTTAGTGGTTGGAGGAGAGCAAATTTGAAATTGATTGTGCTTGACAAATATACAAGGCCCGTAATTACTATAAGGGGCAATATAATTTTTGGAATTTACTAACTCTGGTAACTAAAAAACAAAGTGGGATTCTATATCACCATAAAAAGAAAACAGACTGGAGTGTATATTGACGTAAACTTTAACTCCTATTTCTTTGTTGAGAGGTAATCCAATTTCCATTCAACAGGCTACTCGCTCTTGCGACCAGATCATTTTCGTTGCGTGACCATGGAAAGAGCTGCCATTAGCAGTGAGCAGAACCACATTAATAGTGTTCCATTGTCCCTGGGGCTTCATTAGACTAACACCGTATTAATTAAAGCCCTATTCATTGGTGACCGTTACAGTCACTTAGTAGCTGCAATTGAATCCAGGTCCTGCTCCTGCTCTTCTACTCTTTCCTCGTCCTCAGTCACTAATCCTGGAGGGGTAAGTGTAATTTAGGTTGGACAATAGCTGAGCCCTTCCCTCTTGCGGCCAGTTAACTCCATCCCTCTGCTCCTGTGTAATATAGTCCTCTGACGAGGTTATGGTTAAAAGCGCAATGAAAGAATTATTAGCATTAATACTTCTTTTCTTCATAGTTATTTTCTTTATTATTTGCGGTGAGGCCCACCTTTCTCAGATAGTTGGTAAGTTCTCTATATAAAGAATATTATTTTTAAATAAAATATATCAACCGCAATAATTTTATAAAATTTAAAGTTATTAAATATATTTAAAATATATTATCCATGTGTATAACACAATACAAGTCTGTGAAATAAAAAATACTGTACATTATTACACTTCGGTTTATTCTTTCAGTTATATATTAAAAAGAAAATAATTGGACTGATTTTTAATATTAATTTTGTTAAAACTTCTGTACAATGATTCCAAAACAGTTTATAATGGTTTATCTTTTTCTTATAATGACTTAGAAAAAAATTAAATTTCCCCATTTTTTGAGATTTTACGTTTCGTGATACGTAGAATCCGAAAATCGAATAAAAAAAGATACGTCCGTCCATTATATGTTATAAAATGGTTCACTTATATTGTTCAATTTTTAATCCATTTATAAATCGTTATTCTGATCAAATACGAAATTAAATTACGTATAATTAATTTTTAATTCAAACTTTTTTTTTCAATTTTATTAATAAATTTATTTATTAATAACCTCATATTTTATATATATGCATTACAACGCCCTCATTGTCTGTAGTACTGCCAGCAGTAGCGCTGGGATCTTCTGGAGTCCTTTATTTGCCTTAACAAGTGGGAAACGTTTGGTTTGGATTTTCCCAGTCTGAGTGTAAATATTGTAAATATTTTATAAAGATTTTTTTAAATCTTTATATAGCTTCAATTTTAATTGTTTTCCAATTTATTTATTTTGAATGGTGACTTATGTGAATGGTTACGTATGCCATTAATACCTATTGCTCATAAGTTTAAAAATAAAATTATTTCTAAATTAAAAAAAATAGTTTATGTATACCCCTATCCTGAAGCTAATCTCGGCCAACTGATATAAAATGTGAGGGACAGCAAAATACTCAAATGATAAACGTTTTCAAATCTTCAAGTTCGTCAATATTGTATTAAATCCTTCAAACTATCCATTATAAAAGCTGCATAACACGCCACCAATAGCAGATTCTATAATTAATTCAATAGTACATTTCATGCTCGAAATCATAATCTACAAATTATAAAAATTCCATCAAAACTTTGAGCAGTGGTACAGGTTTCAGAAATCATATTTGATAGGAGATAATGATGTACAGAAGAACATGTAATGCCTATCTGAGATCAAGCTGTGAATATTTTATTATTAATACAATTAAATTGTTAGTTTTAATTATATTTCGCGTATTTTGGGAGTTAAAAAGCTTTGCTTATTTATATGTGTATTCCTATTCAGAAAAACTTACAAAAATAAAATTTAATTTTATATATTACATTATATTATATTATCTTATATATATATATATATATATATTATTATTATTATTATTATTATTATATTATATATTATATTACATTTTAAGTTGTTTATCTCATATCCATAATAATTTAAAAATCAATTATAATTTATATCCTTAATCTACTAAACTATTTACTAACTTTCTCATTATGTTTTCTTCAAATCTATATCTACACCTATCACATATACGTCGAATAAAATATTTACTACTCGTCCTTATCACTTCTAGATCTTCAATTTGTGAACAAAAGGCAATTCAATTTAATAAATCCATATAATGTTTTTCCATGTAAAGTCAAAACATCGTCATGACTTCTTTTGAGAAAAAGTCCCTTATACTTGCCAAAGTTATCCATTAGACATTTGTTGAACCTGCCAATCTGCAGTTCAAATAGTTTCAAAAAATCAGTAGAACTTCCAGATTTTAGAACCACGTTGCTTTCACTAAGTATGCAGGTAAAATAATGTTTACATCTGTCACAACGGGTTTTTATTACTGATATCTAAAACCAACGAAGCTGCATGAGAGCACTATTGATTGTGGTATCAACATTATGACCTGTTCAATTTTGTGGCAGTTTTTTTATTAGTGTTTTATCATTTTAAACCGTTCAAATCTTTATTGTTGATTTTTTATATATTAAAAATCTATTTATTTTAATATGTTACAGTTCTTAATAATTCTAAGGCCTAAATCTTTAAGGCTTTCAGCTATTGTAGTGCTCCTTAAGTTCTTCCATGTTTGTAAAAGTTATCCACTGTCACACTCCAACAACTTCCAAGATATAAATCCAGTCACCCCTTGTTGTCATCTGGAATATCAATACAAACTCTGACCACTACTCACAGTTTGTACAGTTTTGACAGAAGGAAACATTTTGTAGACATTGTTTTTTTTTTATTTCCTTGCCCAGAAACCTTAAAGAACAACAGTTTACTACAAATCACATAGAAAGCATTTTTCATCAAACCTATGCAGTAATATATATATAATATATATATATATATATATATATATATATATATATATATATATATATATATATATATATATATATATATTATTATTATTATTATTATTTAGTTTATCAGTTGTACTATTTTATATTTTAACTTATTTTAACTTTTAACTGTCTATTGTACTGGCATAGAGATAGTATTTAAATTATCTCCGTCAGTTTTTGATTTACTGTTCTTTTTAGGTTTGTAGCTATAGCAGTGCAATAGAAAAAGTTCAAATATAAAATTATACAATTTATATAGCTAATAACTGGTCTGCTCCTGTTAGACTAACTAAATGAGTGAATGAAAATATGGTATTGGATGAGTTTCAAGCGTGGTTTTATGAAATGTTACTCAAAGTTAGACATCATGAATCTATTTAGTTTTGTTAAATTAAATTGTGTTAGAAAAGGTGTAACGTCTTTACTTTCTTTATTGACCTAACCGCGGCGTTTGACCATATGTATCGACATGCACTGATGTACAAATTAGCGGAATAAGGTGTTTCTAATAAGGTTATTCAGATTTTAAAAAAAAATTGTAAACAGGAACTCATGCTTCGGTGTGGAGAAGTAATTTTCTATCGGAGGACGACCATGGGTGTGAAGCAAGAATGCCAGTTAAGTCCCCTTCTATTTTCTCTATTTATTAACGATGTAGAAAATTATATTGATGAGGGAGTTTAAGTGAATACTATAGATTTAAATTATTGATATATGCAGACGATTTGATTCTGCTCGCAACAGACAAGCGCCCATGCTACTCATTGCATGCTATGATAAATTCGTTACATGATTATTGTTTTAAATGGAATCTAAAAATTAATTTGAACAAATCAAAGGCAATGATCTTTAGATGTAGGCTTTCTTGGAATGAAACATTTTGCCTAAATAATGAAAGAATTGAAACTATCAAAAGTGACAAATATTTGGGAATCACAGGCTCACCAAATTTATCCTTGAATAAACATTTTAAAGGACGGATTCCAAAAGCAAATTCTGCATTAAATTGCTTCAAAAAGAAAAGTACCTATATCTTTAGCTATCATTTGTTATTTACTTAAAATCTGAGAACTTATTTGAAATAAAGATATTTCTATTCTTATTATTATTTAAAAAAATAATAACCATATCGTCTTCAACACTCTCCCCCAATTTCACTTTCATAATATAAACCATCTCTTCACTGATCTTTCCTAAATAAGACTGACTGTACGAAGCTTACTGACGCTTCAACAGTAAACCTGAAGAGTAACAACTGAATTGTCTCAATTACTGGTAATTATGAATTATAATATCGTTAACTTTATAACAACTTTAATCAATAATTTAAAATAGTTTTATTAATATTTTATTATATCTTCGAGAAAATAGACACGTTTAAAAATACGTTACATGGTAGGTAGCTAATAAATGAAATAATGATTAATTAAATATTTAAAAATAAATAAATATGTTTTCCTATGGTATAAAGTTAAAATGAATATAATGACTGAACAGTTGTGTTTTTTACAGACTTGAAAATAGCTCAAGATAACCGAAAGGTCGGACCAAATTGAAATAAAATAAAATTCTTGGTGACCTATTGGTTTATTCTAAATTTGTTATCTATCATGGGACCGAAAGCAGAAAATACAACAAGAAGATATTTTGAATTGTCTATATTGTATATTGTACGTTTTAGTGAAACTCCATATCTCATCTCCGTATTTCAATTGCGTCAGATTAAATTCAAGTAGTTGATAATTTCGAGACAAATTGAAAATTTCAAGAAATTTCATGATTAATATAAGATAGCAGGAATAGAACAATTTCATGAAGTTTTAGTTTTATATGAGTATTACACATAGTTTTATTGCCCAGATAGATTAATAGGTAGCAGTTCAACTTCTTCAAGCGGAATATTTACTAAAGTGTACTTTAGGATATACTTATGTAAATCTACAACAAAAGAGAATATATTTATTTTTAATTTTTTCTTATTAATTTTTAAGGTGTTGTGTAAAATGCCTATCTACCTTCTGGTGTTTAAAATCTTTCAGATGATGGTTACCGGAAAAAAAATTGTGAATTTCATGTCATTTATGTTTCATTTTAATTATTGGCTTATTGCTCGTTAATCAACAGCTTGTTCGTTCATCAAAAGATTTTTTTCTTCACAACTTGCCTTTGGAAATGGTTTCCATTTCATATAACATAATCTAAAGATAATTACTTTAAAGATGATTACTCATGGCCACACTAGCACTCCTAGTTGTGCTCGATCAATGGCTAAGTCAACCTAAAGCAAACATTCTGATCCTCAGGCAAATGCGATGTGTGCATCTGCTAGGGCAGAAGGATGGATGGTAACACAAGACCCGACTGCAGCTGCCCACTCTGCGACACACGAGACAATAATGACTCTGCAACCTCACTATCCGTCCGTTATTGTTTGTTTTTGTTTTTGTTTGTCTGTCCGTAACGGCCATTAGTCTCTCTGCTTTCGTGTTTGACCTTCGCCCTCCGCGAATCTGGCTGGGCAAACAGTCGGGGTTCGAGTACTTGAAACTGTTCTGGGAACTTCTAGGAGTTCGGAGCCTCAAACAGGATAAACTGTTAGCTGGCAGTTGGACCGGAACATGGGTCGAATCCAAACCACTTTCCCTAATTGGACAAATTATTGTCTATTTATTTTACAAAATGGTTTCTTAGTTCCAAACAGTTATATTTCAAAAATATCTTTTTGCTTATAACTGAAAACAATGCATTATTAAAATAAATTCTAATCCTTATTATATACTAAATTAAGGATGAGTAAATTACCTACAATTTCCATTCTGAAGATTTCTTTGTTTGGACGCTCCATTTTGAAGCAAACGCGAATCGAAATTATGAGGCGGAATGTCTAGATTAATCTTTGAGCAAGAGCTCTCGGAGGAAAGTTTTAGAGAAGATCTGAAAATTTGATCCTTTATGTTTTTAAGCTACTGATTACGAGTTTTAATTTTGTTACCACGAATTTTTTCTGGTAGTATAAAAAAACAAAAAAAAAAGTTTGTTGTTTTATTTTGCTCATACCTTGAAAATACCTCGAAAACCATTGTTCGAATAAATTAAAATATTTGTTTTATACTAAATTAAAGGAGAGTAAATTACCTACAACTTTGATTCTGAGGATTTTTTTTTGTTTGGCTGCTCTGTTTTTAAGTGGGTGCAATTTGAAATTATGGGACGGAATGTCGAAATTAACCTTTGAGCAAGGGATATTGGTGAAAATGTTGGAAAAGTTATGAAATTTTGTTTTGTGTATGTTTTTAAAATTTGTATGTTTTTTAGGATACTGATTACGAATCAGAACTTAGTTAACTCTAATGTTTCCCGGAAATAATAAAAATAAAAAAAAATCATAATTTCGAGTTAAGCTCATTTAAAAACGGAGCAACCAAATTAAAAAATCAGTTGGATCAGAATATTAAGCAATTTACTCTTATTTAGTTTATTGTGAAATAAATATTTGAATTTCTTCGAATAATACATGGTTTTCGAAGTATAAGCAAAAGAGAACAAAATTATTTTTTTTCTTCTTATACTTCCAGGAAAAATTGGAAGTAACAAAGTCGAAATTCGTAATCAGTGTTCTAAAAAACATTAAAAAATTTCAATAAAAATAAATTTCCAGACTTGAGAATGACCCAAGATGGTCGAAACGTTGATCTAATGTAAAATAAAAAGCATGGTGACCGAATGGCCTTTTTCTTTCTAATTACTAATAAAAATAAATTTTCAGAACTTTTAATCAGGATCCCAGATTAACTGTCCTATTGAGGAAAATGTAGGAGGCGCATATCAATGGGAAAAGAAAAATGGGAAGATCAAGAAGCTGTTGGACGTGGTCATCCATTTACGGATCCAAGGGCATGATATGGAAAGATGCGAGGAAACATCTTAATTAATTACAACAGGATAACATTTACTTGTAATTAATTTATGATCGCATACCAAACCATCTTCTCCCTGACTTCATATAAAGTCAACTATACACCGCCATTAGTAAAATATATTCTAACTATTTTTCTCATTATTCTTAATTTCGTATTGGTACCATTTAATAACAAACTGTTCTAGATAGAAATAAATAAGCTAAGTTTAGATATATGTATGAAGAATTATCTAAAACGCCTAGCTTTGTAGAAGATTCCAATTATCACTTAATTTATTTCCATAGCATAAAATAATTTTAGTACATTTTCCTAGTCCGTCTTTCTAATAACTATTTCGGTATAATATCAGAAATGCTCACAGACACATATTTTATAAATTTGTGTAAAACAGAATGATTAGTAAACATTGGTGTCCATACACCAGTCAACCATTTAAGTAGATATAATTTTTATTGTTATACATTTGTGTGTGCGTGTCTTCAATTATCAATTCGCAATATTCAACAGTGGTTATAAATGTAATCTTTTTTTTTCAGTCTCTATTTAAGCCTGTCACATATAACTGTAGCAGTCAGCAAATTTAATAACAATAAGAATATTATTGAAGGAGGACCACGCATAGAAATGTCGGGCCCTCCGACAGGTTTTAACTCGGGCTACCAAGTTCCAATACCCCAGCCGAGTATTAAGTTTGGATATTTCAAAAGTCAGTTGACATCCGCATAATGGTATAGAAGGATTAATTTAATCAGTTATTGAAAAATTATTTGCCAGAAGTAGCAAACAACTTATCAATCCCTGATTATTTCAAAAGTTGTGACGTCGAAATTGTCAACAAATAATTACTTAAATTAATTAATAAAATAAAGATCATAAAAAATGTGATGAGCCCTCTTCCAGGCAACCAAGTCCCGCTAAGGGTAGGTCTCCCTCGAATTACGTGTCTATTGCTTGAAGAAGCATACGGGGATGGTGCTTTAAGTCAGAGAAGTTGTCGTGAGTGGTTTCAAAAGCTTAAAAACGGCGAGTTTGACGTTAACAAAGAACGTAGTGGCCGCCCAGTGAAGTGTATGAGGACACAGGTGAAAGATTCGTGCCAAACGCAAGAACTTGCACTTACATTAGGAGTGAGTCAACAAGCAATTTCACATCGTTTAAAATCGTTGGGAATGATACAAAATGAAGGAAATGAAGCCAAGAAACATTGAACGCCGATTGTACACATCTGAAATGCTGCTTGCCAGGCATAAAATTAAAGTTTTTTCGCACCGTTTAGTCACTGGTGATTAAACTGGGTAATCCTACTCCACCCGCCATATTCTCCAGACATTGCGCCTAGTGATTCCCGCTTGTTCCAGTAGATGGCACATGGTCTGAGCAGCGCTTCACATCGTATGAAGATACGAAAAATTGGATCAATTCATGGATAGCCTCAAAAAATGAAGACTTTTTTCTACGTGGTATCCGAATGCTTCCAGAAAGATGGAGAAAAGTAGTAGCTAGTGGTAGAGAATATTTTAAATATAATGTAATGTACCATTTGTTTACAATAACTTCGTAATTTTTTATTTAAAACGGTGAAAACTTATTTGTACTTCTGATATATAAAACTACATTTGGAAGAAAAGGATTCTAAATTAAACTAATTGAAGGGAGGAATTAATCAAATTTAGTATAAAACAAGATATACTAATGGCCTTGTGCAAAACATTGAATAAAGCCAGTAATGCATTTATAAGAAAGGTAAAATACAATGAGATAGAGGAATGAGTTCTGTTCGGAGATCAGATGATCCTGGACATAAATATTAAAGAACCTTGAACATCGTGTGAAAGAGAGAAATTGGAAAATGTGAAAAGATTTTTGAGAAATATTCCAGAATAGTTAGAAGGCATGTCTTATAAGCTTCAATATTTATAAGATAAATTCTTAACATCCATGAGGAACTGAATTTTCTGTATCAACATCTTAAAGCGATTTACGACCTTCACCCCAAAATAGGCTCAAATTATATAATTGTATTAATATTTGAATAATGAAGCGTTGTCGAGCTTTCTAAAGAATAACTAACAACTAATAAAGCTTACCCATAAATGTTTTTACACACACCATCCAAAGTAAATCAAACAATAGAATTTGTTGAACTCAATTAGGATGTCATACTATTATATACCTTTACGTGCAAAGTATTAGTCAATAAACTACTCAATTGAAAATAATTAAAATTTATAGATGACGCCCAGAGCATCTGACTACATTGGATACTGGAGTGTAAGCAAAAAACGAATTGTACCTTTTAGGCTAACTAAATAGTAATCAGAGGAGTTTAACGTCTGCTAATGCGGCGAAGTCCTTGTCGCATTAATTATTTTTTTACATTCACCAATTAGTATGCTATAACTTTTATTATAAAGTGAACAAATACAATACTCTTTGTCTATAAAAATAGAATAATCATGAATTATGCAATGCACTTTCCGTGCACTCAGAAGATAAACAGATTGCCAAGTGTGACTCAGCCAGAAAAAAGAATAAAACTCACGACTGAGCCACTTAGTGAAGGAAATGCTTAAAGGAAAGCGTAATAAATAGACCGAAGGAAGATTTATCTTTGGAAAACTACCACTGGAGAGGTCGGCCATTGTTTGCTGGCAGCCTTCCTTCCTTCGACCGCAGATTCGCTCCCGATGAAGAGGACAACTTTACGATATAAGTTATGGTGTTTATCTCATCTTTGACGTTTCCGATGTTCTTCTTCTTTAGTAGAATAAGAATGAATATACCCCTCCTCCTAAGATCTTATTTTAGACAACAGTTTGTTTAGACATTTTATTTTTCTTCCAATATGAGTTTTATATATATATATATATATATATATATATATATATATATATATATATATATATATAAATTTTGTATTTAGGATTACGGTAAAATATAAATGAGAGAGAGAGAGAGAGAGAGAGAGAGAGAGAGAGAGAGAGAGAGAGAGAGAGAGAGAGAGAGAGAGAGAGAGAGAGAGAGAGAGAGAGAGAGAGAGAGAGAGAGAGAGAGAGAGAGAGAGAGAGAGAGAGAGAGAGAGAGAGAGAGAGAGAGAGAGAGAGAGAGAGAGAGAGAGAGAGAGAGAGAGAGAGAGAGAGAGAGAGAGAGAAACCAAATTCAGCATCAATTTTTGAGCCACCGATTTAGAGTTTAATAGGCGTACAAGGAAGTCATATGTTGTCCACATCAGATATTTAACTCTAAAAAAAAAAAAAAAATGGTGTAAAAATGTTGCTAATTTTTTTTTAAATATTTAAATAATCGCTCATAAATCAGGAACCCTTTGAATAATTCAAACCAAATTTGGAGCATCGGTAAAGGTTCTTAAAGTACGCAATTTGCTTTAAAGTGATGTTCCTACGTGTTTTAGAACCAACCGTAAAAAACTTCAATTTTGTTTTTATATGGTAATCACCTTTTTGAACACATATCATCTAAGATTATGCAATAGTTTTTTATATGTTTGGGAAGAAGACACTCCCCTCTTTTTAATCAGTCCAAGAACGTCGATATCGGGAAAAAAAAGAGGATATACAGAGCTTCAAACCCAAACGTAATTCTATGGATTTTTTTGTGTTCTATAATTTTTTTAACATTAAGGTTTATTGATGTGCTGAATTTAAACGTATAATCATTTTTAGTATTAAAATTATCTATGAGGACAGTTTACTTAATAATTTCCACACTTTTTTTAATTTATTTTTTTAAATCAATTATTTTTTTGATGTTTACATTTTTCCTTTTATATTTTCTAAAAAAAAAATATATATTTAGCTAAAAAATCGTGTCGATATCATTCCTAAAAAAAAAAATTAGTTTACTTAACAATTTCCACACTTTTTTTAATTTATTTTTTTAAATCAATTATTTTTTGATGTTTATAATTTTCCTTTTAAAAAAAAAAAAAAAAAAAAAAACCTGTACCACTACAACCCATGAAGGGTCTTGGGTTCAGTAGTTAAGGACCGTACTGTCTCTAGGCCAACGGTTGTGCAAGGAGGTGATTTGGCCGAGATCACGCTCAACCGCCAGGTTTTTCCCTCAATTAAGGGTGCCCATTTTATAGAGGCTGGGTGGTCCCCAAGAGGGTTTCCCGGTCCCAAAGGGTCAATCCACGGCTGATAACAGAATAAATAATTATCTGCCACAGCCGGTCTCGAACCCGTGACCGGGAGCATTGTAACTTAGTGCCTTATCATTCCTTAATTTACGAGATACAAAATAAAGCATTTTCAGCATGTTTTATTTTTTTTCTCAGCTCCTAAGGCCCATTGTACAAAACGGAAGGATATGGGTAAACTTTTTTTCAATGTAAAATCACCCACAAAAATTTTATCAAAATCGGCGATGAACACATCGTGCACTCCCCTGGCTAGACATTTACTAAAGAAAGATTATTTTTATACAATTACAAGCAATCATTATGCAAAACAGTGAATTTAACAATAGACGAATTAATGAATTTTATATAATTGAAGAAATAAAATAAGAAGAAAAAAAGAGCATCAAATTAAATTTATGAAGATATTAAAGAAAAAAAAACATATCATCTAAACACTTCAGATAGGAAATACTTTTTTGTTTTAGTCAATTTTTGAAATCGATCTTTTGTACGAATTTATGAAGATCAATTTTGAATTCTATTAATAGGTTCTGACGATCACACATTGGACAGTTACTGACTAGGTTTCTGATAATGCTATTTGCTATCGTGTTATATATGTGTTAGATATCGACAAAAAATATTTAAAATAACTAATGTCCAGTGGATGCCGGCTAATTGGATTATGGTTTTCACAATTACGAAAAAAATTTTATATCGATTTTGATATAGGACCTGTGAAGTCTACAGTTCTAGTAAGGTAGCTTATTTTAGCTTCAATCTCAGCTTTCTCGATTTCTGAAGAAACTTATAAACACATTATTAAAAGAACCGGCATTTTCCAGAATAAGCTCCTAAATGTGAACTTTCCTTATCTAACCTTTACTGCGGTATCGAGGAATTGATAGAGACTGTCACCCTATAGATTGGATCATCGGGGAAATGCTATAGGACAGAAGCCCCTAAGGAGGTGTCGATAATAGGGCGAGCCCTCTAGGACAGACTGAAGGTGACTCTGGCCAGCCAGCCGTGCCAAATACCACTAGCTGACATTTCCTTGTAGCTAACGACCTCCCTGTGGACATCTCTTCTCAAGCTACTGTCAAAGGTTTGATCCGACCAGCATTCTGAATTCTTAGGATGAATATTGTTGTCTGTTCTCAAACATCATTTTGTATTGGTAGTAATACCTTTAGAGAAAATCAAATTTAAATAAGGTACATAAAAACAACGAAAATCTTTTTCATATATTAGCTTGGATTCTTAGATATCAAAATGTTTTAGTATAGATACAATACCTAACGGAGAATAAAGGAACAGTTGAACAAAGAAAGAAAACTTTATGCAAGCATTTAAACAATACGTAAATTTAACACTGCTATAGGTAAAAAAATAACTAGTCGGAGATTCATAGATATTTTTAATACAAATGAGAAATGATGTTTGTTTGGGTCGATCTATTCAAATCACAAATTTTCTTTTCTGAGATAGTAATCTTGTTACTGTAATCTGCTCTTCTGATCTGAGATATCATTATTATCAGGGGATACTGCACTCTGCCTAGTACATTTTTTCTTTAATGAGAAGTTTACTTCACCCCATTGTCTGTTTGTTGAGCCTTTATTTTTAATAATATTAAAATTTACTGACTTTGCCCATAACATCATGACTATTTTGTGTAGTTGTTATACGCTTCTCGCTGCTTCTGACTAAAGGTCGTAGCTCATTACTTGATGATGTTACACCCAAAGAAAGACATTGGGTTCCAGTTTCAAATAGTTTGGCTGTGTTTACCGATATCGAGTGGTGGTCAGCTGCTCTTCCTGACATTTCTCGGCCCTTACACTTCCCTGTGTCCTTGATCCAGTTTCACTTTCCTCAATTAACACCGCAACAATTGTTTAATGGAAATGGGATCATTTTTACGGAATAAGGATGTAGTCATCTGTCTACTTCTTCAAGGTCTCATGAAGACCAAGGGTCGAAAAGTCGGTATTTAATCAACAATTACCACTATTTTATTTTATTCTTTTCCGCCACCAGGATCATTTCTTTCTTGATTTTTACTGATTAGTTGGAAAGCCAACACTAAGTGTACCCATGAAGTATTTAATATTTATTCCTTCACAATTTTAATAATATAAAACTTTGAGAAGTGTCATATTTACTATCTTATTGTCAGAAAAATAATAATTATTATTATTGAAGAGACGTTTATATATATTTCTAAATAAAACGTTGAAGAAAACGTATGTAGGTTCGAAATTTATTGTTGTTGAAAGTTTATGAGTTGAATGTTTAAATTAATAAATGGTTATTAATTCATTTTTTTCTGTATAAAACGAGATCGATGTTGTACTGAGAAATAAATAAAAGGAATTAAAAACTTAACTTGTTATAATATCCGGAAGCTTTTTTTAATTTAAATATACAAAATGAAATATTTAATTAAAACACATTCGTGAAATATTATTTTACATTGTAAAAGTGATGGAAAATTACAGAATTTTCAAATCGAAAATGTATTCGGAAGTATGGAAAATTCAAGTCTTGCAGTTTGGAAGATGCTATTTAGGTAAATAGAACAAAAATATGGTTATAAGAAAAAAAATTAAAACCAAGCGGATACTTAGTGACCCTTTTACACAATCCGAGGGTTAAAGAATGTGACGTTATTATCATAACTTCTGCCAACTTTTTGTCCAATAAAATGACACAAAGTACAGTTTAGACAAAATTGAGTTAATAATCTGGATCAACAATGGCAATAAGTTGAGTGACAAAAATAATTATCATATTTTAATATACTAATATTAATATTTTTAATATATATACATATATATATATATATATATATATATATATATATATATATATATATAAATATACTAAATATATTAAATATATACGAGCAGATTACAATAGCTCATAAAAATAATTGGTGGATTTTTTTAAAAGTTGTTTTCATTAAATATAATATATGTTATTATATATGTTATATAAAAATATGAAATAAATATAAATATAATAAACATATTTATGTTATTCATAAATTTTAGGTAAACAATGACACAAAACACACTTAAGTCTTTGTTACTCTAAGATTTCAGCGTAAATTACACTTGAGTCGTCATTCGTGCTAAATGAGGATATCACATGTCAAGATCAAACACACAACTAACAAATCCGGCAGTGTTATTTGATTTCCGCAAACTTAAATCCATTTCCCAAATAACGCATAATACTCTCTGGTGGCTGGGAACACATCTACAGATACCTCTTTTTTATTGCGTTATATACTTCTATACCTCTTTGCGTAACCTGTTTTTGTCAATAATGGCTCACTTATTGCATTTTGACACATTTATACTGTTGCGTCATTATTCTACCGGGGCGACGATCATTATCATTAATAAATAATAAACACTTAAATGAATATTATAAATAAAAATATAGTTATATTGTTATATTTATTATATTACTCTTCATGAAAATCCGTATAATCATAAATGGGAAGTGATCAACTCAATATTTGCAAAGATGAAAGTTTGTTCCTATCTGCATATGTCTGAACCAAATTAATGCATCAATATTGGCAAAAATGTGAAGTTATCAGTTAAATATTGAAAATTTCAAATTTAGTGGATCTTGTAGCGTACAGGTAGATAGGAACAAACTTTTATCTTCGCAAAAATGTACTGCTTTTCTCTCCAAACCTACGATATGAATCATTGAGTTGAAAAACCCAATAAGACAATTTTAGAATATAATTAGATTTATTCGGATTTCCATTCTGTTGAGATATCATAAACCAGTCTGTGTTTTGGGAACATAACTGCATAAGTCCGACACATTTTCGCTGTTTAGAATGGTTACTAGTTAACATATAGTTGTGAAACACCAGTCAGTGACTCGTTTCTCTTCTGAACGAGCTTGACGATTGCGAACTGAGTCCTTGTCCGGAACTTGTAGTTTTCAGTGACTAACATTCGTTTTCACTCCTGAAATGCACAGTTTAGTTTTTAAACTTGTTTGAGATCACAAACAACTCTGGAAATGGTTCGAGGTGGTTTATATTATTTGTTCAAATGTAAAAGAAAATAAATAATACATAAATGGTAACAAATTATTAGAAATAAAATCTTATTATATAAAAAGAAAAGAATACCCAGGTCTAATCGATGAGTAAAAACCTATCAATAGGAAACCAATTGAGGATCCCCGGAAATTTAAACGGTTTCTGCCAAATGATCATCACCAAAGTTTTGTACAGATATTTTCTAGGGATGAAGATTCAGAAGATGACCACATTTTCTTCACTAAATAGTCTACATTTTCTTCAATAATCAAAATTAGTTTCTTTCATTTACATTTGTGAGTGATTTTATAAATAATCTTATGATAAAAAACACTTTTTTGATATTTATTGGTAATTATTATTTTCCTCATCCCCATAATGTTGATTAAGTTGAGAAGCCCCATTAGTCAAGTAAACACAAATTTAAACACCATAATGACTCTTAGTTCTTCATTGGTAACCTAATAGGCTCAGAATCAACCAAATTTTAATTATCAGTCGTTTCGAGTTGCCTTGAACCATTATTCTTTGGCCTAAACTGTTTTTGTTGTTTTTCAAAAAAAATTGTCTCTATGTCCTAAGGGGTTTCTCAAATCAACGATTCATATATAATAAATGTCTTCATACTATTGTTAGAAAAGGATAAATGCGCCTTCAAGACGATGAACTGCAATTGCATCAAGGTCTGACAGTTATGTTGGCTTAGTATTACTTCGCCTGGTTAAGTACGTCAGAGCACGCCTCAATAGCCTCACACCCTTACTACCTAATTTTTAAGGAAATAAAAATAAATATTTAAATTTTTTTAAAAATCAATATTGGTAATATTTAATTCATTGTGATTTTTTAAAGGATTAAAAAAGTAATTAGATGATAAAAGTACAAAAAAAAAGAAGAAGAAAGAGAGGCAAAAACTATAAACTATTTATTGTCGGGAGATACTAAAACAGAGTATTTCCAATTACCTACTTATCACAAATTTAATTTTAGAATAAAATTTAAAAACAAATGAAATCCATTATAAATGATCAGTCCTGAAATCAGATATTTCACAAAAACAAATAAGTAATAAGATTCAAAAATTCTAAATTAGGTTATTATTAGAAATTCCAAATTATAATTGTACGAGTATATATTTAAGTAATATTAATATTAAGAGACTTCAAGCCATCATTTGTATTAAATTAAGCTTATTGAGGCTACTTTTTAATGAAACCTAAAACAAATATACAGTGTATACAATATCCTTATATATTTATAAAAGGTTAAGGTTACTGCATGGCCTTATAATTGTACAATAGGACGACATAGTGCCTTTAATCCGACCTAGACTGGCAAATTGTGGGGTCTGGAATTGGATATTTTTGGTGACAGGGCCTTGTTTAAGGGCAATATAACTGGCCCACCCTTCCCCGCGAGAACCAATTACAGAGCCCGCCTGCCCTACTCGCTTGCTAATTGGTCCGCTGTCGCTCCTGTCTTCCTATCTGCGGTTCTATCTACTCTCTTTCCTTTGTTCTTATTGGCCAATTCATTCCTATTCCCTTCTCCTTCATTATACTTAGGCTTATCTCATATAATCTCCATATTCAAAATGTTTTTGTAATTTGGTACTTGGTAAAAAGATTATTTATATATAAAAAATTTAACAATACAAGTTCTTAGGATCAATTTAATTGCGAATTTTGAAAAGGGGTCATCTCCGAAAATTAAAAATTTTGTGGGGTAACAAAAAACTCAATTTCTGAATCATTGGATTTATTTGAGCTGATTTTATGTATCTATACGGATGTATTTAACTACTATGACAAATAGATTCCATGCGTTCTCTCTTGTAAAAGTCCATTTTGAATAAATCCCGAGATGAGCCCTTTTCGAAAATTATGATTCAATTGAATAGTCTAATATTATATTTAGTGTCTTTGTATGTAATTAGAAGATAGTGTTGATATAGGAATCTGATGGGACTCTATTTCCATTGAGAAGTTCTCGGAAAACAATCAATTATTGTTAATAATGATAAATAAAGTTACTAATGATAAATAAAGTTACTAATTATAAGTACAAATACTTGTAGAATTTTTTTTTAAATAATGCTTTTGTTCTATTACTTAAATAGGTTATCATATCTCACAATTTATCTCTAAAATAAGCCTATAAAATTAAACAAGATTACAATAACATTTCATTATTTAGATTTTGTAATTTTCTTTTGGCTTTTATTAGTGGAATCGACAACCAGTTACTTAAATAACTATTAGGTCAAAGACATGCCATGAGAGGAATGATAAAAACAGTACCCTATTGTTAACTCCTTCTGGGTCCATAATGGGTCACGATAAGAATAATAATAATAAAATAAAACGCCTCCTGGATTGATATTAACACTCATATTTGGTCCAAGCGGTCGCCCATATTTCATAGGTCAAAAAAAGGTTTCAGTAAGCATATGTGTTCTGCTTTATTTTTATTTGAAAAAAAAGAGGTAAATACAGTAGTCAAAGTATTTGTTTGCGATCTTTTTATTTTTTTTTTCTAGATGATTGGATCTCATGTAATTCACCCGCCAAATATCAGACCAATGCTATGGCATATTCAAACCGTTGAAAAGGTTAACTAGAGAACTTTTTCGCACCGAAGAGTAAATTTAATGAGATGTGCTTTGTCGTGATTTAATTCGGTTTTCTAAATTTTATACCAATCATATATTATTGATAACAAATGCTGTTCATGTATTTCTATTTTATCTGCGGGTGTCGCTATTGGAACGCCAGAACTGCATGCGATGTCATGTTTTCAAATGTGAAAAATAAGAAAATAATCAAAAAGGGTGTCTGATTTTTCTTTTTGTTGCTTGAGTTTTTCAAAATGAATGTATATTTTCAACTCAGACATTTTAAAAACCTTTCTGGAACTGGGGTGAATGAAAAAAAAAATGTTAGTAAAGCCTTTTTTATTTCATTTGATTAAACAAATTAAATGAAATGATAATTCTTTGCAATAAGTTAATAACGTTGGCTAATTTTGTTCCCTTTACTTATATACTGTAATTCCAATGAATAACTATTTATCATTGCCTTTCCATTAAATCTTGCCTGTCTGCAAAACCTGAAAGGAAATAAATTGTTGGAAAAGCTTTTTATAAATAATCTATATTTTTAAACAGTTCGCACATTTTGAAAAGAGGTGATAGGTGTGTAGGGCACAGAAGTTGTTGCCTTCGAACGGTCAATTAAAAAAAAATAATAATATTCGTTAATGCAGTTGACAACGCACTGACTGGATTTCAAATATGCCCATTGCAGGTTAAATTGACAAAGGGAATGATGGCGTGACGTGAGATGAGCTATGATCAATAGACTATTCCAATTAATGACCAAATTATTCTTGTCGTATTTCCCTGGATGATAATAGACTTATGCACTTTATCGAGAATCATTCGAAGGAAGATGGTGCATTTTAAATCCGTTTCATAACCTCTAGAACACGGTTTCGTTGTTTTGAGGATGTCTAGAATATATAGCATAGTGCCCCTCTACTTTTGGGCACTGAAATTCGGTATATGAGATTGTTTTCTAAGCAGAACAATACCACAGAAGTGGAGATAAATTTCAGTAAAAATTCCGGAGGTTTCGATGAATAACAAAAAAACCTCGATAGCTTTTTAAGGTTTTGCCAACCTCTACAGCTCTTCCTAATTGAGTTAGAGGGTTGAAAATTTGTATTTGAATTAAGTTGGTTTCAGAAAAGTGCCTTTTGGGGGTATCAATTTTTTTTCCCATCCCCACCATTTTGATATTTTCAATTTTGTATTTTAGTGAAAATATGACCTTTATGACGGAGCTGTTGTGTAGCTTGCCGATATTTTTAGAGGCTTTCTGCTAAAAAATTACGTATTTTATAAACCTATATATATATATATATATATATATATATATATATATATATGTTATTTTGATTTGTCCTATCACTATAATTGAATTGTAAATTTCGAAAATGACTCTTTTTTTTTTTTTTTTTCAAATTTGACTTTTTCACGTACATAGATCAACATTAATACAGACCGATATTTTATGAACGAGAAAGGCTGATACCTAATTGTCATCTTTGTAAAATACTCAAGAAATGTATTGAATACATTGGATATCATGATTCTTCATATTCAAGGCATGTGATTTATAAACATGTTGCCAGCGGTTTATGGTTTAGAACAGATGGTCAGCATGCGACTATCAACGTTAGATTGCGCCCCGCAAGACGATTTTATATATAAATTGAAACGTTTGTTTCTAAAAAAAAAAAGTATGACGGCTTTTCGTTATTTGGATATAAACAATATTAAGTAACTGAATAGTATCAAGAATACGGCAGTACCTATATGGGTTTGGCATTTGATTATAGCGAAATCTCTCATTGCCAGTTGTCCAAGTCCAGGAAGTGTTTTTTTTTTTATCAATTATAGGTGTTTGAATTCTGTGATCTGAACTCAATCAAATATTCTAACGTTATAGATTTCAAATCCTGGTTCAACCTCAATTTCAAGGCAAAGCCATTGTTAGAAAGATGTGAAGGGAAAAAAGGTGGGTAAAATGGATACATCATCATTTTCGGGTTCATATTTATGCCTGAAAAGCTCGGTGAAGAGTTATACCGTTTTTTCATTAAAAGCGAAATAAATAACTTTTGTCCTATCAAAAACTACAAGTTGCTGTCAAAACATTCCTACCGTTGAAGATTTTCCATGCTATTCTTCTAAACTGCCGATCATTGCCTTAAAAATAAATGACCTACAAAAATAAAAACAGTACATATCTGGGAATTTCAAAAACGTCTATGACGGAACTTTACTGTGGCCGACAGGAGCAGCATCATAGCTGGGCTTTGAAGAAGACTATTAATAAAAACCTTATTTTTATCAATATTTTTATTATTTTCAATAATATCTGTAGTTCGTTTGTGGCGTTTTACTACTAATACCATCTTATTCCTGAAGTTCTAAAAGGACTCACTCGGGAAACTGTAACGACCATTCAAAATTTCCTTCATGAATAATATTTTGCTTTGTCACAACGGTCAGTAATTCTAGAAAAATAAAACTTCTCAAATAAGTCTAGTGGTTTAACGGAAATTAAGTTTTCAATTCACAATTCAATTACAATAATAATTATAATTAAAGTATTAACTACATTTAGGTGTAACATTTCGACGCTTTCTTTTGTAAAAAAAACAATAAACAATTCTTCAGCCAAACACAATCCGCTAACTATAGTTGAATAACGTGTGCTTATATTAAGTTAGATATTCTGTTGAACAATATCGCCTGGTAAGCCACCAGACGGAATCAAAAGCACAGACTAGAACCACCCCGCTTCCTGTAGCCGGAACCGCAGAGGGTTGGAGCTTTGGTCGAGGGCCATAGGGTATAGTCCACAACCATAGGGTACAGTCAGGAGCCATAGAGAGCATTGTGGTAAATATGGTGATCAGTGGCAGTCATCTATCTCGCGACCTGTGGTTGGCCAAGATGGCCTTTTCGGTTAGCATAACAAAACCAATGCACAGGTGGGTGGAGTCTCCTATATCTTCCTCTCATTGGTGATTGTCCAGCCCATGACTATCATTCTACTAGTATCATTTAAGAATATCTTTACTATGCGTTATTTCCCTTTAATCACTGTATATTTATATAAAATAGGCGTTTTTATTTACCTTCTACTACTTATAGACGGTAGTTTTTAACTGTTGAATAGAAACATGACAATTTTAAAAATTCGTTCTCTCAAGACATACTTGATTATGTTAGCTTTTTAGTAGCTATTCTCTATAAACATGGCATAAAAAAGTAGTACCAAAAGAACATACAAAGGCTGCAGTAAATTCGATGAACCATTTGAAAGTACGTTTGATAATGTATCACAACATTTTCTTTTTTATGTTCAGCGTCAATCCGAAGTGGCCCAAATCAATTAAAATATTTGAATATTTTTAAAATGGAAATTAATTAAATTAAACGCTTCTATTTTTTTTTCATTTATGAAACCTATGAAACAATTTTTCCATATTACTCATTAATGCTTCTATTCTTTGTATTCCACTTAAATTTTATATAATTACTTTATTTGTAGTATACATTGCTTATAGCTGACCCTATGTAGGCAATGGTTTTATGTTTATCGAACAATGAATCGATGAATTTTAGAAACAACTTATACTGGATACCAGATTTCTGAAAATTATCAAACAAAACCATCCTTCATCAAACTTCTTCATACTTCATTGCATCTTTTCACAGATTTAAGATTGAATGAATAAATAGCTGTATATGAAGATGAACAAAATTGAGTCGGAAACGCTGTGAAAAGATGAAAAAATAAAGCATGAAAAATTGGATGGTTTTTGTTTGACAATTTACGGAAATCTGATATCCATTATAATTTATAGATACAACCATTGAAAATTAAATAAGAAAATAGTAAATTTATAAATAATATTACATATAAATTTATTGTGCCATTCTGATTTTGGATGTATGAGTAATTTTCTACAGTTATTAGATAAAAACAAAATATAAATAAAAACAAAAAAGAAAGAAAGAAATCAGGATTACATTAAGTTAATCGTACTCCATAAAAGCCTTTCCACTCACGGACCTAACAATTTTATAATATGATTTAAAAATAGGGATGATTAAATGTTAAAAAACTAGGATCAAATTCATATTTTTCAATTAAAATTGATCAAGAAGAATCTTTTTGTTTTCTTCTTTCATTTGAATGTACCTTTTATTTTTTATGAAATATAGAGCGTATAATTTGTATTTAATTTACATTAAATAAAAAAACACCCAAATTTAATGTTGATAATTTTTGATAAATAACAAATGTGAAATATCTCTTGAAATGAAATAATCACATTTAAAAAATATTTTATTACGCCATCCATTTAGAGATCAGTTTCGTTTAGATTATGACAGAGCTTGAGCATTTTTTTTCATTTTTTTTTTATGATCAGTTCTGAAATAATGATCGTTTTATTAATAAACATTAAGTCTGGTGTTTTATATCTGTTAAATATCTTGAAGGTAAATTATTTCTTAAGGCTGCAAAACTTTTTTTTCACAGCTAGAATTTAATTGTCAGCCAGTAGGTATTAAAGTAGTTACTCAGGTGATCTGTATCTCCTCACTGTGTTGTCTTATATGCCTGCTATTCAGCCATCGGTATCTTTAGAACATAAACATTAGCCAAAATTTAGAAACAGTAACAGTATATATTAACCATTAAATTTTGGTGTCATTGGAATATGATAATATGCTCGAAAATATAATATATCTATAAATATATTTTTTTTTTCAGATACCGAGATAATACCGCAGTTGATAATATTTTCTAAAATATTGAGAAATGGAAGTTTTTAAAATTGGAAAGAATCGCCGAGAAGAGAGACAGCGAATGGAAAGACCCCTCGACCGAAATGAGATAAATCCCCGAAATGATTCCCATGAATTGGGAGGAGCCTTCATCCGCTTTCCCGGGGCTGATTTCCCGACAAAAAGGGAAATGCTGTTAAGTTTCCCTTGGAGTCAACCTAATTGTATTCTCTTGTCGTCCACATAAATCAAGAAGCCAGTGGGACTTAGGGTAATTTTATTTTTTTGTTAATTATTCTTAAAAAATAATTAAATAACTGGAATATATTTCATGATAAAAAAAAGTGAGAAGGCTCGTGATTACTTGAAAATATTTATATTTTTAAATTAATTATTTAGAACTTTACAGTATAATTGAGACAATGAATAATAAAGCATAGAATGAGCTGAAGTGATAAAAACAAATTAAAGTTAATGGCACTATGAGGCCAAAGAATGCTTAACGTACTTACTACTAATCTTCAGCCAAGGCTTGCTAAGAATAAGTTTTGAAGTTAAATTAGATCTAATTTTTTCATTATTAGAAGAAATATATATATATTATATATTCTTTGTAAATATAGATAGATATGCATACTCATTCAAAAATGATAAATATTCAATAATAAATAACATACATAACAATAACAAGTGTTTTTGTTTTGTTAGAGAGATGTTTATCTCTCTAATATATTAAAAAGAATAAAATTCTTCTAATAATGAAAAAATTAGATCTAATTTAACTTCAAAACTTATTCTTAGCAAGTCTTGGCTGAAGATATTATAAATATTTTTTATATATATATATATATATATATATATATATATATATAAGGTATATTATAAAGATATATATTATATGTACCTTTCAATTTTAATTTAATAATTAATTTATAATTTCAAAGCCCTAATTTGAGCAATAATCTCTTGGTATTGGACAGAGTTAAAACAAAATTATAAAGCAACGAACCCTCATTCTTAGAAGATTGGCAGAAACGTTTTTAGTATCAATGTTTGTATTTCAATTCAGGAATAGGTTCCGCTGGGCACTGAATCCTCTTATGTCTGATTAACCAAATAATCTATACTTAGTTTCAGCAAAGTTATTGTTGTATTAAACTAAAGCCTGGACTCTCGCTTTTTTATGTCTGCTAACTTTTGATTTGCTACCGATTTTGATTTATAATCGACCAAGAAAATAATTATCTCCTCCTCCCCTCAAAATCTAAGGTTTTATGTTTCAAGATATGTTGGATCCAGAATTGTTAAAAAAAAATCTATCCGTCCGCCGTCCACGGCTTTTCTCAGGGACTGCAATGCTGATTTTTTTAAGATTTTAAAATATGAAATATATAAAACAAAAAGGAAATTAGAGAGAACAAAAATACTTTCTTTTATACTATAAAAAAAGTAGTCATATTGGCGTTTTCACTGGCACTGTCAATATGTGTACAAGTAACTGTCTGGACTAGAAATATTAAAGTTTCAGATTTACCGGTAGAATTGGTGCTTATTGGAGTTTAAAGTGCTTCTAATATCCAGTGATATAATGTTTTTTGATTTTTTCTAATATATCATTTATTATTACTACGTTCGGAGACAAGCATGTGAAGTCCAGTGTACAACTAATAGGTGCAAGCAATGATTATATATGGGATACGGGAGGTTTAATTTCGTCCAATAGTTTATAATATCCTGTTGGATGAAAATCTTGAATGGTTGACATCCTGCTTCAAGACGGACAACAGAATTTGCAGTGTTCTTTGGCCAGTGGTAAAGGTATTTATTGATGTGCATATGGTTTGATATTCTGTTCTCATATAGACTTGAAAATAAAAATATTCTAGGATATTTAACTCACCCACATGACAGTAATAATCTCCATTTAGGATTTTGCAAGCATTTAGATAGGTGGAATAAATGTCAAATATGGTGTTGCTTAAATTAGCAAGGTATGAATCCTTATCACAACCTGAAGGTAGATACATATTTCCACTATGTATATACATGATTTCCAATTTAATTCAAACAAATAGCTAATAACGGTTACTGTTGATAGTTTAACAGCAGACACTTAAGAACGAGCATCAGTAAGTATTAGGAGGCACTTTCAGTAAGGCTTGTTTTTGTCCCTTTAATTGAATAAGGAGTATAATCATTTAACCAGAAGGGTAGGACAAAACTCTCGAGTATATGTATATATTAATACATCAATGTAACTTAAATATAGCTAGTAAATGATATGTACTTCTTAAATCGTTGTAGTCTATCCATATCTTCCTCTTTAGAATATTTCGAACAAGAACCGAGAAGAAACGAATACCAAGAAGCAGAAAAGGAAAAAGGATTATTCGGAATTAAAGAAATGGAAATAAGGGCTGTATGAAGGATTGAGTGACAGTGGGAGCAGATCAGTCAACAGCTGTCCTGGGCAGTCACCAGTCCCCAGCGCGGCCCTAACGATAACAAATGTCTTCTCTCCAGACTCCATCTTCCTCGCGCTAATGAAGCCTCTCTTTCCATTACCTTACTTTGCATATTATTCTCGAAATAGTAATTACTATGCTTCCATCTAGGAAATTTTATATCCTACGGAGAACTTTACAAAATGAATTTTGAAGTGCTTACATGAAGAAGGACGCTGTCTTGCGGAAGTGATTTCCATAAACATGTACTGAATTATTTGGTTATTTTCAACCAGATGTTTGAGATTGATTGAACAATGGAATTCATAAATTTAAATTAAAAAAAAAAATTATGTTAATATTCTTACAAGAAGAGATTCCCACATGTGTCTCCTAGATTTTGAGGAAACTTTTGTAGGTGAATCTAGACCTTAATATAGTAGACTGTCGGAGATCTGCCACCAACACGTCTCTGTAGTCCAGAAAAAAAAATCGGGAAATTTGTAAATGAAAAACACATTTTAATACATATCTCAGGTTTTGAAGATTTTAGATATGATTTTAGTAGCTAAATTAAAAAAAAAAAAAAAATAAGTCATAAGAGTATTCAAGTATAAAGTTTGGTAGCAATACTAAATATATTTTAAAAAAATCTTGAAAATAGTGATTTTATGGAGAAAAATGTTTTTTCTATACCACATAAACAATACAGCATCCTGAAATTTTTCAAAAATTTGCACTATAATGTAAGGTGTTTTAAAAAAAAATTGATCATTTTCTAGGTTCAGTAAAAATACGTTTTTGGAAGCAAAAATCACAGCTTTAGTTTTTTATATTAAACTTCAACAAGATTTTCAGTATTAAATGTTGGTCCGAAAATAAATTTGATATATTTTTTTTATTTGTAATGGTTTACTTTTTTTTAAATTTGTGTTTAACCTTATAATCGGTTTTTTTATTTAGAATATAGCTTAAAATATGAGTTTACATTAGATCCTATTCACACTTCAAGGCAGTGTTTATATTCCTTATTATCTGAAACTACTATAAATAAAGAAACATTCAGTTCGAACATAAAACGACATGAGAAAATCTTTATATCTTTTTTTATTCTGTTATAAATAAATGTGACACGAACTATTATAAAATTTCCAATAAATAATTTTAAAATATGGCTTTAAAGGAAACAAAAATTTCTTAATTAATCAATTTGAACTGAAGCATATAAATTTGAACCTATTTTTCTAATATTTTAAAATAACAATTTTCAAATCTTATTATAAAATTGGTAAGTCTATGAGAAGAAAGGAGTTTGCGGAATATAATCATGGAGATATAAAATGTGGAGTTTTCCTGTTTCTGTCTATCTTTTTTTCTTTTAATCCAATTAATCTTTAATGTTATTCTTTTGCATCCAAAAAAATATAAAATGAAATTAATTCATTGTTCGATGAACAAAAAACGAATGTCAATTTAGGATCGATTTAGATCAATTTAGTAGATCATTTTAGGATCACTATTTTTGATCCATTTCTTTACCGCCACCCCGACTATCATATTCTTCATTATATAGTTTTAAGATTGATTTGGGTGTTGAATGTTGACTAGTGACTGTGTGCCGATCTTATTTAAACTTTCAGATTCAAAAGCTGTCTTGTCTTAATTTAAATATTCCACACGTGGATTTTTTTCCTCTGTTCTAAAAAGCTAGCAATGGCTAAAATTAAGGATTGATAAATTATTTGCCACTGTCATAATTTTATTTTCATTGAAAACTAGTTTCGAATGTTATATGTTCCATCATCAGTTCTAAAAACAAAAATCTGGATTGGATTTTACTTCAAATACAATCCACATTTTTGCTTAAATGATCGAAAAAATATCTAAAATAGTACAATCTTAAATTTATTCCCATCTAAAACAGAAAAAACAATTACTCACCGGAATCATTGGAAAAACTCCGACCCTAAACCGTTTATCTATAAACACCACCTTTCTTCCATTGCTGTTCAGTGCGAGAACAAACAGATACAAACTTTTCTGTTTGATATAATCTACTTAAACCTTGGTGAGTACCAACATGTATTTGATTTCTTGTCTTAATTAAATTCATATTTCATAAATGTTTTATAATACTAATTTATTTTACATTTAATATAATATGTATAATAATACCAAACTGTATTTTGAATTGCTTATTTTTGATTTTTTTTGTGTTTTTAGAACTGAAGATGAATGTAAAACATTCGAAACTAGTTTTCAATAAAAATAAAATTATAGAAGTGCAAAATAATTTATCAATCCCTAATTAGATCGATCCTTCTAAACCAACATGCGGATGTCAACTAAGTAACTAATGGCTAAAATGTTTACTTCTTGATTTTTGGTTTATTATTTTCAATAATAGACCTTTGGAATCGACCAAAGAAAATTTTTTTGTAACCCCCCCTCAAAATTTGAGGTTTTACGTTTCAACATACGTAAAATCCAAATATCGAATAAAAAAAAATCCGTCCGTCCGCCGTCCGCCGTCCGCCGTCCGCGGCTTTTCTCCGAGACTACTGGACCGATTTTCTTGAGATTCGGTACCAAAGTCACAGGTCACCCCGGGATGATCCTCGGAACTCGACATTATAATCCGTCTGTTTGTTTCAAAATGGCGGCCGATTAGAGATCTCATAAGTCCATAACTCGGTCATTTATAAAGATAGAGAGAAAATGTAAGGTGTTTTGGAATCAGCTTAACGAGACATGAAAAAAAAAAAAAAAAAAAAATCTGTATAATTACCGATTAAATATCTAATAAGCCCATAACTCGGTCATTTATAAAGATAGAGAGAAAATGTAAGGTGTTTTGGAATCAGCATAACGAGAAACCCAAAAAAAAAAAAAAAAAAAATTGAAAAACAAAAAATCTATAATAATTGCCGATTAAAGATCTTATATACCCATAACTTGGCCATTTATAAACATAGAGGAGAAATGTAAGGTGTTTTGGAATCAGCATAACAAGGCATTAAAATAACAAAAAAGAAAAAAGAAAAAAAACGAAAAAGAAAAAAATCTCTATCTGTAAATGCTTTTGGTTTATTATTTTCAATAATACACCTTTGGAATCGACCAAAGAAAATTTTTTTGTAACCCCCCCTCAAAATTTGAGGTTTTACGTTTCAAGATACGTAGAATCCAAATATCGAATAAAAAAAATCCGTCCGCAAAAATTTTGCTTGGTGCTTTTATTGTATTTAAACGAAAGCTAACGAAAATCCCTACAATACGAACTAGAAATCACCTAAATCGGACCATTATTAGCTGAGATATAGCTTTCTGAACTTCGTTTTTATTTTTTCCTAGTGAAGTGCACATCAAATATTTCCTCTGTATCATTTTACATCACAGCCTACTTGCATAGACGCAGTTTTTTTAATTAACACAGTTCGGCACTCTCACGGCGGACATCTTGTGACAAGCTTCAAATTTCTTTTCCTTTGGTACCTACTGCTTCATATTTTTTACTTTGACAGAATAGATATTTTTGTGGAATAAATAAGTGGAAATAATAAACCATTGTGTAATAATTTGCAGCGTTTTTATTTTAGTTGTTAAAATATTTTTAATTACACCTACTTTTCTAGGCAAGCTATATTAATAAAGTAAAATAAAATAAATATAACCTCTTCCATTTACCCAGTAAACTTGACATCCAGTAACTATGAATATTTAAATTACCAGAAATTAAATCATAACAGTATATTATACATTTTTTTACTTTTTAATTAAACGAAAAAAACAACATGATTTAAAAATATACCACAAAAGGTCTGTTTGAAGAATCTTTAACCAGTAGACCTCCCCCTATCAACCGGTCAAACTATTCGTTGAATAATTGGATACTCTCTCAGATCTGGGAGCATTAGGAGCTGGATGGTGCAAAAGGACATTGGAAGGGAAGTTAAAAAATAATTGTGAAGGACTCGTTACCGAATAAAGGCTGCCAACCGTCGCAGTCAGCAGTCAGCAGAGATCATTAGGGCTGCCACACATTTTTGACATGGCCTAAATACTGCCTACGTTGGCCTAACAAGCCGCTGCTCCTGCAAGTCGTTCCTAGCCAGGCACTGTCGACAATTAGGGCACTGGGTAATTGATAGGGCTTTCTATAAAGGTCCAGATATATTGGACTGCTGTCCAATTGATGAGATATCTCATCAATCAATCACTATACAATATAAATACACTTTTTTTTTCCTCTTCATTTTAACTGTTTATCTAAATACAGCTCTCTTCACTGCATGGTATTATATAAGTATTTTTTTTCTTTTGTTCATTTTAATATTTCAATTACACTCTCATCCCTCACATATTTCTCTTTTCCAGTGATCCTTCATATAATACTTATTTATAAATGAAAACATTAAAAAGCTAATCGAATGTTAACATTTTAAACATACAGAGTAAAATTGGTGCAATAAACATATAAATAAAGATAATAATTAATAAATTAATAAAAAATAACATACCAACTATGAATTATATTATTAATAATACCCACTGATGTTATTGCAACAGTTTTGCCTGGTGAAATTTCACAAGTCAAATAGAGAAATCATCACTGAAAACTATCTTTTAAAACGAAGGATTTTATAATGGAAATAATTTTCTTCTAAGTCGTAACTTGAAAGATAAAAGCAGAGACGGTGCGTTTAGAACAGTAAAATCTTTTATTGCCACCAGATATCCAAGGTTGGTCTTATGAATATTCGAGCGCATGCTCGAAACCCTCCTGGTATACAAGAATTGGAACAGAGATACGAGAACCATTACCGCACCGTTGGATGTGGTTGATGATTCTGTATGCTGTAATTATGGCAGCGGCAACGGTACAGTTATTTAGGGCATTATGGAGAATGTGATCTCGTTATGGAGCAAACGATGAAAAAAGATAACGGGAAGAATTATTGAGGTAACAATAATGATGTTAAATATTCCTTAAAAAATTCTTGAGCGCAACTTAAATTGAGGAGTTGAGAGTCTAAATCCGACAAATTTCCCATTCCCAATTAATTAAAGCATAATTTTTTTTTTTATCCTTAACCCCAATTTTAAAATTTTTGTATAGTAATGCAAAGGATCAATATACTTTTACTGTATCTTAGATACATTTCAAGATTTTCTATATTATTTATTTTATGATTCCAGGTTTTTCTCTTTATAAATTTTGATACTCCAACTTTAGATTATTTATACAATATTCTCTTTAATTTTCTAAATTATTATATAATGTTTTGTGAATTGTGAAATATTATTCATTATTCCTTTGTTCTATTGTTTAGGTGATTTAAAAGATTTTTTTGTTTTTTAATCTTCCCCAGTTTCACAATTTTTAGTAAAAATTACAAAGGCCAACAAACAATTTTTTTTAAAGCCTTTTTAACTTTAATAGTTGATATTTATAGATTTTTATGTGCTGAATCTAAATCTGGCCTTAGTTTTTTTTTATCACCCATATTTTTCCAGCAATATGCTTTATATTATATAGTATAAATTCCTATCTAAACCCCTATACGGTATACGGGGGAATTAATGAAACACTATGTTAACTCATAAGCATGGTTTGTATTTACAGGATCTACAAGGTTTTTGCGTAGAATGTTCATCTCATCAGGTTTTAAAGACTTTCTCACAGGCCAGTTCTTTCTGCACCAATGTTGATCCCTAGCCCTCTCTACTGTCCCATTCACACAAGAAACATGGAAATTTGGTAAAACCACCTTCCTGACCAAGGAGCATGCATGTTATTTTTAAATCGCCACATATCATCCAACAATGAGCAGAATAGCCTATTCGATTTATGACTGTTTCTAGGTTTTCATAGTTTTCTTTATAATCACAATTCTTAAATTTTAATATCATATTTGGATTCAGCACCCTAGAAACTATAGGAGTAAGGTATTTTCAATACAAAAGTTTTTTCATCGTTGACCTGTGTTACCAATGAAACATTTTTCAGGATGGGTTTATTTAACTTTATTATTTAGAATCACCTGCAATCTGTAAAATCAATTATTTTATTCAATATTTTCTTTTTTCCCGCATTGTTATTGGGCCATCAGTCTTTCGTTTCTTTTTTATTTTAAATGTTTAACTTGTGAATAAGTTATAGAGAATCCGAAATCTTTTACAACATTAAATCTAAACCTTATATTAATGCATGATTCAAAAAGCAAAACTTTAATAAACTTTATCATTACAAGTTTGTTCTTTATTTTAATCTCATACTCATAAATTCTTTCTTATTTGTTAGTTTAAATTAACAACAAAAGGCCGATTTTTTCCCACCAATTTGTTGAATATTTAACATGAGTTTATGTTGATTTCTTATACATTGACCAAACGTTTCTTAGTCTTAGATATTACGTCTTATAACTCGAGGAGCAAGGTACGTAAATAGTAAAGCTTTGTACAGTGACGTTCTACAAAAGTATAGCATGAATATAAATTAATCGGCTGTGTAAGAAATTAACAACATAAATAACTCCAACAAGACGGATTTAAGTAAGCACAAAAATGTTTAACAAGGTACTTTATTCTTTTTTTTTGTTTTAAGGAGATTGCAATAAAAAGTTTTCTTTAAGCTGCTTTTGATTGATGAGGTTTTTCATGAGATTAGACGATTCTTTCCATAGGATTTACAATTCAAACACACTACAGAGCATTGGTGAAGGGTTTTTTTGCTCTTAAACAAAAATAAACAGATAACAATAAAAAAGCTTATAAAAAAATGTAGTTGATAAAAAAAACCAAACTAATAAACTAGATAAATTATTTTTTCCTCTGATTTAATTAATAAAAACATTTCCCCGCGAAATCACATCAAATTTCCTAAAACTTTTCTACATAAATTATTGAATAGAAAATCGCTTAAATGTTTGACAAACGAGGTACTAATGATCCGGAAAAATCCCTAATGCACATCCGCGCTGACAAAAATAGAGGAAATTGCCCGAGTGCGTTGATAAGAAAAACCAGGAAACTGAGAGCGTTTAGTTTTCCATTAATCACAATCCTTTCGGTGTCAGAGATGGTTTTTCTTCCCAATTTTCTATTTTTATCCTTTGTTACTTTCTGCCTATGTGTTCCTTGTCAGGGGAGGAGTGCGGTAATAAACAGACAATAATACTTTTTAATTTATAGAATATTTTAAAAATAATAATTAATTTTATTCACAGAATAAAAATAAAAATGCTGAAATAGTATTTAAGTATGCAGAAAAATGTCCGCGAGAAATGAAAACCGAATGGAACTATACGATAAAATCTTCAAAACTTTCAAGATCCAAGACTCAGGTAACTTTCAGCATGCTGGCAAAGGAACCTTTCGACGACAGGTTGAAGGTAAATTTCATTCTTTCGTTATTAAAGATGTAATTTCAACCGTGAAATCAGTGTGTTGCGTGTTATTTTTCAGTATTTCCAATGTAAGTTTCTTATTTTTATAAATTTTGAAAAACAAGCAGTAAGATTTCTCAGCAAAGCTCACTTTGGTATCCTCGAATATATTCATATCTATACATAAGTGATCTCAATATATCTACAAGGCCGGAGCGTGGTATTATACTTGTATGTGCAAAAAATGTAAGGTAACGATAATCACATTTCAGTAAAAAAAAAAAAAAAAAAAATTATATGAGATACATATTTTTTAACTATACAGGAAATGAAGTGGACATGAAAATTACTTTATATTAATTAAGTACAGTTTATTTATAAAACAATAAAAGTAATAATACATGGGAAAAAAAACACGTTGGGCTTTAATTTTTGCACATTCCACTCTCAGTTCGCTAATATTGATTGATTGTGCAGCATCATTTTCTATTGAAATAAATGCCAATCCATTAATCATATTTCCTAATTCATACTTGATCGCAGGTAATTCTTAATTATCTTCATTGGGGAAATTTTCCTTTACTCTAAGCAACTGAAACTGATTAAATCAATAAAACTCTCAAAGCAATCAGCTATGCAGGAAAAATTCTTCTAGGTTGTGGTTGTAAATCCTCTGCGAACCGTCTCTGGCGCTCATATGCCGTTAATTCTTTGGGACAACAATTTCACCTTTATTTATAGCTCTTCAGCTTCATTGTTTTCATTTTCTTTATTAGTTATTGCATTTTCTAAGGATTTACACTTTTTTTTTTAATGATGTTTCTATTATTTTATCACTCTCTTTATTTTTGTAGGGTACTATAAAATGATTAAAAAAAAATCTTTGAAGCAATTGCCGTTGTGGACAAAATATCGAAAAATTTCGTTTAAAACTTTATTTTTGCATCAACAGGCTCAGAACGACTACGTAAAAATGCACCGGATAGAAGCTACTTCTCTAAGCTTTTGTCAGTAATTTTTAATAGGAGAATTTACCATCTGCTTTTTATATCTTGTGTTTTTTTAATTACAGCGCCTATATGCAAGGCGCAATTCGAACATTTGTATGCATAGTTTTTATTTTTAGTTTTTTTTCTAAATATTTTAATAATTTAAAAAGTTTGTTCAGTTGGTAACTATAATTACTGCTGCAACAACCAAGGCAAATAAAAAATGATTAGGAATAATCTTTCTTTAACTCCTTTACATTTACACTTACATTTACATGCTAGCAAAGAAAACCACTGATCACAAAAAATCACTTGGTTTTCCAACGTCTAACGTTGGTTAAGAATGACAAAATAGGAACAAACTTCAGGATAGACTCTACCGTTATTTTTGTAGATATGATTTAGATTATAGCCATTTACCACTATTTTGGCAATTGTTAAAAAATGTGTCACTCTCAAAAAGTTAAAAAAAAAATGAAAATGCATTTGCAAAGTTTCATTACTCATTGACTTGATGACCCCGGCCATTTTCACTGAAATTTAAAATCCTACTCATTTATAATGTTTCAATATTTTTATGCATTCAAATTCTGATAAGACCGTTTTTGAGATTAAAAAAAAATATATATGTATATATTTAGTCTGACATAATGGTGGCCATATGGACCAATGGAGGCTGGAAGCCAAATTTCTTCCACTTCGTGATAACTAGTTTGTGCACAGCCATGAAGACAAAGATGAAGAAGGTGATGCATCGACTTGCGACTGACTCTAACTTCACCGCGGGGTGTCCGATAAGAAAGGTAATTGATATTTTAATTAACTATTGCATTCATAGAAAATATTGTTGAATAAGTGTCGTATACTATGTAATTTTAGGGTCTATTACGAATGAATAACTTCGTGGTGGACATGAAGGACTACGGCAGTTATCCTGTTCTACCGTATTCCAAACTCAGAGTGACAACAATGATATTGAGAGGAAACGTAAGACTTGTCTGCACCAACAGCTACCTTGATATTGAACAAGTTGTCTGAGCTAACTGTGGAAAGCGTTTCATGAGTAAAATTTTATTGATGTTCGACAACTTTAAAAAAAGTTTCGAAAGCAGAAAATCGAATACAAGATTATACCAAATTTCTTCTTCTTTTTTCTCTTTTTTTTTTTTAAAATATCATTCCAATAGAAGTGAAACATCAAAAAATTTTAGTTATGTTTTAATTATAATTTTAATCGAATTCTTAAAGAGATTTCTGTAAGAGTAAACTTCTTAACGGACACTAAAAACTTATCCATAATGCGGACATTGAAAATAAACTAAATAGAAAAACATAATACAAAAAACAATGGTCTATAATTTAAAAAAAAAGAATCAGAGAAGAAAAAATAACCAGAGAGAGATAATTTAGAATAGTAAAAACTAAACAAATTAATGAAATAAATATGTTGGAGATAAACAGTGATTTAAATTATTATAAAGATTTTTAAAGAGAAAATATCTATTTATAAGTACAAGGAAGATATGGTAGAAATAGACGCTCCTATACAAACTTATTTTCTAATATTTATGATTTAATTCTAATTGCTGACATTGATGATGGGGTTTGGGGTCTTTGAGACGTCAAAATATGGAAATGAAGAGTGTGCTATAAACAATAAAATGGAAGCCCAAGTTCACTACAAATTAATAAAATATAAGGTGATGGTCTTTTTTCTATGAAAACTGATTGTATTACAATTGCGAATCTCAACAAATAGATACACAGCTGCATGCATGCGATATTAGAATTGTAATACCTTCATAAGCAGTACATAATATTGATATATCAAAAAAATTAGCCAAATTTTCTCGATTGCAGAAATAGGCCAAGTGATGGTTCATTCAAATCTCTAAACACTCCTCTTTCGATTAACTGAAACAGGATTAAGGATCCCAGCTGCTTTCACACTCTGATTTTTGACTTGCATAAACTCTAAATAAATTTAGAGATTCAATATCTCTTTCAGCAAACATAACTGATGTGCAAGCTGCTAATATGACGTTAGTTTCGATCTAGAAGTACAAGATGTTTAGTTAGATTTTTTAAACGAAACTTCCTTAAAACACTTGAAAACATACATTAAGTGATAATTTCATTGTATTTTTTTTACGATTTAGTTGATAGCTGTATGGTGAAGAAGCTGCAATAGGAATATATAGCTTGGATCCTGGAGGAATGCCAAGCAAACATATGTGTATTTAACAGAATATTAATATATACAGGTATATTCCAGGAATCAATTGAATAATTTATAGGATCATAACACAAATGTACAGTATGACAAATATAAAATATATTAATAGGACTATAATAATAACCATTTTAAATTATATGTCGTTGAATACATCTGCAGATCATTGAACAAAGAAAATACTTTTCCATTTACTTAATAAATCGCCAGCGTATGCACCTGACATTTTATCCTTTACCACTACTACTTGCAAAGGTGCTAAGTTGGCATGACAATTCAAAAAGATATCAAAGAAACAAGAGTGAAAACTATTTTTTTTTTTACTTTCCCCCAGTCTAATGAGTTCTCCAATTATGATTTAATCACGGTATGTTTTAAAAGTACTGATGTTAGTTAATTTTAGCTTTCATAAAGAGCTGCTCTGATATCTGTTGAAAAACTTTCTTTGTACGTAGAGACGATAACTACTTTACTACAAAATAAATATAATTAATTTGAAACTTACAAAAATCGGTATTAATTTTTTCAATTCAATATTATCAGCCATGAAATAGCAACCGGGAAATTTTCTAAGATTGTTAAAAAGGAGCCGATTTATGAATCTATTATAATACAACTCTCATTTGTAGAATAACATCAGCGAGTCGCGTGTATTAGCTATAAATCAAAAATTAATATTAATAAATACAATTTATAGTCGATTTAAAAATAATTAATCATTTTTATTTAATTTAAAAGCTCTTGGTTTATCATAATGAATAATAATGTGGTATGAGAAACAATATTATTCTTTCGGCTACTAAGTTATATCTATCATTTACGAGAAACTATGTTTATTTCTATTTTATTTTAACACAAGGCGGAGGGTTTTGCTATTTTATGCAGCCGTTAATTATTACCTAATTAATGTTCCTTACTAAACAATTACAATATCAGATTATAATCGAATGCATTGCTATTAATAAATCCAAATAAAAGTTATTCATGATATTTTATTTTATTTGCAATAATAAAATTCTTAAAACAATATTAGAAAAACACCGACTGTCCTAAAGATTAAATTACTAAACAATGAGATGAGAATGTGGCAGGCAATGCAGAAAGTAATTACAAGAGACTGGCAGGAAATGGGTGAGAGTGTGGTCAGTGTGAGGACCTGTCAGAATCCTAAGCTCGGTAGCGGGCACTTATCTCCACTCCCACATGAATTTTAATCAGAGCTAGGGGACACGCGGCTGGGGTTGGTTTTTGCTCTGTATCGGTAGGCTCTTGCTACAGTTGTAGCAACACATTTCCCCAAGCAATATAATTTCATTTAATTTTAAAGTTGATTTTTATAATAGTAAATGTCTATTCCTGGTTAAAACATCTTCCGCCACTGCCTATATTGCAAGACGTCTTCTTTTTCAATGACAGATGTCTTGACACCAAATATCGATAACATCAACAGAAAAACAAATACAAATGTTTAACAGGATCAAATAACAAAGCCAAATCATCTCATTTGAATAATAAGTAGCACCATTCGTATAATAAAGGTACAACTCAACTGTTGTTGGAAAATCATATTTAAACATTTTTTTTTCTACCCTTTCGAATGCTCTCTTATTACAACACACTTAACATTCGTAATACCCAACGAACAGGTATTACGAATGTTCAGTGTGTTCAAATGAGAAGGTATTCAAAAGTGTATTCAAAAAATTGTATATATGATTTTCGAAAAATTCCTTATTTTGATATGTACCCTTATGCTACGATAGATCACCTTAGATGACTTGCCAATTGCGATAGACAAATTTTGAAAAATTTTGGTTGATCAAAATGTGTTAAATTTTTTAATGTGTTAAATATGTTGCTCTGATGATCATTCAATGACTCAATGGAATTTAAAACACGAACCTGTCTAAAATTTTCAAATTCAAAATTTTAACCGTTACGGTCTTGACAATTAATGTTATGGGGCTCTCAACTTCTGTTTCTGATCTGATTTGCAACGAATTAAAAAAGGCTTTTCTTATTACTCATATGAAAAATTGACACTAAGGCTGTTGACATTAATATAATCATAAATGTGGGGAATGATGAAAAAGAAAAAAAATTTAAACCAGAAAAAGTACAATTATACCATCAGAAATTTTTATTACAATTATATTTTTAATTATCGATTTGTCTGTTCCAATTATGAATAATAAACCTTAATGAAACACAATAACTAAAACGTCAATCACGTAACAAAAAAATTTGGTTGGGATTTTGGTCATGGAGCTTCTTAAAGAATGATCCCAAGCCGGAAACCCAGGTTAATATTTCCACTCTAGATATTGAAAATCCAGGAGATTTCATTTTGCTTAAGTTACTGGCAAACAAACGTTGGTACACACGTTTATTACCCTAAATTCTTATTTTAGATCCTTAATTTCAGGAAGTTAGTCCTTAATTCCATCATTCAAGATGGAAAGCTACTGGAGAAAGGCCTAATTTAAAAAAAAAAATGCCACGAGTTTTAACCAGAATTCACATTTCTCACATAATTTATAAAATAGCCAATCAAGATTCGGTGCGGTTAAGGTACTGACATTTTTGGCATTTTCAACTTTCCTTCGGTCGCGTCTCGTTTTGTAACACGACCGGTCGCGCCCCGAACTGAGGACGGGTAAACTCCACTCGATAGCCTTATATTTCCAAAAAAAAGAAAAATATAAATTTTTATTCATATGTATTTTAAGATAAAAATATCAAGAATATAATTGTGAAAACGGACGCCTTTCTTTTTTTTGTTTAGCCGCAATTAATTTTTTTTCATGAAAAATGTGTTACAGTTGACCAAATATGTGCTGCGTATTTTATTTTGATTTGCTCGCAATGTAGAGAAGATTATCTGAGAATTAATTAGCTATGCATTTTTCAGCCATTTATTTTACCAGCTGATTATATAAGTTAGTTTTTTTTTTTTTTTTTTTTTTTAGAAGATTGTTTATTTTAAAATTCGATCCCCTTCTCGCTATAAATTTGAAAATGGTTCATCTAATATTTCTGAGATTTCTCTGCCCTAGTTCAAAAGTAGCATCTCAAAAAATATTAATTCAGAGATATGCACGTATTTTTAGCAATCTATGTAGTTCAACATTGTAATATCTATCTATATAAAAATGTGAAAAAATCAAGTTAAAAAAAAAATCGATATATTACAAAGAATACATGTATATCTCAATATGAACGCTTTCAGCTTTCAGCTTTCAGTGCCAACCGAAAGTATCGTTTTATATTATTTTTTTTTTATATTAATTTATTTTGAAATAGATTTCTCACAAGACAAATATTAAGACATCATCACATACACTATACACTATATACCATGCACCACATATAATATAATTATAATATTATGCAATCATTTAGTATATCATCTGTCGTTGGCTCTTTTCGTAAATGTTACGAGCAACGATATATCGTCCTTGGCAGTAAACATGTTAAACTGTTTTGAGATATACTGTTAAACTGGGGTAGCTATATGTGCACTTCAAAGTTAGGTTCACTGGTTTGTATAATATTTGAACAATTGGACTAAATATACCACAATCCTGGTATTAAAAAAAATATAATAATTTACAATCTATATATTATTAATACTAATTCATTATCATTTCTGTTGTTAAGGTGTGTGCTTATGGAATAGCTTAGTTGATAAAACAAACAGTTGGGAAATTCGCTTCCTAACTTGTTTTCCTAATAAAAAGTGACCAAATCCATTTTATCAACAAAAATAAATTAGAGATATTATAGCCAGCTATATTTCACAACTGTAGGGAAAAAACGGCATCAGGATTCCAGGTCGTCTCCGAGAAGTCTTAACGAGTGGGATTAATCATAACAGAAAGCGGCGATTTTCTAGCCAAGGGTGAGGAGATCTCTTGCTGTATATCTCGAGATCGTGAGTCAGTCCTAACTGATTTTATATCACTCAGCAGCCAACCCCAACCGATCGCTGCACCGGCCCCCTGGCTTCATCATAAAACAAACATTAGCCAGTCGAGGCAGATCAATCCCCTTCATCTGTCATTACTGTCCACATCCACTCCCCATTTGTAAGTGATCTGCAACATTAAACAGTCCTCTCTCTATTATAATGGCCTTCCCTTATGCAAACAGTGAGCAACGAACCTGTACTCGAATATTAACTAGTGAATCCTGGTTGTCGAGTCGTTCCGAAAATATTATGTTTTGAAATTTTAATATTTATTCGTCTATATCCGTGCCCTTCGGAAAAAACTAGATGCATCATTTTTTTTTTCTCTCAGAGCAACAGATCATGCCCAAAATTTCGTATTTAATTTTACTTTGATCTGAATTAAACTACGATATCTAATCTTAGATTGGACACCACTTCACTATCGAAGACATAGCCTAATTAGCGCAGTTGTGATGAAGAAACTTTACCATATTAGGCCCTGTTAGGTACTTGTTCAGGCCCAGGTGGATCATAGTATTTTTCAATCTTTCACATCATTTGTAGTCTGCAACTCTTCGCAAGTAGAGCATTTCTTAGGATTGACGGTTGCTCAGGGACGTCACCATGACAGAGGTTGGTGATCACTATCTTCATTCGAAAAGAATTTTTGGAATAGTAGGATTTTCTATCTGCTGCCGTTCTCCCATTTAGTTCAAGATTAAATTTTCCATCACAACTCATATTGACTGCAGGATATTTAAAGTTGTCCACTATTTTTATTTGGACACTATAAACAACTATGAATTCATACTTCATTCGTACATGTTTTCGTCTTATCAGTTTTTTTAATGTTTCTTTTTGCTTTACCGATTCTTCCCACCTAAAATCGACCATTTTCTGACGTCTTCATGAGATGAACGAAGGAAATTTTCACCTCGATGTATAAATATATGAAATACAATAGTAGACAATAAATTTTAAAATACATGTTAGGATAAATAGAGAATTTCCATTCAATTAGCTCCGTTTTAGGCTCGAGTATGATGAGACAGTAAAAAAATGCGACTTTTTTTTTTTAAATCAATGAGTTTTCTCCAGCAGAGAAGTGACTATTAAAGAATGATGAATTACTGGACAAGATGCACAGCAGGGTGGAGTGCACTGATGGGATGGTCCATTAACCAAATCCAAGGGTCCACCCTCTCACCCCTCCCCCTCTCCTCGACCTTTTATAAGAGTGACTAACTGTTAACTGCGCTCTGGTCTTAGTCACTCATTAGTGCTGAGTTATTGCCAAGGGTACTCTTGTCTTGTCTGCAGCAATCAGCAAGGCATCTCTACAGCTCCTCGAACAATTGTTCGGATTTAATGGTTTCACTAGTTGCGAAGTTTAAAAGTAATTATTTTATAATTATTGAACATATTTTAAATATAATTATGTACTTCACGATGTTGCTGTAATACAAGAAAGAAGAATGTAATCTATGATTCCCAGGCATGTGAAAATCATTTGGACTAAAATAGGCAAGCAGATGAATTATCTTACACCAGTAAGGTTGGAACTCCTCAAAAAAACCTAATCAAATACCGGCCGAAAATTTGTTTTAAATTTCTCCCCAAAACACAATCTACGTACGCGCCTGACATTTTTACTCCAACATTTTTAACTCGTCAACAATGACATCTGAAAAATAAAAAAAAAATAGAATTACTTTGTATTATTTATTTTCTAATAGCTATCTAGACAGATAACAAGGCATAGAGTACACTAAAGTCCGTATAAAGAAAATTTAACTAAAAAAATTTAAAATATCATTTATATGCCTATTAGTAAATGATCAAATATTGGCATATAAAGACTAGATCCAAAGTCATAAATTGAAGTGAAATGAGCAGATGATGATCGCCTAATGAGTGCCTACTATAAAATGTTTAACTTAATATAATAGATATACGTAACTATATAAGTTATACACATACATATGTATACAAATGCGTAATGTACACTAATTAGGTTTCAATTTTTATACATTTAATCACTGTTTTAACAATCACTTAAAATTATAAACATGCAAAAGAATTATATTCATAATTAACAAATAAATCTATTGTGTTAGTTTAATTCCATAAACAGACCTTGTTGGCTGAAGTGGTATACTGCTAATAAGAACCTTAATTAGCTAGTCAGACAAAAGAAGGCAATAGCGAAAATTAAGTACATATGGCTCAGTGGAGATAGAGCCAGTTGTATGCAGTTTGACGGTTACCCGATGGTGATCATAAGTAAGCCAAGTGACCTAGACGTGTTCAGCTGAACCCGGTATGCCGTCATCACAGTACTTACTGATTTTTTTTTCTATCCAAGATTTTTTTTTGTACCAAACATATTTTATTTTTATTTGTATTTTTTTTACTATTTTAGTTCAAACGAGTGTTTATTTTATTGGAATACTTATCTTTATCTATTTATTTATTTTAATTTTGATCAGAGCTATCTTTAATTTTTCTCATTCTGCAATCTAATCTTTTAATTTAATTTAATGAAAATTTATTTTAAAACATATCAAACTGGCACTTCATTACTCTACTTACTTAAAATTTTATTTTATTTTTGCATTCCATCTTAAAACGGAATAAAAAAATTTGTCACATCCCATTCCTCTACCTCGATCCTTTTTCCTTCAATTCCACGTCCCAACCACTCAGTCATGACTAATATCCTGGATTCCTGCCACGTCTATGCGCGATTTCTTATTGCCTACTATGAATGAATTCCAACAATATTTCCTCGATGATTTTTATCATATGGACCATTCTACTAGAAAGCAACAATTTGATGTCCAGAACGTTTTCTAAGCACCAGTATACTTTTTCGAGTTGAGATTTTTTCTTATAATTGTATCTCGCTTTATCTAGATTCCCTTCTTCCATTTTTCCAATTAATCAATTTTATCAATAGAAAGAATATGTTTGAACGGGCCAATTCGTCATTCCTCGTCTGTGTCTAGACCTGCTCTTTCCAACTTTCATGTTCTAAATGATGGTTTTCCAAGGTTAATCGAGTAGTTGCGCTCTCATTACACCTCGGTATATCTCTTAAGATTTAATCTCAAAGGTTTTCATAATTTTATGTGAATTCATCTCTTATATGTGATTTATGTGAAATTGAAGAGACAAACATGTTTGCCCAGACTTGTTGCCAATGTCACTTGGTCCTCGATATTTTTCGATTTTTGGTTGTCATAGATTTTTTTTTCTCGCCAATTCTTTTTCGTCTTTGGTTTGCCGCTGATCTCAACTGTCCAAAACACCAACCGGAAGTTTGTTTCAGTAGCTAACACGGCGCCAGCGTGCAATTATTAAGTCTCGATCGTGATTGCCCAATTATCCCTCGATGCAGGTTATATGTGTAATGCTCAAAAATATTTTTTCTCTTTTTTTGTGTGGTAGAGTAAAGTTAAGAAAAACAGGAAAATCCTAATTTTACCGTCTTGTCCCCGTCCGTTTTTGTTCTATAAACCGACCGGGAATAACGAAATGAACAGCGGAGACACTAATAATTATTTTGATGGAACTTTTGAATATTAACGCTGCTGTTTGATAATAAAGCAAGTTGTCAGCATAAAATACACAGGGATTGAAATCAACTCTCATTTTTCTCTCCTAGTGGATAAAAGTCATGTTTTGGTTATTTTATTTTAAATAAAATAATAAAAGTCTAAGTAAAATTTATATTATTTGAGTATAAATACTAAGGTTTTTCGAATATTTACCAAATTGAGGTCCATTGCTGAGTTATCAAAGGTGCTGATTATGAAAATGTTATCGATTTTAAGATCGCGTGATCACGTATCTATATATTTTAAAATTTCGGATTTACTTAATATTGAAATCCACTATTAGGTTATTGGAAATGATGATTTTGAAAATACTGTCGATTTTAATATCGCATACTCACATATCGATTTATTTCAACATTTCTGATTTCCTTGATATAGAGACCCATTATTAGGCAATCGAAGGTGCTGATAATCAAAATACTATCGATTTTAAGATCGCGAAGTCCCATATCGATTTATTTGAACACTGCGGATATTATCGAAATCGAATCACATTATTGGATTATCGGAGACATTTTTTATGAAAATACTATCGAATCTAAAACCGCACGTTCGTATCTCAGTTTATTTAAGCATTGCGGATATTATAGAAATCGAGCCCCATTATATTGGACTATTGGGGACGTTTCTTTAAGGAAATACTATCGGTCGCACGCTCGCTTATCTTAGATTTTTCGATATTTAATTCCATCATTGTTATTAATTATCCATTTTTACATATATAAACGATATCTGTATAGAAAAATTCTGTAAAAGTAATAATTAATCGAATGACTAGAAAATTCGATTAATTATTAGCTAACTAATGCACGCTCACTATATCGACAAAACTGCACCTCCGATACTCGCCATCAGCATAGAACAAATCTTCAAGCTAAAATAAATCATAAATGACCGTGGAATGTTAAAATAGATACCAATTTCACAATCAGCACTTTCAATAGCCCAATCCTGGACCTCAATATCGAGTATATCCGATGTTAAAATAAATCGATACGGAAGTGCTCGAACTAAAAATGGATAGTATTTTCATAATCAGCACCTCCGATGACCTAATAATGGGCCTCAACATCAAGGAAATCCGAAATGTTAAAATGAGTCGATATGTGAGCGTGTGATTTTAAAATCCATACTTTTTTCATAATCAGTACCTTCGATAACCCAACAATCAACTTCACTATGGAACTAATGGAAAACCTTAATATCTATACTTAAGTAAAAAATATTTAACCTAGTCTCTTATTATTTGATTCAAAATATAAAAATCAAATCGTGACTCTCCGGTACCATCATAACTTTTCCACATTAAAGCGGCTAAATTACCTTCTTCACCTGTTCTCATCCGCAGCTTTTGACAGATCTTTCCTCATCCGATCCTCATCCTTAATGGAATACCATTCCTCCATCTATTCCTCACTCCAATACACTTTTCACCTTTAAATATCGTCTGAAGCGAGATGTGTTTCACCGGGAGAAGAATCTGTGGTCATCACCGGGTTCACAGATCAGCGCGAAAGATGTGCTACAGAGTGACTGGCAGCATCCAGAGTACATTTGTGGAGATTGGCTTGGATATAAATCCTCGGATAAGTGTGGGCAGCGACATGAATAAAGGAGAGCAACGCTTGGATATTCCCTTGAGAATGGATATGGCATCCAAACATGGAAACATGGAGATATCATTAAGTAATTAGTATGCTCATTCTTGAGAGAGGTAAAGTTCAAAGAAGATTCGGCAACAACGCTAAACGAAAACTTAAATAAGCTAGTAGCCTCTTGCTTGCTCAAGCCCGAGCAAAAGCTTAATATTGTCAACCAATATCTGTTTTCGGGTTTTACTTATCCTCTTCACACAACGCCCCTCACAAAGCTACGTCCTAATACATCAGAAAGAATCAACACCATCATTCGCAGGCGTGTAAAGGCCATTAGTAGATTCCCTGCGAACACCTACACGGGGATATTGTAGGCTCCGAAGAGGTATCGAGGACTAAGATTGATCCGCTACTAATGAGGGATTCTCTACAGGACTGGTCCATTGCCCAGCGACTGTCAAATGTGCCGAGATATTGGGCGTTGATCGGGAAAATCGGGATATGAGAGGTGCAACTGCAGGTGGCAGGGCATTGGCGTTCGCCATTTTAGAGAGACCCCGAAAGCGAACAGATACTTTTTTGAGAAGCAAATACTTTCCGAATGGTCGAATGCCCTGAAAGTGAACATCAATTATGCACCCCTGCGTGGAGTCCCAAGTGTCAGCGGACAGCTTAGAGAAGTTGGGTCCCTCTGTAGCAAATGCAACAGAGCCTGAAACACAAGCAAATGTACTGGGAAAATGCCCCAACAACTCCCTCCCCATAATACTCCGTCACCATAAAGTATGAATTAATGAGGCTCCAAAGAGAGAGAGACTTTGCCTGCTTCGAAGGGGTTTACTGCAGAGATACGGATGGATCCACGCGATTTGCTGACATCGTAACTTTCTAAAACACAGGTAAATCAGCAATCATTCTGGATCCAACTGTAAGATACGAAAGTAATAACCTTGACCAGGCAAGTAAAGTGGATAGGCAAAAGAAAGAAATTTATTGATAAGTCTTTTCTCTTTATTGATAACTCTTTCCTTTAGGAAAGACTGAACGTGAGAAGCTTTCGGTTCCGAGCTATACCAACTGCAACAAGGAGCTTCATGGGGGATCTTGATGTCGATATTAAGGAAGTAGCAAGACTGGCCGATAATATAGTTCTTGATTCCCTGTAAATCATCATCCACCACCACATGCATGGTACCCAATGAAGTGCAAGGGCCATGAAAGGTTAAATGGTTGGGTATGGATATATGTTTTTGTTTTTTCTATGTTTGTAAATAGTTATTAAATGTTAAGGTTTTAATTATATTTCATACTAATGTGCGAAATTGTATTCATTTAATATAAGCATACATTTTTTATAAATCAGAGAGTTTTTAAATTATACTTATTAATAAATTATATAGAGATGTAAAAGGTTTATAAGAGTTAATGCTTAAAGGAAAATTATATGAAAACCGCTAGGGGAGGAAAAAAAATAATAAAAGAAAAAAAGAGAAAAAAAAAACTGTTTATATATATATATATATATATATATATATATATATATATATATATATATATATATTGTTTTATTATTTATGAAAGTGTATATAAATGAATAAATGGTTTGAATGATTTTCTTATGGGTTATGATAGGTTTGAATAAATATCTTAACTATCTTATATATTTATAAGTTGTACAAATTGTCACTGTGATGATGTTGGTAAGCATACAACAGTGTGTATAGGAAACTAATACAGTTGGACAGCAACTGTTTGATAATAAAGTGTTTCTCTCAGGTTGATTCCCTTATTCATCTTTATTTTACTCAAAGGCTCTAAAGCTCAACTATATTGCCTGTAATGTTATTCTAAAAAGGCATGTCTCTTAATATAAATAATAAAGAATAAATAAAGAATTTATTATTATCAAATATGGTAGCTAGAGAAACAAACCTAATTTTGGCTTTGTAGAACAACCCACAAGTATAGTATTTGACTGACAATATGACCATTTCGTCTTGGTGAAAAAAGTGATTTGTTGTACGAGTCGTTCGGTGGATTTTCGCATTATATTCTTCAATATCTATTGAATCCTTCATTAATCCATTCAATTTAGAAATATTTTCAAGGGTTTCACGATTATAGTTCTTATATTTCATCTTACACAATTTCTAACATTATTTTGAAGATACGTAGTTGTGATAGAACTGCCTCTCAACTTTCGCTTCTCCTACGCGGCGTTATGGAATTCTGCCTTGTAAAATGAAAGATTACTTACTCAATAAATACTTTAAGTAATCTAAGCAATACTTTATACACTGTAAATTCCATGATGTACCGAATGAAAGCTCTAAAGCAGGAATGGATTCAGTTTTATAAAGATCGATGGAATAGGGTTGTAAGGCATTATAAGTTCGTACTAATTATATATGGCTCACATAAACCCTGAGGTGCGTGATCTAAATAATTATATCAGCTATTTGCGAAGTTCGTGGTAACAAATTCATCACGGATCATCAATCAAATATTTAATCCTGAAGTCACTTTTATTGTACCACTCGAAGACCATTTGGAGACTGGCCATTGGCATGTAATGGAGATCCTTCCAATGGGTACGATAATCCTGCGATAAAGACCTGCCCGAGGAGCTGACTAAGGATTCGATGGGGCAGGACTCGCCGACCGTAATAAAGGATTTTCCCAAGGACCAAATCCTCTTAGCGGATAAATTAATGTGATGTCCTTGCAGAAACGGTACATCAATGCCTCATTTTTTTTTTCTCCTTTTCGTCCTTAATCCTCTGATATTAATTCCACTCTTTGCGGAGTCGTTTCTGATGTAATTCCTTTAGTTGGTCCATTGAGGGTCCCAAGTTATAATTTGTCAGTTTTATATTACAAGAATTGGTGATCTAAACACTAATTCTGTTTTAAAGCTCTTTTGAGTCCTAATGACATAATTAATAGAACATAATAGAATTTTCTTTAAGAAGTCTTGAACAAAAAGGTTTTTCGGAATGGAGTATATGGGGTGAAAAACAGCTAATGTTTATCATAACCCATTTACTATGATTTGGAACTGAGAATGAAATGGATAAATTCCTATCTCATATGTGAAATTTGTAATTTTAGAATGTCAATTTTGATGGTCTTCTAATGCATTAACAAAAAAAAAAACAAAAAAAAAAACAAATTTCGAAATTCGCCATTTCTCTGCGGTGCGCAGATCATTCCTCAATTATATGCTTTATCGTCTTATCAGTTCTGTTTGGCAATGCTGGTACTCTGGTTGTGGTATCTTTAGCAATCAGAGATCGCCACGGTAAGAAGGCAGCGTCCGAGTCGCAGCCGAGCGAGTACCACTTCCTCCGTTATTGACTGCCAGCAGCCTGAAGTCCATATCTTCACATCTGATTTAACCAATTTAAGTTTATTCGACCTTCTTTCGTCACATAAACTTTGACATTCCTATGGTATGATCTCATTAAGGGACGAACATTTTCTGTAAGGTATAACCTTTCGACCTTGTCCAACGAGTGTACTCTTGTTGCTGTTCGATCAGCCATCTCTTACCCGTTTATGCCAATATGACTTGATATCAATATAAAAACAACCATTGTGCATTATTTTTTATTGGTTTGTGCAGAAGATGGTATTTTTCTCTTATCAGACGCTTTTTTAAATAGGGGTTGTGAAACATCAGAAGGCACTCGGAAAATCCTAACAGCTTAAAATAATATCTTCACTGACCGAAATTCCTAGCTAGAGTTCTTTTAAGATGGCTGTCAATGATGCTGTAAATATGGAGCGTGGACTATTTAATTTAACTTTTTCTTCTCCTTCAACCTATAGCACGATGTAGAATTTGCTTGTTGAAATTGCATCGATGGAAATAACCGAACTGTTGTAATGAATTATTGAAGAAGCAAATAAAGTATTCTAGAAAATAATCTAATTATTTGTTTTGATTTAATCGTATAAAGAACTTTTATGAACTAATGTTTCATAATTGTTTATTTAGAAACTTGCGTAGACCATTAACTCCTGCGAAGATTAATGCAATCCTACTTCAAAACTAGAAACACCTATTAATTACTTAAAATTCACAAACAATAAAATTATGCCATATTTAGACAGTATATAAGCAATGGTCTAAATTATAGAAAATAATTATTAAATTTAAAAATATTAATAATTAAAGTAATAATAATCGTTTAAACGCAAAGCGGCATAACAAGAGTAATAATGAATTGAACCTCTTGAATAGTGGAGGAAAATCAAATAACTCATGGTGGAGGAACGATTTTGAAAAAAAAATAAAGCACGCCGTAATGTAATGAAAGAAGTAAATCATCACTTCTAAATATCATGTAATATTAGATAACTTAATTAATTCTGATATAGAACAGATTTAAAAATATCCTTATATTAGCGATTCTTGGATTTTAGTTAATAAAATGAAACGAAGTTGAATACAAATTACGCATTTAATTTATTTATTTTTTGTTTAAATTGCTGATTTTGATTCCCTCTATTTTTTAACAATTAAAATGAAAAGTATCCATTGGAAAGAGGGAATTTCGTTGTCTCCTGTTGGCTCTAATTCATGGAATATGCATAAGTAATTCAATGTCAAAATATTGGTATGCATTAATTTCAAGAAAAACAATGTAAATGTTTATTGTATTTTTGCGGATTTTGCAGAAAGTTTGTTTTAATCTGGATTAGGTGAGCAAAAGATGACCTCTAAATATTTTTTATTTTTTAATATACATTAAAAAAAAATGTAAATATTATATTTACATTTTGTACTCTCGAGTTCATTTTATATAAATTGATTATACTTTTCTAAATTAAATATCGATATGCCTTAAAAAGTGTAATAGATAAACTTTCAAAACGCGCTTATACAAATTTATCAAAAACGAGTCAGGCATTTTTAAAAATAATAACGTATCTTCAGTAGTCCATTTAAATATTTGATAGAAATTAATTCAAGCAATTTAATAAAAATAGTATTAACAACATGTAAGCAGAAATGAATTAAATCAATATTATATTTATCCTATAATAATTCAAGCAACATAAAGGCCATTTTTTTACACTGTATATACCACGTTGGGTGAATAGAATTTATGAGATATTGTTGATTAGTAATGCTTTTTAACTGATCGAGCAAACACAGACTCACGGGATTGAACGTACCAGAGACGATGCATCAAAATAGAACTTATTAAATCATGTCAAAGCAGTGCAACACACGCTCATGGGTGCAAACACCGAAAAGGCATTGGTCAGTAAGATCTGTTCAAACAGACTGGTAGTGAAAGAGCCGTCAAAAGCAGTTTGTTTGAACAGAGCGACCAGGTGCATCACACGTGCTCGTCGGGTTGTCGAGGATAAATTTTCTGCCCCAGTTACCACGCCGCGGACAGTACAGTTCATCCTTCCTACTAGCTTAGTGTCGATAGACTAAATAAATTTATTAAGATATCAATAATGCTTTCTGAACATTGATCTCACTAAATGTAGAGATATTTGAAACCTTTCGAATAGAGGATAATTTGTCTAATACATACCTTTACAATAAAACAAGAAGAAAACGAAAACCATTGAGGTTCGAATAAAATAAATTATAAAAAATAAAACGATTTTCTTTTCATGACAGTCGCGCAATAATATAAACTTTCTGTCCATTTTATACTGCATTATGATCTTATCAGATTTCAAAGGCAAAGTTATGCCATAGAATTATGCATAGTATTTACTCTTTTAGTAAATACCCTATTTAGTAAATACCCTTCGTACTCATTTTCCTATAAAAAAAGGTATGAGCTATTTTTAAGGCAATTATTGCCAACAATAAATAATATCTAATTAGTCGATACACACATTTATCAAATTCTCTCTAATAAGCGCTTACCGAATAAAATTTAAAACTATCTTAAAATATTACTATAACTCACCATTTCCTTATAATGTCATCATTAAGAGTCGTATAAGAATGTCTTTGCAACATTTTAGTTACATAAAACGCTGCAAATTATTACACAATGGTTTATTATTTCCACTTAGTAATATTTCAAAAATATCTATTTTGTCCAAGTTAAAGAAATTAAGCAGTAAGCATCAAAGGAAAATAAATTTGAAGCTTGTCCCAAGATGATCGTCGTGAGAGTGCCGAAGTGGAAGTGTTGAGAAAAAACTGTGTCAATGCAAGTAGGCTGTGATGGTTAGGACATTTAATCAGAGGGTAAAATGATACAGAGGAAATATTGGATGTGCACTTCAGTAGGAAAAAAAAAGAAGGAAAGACTAAGGAAGCTAAAGGAAGTGCAGAAATAATCCAAGGAAGGATAAAGCGGAGAGATGCGAAGAAGTCAGAAGCCCAATAGATAAGTCAGCGGGGCAAGGGCCACGATGACCAGCCACGCCGGAGAATTAGTCTACGAAGTTCATTACGCTATATCTCAGCAAATACTGGTCCGATTTAAATGATTTTTTTCCTTTTGTATGTACTTTTATCAGCTTTCGATTGAGTATAATAAAAGCCTCAACGGACGGCGGACGGACGGATTATTTTTTATTCGATATTTGGATTCTACGTATCTTGAAACATAAAACCTCAACTTTTGATTCCATTCCAAAGGTCAATTATTGAAAATAATAAACCGAAAAATGGTATTACCTTAAAAAATATTATATATTAATTCAGCTTGAGTTCTCAGGAGAGACTCAAGAAATGAAAGGATCAAGGAAAGAATTTAATTTAATTTAAGATCAAAGCTATGTCTAATGTATCTAGAGGATTTGAGGGAATTGAAACCAAACTCTCATTGAAACGAAGTAGCTGAGAAGAGACTAGGAAGATTGGAGGCAATTGAGGTCGAGCCCGAGAGCGAAGAATAGTTCTTCATTAATTAGTCACAGAAATTTCCTACTAATTAACATTATAAAAGTATTCAAAGAAAAATATCACATCTAAGCTTCCCATCATCTTATCTACATTTCTATATACAACCATCTTTTTAATAATGTTATATTTTTCACAAAGCACAGAGCTCATCCTTCTTTATTTTAAGAATGATTCGAATTGAAAGTATGATTTCTTGAAAGTATGATTCGAACGTAGAGCACCTAGAATTTCTCCTCAAAGTGCAATACTGTTAATCAAATTTTACTCAGGCTAATCAAGAACTATTCTGATTAGTATGGAATCTTGCCATGATCGATAACTATCCATATTCCCAAAAATCACTCGACTCACTTAAAATAAAACATTTTGCTTCCACTAACAAGTGATTGTTAGAGGAAAATATAAACTATGCAATGAAAGTAGGCAGTTGAAATCCGAAATTGATTGTGGCGCCACTAGAAAATGCAGGTGAATTAAAATACATAATATACAGCGAAATCAGAGTGGAAGTAAAAAGAAACATCTTAGAAGTAATCGAAGAAAGATGATCACTTAAAACGGATGGATTCAAGTTGAACACCGAAATTGATGATAGAATGGCAGACAGAAGGTAAAAGACAAAAATGAGAAGGTCCCGAATACAGTAGAAAAATAAAGTACATGAAAGCATGGCAGGAAATGAAGAGAGAGACTTAAGGAGGAATTGGTTTGAGGAGAACTTCATACATGAATAAATCCTAAATAAAAGAAAAAATAAGAAATAAAAATAAACTTGTGCCACTACAAGCACATGATTCTAATCACCTGAACTTAACAGTAAGTTAAGTGCGTACCTATTCATGACCAACGGTATCACAAGAAGATGATGCAATCAAGGAAGGCTGCTAAAAATCGAGCAGTTGTTTTTCCTATCGTTCCGTGTGTTTATTAGGGGTATTGGATCCGAATCTGGAGTTATCCAACAAAATTTCTGTTTACTCTAAAAAAATGTAACTAAGTGGTTTTTTTTTCGTTACTGCGCATATCTACTTTTGAAATTATAAGTGAAAAGATGAAAAAAAAAAAAGTGATAAGCGAATATTTGAAAGCCCACAAGGAAATTCAGTTTGGTAATTCCAGATTCAGATTCAACACACCCCCAAAAAAAAAAAACAGAGGGAACTATAATAAAACCGACTACTGGATTTTTCGAAACGTGAATTAATTTCATTTGTCTATAGTGCATGACTTCATTTACCAATAAGATAACTGGTTTCTAGCAATGCAAATTTCAGTTTCTAAAGGAGAGTATATTATTGTACTGATTTCGATTTCTTCTTTTGAAAAAGATGAGTTAATTTACTTGAAAAAATACAAAGTAATACTGATAAATAGAAAAATAATATATTTGATTTTTCGAACTATATATATAATATATTGTGATGTATATATAGGTACTATAGATAGATAGTGTATAAAGATACGACTAATTATGTTGAAATGGTATTAACGATAATTGTTAATATTTAATAACAATAATTAATAATTATGAATTAATTTATAATAATTACTTATTAATCTTAGCTTTTTTGTTTCTATATATATAAGAAAACTAAGAATTGACCTAAGAATTTATGTCATATCACATGCCAATAAAATTCAGCATTTCTCTAGTATTTAGTGAATTTAATCTCATTAATTTATTTTTTATGTTGTCTACCAGTGGGTAACGGATATTAATTAACAACTTAAATTAAATAGTAAATTAAAAATTAATAATTATGGCTTGGCATGATCGATCCCACTAAACACTACCTATATACCTATAAAAAACATAATGTTTTGTAATTACCTTAAAGGCTTTATGTTTTTTTACAAATTTAATAAACACCGCCGATGTTATTAAATGTAATTATGCAGGGTATCGAGCAATTAGCCGAGATGATGGAACTAGCGGAGCGGTGGGGATAAAGTGCTCTGATGATGGAATTATTGACTTGTCCTCCTCGGCCCGAAATTATCAATCCTTGCAAGGGGCGGTGTCCATTACCCTTAGGGTCGTAGGGTATTAGGGTATCCAGGGGTATTAGGGTATCGGATATGAGGGCTGCCCTAGCAATATTGGGGATAAGCCGCTATATTCTCCTTCAGTTCTTGCCAGTTCGTGCGCCTGCCACCGATCGGATATAGAGCTCTTCTTTATGGTCAGGATATCGTTATGGCATTAGCCGGCCGTATCTGTTGTGATTGCTTCCTTGATGAGATTCAGATGTATAGAAGTAATGTTGCTAAATTTTTTTTTCAATATACATAATTTTTTTCTCTTTTCAATTAGCCAACGGATTGATACCACTGTAGGCATAATTATTAATGAAATGAAAATTAACTAAACGAGAAAGCATCTATGGGTGATTCTAAAACTACGAGCCAATTTTTGCCGGCAAAATTTTGATTGTTCAACTGAAATTAAAAAAAAAAAAAATGTGGTGATCTCTGGAAACCATTGTCGTTTGAAAATATGCCTTGCAAAGATCCATATCCATTTCTAGCATTAAAAATGTGAAATATTAGACTTATGGTAATTACACAATGTGCCATTTACGCCATAGTTACATTTACAGGTTTATGTTTCCAATAAAAATCCTGTTAAACAGAAGAATGCATATTATTTAGCATTCGCATTTAGCTTTATAGCAAAGCAATAAAGGCGTAATTAAAATTTAAGAACCTTTCAAATATAAATTATTATTTATTGAAAATCAAATAGTGTTTTCTAAGCAAATTGCTCTATATCACCCATTCAAAGCTAATTGAAATTTCCTTCTGGCTATTTGGATTTTTCCTTTGAAACATATCGTTTATTTTACTTTAAGAATGTATTTTAAAAACCAATTACGCATTTTCTGATACGGTAATATGAAACTTTGTGTAAAAATATCTGAACCAAAAAAAAAAAATCTTACAAAAATGGTATTGATAGGTATAATTCAATACAGATTTTTAGGATCTATAAAATGATAATAATCAAAACGGCAAAAAATTAAAAGAGTCCAGGGTAATTTAACTCAAATTAAAGAACCTGAAAAGAACCAATCAGCATCCACTTGCTTTCACTGAGCTGAATAGAACTAGAGAGATCTCCGACAGGCAAAGTTGCTACATTCTTTTAATTTCTAATCATTTCTATCCTCCAAATGAGAATTTCATAATTTATAAACTGAAAGACTTAAGAAAGAAAGAACGCAAAGGAGTGTAAAACCTGTGTTTTGGTGCAGCCACGTTAATTACATTTTGCAACTTAAGAGGAAGGAATAAGTATCCAACAACAGATCAATCATGTGTTTTATTTGTATAAATATTTGTTAAATTTAATCTAATTGTATAACCATTTGCTATGTATGTGATAATTGTTACAGCTTGTATATTTGATATTATTAGACTTAATATTTCATCATAAGCTGTAGTATTTTAATTAATTGATATTTTTAGTTTATATTTATTAAAGAATGATATCTTAATTTGCTACATAAAGAAGCTGAGGGTGGTTAATAGTGTGAGTGAAGAAGAAAAAATGAATTTAGTAAAACAAAAAATCTAAAAAAAAAAAGTAAAAACGAAAGAAAAACTAACAAATATTATAAACAAAAATAATTTCGATTATTTTCTGTTGATATATCGAAATGGTACTAAATATTTGTTTTATGTTCTAGTTCTGGAGTAAATATTGAAATCTTTACGAGTGATGAATATGTCACCTCTATTAGGTTAGTCAGCTTTAGATTGTTCAAGTGAGGATGTGTAATTATTTTGCTCAGTATTAATGTGATTTTTGGTTCTAGAATCTTAGATTTGTCAGTTTTATTAAGTTTTTGCATTAAATAAACGTTAACGCTAAAAAAATTGAAAGAAATTAAAATTAAAATTAAATCTGCATCACTTTTAGCTCTTCGATCGTTTTTTCAACAAACATTCAATGTTATTAAGAATTCCTTCTTGCAGGTTCCATATTATAGTAAGAATATATTGTATTTTTACTTTATTTCTTTATTTATTTTTTTAAATTTATTTCGTCCTTAATTAGGATTTTGTAAAATAGTTAACTTTCTATCTGTATTTATTTTTACGTTGTTTTAAACAAGGCATCTGGTAGTGGAGATAAGCACATAACCAGTAAAAGTAAGAGAGATAAATAGCATGGCAGGATCTCTTGGAGGAACTTGCGAAGACCAGAAGACGAGGCACGTGGGCCATGAAGAATGCAGAAGACAGCCCCTTGCAGCCCCCATCCCTCCTCCGCTTAATATTGCAAGGGGCATATCACTCCTGCCAATGACACGCCACTATTTCACACGAGATTTCCTCCTCGTTCTACCGGGATACGACTGTCACCCGATCTGAGGAGTACTGCGAATCCGTTTTTCACATGTCTCCTGTCGAGCTGTGACAAGTTTGTATCACCATGAGCACTCCATTACAGCTATATTAGATGTTACATCTGATCGCTAAGCGTGGGTATTCATATAAATAAGTGGGTCTGTTCACAATTCCTTCTTCCCATTGACAGGCATGAATGCAATAGATAAATAAGAATGTTTTGTTTTATATGATATAATTCATTCAGAGAACCTTATACAGAGAAATATACAGACCGCCTTTATAACAATGACATTGGCATACTAAAACATATCCTGGCATGACCGGTATGAAGAAAAATTGAAAATTTATTGAGAGCTGAGGAAACAGCTAGAATAAGTAGTCAGTGCCCTTATCTTTTAATTGAACTTCAATTCTATTAAAAAAATAGAACTGAAACAGCATTGCAGATGGTACGGTAGATAGAGGGTTGAGTTGTCATTAATTTGTACGATCTCCCAAAGTTTCTAAGTTTCTAATTTTAGTTTTCTTTGATTAAGTTAATATCATTATTCAAAAAAGTTTCATAAAATCTAGTCTGTTACAGTGTCACTCCTTGCAAAGTTTTGTATTATATTATTAAGTCATTTAATCTAGCCTTTAAAAAAAAAAATTAAAAAAAAATAAATAAATAAGCCTGATGAAACTTGTATTTTCTTATTTGTGTGCCGTTATCTTTGTGTGCATAGGTATAAAAAAAAACTGTTGCTACTAGCATGTTTTTTTTTAAAATAAAATAATAGTGATTATTGTTATAGAATTTTTAAATAAAAACATTTTTGGATAAATGACTGTTTATAATTTCCCATACATAGAGAGTCCTAGTGTATACAGTTCGTCTCTTGCCCAATTGAACTTATTTTCTTACCTAAAGATCTGAAAAAATAAGTTTAAATTCAAGCTGGTTGTCATTACCCGGCTCAGGCGGTCATTATTGTGCATTTGAAAATTTTAGAGTTGCCACAAAAAAAAAATGGATCTTGGTCATAAGTTAAGATTAATATCTGAGCGTCAATAGAAAGAGTAGGTACTTTTTCTTAAAAATTAAAATGCGGTATAAATTATTTAAATTTTATATCATGAAAATTGCCCGTAATCTGAGAATCACGCATATTAATAAAGGCCCAGTATTTTAACAAGAACATACGATTGAGATCGGATACCACAAGACAGTCACAGTTCATTTTACATATATTATATGTAATGACATGAGGAGCTTACGGTGTCCAGCTCCCTATTCGACTCTTTGATTGCCTATTCCGTCAAAATGAAGCTCTTTAATTAGTTCATCATATAAAATTTGTCTTTCCGAAATTTACATCATGGGGAAAGAGACACCCATTCTGATCCCGAACGCACCAAGAATTGGGAACTTTGTGCGTGGGGATTCAGAATAGGTGTCTTCCCATGATGCAAATTTTTGAAAACAATTTTTTTGATGTTGGACAAACGTTATTATTAATATGTATAAAAGTTCTTCATGTCATTAAATATAAAATCAATAAGATAAATTGAGACTGTATTGTGGTATCCTATATGCATTATAAGTAAAATTGAACTGCCTACCTACAACAGTATGATAACAAGAACGTATACAATTTAATTTTATTCATTGAACGAAAGGTGAATTTAAGAAATATACAATTTAGTAATACAAGTTACTCAAACATTATGATGATAACAATTATAATGTGCTCAACTTGCGCAACATGTGATTGCTAAAAACATTTCACTACTACAAACTAGATAACCACACAAATCGAAAAGATAAGAATATCGTGGACACAATTTCTTGCACACCCTAGAGAATAGCTTTGACCATAAATATTTGGGGCTGTATATGGTTCAAGAATGATTTGAAGCCGAACGATAGTATCACAAGCATATGCAAGATGGGTTTGGATAGATTCGTTTCAATTTATATAACAAGTAAACTAAATGCCTATATTTTCAGGGAACGGATTCGAAATTACGCCAATAACAAATTACTATTGAGAATCTCCTGAGTCATAAATTTGTGGTGAGAGCCAAATGAAATGAAATGAGACACCCATTAGCCTTATATATATATACATATATATATATATATATATATATATATATATATATATATATATATATATATATATATCAAACTTAAACAAATTTAAATTTTAAAGAGCAAAAGTAGTATGCATTCATTAACATTGGTGTCAAAAACAAAGTCCGGACATATCCGATTTTTCCACCAACGGATAACAGAGTATCTACTGGCTAATAGAAACTCATTGAATATTTATTAATATAATAAATTGAACTAACCCTAAATAATTAGTTACTATTTTTAATCAAAATATATTTTATTTCCATATCTGTACATTAATTATACATCATGTATTTAAAAGCAACATAACTTGCAGGATGTTCTAAGCACTTTAGTGAAAAATCATTGTGATATGATGAAAATTGTAGAAGTTATGATTTTTTTTTCTTAAAATATGTGTCTGCCACTCACGGTAATGCAAAAGTAACACAAAAAAATACCACTTTTACTCCAGATCCTGTCAGTTCATACATTAAGGATTATTTTAAAACAATAAATACTTTGATTACTGGACCACCTTTAGTCTAAAATATTTTACATGTTTTCTTTCTCAAAAGTCCACGTTTGAGCTGATTAAGATTGCACAATTTGGTAGATGTGTTGCTAAATGTATTTTTACCTTTTTTTGTAGGCTGTCCTGAGTATATTACCGAGAAAATCATTGTGGTATGATGAAAATTGTGAAAGTTATTATTTCTTTCTTAAACTATATCTCTACCGCTGCAGTTCTCGGTAATGCAAAAACGTCTTTTTTAATACGGTATGGAAAATTCATATTTCAAAAACTATTCAAAATATCAAAATAAAACATAGCATGATTCATGAGGACGGGAAATGAAAAAAAGTCATAAAAATCTGAGACCATGGGCTTCATTTTAATTTTTTACTGGATGATTTGAAATTGAATGACCTCTTTTCTCATTATTTATCAAAAAGGAAAGGACTGATGTAAAATTTAGGCCTGGTTCTTGCATCAATCCAAACAGCTATGTCGACCTGCAAAAATGCTTTTGAAAATTTGGGCTTGTATGGTTCTTACATCAAGGCCCTTAACTAAATAATTGTTTAAAAAATTCATAAAACGAACGAATATTGGTTGGTTGATTATCACCAAATACTTTAAGAAAATCAATAGAGGAGTGTATTTTACGAATAATTACTTCTAACAAAACTTATAAAAATATTCGTATGTTTTTTTTGCAATGCATTTAAATTTTGACATATCAAAATAAAATAAGACAAACTTTTTTATCCGACAGCAATAATTCAAACAGGGCTCACTCACCTTAATAGAGACTGAAGATAAGAACGAACAAAGCGTAGATAAGAGAACTGCCCGTGGGCCGATGGAGGCAGGAGTGTGATTTATGTGGCCGTGGAGGTGGGAAAAAATAGAGCAATTAGCCGCGAGAGCAGTTATTGCCCGCCACCGCTCAAATGAACCGAGCAAAGCCACTTAGCCCAACCACTCTCCCAAAATTTCATTTGTTCGCTTGAATGCACTTTATTGCTCAATGCTAATAATTGATCTATTTTTTAATTATTATAAATAATCATAGGTAAATGTTTTTACATTAAAAGCCCATTAAATGCATATTGAGATTAAAGACTGGTTAAATTAATCAATCAATAAATGTAACTGGCACAGTAAAATCTGACACAACTTTCAATAACAACTTGGTACTGACTGTTACAGATTGGAATCACTGATCAAGACTCTCCGAATCACTCCCGAGAGTGTTACAAATCATGACGCATTTATAAGCAGCAGTGTTACTTACCTATGCGAAAATTCTTTCTAGAATATACCTTTATTATGTTGAATTTTTAGTTAATATCAATGGACACATTAGTTACATACGTTCTTTTTCGTAGCTTAAAATAAACAAATAAAACATTGATCGCATAAATAAATATATAAATTTAAAGACATAAACAGACATACTTTTTCTAATTTTTTTTAAATACAAGGCGTCTGAAGTAATTGGAAAAGTTGTTGAGGGAGTAAAGTTGGAAAAGTTATAGAAGGGTAATGAGCCGATTGATGAACACCCAATGGATATATGGAATCGTAAATAGGAAGATTCTTATAGGACTGTCCTCAAAAATTAGGATTTTAGTGGAAGATGTGTGTAGGCAGAAATTATTTAGGGCAATTATAATTATCACTACAAATCATGGTTTCTATGCTTAAATGATTAAGTTTAAATCCTTGCTGAAACAAGTAAGGAAAGCGAATTGGTACCGATCTTAGAAGAGGCTTACTATAAATGTTTACCATAAACCTCTTCTACAATAGTGTTACTTTTGTGTAGGTTTTTTAACTTCAGTCCCATCAGAGATATTAATCCTAAATTTCTGAAAATATAAATTTTTTCAAAATTTAAAAAAAAAACATGAAAAACCAAGAATACATTTAATACGATTGATATTTATTCTGGTCGACCTAATGTAAGGGACTTATCCACCAGACAAAGAGGTCAGCTGTTTATATGATTCCTTCTCATAGAAAAAATGGTTTAAAAACGGTATTTTATTTTTTTAATTTGAGCTTTAAACTTCAGGGCAATTTTTATCATATGAGGAGTAGAAATACATTCAATGTACTAAGAATAAGTTTTGTTTAGCTTAAAGCATTGCTCTTAAACTTGTGTTTGTTTGATCTTTTTAAGTCATAAAGTTTTTGAACAATCGACGAAACCGCAAATCCTTCCATTCTGCCATTTATAATCGGTCAAAGAAAAAAAAATTTCGCCAACTGTTTTTATCTCTAGAAACATGGAAGAATCAACATAAAAAATATTTAAACAATTAAAAATGGTCAAGCAACCAAATTAATTTATAGTGGAGCACTTGGTATGGATTAGTTTGTTTCATATGCGTTAATATGAATTTTGTATTTTTGTTTTTGTTTATGTGTAATAGTTTCTTTTTTAGTTTGTTTCTCATAAAACAATGTTCAGATTGCCAGAAAAAAATGACTAGCTTCAGAAAGACAATTTCCACTCTCAAAACGTAGAAGTATTCCGGGTGCCGTCCTTTGTTGATGATGATCATATTCAATGTTCATGATGTTGAAAGATTTTCATTAAATTATTTAACAAGAGTGTAAAACTGTAATTGAATTTCGACGAACAAATCATGCCCTAATATACAGAGTGTACAGTGTAAGAACCAGAAAATTCCGCACCTCAAGACCTACAAAAATGTTATGTTTTTTAAATTATTGACTATTTTACATGAAAAAATCTTTTATCTCTTCCAAAAATGATCTTTCAGATCCTCTGATGAATCATTCGAAAGGATGAAAAATTAAAACAACCAATTAAGAATGTCAGAAAATGTTTGGATGGAAACATACGGCTTTGAATATGAATTAGGAATTGATAAATTATTTGTCACTTCTATAAATTTGTTTTATATTTATGTTTATGTTTGTTTTATTGAAAACTAGTTTCGAATGTTATACATTCATCCTCAGTTCTAAAAACACACAACAAATTCAAAATATAGTTTGGCATTATTATACACATTACATCAATATGTATAATAATACCAAACTATATTTTGAATTGCTTATTTTTGAATTTTTTGATTGAATATGAATAAAGGATATCTTGGATTGTTTTTAACTGGATTTACAAAGCATAGACCATCTCCAGTGATTAGTATTCGTGATTTACACAAAATTTAAATTTCCTGCTTTGCAGTGGGGAATCCACTGCAATAATCATATAATCATAGTTTATACGAACTATTTTGTTGCTCTTGAGGTAAAGAATTACCATCTGAAGGATCCTAGCTCTTCCATTGTACACCTTGTATAATTATATACAGTACATTATTATTTCATTTCCTACTATGTTCAGCAACTTACTAATATCTGTCAATAAATCAGCACTATTCACTAAAGCTCCTCACTAAGATCTCCGATACATTCGATAGCGGCAGATCCTACACAATCCTCCTACATCCTACAGACACCTCAAGTGGGGACAGGTGGCTGATGACTCAATAGTGGAGAGCCCTCAAACGCTGCTCCTGATTGCCGAAGCACCCCTCAGAGCATGCCGACCACTTATCTGCATATTCGAACATTTGCCGTCATGAGGGCTTTGTCCTGCACGATCAGGATTCAGGACCGCACCCGGAGGATTAGCCAATCAGCAGACCATGTGTGGGTAATACTCTCGGATTATCCTGTCGTAATAAAAGCATTACTTCCATCACTGTATCCGATTTATGCGTGCCTTCATTGACCAGGAAGTGTAAAACGGGACATTCTGGTTACATATTCTTTTTTAAAATGGTTAATTATTTCTTTTCATTTTGTTTTTCACAAAAACAAAAAGGAATGTGCTTTAAAGCTTCATAATTTGATTCACATCTGTGATTATGTATAACTATTAGCGAATATAGAGCTTATAAATGTCGTTAACCAGCGGTTTTTATAATTTTTTTATTCACTTCGACATGGAGATCTTCCATGCAGTTTCTTTACTTGCTAACGAAAGTAAATTTGAAGCATTCCTTCTTGATATTACGGTTTGGAGTCAACAAAAACTATCTCAATTCGGTATCTCTTTCATATTCCAAACCAAAAAGAAATTCAAATGCGCTTAAGTCTGAATTTTATTAATTTAAGTTATTGTTATAAAATGAGTTGTAATTTTATTTACAAAGTGCCTTTTAAAGTTATTATAAAAAAATAACGTTCTGTCACTGGCGTCCTTCCTTCTCTCAAAGGAACTTTCTTTTTCCTTAACTACTTTACTGTTTTAGATAAAAGATTGGGCTTTGTGGTGATATGCCTCGGGCCGCGATAAGCCAATAGATATTTGAAATAAAATCTTCAGTGACGAAGTTATAAGCAGATATATTTCTAACCACTTTATGACTGCTCCAGGTAAGCAATCATAAGCAACATTAGCGTAAATACTTGCTTTTATTTATTTAATTTTTATGTATTTAATTTTCTATTTTATATTTCGTTGATCATTCGGTTCGTAACATATGAGGATCAGATTATATGTAGAAATGCCTTTAAAAGATTAAGTTGCAAAACTGCTCTCAAAATTGTTGTTTCCGTTTTTTGAAATGTGTTAGACAATAGTTAATAAATTGGTTTTTTGGATGAAAATATAAATAGATTGTTGTCATTTGTTGTCACTCGTAGATTGTTGTCATTTGACGCCGAGTTAACCGATAAATAATATATATTCTGTTATGTTTTTTCTTCTGTTACTGCGCCTTTCAAACCCGTACAGATTTCCATATAAAAAAAAAGAATAGAATAGAATAGAAGAAGAACTTTATTCTGGGACTAGGTCCCTTAAGAATAACACAATTGAACAAATGAAAACCGAAACAATATCTGGCCATAAGACTACAAAATAAAAATCAGGTAATGTTTACATCATTATCAGTAAAATAGACAAGAAAATAGTATAAATTATTGTCTCGAAAAATATAGTTAATATGAGAAAAAAAATTAAAAAAACGAAAAAAGAAAAGAAAAAGAGAGAAAACGAAAAATACAAAAATAATGTGTTATACAGGAAAAGTGAAGCTTGTGCATTAAAAAACTGTAATTAACTTCTGATCCAGATAATCTTAAATTGTAATTTCGTAATTAGAAAGCATCATTTTGGAAAGAAGGTGTTGGAATAGGAGGGATTTGAATGAGGATAGATAGAAGAATGGTGGATATTAGAAGAAGAGGAATTCCAGAGGGTAGAGAAGCGGACCAGAAAGGAACGTTCGAATGTTTTGCTTATGTGAGAAGGGCTATAGAGATCAGAAAAGCGCGATCTTGTTTCTTGTGCGTGGACTGAGGATTTGAATTGTAGGAGGCTGTAGATGTAGGAAGGATGCTGGGTGGTGATAGTTTGGAATAGGAAAGATTCGAGGAAAGATTGCCTACGGTGGAGGGGAAGAGCCACTTACTCGCCGTAAAGGTGAGACACGTGAGCACGTCTCGAGGTGCCGAAAACAAAATCTTAAATCTTAAAGCAGTTCCTAATCCGCTTCAATCTGTCCTCGAGCACATCCGAGAGGCCCCCATAAACCACATAGCCATTGTCAAATTGGGAGAAGATAAGAGAGGATACAAGGAGTTTATATACAAGGATACAAATAGTAATACATTCAGAATTAATTAAATAATAAATTGATTACATTACAAAATCAATTAAATTCGAGGAACCATTCATTATTGGATTAGAAAAACAGTGGAGGGAGAACGTAAATAACACTATCCAAGATTTTGATTAAAATCAAATGTTCGGAATAATGGGAACCTTTTTATTTATTTTATTTTTTCATTATTATTTTCATTCTTCCTTGCCTATCGGCAATACGGTTTTCGGCTGAAGTCGCATGCCAACCCTTCCGATAAGTTATATTTAATTTATCTGCCACTTTCTTCTTTTTTCATTGTTCTTGATCCAGGAAGTGGTTTTCATCACTTATTATTTACATTATTATTGACTTTAAATTTTTTAAAGCACATTGTCTCTTCTATAAATTATAGTTCGTTTTTCGAAATAGGTACTAAATAAATTTATTTATTTTTATATTGTTATTTATAATATAAATAAACAACATATAAAAAAATGTCGTTCAACTGCTATACTTTCTCTAACTCTTGATTAAGTAATTAAAATTCGAATATTAGAAGTTCAGGTGGAATAAAAATCTTAAATCTTACTCAATGATATATTTATTTAAAACATTTACAAAAAAATATAATTTAAATAACTTATATCTAATATTTTCATTCAGTCCTTATGGGTACATACACTTAATTCGAAAATTTTCAAATCCTTCAGTAAATTGGGTTTTGCGTGGTTGCTCCGAAGGAGGCGATAATTTGCCTTATGATGGGTATGTGGACCCGATGGCCTGGTGTCACGCTGCAAGTGCTCTGGCCAGAGGGGCTCGGCTGGCACACGAACACCGGGCTCAAACAGCACGACCTGCCTGATGAAGAACACTGCGGAAGTAATAGTTTAATTAAATATTAAAATGTATGAAAGGAAATTTTTATCTGTATCTACCAGATGAGTACATAACATCTTGGAGGTACACCATCAAGAAGCTTGGAAAATAGAATGTAATATACTACAAATGTAATATATATGAGTGTAATATATTGTTGTCCATTTCGGATTTGAAAACTGTGCTTTACTTAAAAAAAATATATATGACATGCTGTAAAAACTTGTAGATGTGTAAATAGAGCAATAAAATGGAAAAAATTAAGTTGAAATTGTAGTTCTTAGATTACCGAACTACTTTTGAGCAGTTCTTTACCCAATGCGCCTTTCCTAATTTTGAAATTGTCATTCCTTAAAATTGAATTATGTTTACCCTACCTAAGCAAATTGTTGATGGAACAAAATAAAAAACGGATAATACTGACACCATTTGACTCAGTTAATCGATATATTGATATAAAAAAAAAATGAAGAAAGTGTAGTTAGGTTTTAAGGGCTAAGAAAACTGCTCGTGGTTATTATTGTCCTCGTTACTAGACTAAAACAATTTATATATTAATTCTTTTAATACATTAAGTTGATGTTATGTTTATTTTATCGATATTATGTTCATTTTATTATATATATTATATTTATTTTATTTTATATAAGTTTATTTAATAATTTTTTACTTTTTTTTATTTTGCTATTATTTCATATTTTTTTTTTAATTTTCTGTAAATATGGTGTGAATGAACTCTATGCTATGATCTCTATTATCATTGTCCTCCCTAAGACAGAATGTAATATTACTCAATTAAAGGAAAAAAAGATAAATAAAAAAATAACTTAAGAGAAAAATAAAAGAAAAAAATATAAAGAGAAAGATAATTATGAAAACAAAATAGAAAATAAGTCAAAATATAGGTGAATAGTTATGGAATATTAAAAAGAAATTAAGCGAAAAATATAACTGAATTCAAATTAGCAGAAATATCTCAATATTTTTAATGAGTGCAATGGTATCATTGTTCGTTATTACTAAAGGTATCACTGAACTACCGAAGCACAACGCGTTTTTCTTTCTCTGCCCAGTTCCGAGGACATTCCTCGATGTGATTCTCTGTGTGTCACTTTACACAGTTAACACTGAGGCAGAAGAAGTTGTAAAAATGAGGTAATAATGACCTTCTGAATCGGTTGTTAGCATAATAAGAATATATGCATATTTATGAAAATAGTTATTTTCTCAGAAATAAATATTTTTACAAAAACTATATCTCAATCCTCCATAAACAGCATACGTCCTATTTCTTATATATTAAAAAATATTTTTTTTTTTTAAAAGCAAGGATGTCGAAAAAACTTGTACTCAAAATAATATGAGTAATTATTAAAAAAAAATATCCACAATAACATAGTATTACCGGCCATCACAAAATTCACTTACTATCAGGAAAAAACGGAAAATGTTATTTATTAATGTTTTAAAAATAAAATTTGTTAATTTCTTCCAACAATTGTTAAAATAATTAATACCTGGTATCATCAACAAATGTTGCATGTATAATATTAGATTAATATTATATAAATATATTTACCGAATCTCCGTTAAGAATGCAGTTGGAGGTTATGATGACCATAGGGTTGATTCCTTCTAAATTGAGAAATTGCGTCAGGTTAAACGGCTGGCCGGAAGCCAACGCAACCAATGACAGGACAAAGAGGAACTTCATTCCTAAAATCAGTGTCAGAATCTCGTAGAATGAAACGGCGATTCCAGCAGGCAAGGAAGGTACTTATAGTATTATCTAATATATTTAACCAGGTCAAAGACCTAAGACAGATAAAACTGCGCGAATGTCTTAAGATATAATTTTAAATGTGGTCTACTAACCGATAAATGAAAAATCTTACTTTCGAATAATTAGCGAAAATATAAATTAAAATCTCTTAGCCTGTAATTTCTGTAATTACACCATTCAGATTATGTGTCAGTTATCATAATGCAGGAGATAGATGAATTGTAATTTACCTAAAGCTCCTAATTTACATTCTGAAAGAAAGTTTAGTCAATGTTTCAAATCGCAGCATCAAAAGTTATAAAATAAAATAAATAACATGTATTTTTTTTTTTGCTAAGTTCAATGACATCAGAAAAAAATTAAAATACATAGGTTATATATTAATAAATTATTATTTATTCCTTGAAAAGATTAAATCGAAAATAGTTCATATACGAGCATTAAAACTAGGATTCTAACTCAATTTACATATTTATAGGTTACCCGATTTATAGATATATGTACCTACATATATTCATAGACTGGATCAATCTTCCCATCATATTTCATAATACCGCGGATTCTCGATTATTTTAAATCTTCTTTGATTAAACTTCGAAATCAACTGCTGTAATCTGGAATAACTTGAAGACAATAGTAATTTCAAAAATGAATTCTTAAGTGGGCTTATTTTAACCGCCTTTTTGTACAAGGGAACTAAAATCTGAAACTAGACGAAAGAAGATAACTATGAACTAAATTTTGAAATTGGAAGTTACCCCCAGTTTACGGTAATATTATTAAATAAATAAGGGATGATTTGGAAATTAATTTGAGACATCTTTTACCTCTTCAAATCAAAAGAATCATTTATCTCTAAAATTATTTTTAATATTACGCAAGTTAAAACAAAGATAACAGGTCCCTTCAAGTCACCCAACTTTTCTTCATGGAAGGGAAGCAAAGTTGTTCTTTTTCTCTTGTATTTTTTGGATTCTAAAATACAAAATATTTAAAGTTTATATTTATGTATTTATTTATTTAGGAGCACTTAAAAGGGTTTTAAATATACCATAGTCTAAAAATATATTATTTTTTCTGTTTGTATATTTAATTCTCTTCACTTAAGCTCCCAAATTTGATATATAAAAAGCTGATCTTATTAATCAAATTATATTCCACTCGAGGTGATTTCTTATTCAACTCAAACTTGTTATATCGATTATTTATATCGATATATAATTTTTTCACAAACGGTAATATTACGCAATTTCTTGTATGAAACATCATTATATATAATACACATTTTATAATATTTATATAAAGCTATATTTACTTTTTAAAGGAATATTGTCCTAATCCATCATGGTACAATACAGTTGTGATTGAAAACATCAAAATTCAGTTGAAAATGTGTCGTTCTTATAATTAGTTGCGTTTCAGCTGTTGATTTATTATGTTCATTGTAAAGACTTAGAAATGATTAGTTAATGCTAAATTTGTAAAGGGTTGGTTATGAAACTACATAGAAATTATTCTGGAAGCGATCGAAACGCTAAGATTTGATATCCTTTCTATGAATTTATGGAAATATTGATCATCATTAATTTTCTGAAAAGGAAATATTCATTTTAAGTGAGAAATCCACTATTTTTGGCTATGGTAATATTATAAAATGTTGAGAGTATAATCTAAACATTTTGGACACCTCAAGAATAAGTCGCAATAATTTAATTCCACTCGACAACTCCGGCCTAACTAACAACCTAACGACATCCCAAAGTTCCCGACCTGTGGTCCTTTGGCCCTCGGACTCTTATCACTCACGCCGTATTACCTAAAGGATTATCATCTGCTAATTTAACTTGTAGTGCTAAGTCACCTCCGAGCACTCTCAGGGTGGGCGGAGGAACTCGGCCAACGGACCGTGAGAAGAGATAGCTGCCGATGTATCATGCATAATCTCAAGGAGGCAGCTGCTGCCCTCTTGCCATTACCATATCTTGGCAACACCTGCAGACCTGTCCCGGGAAAACAGGGGGAACTGCCCCTTGGGGAGGTAGAAATATGGGGGCAGTTCTGGGAGAAATGAATTTCCCGCAACTTCTTGCCTCCGTCATCCCTGACACTTGACAGAGGACCATAAATGAAAACTCCACTCTTTACCAAATATGAGTTTAGAACTTTAAATTGTTAAATAATTGTTAATAAACTGTAATTTTTATTAAATGATTACCCTTCTTTACTTGTTATATTTTTCAATGATATAATAATTAATATTTCCAAAGGCTTTTATATAATATAATAATAAAAATTACAATATAATAAATAAAAAAACATTAGCCTTTACAGGATTTTAAAAAAATACCTTTATTAAGATTTCCAACAGTATTATAAATAAAACAAATAATAAATCTGAGCATTTGAAATATGACGTTTCCTTGTGAAGAAACTACCTTTTACACTTCGATGGCATTCAGCAATAGAAACTCCAAGACCATCTTTTAAGATACCAACAAGGATAATAGAGAATGAAATGGGAAGAGAAGTGAGTATGAATGGGAAAGAACTTCGTAATAGTAGGTATAATGTATTAATTCAGGAACAACTTAGGCAAAGTATGAAACATTAAGGAACATTATGGATAATTTTAATTCCAGCACGATAAGAGAAAATTGAGGATTTTATGAAGAATTCAAGAACGTCCAAAAAAATATGCCAAGATTCTATGGTTTAGTGGCGCTTCTTAGCTCAACTAAATATAAATAAACAAATAAATATAAATAAATCAACATTTTCTAATAATCCAACAAGTGAAAACAGAATATTACTGACGGACGCTGTTGGACAGGAAGTAGTTGGTTTTATACAAAGTGTAAACGCGAACTGATGGGATTTGTTGCGATTTCTTTTAATCTCTCAATTTTGACACCATTAATGATATTTAGTATGGGAAAAGAAAAATCTAATATGGACTTGAACTAATAAAGTTCGTTATGTTATAGGCAGTAACCACATATCACAATATGCCGAAAGGCTTAAACCCAAAAAAATTCCAAATTCCAAGAATTTACCAAATTTGACAGATGAAGAGACGGAGGAGAGCATTTAAACAAGAAGTTTCTCCTTGCCCCATCAAAAAAAAGATAAGATAAATAAAAATCACTTTAAGCGATTCTACTCCATTGAAATCCGGTGAGTGTATGGTAGATACACCTTCTGTCCGTTAAAAAAAAAATCAATTTTCAAGGCATGTCAATTTTTTATCGGAATATATTTATGTGAGAGAATAAATAGTTTTTTTTTTATAGATTTATTTGAAGAATTTCAATAGTATATTCCTATAACACAATATTATTCTTATTTTCCGAAATTTATTCAATTATTTTCCAAGCTTTAAATTCGGTACTTAAGCCTTAAAGTCAGATTTAAGTACGTTATCATTTAGCATTTTCATCGATTATGTGAATTCAACAATGATGCCATCAAGCCTAGCTTTAACCACTGTGAGAGAACCGCTAACACTTGGAGAGCCCTCGTGGACTGGTTGGACCAATGGATTCTAACCCGATTTCCCTGGATAATGTCCTTTTCGTGGACCGCTATGACATTGGGACCAAATGAACCGTGGATTCCAATCGGCAACTCACCTTGTTTGGCCCTTTGAAGGGCTTCTGGCCAACAGACCGATAAATTGAAAATTTACCAATATCATTTGATTTATGGCTCTGTTTCCTAGTAATTGTCCAGTCTCATCGACATAGATTTCCAATACAGCAATTTGAATAAGGAGATTCAAAAGCAACTTAGTTAACTGATTAGAAACCGTTAATGGCAATTTTTTTTGTTTTTGTAATTTACATGGCATAATTTACATAGATATAATTTACCTCCAATTTCTAATGGAATATTATCCAAGATGTATAAAATCTAGATTTATTTTTTTAAAATTTATATGATTAAGCCACCTGTTTTATTTAGAGTATTAAGTTTCATTGTCGTATGTGACTAATCAATAAAAATTATGAGGCAAAGAGAAGTTATTAACGGAGAAAGATAATAATTTATTGTATAAAAAGAAGAGGGAAAAATATAAAGTTGGGTTAAGATGGATTATACAATTATTCTATTTTATTTTTAGTTTCGATGACAATTTAACAAGCTTGGCTATAATTATACTTTTTTAATTTATTTTCTGTTTTATTTTAGCATATGACCTTAATAATTATTATAATATATTATATAGATATTCTGTATATAATGTGTTAATTATGTTTTAGACATTAGACATAATTTTTATTAACTAATATTGTTTTTTCTTTTTTCCTATCACTCTTTTTTTTCGCCTAACTGAAGTGTTTGGTCGTGAAAATTAGCATTTAAAGTCATCTCTACTGATCACATGATGTAATTGATAAACCTTTAAATTAAATAATTAGATAAAGTTTTAAATTGACTCCTTTTTGAACAGTTGACATCCGCATGATGGTATAGAAGGATCAATCTAATTAGGGATTGATAAATTATTTTCCACTTCTATTTTGAACGTTTATATTTATAATCTTGTGCTAGTATTTATTATTTTGATCAGTATCATTTATGTATAAAATTAAGGAATTCTCGGTTTATTCTTCTCCTCCGTCCCTCTGTTTGGAAGTTGGCCGTCCACAGGCAACTCTTTCACTTTCTTCTTATTTCCTCTTTTCTTCTTGAGCACTCATTCTATTTTCTTTTTATTTCATCCTGAAAAATAATTTAATTATTGCATCTCTTTTGGAAATTTCATCTGCATTATATCATTTTATTTAATTTGTTGCGTGTATATGCGCTTGTGTGTTTAATTAATTGTGTTTTATTTCATTAGTTAACATATTTGTCAGTATGTAAAAATGTTTAAAATTATTCTGTTTGTTAACATCGTCATTAAATTTAGTACGATGGAACAAATAAAAATATATGCAGCTGTTGGTGTGCTTCACAAAAGGGTAGATTATCTGGATAGAAATAAACTTAAATCAAAATATTGACAATAATCAACGACTTTATATATAATGGACGTTGAATTAATTTTTATTTGTATTTATTTTTTTTACTCTATGCGGCATTAGAATCGTGATCGGCTAAATCTATGCCCACACTGGTCGATTTTCTAAGCGCTTTCGTTTTCGACATCGCTACCTAACCCTCTCAAATATTCATGGTATGGGTTCCTTTTATAAATTATTCCTTTAACACAACCTATTTCATTCGTTACCGAAACCATCCTAAAACAATATATTTATAGTTTAGTTTAGTGTTTTAGTTGTTTTTATCTCATTAATTAATAAATTCGATGAATGAAAATTATAGCGTAATGCTAAATATATTAATTCCCTAATGAAAATAACACTATAAGCAAATGTTTGTTTTTTATATTTATAAATGGCCTGTGTGTGGCTGAAACATCATCTAAAGTAAAAATACATGGTGGCGTTGACACCCCATGAATTGACTGACACCCCTTGAATGAATTGAAGACACCCCTTGTTGGCCTATCAATCTATAAATCGGTGGCTCAAAAAGTGACCCTGAATTTGGTTACTAGTTTCCGAAGATAGCTGTATTTCAAAAACGACACTCGGCTTCGCGACGTCCATCTATTAACACATGCAGTCACACACACACACACACGCACACACACACACACACACACACACACACACACACACACACACATAAGCTCTTGTTTCTGGAGGCCTCATTCCGTTATTATATATCGTTTTCTTTCAGTTGGTAAAAAGTTTATAAGAGATTTCTTCGTATTCCTTGACAACAATAGAACTATCTATGTCACTAGATAAAGCATTGGAAATCGACGGTTTCAATATTTTAAGAATTAGAACACGCTTAACTTATATCTTATTCTCCTGCTCCAGCCATGTTCAGCTCACAAATGTGGAGGAAAAAAAAGTATTCTACAGTCAATTTTAACACAACGCAAGTAATAAAATTGTTTCATTAGAGTGGAAAAATATCGGGTTAATAACCTTTATTGCCAAACCATATGATCTCTGTGTTTTATGTCAATAAATCTTTTGATGTAAGTTTATTATGACCTTCAAGTAATCATTTCGGCCCTTCAATTTCAATCAAAATCTATTATTTTATATTTAGTGATATAAAAGTCTAATTTACCAAATTTGAGACGTTTTACATCATATTTTAATTTGATTTTTGATGAAAATCAATAATGACCTTCAAGTAACGTATCACTTCCGGTTTGCCAATTTTAACCAAAATTTATTATTTTTTTATAGCTATATATAAGTCAGTATAGATTCAGTGATGGTCGAAATAGATATTTTCGTTGAAACCTGAAAACCGAACATTTTCGCGATTACAATACTTCATTTACTGCGTGCAAGAAAGGATAGTTTAGGGATACAAATGAATTATTTGTTTAAAAAGTAAAGTTAGAAATGAAATAGGTAGTGATAATAATGAAATATATAAAATAAATTCAAATTTTCAAGGTATGAAAGGGTTATATAGAAATGTCGAAAACGAAAGTGCATCGAAAATTGCCCTGTGTACATGCTGATTACTTAAGGAATCCTGATATGATAAGCTTGGGTTCTGCTTCCAGTAATGCAATATTTATTAATACAGTTACATGTATTCTCTTTTGTATTATGTATTTTTATTATATGTATTCTCACAATGCAGAAGATATTTTCTTCTAGTATATAAATATTTCTTAGCATTTAGTTAATTTAATACTGTATTTTTTTACGTGGACTTAGTATTCCTTGTTGTCATTCATCTTTTAAATATGTTCAGCATTCTGTTTTTTCTTCTTCTTGTCGTTCTTAGTACTGTCCTCCATCTTGCTTTTCCACAACACAGATATCCTTATTTTAAAAACAAATCCAAGCCAGGAGACGACACAGTTAAGTATCGGGCAAATTGAATGTCATCCGGGTGACGCGGGGTGGGAAGAATTCAATTTAACACACGCAATTCTTTTCCCCTCCGTAGCAGGTGCCTCGGGATAATCTCTTTAGTTCGGGGCCGAATATAGCGAATCTCTGAGCAGCCTCACACCCTCCTTCCGGATTCACTATTCCACATCCTGTCACCAATGACTCATCACATCAAATTCAACAGCTAATCATTTACACATAATTTTGTCGTACAACGAAAAACCTGAAATCGCAATCGCTAATTAGGTATACAACTACTAGTAATAATTATATCAAACATCATATATCTTTTAAAATATCTTGTTTGACATTTACACCAAATTAAATATTATTTTATCAAATGGTAAGCCGTATTGTGGTATACTTATCATTGTAATTCCAATCTATAAAACAATGAATGAATATTGAGAATATTGGGCATAGAGCAATGTAGCCCAATAATCAATTTTCGTTGTATTTAGATTTTAATAACATTGCTGTTATTACTGTGCTGTATTATATCTGGTACTGTTAAAGTGTATTTACACAGAAAACATAAGTATTATTAATGTAATAGATCTAGGCATTACTAACATGGCAATAATATGATTAGAGATAAGATGGCTTAAAAATTTCAAGTAAATATTCTTAGTTATAGTAAATTTTGTTTTCAATTATATTTATAATTCAGCTTACACTACATTGACAGGTATAAAAATAACAAAAATAGTTTCTGCAAGCTAGGAATTCAGTGATCTTCAAAATCCATCTTCTTGCCCAATCTACTTCCCAATAGCCAACATGGCGAAGAGTTCAGCCTGTGCTATGGGATCCATGACTTGAGCTGCGCAGACAATGAAGACAGCGACGACCAACGTTAGGAGACCGTTCATGTTGCTGGATGTAGTGCTGCCCACACTATCTCCAGTAGGGGCTTTATACCGCCCGCACAGTCAGATAGCTGTTATGCATATGCAAAGCTAAAGAGTTTATTATGGCTGTCTCCAAGTGTCGAGGTCAAAGTGATTGTGCAGTCTGTTCAGGGAACCGTAAAAATGAATTTGATAACACCTAAGGTTCATTGCACGATATATGAAAAAAATGTTGTGATAATTTAATTTGGCGTATTGATGTAACGGAAATAAAAAAGTTATTTTTTTTCAAAGAAAAACAAATGTAGAAGTAAATAAAATACAATTATTAATGAAAACAATAATAATAAAACAAGATAAAGAATCTTTTTGCCAGCGCCTCGATAGTCTTTTGGGCGGTACGTTAGGGTTAGCAATAATGGATAATGCATTGATCCCATATCCGATCCTCTCCTTTGAATCCACTAGAGAACGAGGTCGGTGTTACAACATCTTATCCATGAGATATCTCCTGAGAGAAAAATCACATGGATTTAATCTGGTGATCGTGCTAGCTGCCCCAAGTCATCCCTCAGATCTGGAGAATACATCTCTCAAAACTGCAAATGGACATCCAAATGTCGATTTCACCCAATTTATGAAGTTTCCAGCGCGCAGGATAATCTCCAACATGAGAACGTAACGTTTCGGAGTTCACACATACAGTTACGCCTTCCTTCTCAAAAAAGTATTGGTCAAAAATTCCAAAGTCACAAATTGTGTCAGTCATTCCACCAGAAATGATTCCCAGAGTGAAGAAACATAAAAAAATATTTCCATAAACATCTTCGGCAATGAGTAGTCAATAGAGGACGACATTTGGAAAATGCGATTTTTAAAACCTACTTAAATAAAAGGATTTTCATTGTGATTTTCGAACATAAATCCAGTTTTTTTAGAGAATTTGTTTTCCATATCTTGAAATTGCCAATAACGTCTGTCCTACCATGTATTTAATTTTGGATTGATTGGTTGTTGAATTTAGACGAGTAAAAAAACAGGTTCTATTCAATATTCTGTGATTAATTTTCTGTTTTCTATTATCTATATATTCTATGATTCTTATCAATGTCTTTACTTTGCATATTTAGATATTGCTTGATAATTTACCGGTCATCCATATCTGTATAAAATTGAATACAAGATAATTTAATATTATAAATGGAAGTAGAAATATTATCTATTCAAATAATATCCTAGTTTTTAAGAATGAACCAGATCTGGGGTTCTAAACCTATATTTTCAAAAGGTATTAACCCCCTTAATTTTACTGAGAGCCGTAAATTATCCTATTCAAGGACTTGCTTGGAGTCTATAAAATACAAAATTATTACCCCTGCTACCAATTACTATCATCTACTTCTACTTCAGAGCAATATCCTTACCAGCAGAACATGAAATACCTCTACGCCCTGACAGTTCTCCTGGTGGTGGCTATGCTCAATTCGACGCAGCTCCAGCAATTGGCCAGTCGGATCCCCAATTTAGCTGATGCCAATCTGTCGGCCTTCGTTGGTCTGGGAAGGTAGGGCTATCTTTCGATGAAAAGGAGGTCCGCTGCGTGCATCGGTTCCTGAAATACCTTTGGATGGATCATTTTATATATCTTAATTTTTATAATATCAATCAATTTGAAATTTAATTATGCTCGCTGTTCTTGATTATTTTGAATAAAAATGTTTTGGATATAATTTTAATTGTATATTATTTTTCCATCAGTAATAATTTAAATATATTTTAAAATATTGTCCTAGCTCCAAGTTAATTTATATAATTATAAATTATATGTGACAAGAGTAAATCTCTACCGTAACTAGCCATTCAAATTTGAAGAATTGACTTAATCATTCACATTCTGAAGTGGTTAATATTATAAAATAAAAAAAACTTTATTCCACGTTGAAGTATAATATGAGCTACTTAGAGATTATTTGATTAAGTATATCCAGGAATTAAGTAAAAGGAGCTTCGTTTTTTCGTATAATAATTAGTATATTTGTTAGTGACGCATATGATGATCACACTGTTTATATAACTTTATATAAATATTATCATTCCTCTCGCTAATACTATTGGCGCAAAATAGAAATAAAAAATCTTATATGAAAAGACGAATTATTTAAATCGGTCTGAATTGTATGGAAGGACCTTCCACTCTCCTCCTCTCTTCCCGTTAATTTTATTCCTGCACCCTCTGGTAAAGGATGTTGATCCCGCCTATGAATATTGTGTAATACGAGTAATGTCTATAAAAATATTACATCAGACTATTTCTTTCTATATATTGGCATACAGATTAATACAGACTATTCACTCCTCGATAGCTCTAAAGGTCATTATTTGTCTAAAATAAGTGGTGGAGATAAAGGAAGCAGAACGGACATTTATAAACAGTATAGCAATGAAGAAATAAACATGATACTAGTTAAAACCATTCAGTGCCTGTGACCCCAGATGTCGAACGATTTAGATTCAAAGACAGAGTTCATTAGGGTGATATTTGCACACCCACAGCTATTACACTGTACCATGTAGAATTCACTATCAGGAATTACATTATCTTATAGAGTATAGAGATTGATAATTTTAAGCAGTTTATTATACTAAAAAATTAGCACACAATACACAAATATATATATATATATATATATATATATATATATATATATATATATATATATATATATATATATATTCTTACATATAATACGACATTAGCCTATAGAATTATAGACCTACAAGTCTAATTATGGTTTTCTATGAACATTTTTGGATCACTGTACAAAGCGAATTTACTAATGACTAACTAAGCATAATTAGAGACTCGTGGAGAAACACCCTTCTATTCACATATCGACTAGTAATCCAAGTTCTTATTCGGCTCTTTCGAATAGAATTATATACATGTTTATATATAACTTCACCAGAGCCGAAGTAGGTTTCATATTACGACTACGTCAATGCTGTACAGTATAGGATGAAATTAGAATGAAATTCAGTAGCGGAAATTAGGAGAACCACTGTTTTCACAAGCCACAAAGGCATTTCTTGGACTTGACCAACTCTAATTAGGACTCTAAAATTAATCGGATTAAGAAGATCAACCGTTTAAAAGAAATTATTAAAATATTTAACATAATAGGTAAACAACGCCTTGGACAGAAGAATGTTTTGGAGTAGATACTTGAAACAGAAAGAATCCTGCCTAAAAATCCGATTTTATGGCAAACAACGAACATAATAACTAACATATTATATTATACGTAACAACATTCACGAAAAGCACGAAAGAGGTGTAGTGGCCACTCCTATAACTAAAAACCGCTAAAATTGTTTTACAAATTCCCAAATAAAAAATTAGAGACCCTTAAAAAGTACTTCTCAAACACCAGCTCAATTGACATACAAATTTTCAAACCACCAATTCAATTTGGAGGGGCTGTAGAGGTGCGCAAAACCTTTAAAAAAACGAGAAATCGCCAAAAATGCCGAAATATTGACTGAAATTTATCTCCAGTTCCATGGTTTTGTTCTGTCTAAAATTTCAGTTCATTTTATCCAAAAGTACCGCTGGAAGTGCCTAAATGTAGCTGGGTAAAAAATATGTATACATCAGATCCTGATACTTCCAAAACCTTGTTGTAGGGGTTATAAATCGGATTTAAAATACTCCCCTCCTACCTCCTTTACAGTATTTTGTAGTACATCGGCGTTTGTTGTATCGGTGTTTATCTACTATAAGACTTTTTAATTTTTTTTTGCCTTACCTTTTTTTTGGCTTTTTTTTTACCTTCAGAAGCTGTTCTTCAAAATACTTTCTCCTCAACAGTTTTCTATTTTTAAGCGCTTGTCCGCAGTCACCCAACAAAATATAATAGTAGGGGCAACCTCTGTTATTTGACAAGTGTCCGTGGTATACATATGGCACACATAAATGATTTTTCGAGGAACATACGGACTCGCGAATTAAAACAAAAATTATTTTTCCAATACATTTATTCAATTATATTTCATGAATGTTTTAAAATGTGAATCGCAGACAAGTTTTAACATTTTTTGATGATTATATCAGTATAATAATGCTCCGGAAACCGAACTATTTTGCACTTACCTTAAAACCGCTCCAGCTTTAATAATGAGTCTTCCAAATACCTCGTGCGCTCTATTCAATAAAATTATAAATCTCATCAAAATGTTCGTGGTTGAAAATTAGGCTTGAATATAATATTTAAACATTATAGTCTAAGAAACATTTTTTTTTTTTAAAGAGGAAAAAATCTGGCTTCAAAAATAAAAAAATTAAAAATTGCTCCGGAAACCGAACTATTTTGCACTTACCTTAAAACCGCTCCAGCTTTAATAATGAGTCTTCCAAATACCTCGTGCGCTCTATTCAATAAAATTATAAATCTCATCAAAATGTTCGTGGTTGAAAATTAGGCTTGAATATAATATTTAAACATTATAGTCTAAGAAACATTTTTTTTTTTTAAAGAGGAAAAAATCTGGCTTCAAAAATAAAAAAATTACAGTTCTCTAAAGCTGAGCTTTGTAAAATTTAGTGCGCCCTTGCCCCACATTACCTTAATAAATTTAAATTTTTAGAGTTACTTTTATATATCTATGAATTTTGTCATTGGTCTTTAAAATATAATATTTGCTTCCAAGCTTAAAGAAATAAGATATGAAACTGTTCTGTTGTTGTTTTTTTTAAGTTGAATTTTTAAAATTTAACCAAGTTTCTTTTCATCTTATCATGAATATTGCAGACATTTATAGGATTATTTTATAAATATCATATTTAAAAAAATCGATTCCAGGCGGAATCTTTCACGCTAAAAATGATAATAACTTAGTTGATATTTTGAACATTATTTCTTTGCTAATTTTCTAATTTACAACTGCTAATTTTCAGAAAAAGTTAGGTATACTCTTATCTTTCCAGGGCACTATTCGCGTATCATCAAGGTCAAGGTCTTGCACATAGGTTATATAAGCCAACATCTCTTCTGAAGCTGCCATCATATCCTTCGGTGACACACTCTCCGGAACACCATGAAGTACCTGTACGCCTTCACCCTGATCCTCGTAGTGTCCATCCTTAACTCTACGCAACTCCAGCAGCTCGTCAACGCTCTGCCGAACTTGGCGGATGCTAGTCTTGGTGCCTTCGTCGGTCTGGGAAGGTAGAATGGTCTCTCAAAGCAGAAGAAACCGGCCGCGTAATTTTGTTCTTGCTCTGCGAAACACTTATAAAATATAAATATGAAAACTTCATTTTCATACGGATTAATTTAATTATTTATCTTAAAGTGTGATGGCCACTAGGGTCATAGACTGATTAAAGTGATTGTGATAATATGTCACACACACCAATGATTGTAATTTGATAATAAAACATATGATTATATAGAAATTCTTTATGACGAAGCTAGTAGACGTTTGGCGATGTCAAAAATTAGAACACTAAATAAAAATCTTTGCTTTTTAATATATACAAATTTTAGTCCTTTAGGACTAAAAGAACAATGTACATGACTATGAAAAAAATAAACTAAGTATTATGAAATTTTTGAAATCATAATTTTATATATTTTTTCTTAAACTATTCGGTCTCGGTTAAGAAAAGTCCTAAGAAAGGCTGAAACAGTTATTGCATATTAATCATAGAATATGAATTTATTTTACATTATATTATTTATCCAACCATTGTTTCCTAAATGAAAGAATAGAGCAATAATGAATCCTGCTTATACTTTCACTACGACATGGAAAAGTAAAAAAAAAAAAGATGACGCTTTTATAACAATAAGAATTATTCTCGCCACGTTTATTTGCTCGTGGGCCAATCCACACCAAGTGGTCCAAAATAAATTAAATTGGTTGCTTCACAATTTTTAATTTTTTAAATATTTTGTATGTTGATTCTTCCATGTTTATAGAGATATGGAAATGCAAGCATTGACGGTTTTGTCGATATTTCAAAAGCTATATGGCTGAAAAGATCAAACAAACACCATTTTAAATGTAATGCTTTAAGCTCCTAATATTTCAAAAATTGATCTGAAGTTTAACGCTCAAATAAAAACAAATCCGTTTTTGAATATTTTTTTCTATGAGAAGGAATCCTATATACAGCTAATCTATTTATGCTGTGGGTAGGATCCTAATAGTAGGTCAACCTTAATAAATATCAATCCTACTAAATGTATCCTTTTTTTAAACGAATTTTTAAAGTTTCTAATTTTTCAATTTTTTCAAAATTTAAGCTTTAATATCTCCCATGGCATTGGAGTTACAAATCTGAAATTCACAAAAGTTACAGTGTTTTAGAAGAGGATTATGTTAAACAAAAACATTACTTGTTTATTTGCTTCGTTCAAGCATGGTGACGGTTCAAATTTGGAAAATACCACGAAATGCAAGCATTGGCGGTTTCATGGGTATTTCAAAAACTATATGACTTAAAAAGATCAAACGAACTTAGTGACGCCAAAACGTCCGAGATACCAAAAGACCAGCGTCGTGAACGCTGAGAGGCCTCTTGAGTGGCCGTATTTAAGCATCCTAAATCCCCTGTCGGGGGGTCGTGGTGGTCTGGATAATAGGTCTTGTTTATAAGGGAAGCGATTTGCTAGGAGGGTAGAAGGTTGACGGTTCCTCAGTGGCAGACCGAAAATATGAAGAATGATATTTATAGAGAATGCTTATAGTGAAGAAAGTAAGCGATTTCCTGCCACGGGAAATCACAAACCTCCCCGCTTTGGTAATTGACGTGTTGGTTATAATCGCCGATCTTCCACGCCAGTTCAGTTTTCTGTTCATAAAAATTGAGATTATTGTTGTCAACTGAACAAAATTTTTTCTCTCCAGAGAATATTTTTGGGGCCCAATAGACCCATTTCAAAAAGATATTAAAAAACATTGGAAGGAAGTTTACATTGGAAGTTTCGAATTAAATAAAACGGGTCAGAAACACATTTTTTTTTATTTATTATTTCATAAGCTTATCAGAATCAAATATTTTTTTTTAATTTTAACTTTAATGCAAATAAGTAAATACGTAAATTAAATTAAATACGTAAATTAAATTAAATACTTAAGTAATTAAATGCATAATTAAGTTCGTAAGTAATTAAATACGTAAGTAAATACGTAATTGAGATATGCATATGTGTTTTTAGTAAATGGATGTCTGGTGATCTGGTCTTCTTGGATGTAAATGGATCTCACAAAGAAGAATTCAAGGACGTGTGTATTGAAAAGTAAAAATGTATATACCTGTACATATACCGTTTCAAAATAAAATAAAAGGAATTGATTATACATTTGTTGAATTAGCAATTGTTTTATCTGATATAGTGTAAACATCTTGACAAGTTGCATTATTTAACCTAAATCGCAATAATCAAACCTCCTCAATATGAATAGCTTAAATCACGTAGCTCTATCATCTATTCTCTTAGCAAATCTATTTGAATATAAACATGGCCTTACGGTTTGTGAACCATTGTCTTAGTTAATAAAAGGAAGGGAATATAAAAAAAAATTGGGGAGTATAATAAAGAAAAACTAATAATTGTCTGTTTCATATCTTTTATTTACTATTATAAAATAAAATATAAATATAATATAAAATTCTTGATTTATCGCTTTATATTGCAGAATTCTTTATTATAAGAATAAATATATGTTTTCTTCCTGAATAGTTTTTATTTCCTTCGCGACCGATTTCGGTCTCAAAACCTTTAATATAGGTATATTGCAGTATAGGTATATTGCAGGTATATATATAGGTGTACATATATATTGGTATATATATAGGTATATATACAGGTATATAGTATAAATATAGGTATATTGCAGTCCTCAAGTTATAAGCGAGAAAAGATGGCCATCGCAAGTCCAATATACAAATTAGTCTGATGAATGTCTAGAAAATAAAAAAACTATACAGGAAGACAACGTATTTTTATTCTTAAAATATAAAATGTTACTTTTTATCTTTATTTGTTATATCTGTTCTGCAAGCCTATTAAAGGATCAGATACCGAATTTATTAAGGCTGAATATATCCAGATAATTAATTAGAGTTAAAATATAAAATATGAACAATATTTTTTTTTTTTTATTTTTTTTTTATAAACAGTAGAAATAAATAAGAAGTTAAATGAGAACTCTTAGATAAAAAAACTTAACTTAAGTTTTGAAATATTTATAGTATAATTTTTATTTAATCAATCCATTAATACATTTGATTTTGAAGCGGCCACTTATTCCTTTGACGTTTTCTTTGTTCTAGATCTACTGCCATATTCTTCAGCCAGAAAGTGCCTATCCTAGCCCAACGAATGCTTGCACAAATGCGTCGGCGAGGGAAGGTAAGCCGGGCAATGCAGGGACCTGCGGGGGCACCGGTTGCTGCTGCGGCTTCCCCTGCACTGCCAATACAAGAGCGACTAGGAGCATCACGGCGACCCCGAAGATGTACTTCATCCTGCCCAACTACAGTCAACTAGGAGAGCATCAGCGCTATATACTGAAGCAGAGCCTTGGCCGAGTTTAGAATATCAAGTGGGGGATGCGAAGATCCTTGGTTACCTCAAGGTTATATTGAATATTGCAAATATTCTTTTTCTCCAATTCGCGTGGTATGCTTTTAAATCCGCGTAATGTTCCAATTGCCGATTGAATATTACAGATGAATGTAAGAGTACAGCTAGTATCTATTGTTCTCAAGACAATATTCATATTTATTTATGTTGAATTGCTTCTATAAACGGTTCAAAATGCCTTTGAAGATACAATTTATCATTTAACCTCCCAGTTATTCAGTCGTCTAACGCGAAATCCATGACTTCAGCAGGCGCGCTGTGCACCAAGTGCGCCACCCTCATTTTCATATAGTTTTCTTAATATTTATGAGAGGTAGGAAAATAAAAATGACAGGATTAAAAAAATATACAATATATATTTCACAGGCTTTAAAAAATCAATAATATAAAAAGTTTTATATTACAAATCATTATTACGACTTAGTTCCAACTAAAGCAGCAGTTTGCTGTTAGTTGAGTGATAATTTTATAATATTTTTTATTAACGAATATATTTATATCATGTTTGATTTTTGTTATATTTGATTTTTATAATATTTTTATAGTATTATTAAAATTTTGAAATAATTATTCTATGTTTCATTATTATATTTTTTGTATGTATTTTATATATATATATATATATATATATATATATATATATATATATATATATAATATACAATTACAATAAGTGAAAGATTTACTTTGTGTATACCTGTGGCTCTTTATAAAAAAAAAATGAATTTTGGCTAAATTTGGGGAACCTCTGATCAATTCAATTGGCCAAGAAATCCCATTCAATTACTTTATGTACTTAAACAAAGTAAATGTTTCACGACAATGACTTAATGGCATAAAACTTGAGTTAAGAAAAATATAATAAAAAAAGAACGTCATTAAAGTAATAAGATAAAGTAATTTATTATTCAAGTTTGTATGCTAGCCTAGATATAGATCAACGAAAAGGAATTATATTTGGTTGTACGAAAATGATCAAGTAGTTTGCTTTGAGCATATTCTATATTTGAGCCATATTTATCCTCAGTAAACCGCCATATATATTTGTAGGAAGAACTGTATATCATCCTGTATAGCGCACTGACTTCGAGGTCGCTGCCAGAGTACATTGGACTAGAGGACAAAACTGGCACTGCACCAAATCCCGTGAGTTGTTGGAGGAGGTACTCGTTTGGTCTCCTGCTATTTTCAGTAAAATAAATTTTTCTGCCAAAAAATTCTAAAAAAATTAATGATTAACCAATAACTAAATCATATAAAATGGAAATGCAAATAATTTCTTTGGACTCCATTAATTTAATGTTCACCATTGTTAAAAAAAAATACATTCGAATTTTATTATTGCTCCTACAGATCTAATCAATTTCTAGTATGCTCCATTTGGTTTATTTATTCTATTTGAGATTTCTTGGTCTATTCGTCCATCTCTGCTTACCAACATCGGGACCTAGATATTAGTAGTAGCGCAGTGACAAATTATTAAAAGTTAGCGCAAAATTAGTTGAAGCTGTCCGCAAAAATTCTGTAAGATATTGATTGGTCAACTCTGAACGATGTTTCGACTTCACGAACTTCATTTATAAATATTCACATAGGCGATTTAAAATAGACGAAAAGCAGCTTTCAATAAAGTTCGGATATTTTGATTTCAGTACGAATTCCCAAAATTCGATCATTGAAGATGCTCGTGCAGCATTTATAATGTCTAAAGCATTATTTCAGAAATCGCCAATCCAGATCGGTGCTGCTTAGCGGTCACAGTATGAAGATATGTGTAATATACAAGAGCGCTTAATTGCTAACCCCTTTAACATGCGGACTGTCTAATACTTTAAAAGGTTCGTACTTCAAAAGGTTCAGGGAAAAAACTAAATCTAAATTTTAAAGGGAACCGTACTTAATTCAACGAAGAGCCGCATTTGTCACCGTTGATATAGATTGTGAGTTTATATCGAGATAGATAGTGTTGACCTGAATTTTCCTATTTCTAATCATTCATTGACTGTTAAAAATCATCGCATCATTGGATGATGAAACATGAATCTATATCATGTATAAGGAGAAAATCATTTGAACGCCCCAGCTCCATAAACTATTTAAAAATTCAATGTGGACTACGATTTTTCGGAACTCCATAGGTAGGCTAGAAATAATTGAGTTTACATTATCGTTGACTATTAACATTTATTTAAAAAGTAGGATTGCAACAGAATGTAATTTTTTCTATATTTAAAAAGGAAAAAATAACCTTTAAAATATGGGATCAAAGCCTTTCATTCACAAGAATGAGTAAGCCCTTCCATATTATTGCAAGTTTAGCAATAATTTCGTCTTCTTTTAGTATATTAGTTTGAATAATTGAGCCTTATCAATCTTGTGTGGAAGGATTCTGGCTTGTCCAAGGGCACTAGGTCCTGATATGGGTTCTGTTTCCTATTATTTTTCATCTGTTTAGAAAGGGAGGAAAATGAGGGGAGGAAGCAGTAGCATATCCAGGGGAAGAGTCCATGGGGTCAGTATTCTCCCTCCCTCCCCCCCCCCACCCACCCAAAATTACAAAATACTTTTACTTATTCTTATCTGTAAACAAATATTGCATAAACCAATTTTAATGTTATTTTATAAATAACATACCCAGTCTTAGAAAATATTATATCGAGTGAGGGTTTCCCTACATCCCCAGTTAGGGTGGGTTTCTTTAAAGTACAATAGATCCTTGGATGGATCTCCCCGCCTCTCCGAAACGAAGTTCTGGATAAGCTACTGGGAGGGAAGGACTTCAACCTCATTGTCCAAGAGAGGGTCCTCATCGCTGACTCTGGAATCACCCTACTCCAATATGTTTGCTGAGCAGATGTAGTAAATATATTTATATATATATATATATATATATATATATATATATATATATATATATATATATATATATATATATATATATATTAACTGTACATTACATATTTTATACAAGCATTATTGCCCATATAGTGGGTTAGTATATGCCTATGTACTGTTTATACATGTCGTCGGTCCCATGTGAAACTTACGCACGTGAAAAATTCGATTTTTTGTTATTGTTATTTTCCAATAGTAATTCGCTTGACACAGCTTATAGTAGAGTTAAAATCTTTGGCGGCATTAGAAAGTGCTAAAAACGCAGTTAATCTTTACGAAAAACGTCTTTAAGTCTGAAACTTCCATGTTAAAGTTACGAATGTGCGTATTATTATAAAGGTAACAACAATTACACATGAAACTATGATTTAAGGATATTCAGCACCAAAAAAAAAAAAAAAATATATATATATATAATAATAAAAAATAAACCGAAGAGTGTAATAGTTTTTTGTTCTCCTGAAAAGTAGATTATCACATTCGTAAGTTTACCATGGTACAGACGATGTATTTATTGGCTTATATGTAGAACTAGAGCAATGGAATATACGAATAAAAATACGAATGTAATTATCTGAAAAATATGTTTTTTCGTCGAGCGAAGGGTTGAAGAGTTAGCTGGTCGAATAAGGCAAGAAACGTGAGACATCAGGCAAGAAACATAAGGCAAGACAAAACCAAAATCACAGGTCACCCCTGGGATCATCGGAACTCCTTTTATTTTTAAATATCATTTCAAAATGGCGACCGATTATAAAAGTTATACGCCCATGTCTCGGGTATTTGCGAAAATAGAGGTAAAATGTAAAGTGTTTTACGATCAGTTTAACAAGGCTTTAAAAAAAAATAATAAAAAAAGAACATCGAAATCGGACCATTATTGACAGAAATATAGCTTATTGAACTTTGTAGAGTAACTCCCAGGTGCTACAAGCGTGACCCTTGTCCTCCTGATTTATCCTTTTCCTTTTTCCCTTTCCTGCGCTTCTCTCTTCCAGTTGCGTCCTTCTGTCTTAGCTTACTAGCTTTAAAACAGAAAATGATATTCTTATTCAATAATAAACTCTAAACCTCCTAATCGTTGCTCTTAATTTTCCATTCACCGTTAACTCGTGCTGCTCCCTAAATCCTTCCGGTAGTTTTTCTTTCGAATATTGTCAGTATACAGCAATCTTCTTGGAACAAACACCAAGTTTCCGCTCTTTAGGCGACCATTGCTCCAATAAATGATCTATATAATATAAATTTTGTTTCTTTAGACAACAGCTGAGACTTATTAAGTTTCAGGTTTGCGTAGAAGGCTTTATTACCAGCCATTCTGCTGTTAATTTTTTTGCTGAGCTTATTAAACATGTCTACAGTTTCAGAAAGTATTTTGCGAAAGTACCACCTGAACCGGGCAAAACCGGGTTTAATTTTCTTTACTTATTTGATATCTCAAAAACTTGATAGTTTTCGGAACATTCCTGAAGCAATAAGAAAAGTCGTATTAAGTACACAACAGATTTTTTTGAAATATTACTATTGGTAAATAATTAACCATTGTTGAATAATTATCGCTAACTTTGATTAATAACAGCTATGTTACTTAGAAAAGAAACAAATGATAAAAATAGAAAAAGGTGATTGTGAGGATATAACACGTAGGAGCTAGCTAACTCAGTGGTTAATTAATTAACTCCTAATTCTCTGGTACAGATTGAAGCCTAATAGTAGCTGAAAATTTATTTAACAGCCATGGATCGACTAAAGCGATAGGAGACTTTCTAGGTTCATACCATACCTCATCACTACCTCATCCGTCACCAATGGGTTGGATAGAGTGTTTCTGGCAAGAACACTTCCAAATAAAATTTTTGGTCAAGATACAGTTCTTCTTTATTATGAGGCAAACCCAAGACCCTTGGGTACCACATGAATCCAATGAAGGAGTGCAGGTATTTTAATTTTTTTTTTAAATGTAATAAACAAGGCCCGTTTAATAATTGAACACCCGTTGCATTCATCATCTCTATTTTTGGTTTCTATAAATATCTCTTTGTGAATATCCTTAAAAACAAAATAAGCCAAGTGTTTAAATTGGGAAAATATATTGCTTATGTTTTTTTTTAAGTTTTCATAAAACTGATTTTTGTTGTAATTGAATTTTATTTAAAAAAGAAATAAAATATGGAATACTGAAACTGATTATTAGAGGAAATATAGTTTTCGTTAAAATGAAATAAAACCAATTACTAATAAAAAAAATCTTACACAATAGCTTGATGAAAAAATAACTTCAACCAATAAGATTTTTATAAGTGACATAGATATCATTTATTAATCTATTTTTTTATTATTAATATTTATACATTTTTACAAATAGAATAAATACATTATTTTATCACTTAAATTATACATCAGTGAGATTACTTCATTTAACTCCACGCTTGATGATTAATGTAAAGATTTTTCAAACAATCCTTCGTTGAGCTATTTTCCGAGAGCGAGGTATGCGTTGAGAGCTACGTTGGCGAGTTGTGGCACCCCCATCAGCTGCGACATGGACTGTCCCATCGAGTCCAGCACAGCCACGCAGACGAACACCGCAAGGCCTAGTATGTACTTCATCTCACTATTTTCACAATACTACACTGCAGATCAATATACGATGGCTTATGTAGTGACAACCCATAGACAACTAATGTCGTTAACTCACTGATAAGGTGTTATCACTATGGGAAGGTTTGTGGCTTTATGAATATTCATGGACTTCAGAGATCTTTCGGAGCGAAATTTCTAAGCTTTATATTCGTCGAATCAGAACACAAAACGACCTTAACATTGACAAAGAATTAAGTATTAAAAAATATATTCTTACTATATAATTTTAATTTACTCCTCCCGACAATCCAAACTGCCTTAGCTTTTCTTGATAAACGCCCGAAGTATTGGGGAAGGCATGAGTTGCTAGAGCAATTTATGCTAAATGAAAATTTGGAGATAATTTCACTTTTGTGCTTCTATAGATGCCGACTTATCTTTCTGTGGTGGTTTTTAAAAGAATGAGTAAGTCCAGTAATGTAAGAAGTGAGAGTTCATGATGTTTAAAAAGTTGCATTTCTATTAAAATGAAAAAAAAATAATTTAAATATAGTAAAAAAAAATTACATGACATTTTGAACGACTCTTCATCTAAAAATAATTATTTATTTTATTTTTCAGTGTTTTTTCTACCAACAGTAGAATATACATCTAGTAATATTACTTAGGTTCGAATATGGCTGAGGCAGATAATACATAATATTATCTGCGGATCTACACAGGTATCGGAAAGCCATCGTGGGGCAAATTCAACTCCTTATCTATTCCAAAATTGGGATTGAACTCAACAATCATGCCTTATTAAAAATCCAATACATGAGATTATTATGGCGTGGAACGATTGAAGAAAATTTAAATAGTTTATCTGACTATTAAATATTCTAGCACTCCCTACCAGCTGAAACTATAAAAAAGGGTTGTGCAATGTCTGTAAGTCAGATCCATCACTCTTCATTTCGGAATCCGACATCGTGTTTGGATCCAACAATTCATAAGACCGCTGAGCAACGAAACGATTTATTAGAAATTTTCGTCACCAATTTCGAACCGCCAGTCTGAGTTTTAAAAATCTGGCCCAATGCGTTTCAGGGATCCGAAATAAATGGATACCAACGTGCATAAAAACAATATGACCCCTGATCAATCTGAGACAGGTAATTGGTATATTTAACTCCAGAATGGTCGGTGTTATTTAACATGACTAAAGTGACGGACCTCACTTAACTTAGATACAATATTCATACGGACAGAAATACTGATAGAAAGAGAGAAAAATAGTGTTTCATGAAGGTAAGACCGGAGATAGCGGGATAGGTGGAACTTGCCTCGGGCTGCAGAATTTAGAGAGCGGCAAATTATATTTTTAGGATAAGAAAAAACATTTTATTTTGTTTTTTTATTGTTTTGGCCTTAATTCTGTCAATAAAATGAGTCAATAAATAAATGAGATGATGATATTTATTTAGAAATATTTAAAAATACTTTTGTTGGCTTTTATTGAAGGGACCCAATGAATGAAGGGGCGGCAAAATTAAGCTTGCCCTCTCCTTCCCACAAATCTTGGTACCGGCTATGCATGGAGACATCCATTTAATGTGGACTTCAAAGTTCCGAGCAATTAACCAAGAGTAATTGACCTACCTGCTGTAATAGTCAATAGCATCATTACTATGGTAGTTAGTATTCAAATAGAGTCATTTAAAGTTTTTACTGTTCGAACTTAAAGGTTTCCCGATAGCCAAAAAGCTGTAAAAAGAATATAACCGATCCGGGCCATGGTGGGTGATTTTAGAGTTATAAAGCAGTCTTTAGCACATATCAAATACTAGTTATAGCCAATATCTACGTAAATATTTTAGTTACAACATGGTATAATAGCATGATTTGTGGAGTTTTGTAGCACCTGATGCCATGGCTGTAACGTAAATTTGTCACTTACAGGCTATATATAAATCATAAAAAAATTTAGAAAAATAATATTTGAAAAAATATTAAATTTTTTATTTTTTTAGTAACCTACTGAATGGCATTTATGGAATCGTTTCAATTGACTAAATTATGAGCATACGACTAAAATATATTTTAGCATTTATAGTACCATAGGTTTTGTCGATCGTTTACTAAAAATATAAATTCTTCGATTTTAAAGATATTTAAACCTTGTTTTTCGGGAAAGCCTTTCATTTATTACAATTTAATTAGAATGTGCAATGAAGCTAATAACTTATTTAATTTATAGTTTCCAAAAATGGAGAATGGAAAAAATCAATACCTCAACAAAAAATTAACTTCATTGAATTCTATTTCATTTGAAATATAAAATATATAAATATATATACACACACACACACACACACACATATATATATATATATATATATATATATATATATATATATATATATATATATATATATAATTTATCTATTGATTGTTAAATTATATAAATTAATTTGACTCCACTATAATTTCCCGTTTAATTATTCTATGAACGATAAAATGAATAATGAATTTATATTAAAAAAATTGGTATCTAAAATCATTTAAAAAAATTAATAATTAAAATAAATGGAAGGAAATAATAATTATTATTAAATAATATTAATTAGAAATAAATTAGAAGAAAAATTAAATTAAATAATTACTCAAAGTTAAAGATAGCATCAGGAGAATGTTTTATTATTATTAAATAATATCTTTCTTCATTAATTTCGATTTTATTGGTGTAAGATTAGGTATTGGATTGCCAGATAGACTTTTTTAGATTTTTTTTACACAATAATCAATAAGTAAAATATACTATTTAAAGAACATTTCCATAGCAAATGATCTGTTGTAGATTTCTTATTCTACGAAAATTTTAATAAATATTTAATATAATTATCTAGTATGTCGAGTCACTGGACGATTTTCCTAACCAATTTGGGTGCTAAGTCTATTACAATAATTATTTGTTCTATCCATCCCTAATATTGGTCCGATAAGGATTTTTTTTATGTTTTACTTTGTAAATTATTTAATTATCTTTAAATGAGCATCTGGAGTGTTCCAGAAAATGGAAACCTGCACAGAACACTTTATATAGCAGGTTCATAAAGCATTCTGTACACACTCCACTCTTTCAAGAGACACCTATCAGGTAAGGAAAGTAATAAAAAATTCAATACTTTTTTTTTTTGTAGAAATGGTCCGATTTCGGTTGTTGTTGATTTGTAGGAAGTTTAATTACCTTTCCGAAAATGTATACTTTTTGAATTATGAGCAAATAAAGCTCATATGTTTTCTTCATAACTTTTTTCTGTTTTTTTTTCGGACGTTTACCTGCGAAAATTTAATGAGCTTTAGCAAAAGATAATAGGCAAGGATCATCAAAATCGTTAAAACCGTTTTGGAATTACACTCATTAGAAAAACAGTTTTTTTGCCTACTACGCAGCATATATTGTGCACAGGGAACCCATTTTGATATATAGGCGTCGGAGGACAAAACTCTACGAAATTGAAAAAAAAGCTAACAATATCGGTCCACCTGTTCAGGAGATAATCGTGGTACAGACTGACTTACAGACGAAAATTTCAGTGTGATCTGAATCCGTTGAAATCTGCACATCGAAAATTTGACCTGATTACAAAATCTTTCTAACCACTGTATATATAATAGAATAAAAGCGCCATAGAAACTTGAAGGGAGACTTGACGGGTTTCACTTCATCCCCACTACAACTACTTCACATCGCCTTACAATCCCAGCCAATTTTTCTCATCTTACTAATGGATTGTGATAATATTATAACTTATATTACATTCTGTTGAAAATATTTCAAGTCTGAGGATTTCTACAGATCTTCATTGTATACTAAATTAAAAAAAGAAGTAATTTCGTTAATTTTTTATGTTTTTCTGATTATTTAAAACTCGAGAAACTCAAGATATTAGTTTAATATTAATTCCATATTATATGTTTAACCATATTATAGATTTTCATGGATATCTCAATAGATCACAATGCTTACTTTTCCTCATATTATAAATTTCTTAGTGTTTTTTTTTTCATTCTATAATGAAACAAATTGCAACTTTGCTATTGTGTATAAAATTGTACTATTTAATGGACAATAAATATCGTTTTAAATTGTTAAGTCGTATTTGTTATGTTTAATACAATATTTAAATTCTTAAAATTTTATCACATTTTATTAATTAAATGTTATAACTAATTAATATTAATGTAATATAAATTAAAGTTGAAGGCAACTTTTTCCTTAGCACGACTCAAAATTCATCTGTTGAAAAATATGAGGAGAATGGAAAGCCTGAGGTTGAAGGAGTGGGGAGAAGGCCGTCGATCCGATGGCAGTCGCTCCCAACTGGAAATAGATTCTATTTTATTCTAAGTTGTGTGTCCCTTACCATTTTAGTTAGGAAAGTAAATTTGTTTGCGTAAAATAACACAGTTTCTTCTTCTTTTTTTTTTTTTTTAAGTTCTCAAGACTTCAATTTGATAACATTTAATGATCAAAATATATTTTCCCTCGTGACTTATCCATATCACGAAATTATATTCTATTCTATATTTAACCATATTATGAAATATTCTTTTGAAGGTTTAGTAAATGAGGTCGTCTAATTGTAATAAAAACATATCCATTAAATCATAACATTGTTATGAATGGGTCAAAGCCTATCAATGGGTCTGAGCTACAAAATTAATATCCCTAACCAAATCAAAAGCTTACACACAGCCTATTGAACATTAAAATTAGATTTTGATGCAGTTGTTTCTGACAGGGAACAAATTGATATTGACTTAATATACTGGGAGGGCTGGAAGGGTTAGGTAGGGGATACTATATAAACAGTTTTTCCACCCTGTTTCAACGAGATAACAATACTAACGGAGAAAAATATATTTATGCAGCATAATGTTTATATTTTATGACTAGATCATCAAAACTTTTTGTTTTTCCTCTTATTAAAATTAAAAAAAAAAAAGGTGATTCTCTCCGTGTAAATGTATTTAATTTAGTACCAAAGTCGACATTAAAAAAAAAATATCTAGGCTAAATAGTTTCTTCTTCGACGATTTGTTAGCATCAGCAATGATATCATTAGACCTAATTGATTAAAATTCGTTTACTGCTTAAATCAATTTATTTTAAAATTTTCAAAAATTTATGCTTTGTATGGTGAATATTTCTATATGTTTTATTTATTTGGAAAGAAATTGTTCATTTTTTTTTTTAGTTTATTAATTTCGTTATATTTTATAATATATTTCCTTTTTTTTAGGCTAAGTGTGAATTTGAATTCATCTTTGTATAAAACATAAAACTTATTAATTATTTGAAAAAAAACAATAGTTAATAAATACCGCTATTCCTATGTTTTTTATTTGAATAAGATCAAGTTTTGAAGAGTTAATTTGAAAAACCTGAAAAATGAAAAAAATTGAATACACTTTGCTATCTGTTACTTCTTAACTGGTACAAATAATAATTATCCGAAAAAAATTACTATTGTCAAAATTCTACTTCATGAAGTCTGATTAACCACCTCTGAAACTTTATTTAAGGAGCACTTGTAAACGCAAATCACTGAAGATAATTTGTGAACCTAAGAAAATCCAACTTAGGGCACTAGTCAGCCAGAAATAATTTCATAACCAGGGAATACCTGCTAAAATAAACTTCTATTGAAAATCCGGAGATAAATTTAACTAAATTCAAGATCTGAAAATTTAAAAAAAAAATCCAATATTGAATCTGCAATAGGATCCTTGATGGTAAGATCTGTAATTGAAGAAAATAATGGGAATAACGGTGGTAAAAATCAGTTTTTCAGGGCACTTTAAACATTAAAAAAAATTCCAAAATGAAAATGAGATAAAAATTTTCATTTCTAAATTTTATTGGTTTAAAGACAAACTGTTTCTCGATATAAAAGAATAAAAACCTTGTTGGGCGTTGGTAGAAATGCATTGAAGCGAACGGAAGTTCTTTTGAAGAAAAGTAATATCGTTAAAGTTTGTTTATCTTTAATTTGCCTCTAACCCTAGGAACTGGCTTTTCAAATATCTTAACAGATCCGTATAATCATTGGAATGCAGTAAAATCTAGAAGCAATAATTATAATAATATACAGGAAAAACCGTATTTATTTATAATATTCCCATCAGAAGCAATTATAAAATTGGATTCTGAGTTGATACTCCGGCAGTCTGTACTATCTGCCTAATCTGAGCGAGGTGGTTGACGTGTCCAGAAACGACCATGCACTTTCCAGGAGAACCTTGGCAGCTGAAGACTGGAGACAAGCAGCATGGCTGACCTCCAGAAGAACACTGTTGGAAGACAAGATAGTTTGAGAGAAAATATTTTCTATCTATATGTAGGTAATACTTATTTCGTTCATCTTTTACTTACCGAGACACCGTTTGCTATGCAGTTCTGTGTCACAAGAGAGCTTGGGTTGATTCCCTCCATGTTTAAGAAGCCCAAGATTCCTTGGGGAGTACTGAGGTTGAAGTTCATGTTCATCCCTGCCATATTACCCATTCCTGTAGGTGCCTGAGCTGAAACACCTGCGACTGCCAAGACAACGGCGAAGAGGACTGTAGACGGAACCATGGCTGAGAGAGGAGTGGCAGAGGTCCGCAAAGTTTGGTCTTATATAGTCCTCGAAGATTGCTCCTATGTAGACTAGGTCATTACTCATACTGATAGCGCTAGGAGCATAAATTACTAATACCCTTGGTGATCAAAATGGAATTTTTTTATGTTATTAGGAGGAACTCAAATATCATTACTCCGATAAGGAAAATTCTGACCCTTTAAAATAGACTATTATTAACTAATTGTTATGATAATTAGACGAAGCGTGTAAAATCCTATCAGAATTCTTTACTGACCGAAACTAAGGGCGCTCGTGTTTGAACTCGACTGATTGGCATTTCGTTTGTCAATCTGTCTGTTTGTTACACGATTTCGACCAAATGCGTGGTTAGATGTGTTTTTTTTTTACTTTTTTACAGAGTACCTTTAAATTTATAGTTAAATGATAACTAATATTGATTGTTAATAACTAATTAGGGATTGATAAATTATTTGCCACTTCTATAAATTTTTTTTATTGAAAACTAGTTTCGAATGTTATACATTCATCCTCGGTTCTAAAAATACACAAAAAATTCAAAATAAGCAATTCAAAATATAGTTTGGTATTATTATACATATTAAATTAGATTAATATAAATCAGTATTATAAAACATTTATGAATTATTAATTTAATTAAGACAAGAAATCAAATGCATGTTGGTACTCACCAAGATTTAAATGGATTATATCAAATGTATTTGATTTCTTGTCTTAATTAAATTCATAATTCATAAATGTTTTATAATACTGATTTATGTTAATCTAATTTAATATGCATAATAATACCAAACTATATTTTGAATTGTTTATTTTTGGATTTTTTGTGTGTTTTTAGAACTAAGGATGAATGTATAACATTCGAAACTAGTTTTCAATAAAACAAATTTATAGAAGGAGGAAATAATTTATCAATCCCTAATTAGATTGATCCTTCTATACCATCATGTGGATATCAACTGGTTAATAACTAAGTTTAGGCTGTCGGGCTTATGGATATCGGGATCGTGGTTGTAGAGATTTTGAGGTAGACCCCTTTAATATAATCCATAATTTTTTAGCTCTGGAAAGATACTTTCACAATTTTGTGAGCTAAACTTATTGATATTAATAAAAATTCAAATACACTTTAAAGAAATGTATGATTTATTAATTATATAAAAATGACTGATCAGTTGGAGATGACAATCCGTTCTGAAATTACATACGTTACGATTAACGTTTTTGAAGGAATTTTTCGTATAATAGTAATATTTGGAGATCAGGTTTTCGTGCTGTAAAAAAAAAAATAAACGAAAAACGCGCAGTAAAAAACTCAAAATGTGCAAAATCATGCAGTAATAATCCAAAAAGAGTAAAATTGTGTATATAATACCTAAAGCATGCAAACATTATCGTTTTTTTTTAATTTATAATATTAATACATGGAAAGTTTATCTAATCTTCAGAATTAAAGCCCCTAAATTTAAATAGCCTGTAATGCGTTGTAAGTTGAGAAAAAAAACTAATTCTAATACAGCATTAGATACAATATGTCTTTATAATATGTCAATCCTTATACATGTCATCCTTAAATATGTCAATATGTCCTTCAATTGGGAAAGTGAACGTTCTACATCATCAGATGTAATGGGACTCATTTACATTTTTATAACTTTTTTTAATTTTATTTCAAAGCCCCATGAGGTGTGGTGTTGATTTCAGTTGTTGGTAGAAAGGTTTGGATCTCTTATCCCGTTTACGAAGTCATAGCAATTCTATTTGAGAATGTAAACCGTATCTTTTTCTACAGAAGATTTTAATTTTTTGAGCCATAATGTTCTTAAGATGGAATACTGAAGGAACGTAGGCCGAATATGAATCCAATTTAACAACAATAACAATGAACGTCTTTATAACAATGGAACATCTAATTCTAGGGAGATTTTTCATATTCTATTTCAATTCAGTATTTACCTACATACGAGTACTTGTTGCTTTTGTTAAGGTGCCCATTCACTTTAAATGGGTCAAACGATCGGCCAGCAGACTTTTTTGTTTTCATACAAGTATGAATGTATGTGGGATGGTATGATTTGGAGTGTGCCGTTGGAATAGGGGGTTGAGGTTTGCTCCATACATCATGTATGTCGCACCTGTTCGATATATCAAAGTGCGTGGACAACTTTACGACCCGATACTCATGCTCTGATCACGGTTTGCTTTAGCCTAAAAATACAGAAATTAGAAATATATACATATATACATCTAGCACTTGGCTACTATTCAGTCCATTATTAGTATTGGAAACATTTATTGATCCGTTGAAATATTCTAGAATTTATTAACGATTATAGAAATAAATACACATAAGTTGGTAAACGAAATCACATTACTCCTCATTAATTCTTCTTCTTCTGTTATACAACCCGCTAGCGAGTCATGGCCTCCTGGATCAGTCTATGCCAGGTGTTATACAGTCTTATACAGCCGCTTTTCAGTTCTGAGTTCCAAGCAGACAGGCACCTTGCATTGTGTGCCACACTGTCCCCTGCCATCTTAGTCTAAGCCGTCCCCAGTCATCCATCCGGGCCTCATGACCGGCTGGTATCTCTTTCGCCACTCATTCACGGCTTGGATTCTCCTATAAATGCAACGAAGGAAAGGCCTTTAAAATGTTTGCAAGGAATACATTTCGGATTCTGTCATCCTCCAAGCTTCAGATCCATATGTAAGGAGAGAGAGAATTAATATTTTGTGAGAATTTGAGCTTTGTGACTCTTGTGGTGAGGTTGCTTATCAGCTGGGGCCTTAGGCCAAAAAAAATCTGTTTGCGGCTATCATCCGGCTCTATAGTTCGGCATTAATATCGTTTTCAGAGTGCACCTGTGTTGCGAGTTATGTAAACTCGTTCACTTGAATGAGAATCCACCGTTACTCACTTTTTCTCCCAACTCTGCTCGCTGGCCCGTGACCATATACTTGGTTTTGGTATTGTTCACAATTAGTCCTACGCTTCTCGCATTGGGTTCAAGCTCAAGGAATGCTTCCTCTACAGCTCTTTTAGGCCTACCAACTATGTCAAGTGAGATCCAGGATCCGTACTGTTTGATTCTTGATTGTTTAGGTGGTCTGGATATTGGAGCTTCTGACAGCCTTATCCAGGGAAAGATTAAAGAGAAGGCCTCCTGTCTAACACCAACTGTGACCGGAAATTCTTCTGTGTTCTCGGCCTGAATCCGCACTTTATATCTACTTCCGTCCATCGTAGCCCAACATAGTCCTATAAGAATATTGGACACTTAGCATTCCTCCATCGCTCCCTTATATATAGTTAAATCTAAATATAGCTAATATAATTAAATCTTTATCATTAGGTGATGTAGTAGATTATATAATGTAGTGGACTAAATTTTATCGTAAGAAGATAGTATCTGCAAAAACAAAAGGTATGAAATCCCACTGAAACAAAAAATTACATTCACTATACCGCAATTTATGGAATTTAAATATTCAAAAGAAGAGGAAAAAAGACGAATGGAAAAAAGGAAAAAAGATGAATGAGATTTTTATGTTATATTTTATATACTTTATCATTATCTATTCTTTATGAAACAAGTTTATGCAAAATTGTAACATTTATTTATGATCACCTTTGACTTTAAATATGCCTGCGAGAATTTCAATGAATTTCAGAAACCACACAAGACCCTTGCATTTAAACATTTTTTTAAACGAAATATGGAGAAAATTATTAGTTTTGTTATTGTAATCAGATAGTTTTGATAATAAAAAAAAATCTGGTGGGTGCGCGCATCACACAACTTTCCCTTACCGTCCTATAATAATTATCTTTTTAATATAATTTTAAAGAGTTCACATAAACACTGCTTCTAATAAACTTAGCAGCATTCACTTCTTCTGCCACTTAAGTATAATAAAACAGTTTTTTTAACAATTATAGCACAAAAATTCTGTGTACTACCTATATATTTTAAGTTTGCCAAGTTAAAAATATATTTTAAAAGTTTCAGGTTAGTTTCCATGGAAACATTTTGTTTCCATTAAGTTAATATCTGCTTTTGTATTCTTACATTATATTATTACACAGCGTTTGTTGACAACATATTGACGGATTTGTGGGAGAAGGTTTAGTCGTATCCGTCTACTTTCGGATGCGCTCGGTAATCCATCTCGGGTCTTTTAGTTCTCATAAGAAACGCTATATTTTTTCTTATTCCGGTCCGATTTCGATGATTCCTTTCTGTATCTAAGAGAATTTAATCACCTTTCATATGATTTACCATAAAATACTTAATTTTTAATTTTTAAATTATGCGTAAATAACTTATTATTTTCATTATACCGTTTTTGTCTGCATGAACTACATATATGAAAAGTTAAAGACCTTTATAAAAAATAATTAAGGCAATTTTCATCAAAATCGTTATAGCAATTTTCGAGAAAATTGTAAACAAGTGTAACATCGAATGTGAAAAGTGGCACTTCCGATTTTGACGAAAAATTTGCTGTAACATCACTTGAATTTGCCTACCTTAAATACATAATTTCAGTATCGTATAACGTTTCGTTTCTGAGCTAGGCTTTTCATATACACACATACCATTTTGCGAGACTCGGTTATTTGGCCTCAGAGGAACTTAAAGCGTGTATTTTCGTTGAAAACTCTAAATCGAAAATTTCACGATCACAATATTTCTCCTTAGTACATATTTCATATATAGGTAAGGGAAAGTAAAATAGAAATGTTTCTCCGATACATAAGGTGAAACATCTTACTTTGCCATCGCAGGATGTAATGAATTGCTATTTTCTCTCTTTGCTTTGATTCTATGCACAAAAGAGGTAAAAGATAATTTCTAATCGTTTATATAATAATGTTTCCTGTTTTTTTTTTTTTTTTTTTTAATATGTAAACATAGTTTATACACTACGTTTATTTTTACATACTCTATTTTTAGTCGTATTTTCACTATGCTAAAATAATAACGATTTCAAAATAATAAACTTTTATGCTGTGACGAATATCATCGGAGGACGTTCGGGATGCATTTTATATCCGTTCCATTACCTCAAGAACACGATTTTAGGAGTTTCGGGGATGTTTGATATATATATATATATCAATATATAACCCAACTACATTTAGTTACTTCTACCGGCTCCTATGGATCAAATGAGCTGAAATTCAGTATGCATGGTTCTGCTCTAGGAGGTATAACATGCCATAAAAGGCGAGGGTTAATTTCATGCAAAATTTCGGCCACAAATACGACACCACCGAGATTTTTAAGGTTAGGACACCTTTCCAGTCCCTCCAAATTGAGTTGGAGGATATAAAATTTGTAAGTGAATTGAGCTGGTGTTAGACAAGTACTTTTGGGGTTTCAACTTTTTTCTCCCACCCCACCATTCTGATATTTTTAATATTGTATTTTAGTGAAGATAGGACCTTTAGAGCTCTGCTGCGCACGTTTCTTACTTTTTTCCCTCCCATTTTCTTCCCCAAAAAATAGACTATTTCACTGTATCGAAGGTCATCGGAGCGCGGTGGAGGCGCAATTTATAGCATTTCCAATTTAATTGTAACTTTTTCCATTTCAATTGTAACCCAACTGGAAATGAATTAATTCAATATTATTTATTTTATTATTGAAAAATATTTTTTTAAATTACAATAATGACTTTTAAAATAATTTCGACATATTCTTCCGACATTTTTTTCGTTTATTAGATAATTGATATTAAGTGCTGATTTCAAGTAGTTTAAATTTTTTAAATAAAATTGTTTTTATTCATTTTTAAATATTTATTATTTTTTATTTATTTAGTGGGAAGGGAGGGTGGCTTTATCGATTTGGTGATGGTTCACTATTTTTTCGAAGCTGCTGATGTCAAATTTACTACCGAAATTTTGTTCGGCCACGAGCATTTCTACTTAATTATTAGTTTTCAAAATTCTTTGGTATAGGTATCGCTAACTAGGTTTTCAAGGGCAATATTTCCGAATTCACCATCGGATTTCCGATCGCGAATACGCTTTTCGATTTTCTGTTGCTATTGAAGTTTCCTATAAATAAAGAGATCGTTTATAAGGTTTTTGAGGATTCTGATTCAATTTCTTTAATTGGATTTTTAATCGCACATGCGCATTTTGCATGTCCGTTACTGTCGGAGTTTTCTATGATATATGGATCGTTTATTAGGTTTTCGGAGGTTCTGATTCCATTTTTTGTATTGAATTTTTTGTCGACTATGCGCATTTCGAATTACTATTACAGTTGAAATTTCTTTGGAACTGGTATCTTTGGAAGTTTCTTTTGTTATAAAAATAGTTAATTATTGTTTCGCTAGCTCTGATTCCTTTTATCAAATTTTATTTTTTATCGAGCGTGTGCATATTAAATAACAATTAAATTTGACATTTTTTTGAGTATATCGTCCTAATCCTAATAAACAATAACTTCACCGAAAAAAAAGTCAATTGTAATGGTTGTCCGAAATGAGCATGTTCCATAAAATATCCAATTCAAAAACTAAATCAGAACCTTTGAAAATCTAATAAACGGCCATTATAAACGAAGAAAAGTTCAATAAGAACAGCAAATCGAAATGCGCCTGCGCCCGGAAAAATCCGATAGTAAATTCGAAAATATAGTGATTGAAAACTTAATAAACGACACCTGTACCGAAGAAATGATAATAGTCATGGTAATTCCAAATAAGTGTGCTCGATAAAAATTTCAATTAAAAAAAACGGAATCAGAACCTTCGAAAGCATAATTAACGATTCCTATATCATAGAAAAATTCAATAGTAACGGAAAAGCGAAATAAATATGCGCGATCCACAATCCAATTCAAGAAATGGAATCAGAACCCTCGAAAACCAAATACTAGATCCCATTATCATAGAAAACTGGAATAGCAACGGAAAATCGAAATGCGCATGCACAATCCAAAATCCAACTAAAAAAATTGAATCATAACCCTCGAAAACCTAATAAACTATTCCTTTATTATAGAAAAATCCAACAGTAACGGAAATGCAAAACGCGCATGCGCAATCCAAAATTTAACCAAAAAAATGGAATCAGGACCCTCGAAAACCTAATAAACGATCCCATTGTCATAGAAAACTTCAATAGCAACGGAAAAGCGAAATGCGCATGCACGATCGGAAATCGATTGTGAATTCGGAAATAGTGCCCTTGAAAACCTAGTAAACGATACCTATACCGGAGAATTTTGAAAACTAATAATTAAGTAGAAATGCTCGTGGTCGAACAAAATTTCGGTAGTAAATTTGATATTACCACTTTATAATGTTAAGGAATTCATTCATTAGTATTTAATTGAATGAGAAAGTTGTGTATTTCATTGAATCTTTCGAATCAATAATTATAAGTCAAATTAATAACAAATAAAATTATTGTAAAACGTTTAATAAATACGAATAATCTATATAGACTCCTGGCGGAACAGTATCAAATATATTTGACCTGATTTTGGAAAAAAAAATCCCTATTTTTGCACAGTAATCAAAATAGTACTTTCTTTTTAAATGGCTGTATTTTTTTTTAATTGCATGAACAGTTATGAGGAATGCAGCATCTAGTCCTGACTTTTAAGTAACTTATTTGTTTGGGTACATCTCTCAACCTACTCCTTTCAGCCTTATAATATAAATCAAACCTGCTGTTTTATTTATATTTTCAAACAATTAAGAGTGAAATAATGAGTTTAGTGGCAAATAAAATATATTAACATTTATTCAGGTTTAGCTGGAAACGCACGGTGTTGGTTAATCCGTTATAAGTCTTGACAATCCGGATAGACGTTTTGGTGCTTTACGAAGATGCGTCTTTATACATTTCCCCCAGTAATTAATATATTTTTAAAATATTGAAAAAGAAGTTGGTACAATTAAAAATTTGTTTTAATCAAATCATGCATTTATTCAACAACATAATAAAAATCATAATAACATATATTACATATTTACATCAGCTGATATACCAATTATCGATAATTTTTAAAGAAATATTTATAAAATTACATTAGTAAAATAAATCTTTTACAGTTAAGTTTTGGTGGTCAAGTCTTTGTTAAAAGCTAGTTATATCAAAATTTCAACATTACACAAATTCATATCATATTACAAACAATAAATTGAAACCGAATAAAAACAAACTTTTATAGATAAAAACACATTAATTAACGCCAGTACTGAAGTAGGATCCGTCCTATGAGATATCTAAGTTATAATCTCTACAGGCAACCTCTCGTAAAAAACATTCATCTTTTATCTGACTTCACTGCTTTCGATACGGTGAGCCATCTTGGTCGTCAGCCCATTTCTCAAATTCAATAATAAACCATCGGCAACTCAGTTGTCTTCATCCCTCTGCTCGACATTGACCCGAACAGCCGCCACAATGACGAGGATAACCACAACTAGGAGTAACAAGAAACCATTCAACGGATGCTTTTGCTTTACAACCATCTTTCGTCCATTCGGCGCACTGCTTGATAATGACAGCTGCATTCTTTTTAAACAAATCTAAGCCAAGGTTCTCTTGTCAGAGTAGATAGCGTGACTCCATGAATATTCTAAATGCCTTTGCCGCATAATATTTATATTATCAGTTCGAGCTTATTGCGTACTTGGGAGAAGAAATCTTTTAAGGTAAACGATGCTGACGTTGGAGACTACATTGATGATAAAAGGGTATTCACCGAGCATATTAGCTGCAATTAAATTTTAGATTAACTTATGTTTGAAAATACAAAATGAAATTAAAAAATAAATTAAAATATATATAAATGAAGTTAATTTAATTCAGTAGGTACTGATTAATTCAATTATTTAACAGTTTTATTAGCTTTATCATGCATATATTAAATTATTATATTCCTTTTCTTCTAATTTTAATGCTGGATTATGTATATTCTGAAGGATTACCCAGATAGAGTGAGAATTAGATAATATGATAATAATAATAATAATACCTAGATATACCGGCTAATTATTATATTATAATTATTATATTGCTTGATCATTTTTAAGTAGTCCGTATATGCTATATTTAATCATTGCTTTCCTAAAGTGTCCCACTTTGTTTTTTCAGATACCTAAGAATTTTTTTTTTGTATTGTTATTTGGTTTAACTAATCTATTACGCCTTAAAGAAATTCAAGTCTTCGAATGGCATTTAAAAGAAATCAATATACCTACGTCCCAGTCTTTTATGATTTATCCTTTTACTTTAATGCACGAGGTTCATAAATCTCTGGTCTATAAATCTGACAAGTGAAAACATTGTGGAGGTTAAGAGATGAACTGGAATCGTATCGAAGGGAGAAATTAATATTCTATAATGTGAGGCATCGTCCTTAGTTTAAGACTTGATAATGCTTTTGACACCTTTTGCCATACTGTTCTTATTCATAAAATAATTTTACACAAATTTCCTACGTATTTAATTCACATCTTACATTCATTCCTTTCCTATAGACAATTTTATACTCAAATAAACTCATCTACCTCCAAAGTATTCCAACTGCCTGCTGGCCTTCCTCAAGGTTCCTGCCTATCCCCAACCCTATTCAATCTATTCTTATCCGATTTCCCGAAACCTCCCAAAGTAATACTTATTAGTATTAAAACAATAGTAAACCTATTACAATTAACAAATATTGTCAAATATGGAAACTGAAAATCGACACAAATAAGTCAGAAGCCATAATTTTTACCAAGCGCATGGCATGCATAGATCAGCATCTTACCCTAAATTAAGAACACATCCCATGGTCTAAATCAGTACACATCACCTCGGTTTAACTCTGGACAAATCCCTAACTTCAACAGAACACATTAACAGGAAAACAGCTAAGCCAAAAAAATTATATTTAAAATGTTCCCATATTTCAATATTCCAAGCAAAGCCTCCAAAACCCTATGAATCAGTGATCGGAATTTATCTACGCCTCCCCAGTGTGGAGCTCAACTTGTAAAACTAATTTCAATATACTTGCCTTTCAAGTATATTGAAAACTTTTGTATGAAGATCATAAATAACTACCCCCATAAACTATAATCACGTCCATGCTCCAAGACCTAGAACATCCCACACAATTCAACAATACATCTTCGCTCAAACCAAATCATATTTTGTGAGAATAATAGCTTTCGAAAACCCATTGATAAAAGAGATTGGTAATTACAAGATAAGATTCCTTTCAACGTTAAACTCACAAAAGAACCAAACACGTACTCCTAACCTCCTAACAACCTAACACCCATAGTTGTGTGTCAGATTTATTATATTTTACTCTAGTTATGTATCCTTCTTATGTCTCCTTCCTACTACTATTATACGAACAACGTAAAGATGTTAAACATTATATTTGTTTTAAAAATTATTAATCATATAAAGAATGTGAAACCCGGAACATGATTACACAGAATTTTTGTAATTTTAAAAAATTGAGAAAAAAACTTTATTATTATTATAGTTTGAGAAACTTTGAACCTATGTCCTATAGTAGCTGTCACGAAATTAGGAACTTGGGTTCTGAAAGATTATATCCAGTATTGCCTATGACAATTTTTTTAGATTGTGTATCTCATCCAGATCTTATCTCTAACTACACACTGAAAAAGTTTTCCGAGATTGCAAGAGATGACAAAAAAGGATTTGGGAAGCCAAAATAAGTACACCAAGTTCCAAATTTCGTGATGGCTATTATAGTCAAGTTGAAAAATCTGTAGTTGGTGTTTATGTAGATTCCATTAAATTCAGAACATTATTTTCCTATAGATTATGTATTTCTAAGCAAAAATTATGATCAAAATAACAAATAAACTTTAAGATGTTTCGTTTTCTTTAGTACTTGTATTTTTCGAAATACCAGCAGGGCGTCTCATGATTGAAAAATTGTTGGAAAATACCGAGAAGCTATTAAAGTCAGAATCATTTTTTACTTTCATGTAGGCCAGTATCCGTTTTTTTTTTTTTATAAAGCTTCTAGTAAGGAATTTGGGAGTACTATAGATCGTGGAAATTCCAAACTAAAATTGAATAAATTTCTTTCAATCAGGTTGAAGTCTTCTTAAAAATTAATGATTTCGGAACCCATTAGTTAAAAAAAAATAAAATTAATCCTGTCCACAGCCCTTTTGGGTCTTACTTTAAAATTTGAGGACTCACTGACACCCTATTCTAAATAAGAACAGAGTGTGTCAGCATTTCCAAAAAAAAGTGATGAAATAATGAATGAACTAATTACTAGTACAAAATATCAATTTTCACTATTATTCAATTCAATAATGAATTATGTATGTATGTATACCTACGTACATCTATCCGCTTCAACTATCACAATCCAATCAGATTTTGATTTGATTTAGCATTTCAAAGATAATATAAACCAAGTGAAAATCTATAATAATAAAACCATGAAATGAAAAAAAAAATGTGAATAAAACTACTTAATTATTTAAGCCCATTCTCAGAAAAAGTTGCACACATATATATCTTTATAAATGTATGTGTAAACATGCATACATTATATGTTTCTAGATTATAACGAATATATATATATATATATATATATATAAGGAACATATATACCCTAAAATCATAGGATGTTATTGGGTGATTATGGATGGTAATAGCATTCGGTAATCAGCTCAGTGAGGATTAGCCTGATGGGAGAAGCCTCATCGTTATTGCAGCTTTGATGGCTCTAAGTGTAGAATACAGCTTCTGTACTCTTACCCCATACCTGTACCGTATATTATCCTAAATAAGGATATATTAATAAAACTTCATTCGTTAAACACCAAATAAAGTATAAAAGGAGCAATTACGACCAAGCTCTTTCAAATTATCCACAATTATTTTTACTAAGGCTGAGATTAGTATTGTTGATTAACAATAATTCTTAATAATCTCGAGTCACATATTCACATTAATTCGGGTCCTTCGTTAATCCGAGTTATTTAAATTTGTAAAAAATATAAAACATTTGCACATCCAATTAAATTAGTTCGTTAATTTAATTGATCAAAAGTTTACAGATATAAAAAAACAAATAAGGATGTAACATTTTTTTAATTATTGTATGAAAATATACAGTTGATAAACTGATATTTTTTCAAGTGTTGTATTTTCGAAATTACTTTGAAAGAGATCTCTGAAAACTTTATATTGTTTACGAGGTCTTAAATAAGTTTCAACTGGAGTTTAACATATAGGAATACATTATATTTTTTTAGGATCTAGGGTAATAAATATTATTTAAAAATATAAAAATAATATATTTTAGCAAGATAATATCATTAACATAATTCTATATATCTATATACCATTTTCCAATGACAATTTTTTTAATTTTTGTTTTATTTTGTGGTTGGGAAAATCAATTTATTACAGTTGAAATTTACAATATAAAATTAGAATATATTAACATAGGCATTGCAAAATACTTTTCACCTAAGTAAAATAATCATTAATAATAATTTATAAATCATTTATCAAATGTACAACAAGCCATAGGTAAAAAAAGATAAAAATGTATAATGAAATTCAAAAATAATCAAATGCGTTTTTATGTACCGCACTGGAATAGCAACTCGTTATAATTTAAAGCATGGTTGGTGTTTTTTGTCGAAATAAAAACGAAACCAAGCTCAGTAAAGTAGAATCGACGTCTTAAAAGTTCGTCTTTATAATACATAAAATTATCGTCACACAACAATACACCTTTTTGACAGTCCGTTTAGCAAGTGTAATTTGCCGTCAGAGTCCTAGACTGAGTCCGCTGAGCACCGGTATTCCACGAGACCCAGCCAGTTGCCATAAAGATTGGAGCTGAGGACTGGATCCTAAGAGGCTGAGTCCACCCAAAGCAGTGGCGGGTACTCCAAAAACGGTGGGTGGTTGGTAGCTACTGGGATATGAGCTGCTGGGTATGAGCGGTGCTTTCTGTTGCGATTTTTCCTCGGCGTTCTGGTAGGCCTGCTCCTGCGATTGGGCTTCTTGCGACACCTCTTGACCGACCTGCTGCAGTGTCTGTTCCTGAGCCTTAGCATCCTGGAGCAGTTGGTTATCAACGTTCTGGATTTGCTGTTCCTGCCCCTTGACCTGCTGCGCCACCTGTTTTCCGACGTTGAGGTAGGCTTGATCCGCAGATTGGACCTGTTGCGCTATTTGTTGACCTACGTTCTTGAGTTGCTCTTGTTGGGATTTAACGTCTTGGCCTAGTTGTTCCCCGAAATTTTGAAAGGATTGTTCTTGTGTCTGGAAATCCTGGAGTAATGTGTTGAGCAGTGGGGTGGTCACAACCGCGGTTGAAACGGAGGTCGCAGGAGATAGTATCGTCGAAGAAGATGTACTGATCGTAGTTGGCGAAGTCGTAGCCCTGATCGTGGTTCCAGACACAGCAGTTCTCATCGTGATCGAAGGTGGTGAAGTATCTGTGGATGATAATACTGTGCTCATTATAGGTGTTTCAGTTGTCATAATGAATACCTCCGAAGCCGATGGTAGAGCCGTGGGTGTGGAGGTCTGTCCTCGACTTTTTGCCAATATCAGCAACATTAACACTAGGCACCGCATATCTGTGAGTTAACTGGTCTTAGGCTCAAGTAACTACTCTTTATATCTTCTAGTAGATAAGGCTAAACTATTCCAACCTAAAAACACATTCTTGTGAATATGTAAATCACAAAGCGGCATTTAAACGCTCATTCACACGTCATTACATTTCTATTCCTATGTTTCTTATTTTAACTGGCATTAAATAGAACGTGTGCTAAAATTCGCAAATGTAGGCTGAGAAAGACCTGAAGGACGCTAAATTATGGCAGCGATAAGAAGCTGTGGATAGTTATTTCTTTTAATACATTTTTTCTGGTTAGTTAGGAATTAGTTTACCTCAATATTATTTGTCTTGGTAGATATTCATTAAATTTACACAAACTATTGTCCATTTAGTTGTATTGTATATGTATATTGTATGTTGTATTGTTGACAACAATTATCATCTAACTAAAACATAGTAGCTGAATCAATAATTGAGTAAGTTATTGGCAAGCAAAACTTTTATATTAAATTTTATATTTTAAATTTATATTATATATTAATTAATTAAATATTTATATTTTATAAACCAACCTCAGTTTTGTTTTATTGAATCTAGAGTGAAATAGTCTCTTCAATAATAAAAGATCAAAGTCTCATTTCATAACAAGTCCATTTAACTGAGCCACAGTATGTTATAAGATATATAAACACTTAATACGTCTTACTCTTTAACTTATCCTGTCGTAGAAGGTAGTGAAGATATACCGAACAACCAATTTGGCTTTTGTTTATATAAATCCAAAGCACAACAGCGCCATCGTATAGTGGATGATGTCTTTATCGCCGTTGTGAAAAAAGAATATTACTCTGCGGATTGATTTCCTTGAGACTGAAAACCCATCTTGCACAATAGTCTACTATAGAAAATAAAACCGCACTTACCTTCAACGACCTTTCTTCCTCGACAGGTTCTTCGGTGTTTCCTTTGATAATTCCATTTATTCCTTCTTTACTCAACACTCGAGCGTATCACAAAGTTGCGTTTTAAGTCGTCTCCTCTATTTTCATTATAGCTCTGTTATCCTTGAGCACCCTTGCACTACCATCTATAGCTTACTGACGACACAGCTATTCTTTCTTCCCACAGAAATCCTACCAAACCATCTATAACATTCCAAAATCATTCATCTCAATTGGAAAAATGGTTCCACAAATGGAAAATTAAAATTAATGCCACCAAATCGATCCTGCTCAGCTTTTCCCTACAGAAAGATCTGCAATTACTCCATATCTTAGAAAAACATGTACGGTATCACAGACAAAAGGCTTACAAGGAACACACATACAAAATTTAAAAGACAAGACGATACAAACGAATTCCACATCTTCAAGACCGTATTATCTATACGGTATATCTGTAAAAACTAAAATATTTTGGAGAAGGAGTGAATAGCTAAATAATACTAATACCAAATACTCACACCGTAAGCTTCCATGGTTGATATTATGGATGCAGCTCCAATTCTCAGCCCATTTGTTTCGAAAATTGGCCGAACCCATTAGAGTCCTTATTTGTGATAGAGAGAGCTGATTGGTGGCTTTACGGTTCCTCTTCTAATCAAATTGCTCCAATATGAATATTTATAGCAACAAGCCGTAAACAGATTTAATGCCTCACTGAACTCAATCTGATTAATGTGTTAAACTGAATAGTATAATTGATAATTTTGTCTGATTATTTCAATTAAGTATTAGGCTAATAGTTTATCTCAACGAGCTCTAAAATTAGATTATGTATTTAGCATTGCCCAAATTTGCATATGGAATATCATCGAATTTTCATTTACTTTATAAATTTTATCAGATACCATATGATTCATTGATTTTCAACAAGCTGATCTGGACATTAAAATATGATCAATGGTACTTGAATGAGTGAAAGATGTTCTTTTTGAGAAAATGTTAAGAAGTTTTTCTTGACTCCGGCAGGCGCGTCAATTATACCATACCACATAACAAGCGGTGTGTTCATCGAGCAATCATTAAGCAGACTTAAAAAGCTATAATCTCAGATTGAAACGGAAAGTCCAGAGTGTTAAATTTGAAAACAAAATAGTAAAAATATGTTGTAGACAGCATATTCTATAAATGAATTTCAAGGTGAGTAAAGAATATCCTTGAATCCTTTCCATCCAACTGCAAAGTATGGAAGGATTCTCCCCGATATTATGGTTCTTGCACCCTATAATAATGGATGCTGCGCAGCGTCTATGAAACAGTAAAAGAGTGGAACCTCAAAACCATAAGTTTAATATTTTATCTTTGTTCGATTGTTTGATGGAGGGTTTTTAAACATTTGGGTTATTTAATTAAGTTAAACCTTTTAAACCTTTAGGTTATTAGTTTATATATATTAAAGGCTCAGAGCCTCCTTTGGAGCTCTTTGCTATCCTGGCCGCTTAGCGCTTAATCCGCCCCTGAGGAGGCGATGCTGCGTATTTACAATATTTTGCGCTCTAGCTTGACTTTGATATCACAAGCTGTAATTATTTCGAAAGCTCTGATTGAAGCTATATAAGTGACCTATATGACTTAAAAGCTAGACCTAATGAGATCATTTTCAGATGTTCTCTAGTGGCTGTGTTGAAAATTGGATATGGAATATATCGCTGTACTTTAATAATGCCATAGGCCCCCAATAGATATATATTTAGATATATATATAGATCAATAGATGTATAGGCAGAGAGGTAAATGTAATTGATAGTGCTTGGTTCGAGGAAACCCAATTTCAACCTAAAGGCCATCAAGGCAGTATTTCATAGAAAACGTTGTTTCAATCAAATGCTCTAAAACTTTGCAGGGGTCTAGTATTTGTCATTCTGAATAAAAGTCATCGGATGCAATTACGTATTCAATGATGTATTTATTTCAATTCTTACTGATTCAGATGTATAAATGTGTATTTATGCATCTGAACCAGTAAGAATTGAAATAAATATATATATATATATATATATATATATATATATATATATATATATATATAATATATATATACATATATATATATTTATTATATATATATATATATATATATATAATTTTTATTACTTCAAAGCAATGCTTTAGGAGAAACTTTAAGTATATAGAAATACTCACCGAACACACATCAATTCCAAGTGACTGCTGTAGCTGAACTGATGGGAGGGCCATTGGGCAAGGGTGGGATTTTCTTTATAAGGCGGCTACTTGTCATCAAAGAAGAAAATCTCTCGAATAATACATTACTTCATACCAGTTACGCTAGTGATATTTATATATAATATATATATATATATATATATATATATATATATATATATATATATACACTGGCGTAACTAGTAATATAAATATATATATATTTATATATATATATATATATATATATATATATAAAAATATCACTAGCGTAACTGGTATGAAGTAATGTATTATTCGAGAGATTTTCTTCTTTGATGACAAGTAGCCGCCTTATAAAGAAAATCCCACCCTTGCCCAATGGCCCTCCCATCAGTTCAGCTACAGCAGTCACTTGGAATTGATGTGTGTTCGGTGAGTATTTCTATATACTTAAAGTTTCTCCTAAAGCATTGCTTTGAAGTTATAAAAATTAATTACTGTTTTTCTCAAAATAATTCTAATACATATAAAAAAACCGAACGGATACTAATTTTACTTTGGTAGGCTCTCAAAGTTCAAATCATCATTACCACTCCTTAAACTGTTTTAATGAAAACCTGATTGAAAATCTATTACTTAATCGATTTAATTAAAGATAATGCCATATTATCTTAAAAACAAATATCATATTTGTGATCCTTAATTTTGTAAATATGATGAAATAAATATTGATCACTTCAAAATAATTTCAATTACAAAAAAATTTTACAACGTCCAGTATGTTTTAGCTTTGGCACTATTCTTCATTACAGAGATATAAAGCATGCTCTTTATTCCAACCCACGAATCTCATTACCACCTTCCAAACAGAAACTTAATTATCATTACCTTCACTTCAAAAATTGGAAATTTTGAATTCTGAAACAAGATTTGGAGTTCAGCTCAAAATGTATTAAAAATCGTTAATTGGTGTCTCTAGATTACTCATCAATCTTTTCAGTTTTTTTGGGAAAAGTTCAACGACTCACTTTTTTGGATACCTATTTTTGAGTTTATTCTCAGAATCACCCACATGTATTTTTATATCGTGGGTTTTGGCCATACAGATAAATATATACTCTTTGGATGTCATGTCTATAAGCATAACTCTATTGAAAAGGTTATTAAATACATATATAACAGGACCAAGGCTCATTGTAAGGAGAGAGAACAGACAAATTCGTGTTCCAAACTGATCTTGATTTCACTAATAAAATGGAACGCTGTGATTAGCCTGATCCACATGAAGGCGATTCTAAAAACAAAAGTCCTCAAGGAGCAGTTTATAATTTTTTAACAGCTGTGTTAGAGGAGGGACGAATGAGGAAAGTAGTAGGGTTAGTTATAAGGGAGTGACGGTGCTGCGCCAGTGACGCAGTTTCTTCAATTTACTCGATTTCATAAAGTCCTAAGACAAAGAAAAGGGCTATCACGGAGTGATAAATGCATTAGGTCATTTTTTCCCCCTGCGTCTATGTTTAAAGAAGTAATAAGTAATAGAAAAGGTAAATAAAAAAAGTAAAATTAACATATTTTAAATAGAAGTTTTAAGAAACATTCCCATTAATGCAAATGGATAGAGAAATCCTTAGGGAACGAAATAGTATTGGTCACATTGCAGTTTCAGATCTCAGATTATGTCAATTAAGAGCATTCTTATGCAAAAAGAAAGAAAGATCTGTTTGAATTGGTGTTTTTTTTATGGAATACAATTAATAACATGCATCACATAAGGTAATTAATAAAATAGTAATCTTTATAATTTTTGATTTTGGCCATTTTCAAATAATTTTTATTTATCAGATATTTTTTATAATACACTTTGTTACTATTATTGTGCAGTATTAGTGATATTCTATAACTAAAAATATGGTTATATGAAAGTTAATAAGATATTTTTAATTTTTTGGAATAGATAAATTAATATTCAATAATTTTTTTGGTTTATAGATAACACGTTTGGGAATGGGCAAAGTGGCCGATGTAAATTTTGTTCTATTAATAAGCTTTAAAAAGTGAAGTTCAAAAGAGTTTTATCCTGAACAAATAATATATAAAATAATCACACCCTTTTTGAGAAAACAAAAAATTGGTAATATAAAAACGTTTTTGATATTAATATTTTATGCATTATTTCTTCAATTTTTATTTCTGTATAATATTAAAGTAGCATGTTTGTAAGCTTGTTTTTTAAAAATATTTTTACCTGCTGTTATCTTACAGTAATACGATATATTATATCTAAGTTCAAGCAATGGATGTATTTATCATTGTTTCTTGAGAAAAGCGTGTCCATTTTCATAAATAAATAATAATCATAACAATATATTTTTTTTTTAAAGGAAAGAAAATAATAAAAAACCTGCACCACTACAACTCATGAAGAGCTCTTAACTTAGTACTTAGTAAGAAGGTGATGTGGTCAACAACCGCATTCCTTAGCCAAGTTTTTACCCAACCCAATAGAGAGCCACTTTACAGAGGCTGGGTGAGCCTCTGGAGTTTCTCCCACCCCCGAGTCGATCCACGGATGATATATCATCAAAGAAATTTTTCGCTGGCGTAAAGCTCGATTTCGGTGAGTCCAGTGCCTTAACTATTGAACTACTAAATCCATATTAATAATAATAGTAAAATAGGTAAATAGATAATATTAAATACTAAATACAAAATTGAAAAATTAAAATTACAAACTAAGCTATCCATAATATGTATATCATGCACAATATTTGCACTCAGCGCACGACTTAAAATTTTTAAGATTTGGACGTAAGGCTGTTAATTAAAACCAAAACAGTTCAGGTCAAGCCGCTGTTTTATTTCTACATTATTTTTCTTAAGCAATTGGAAGAATCTTTAAGAAGAAGTCTGGAATTCATAAGAAATTTGGGCAATCTGACTGAAAATGATTTATCCCAGAAAGGCTGCGAAAGGATTGCTTCCCGCTCCACCACCAAAGAGGTTTGGCATGGACATGTTCATCCCGGGCATCATCCCTCCGAGTAGTGCGGGAGGTAAGAAGAAGCCGTAGGAGGCCACCACCAGGCAGATGAAGACGAAGAGGCTTGTGATCATGATTGAAGGATACTATACTGACGCTAAGTAAATGTATATATATGTACATGGGTAGTTGTTATGCCTTCTTATCCGAGGTCTCGGTTATCTTTAGGCCATAAAGATGTTGTTATGGCTCTAAGGTTTTGAGGCGGTTCAAAATAATGTAGTTTTTTTTTGTACATTGTTTAAAAACCATTAAAACATGTTTTTATTTGAAATGAAATCAAATCTAAATTAACGTCCTGAGATTTCTTCAGCGATCTCTCTCTAACCGCTCTTTCCGAGTCCGCTGTGGAACAGAATTTTTCAACCATTGTCCAGTTGAGGACGGTGTTCCTCAACGCAGCCTCTTGGGACCCATCTTCTACATTTTATATACCGCTTACATTCCTATTCATCCAGAAATCCTCCTGGCAACATTTTCTAATGACACCGCCATCCTATCATTCAACTCAGATCCTGAAACAGCATCCATAAACCAGTAAAGGCACCTTGCCCAGATCGAACACTGGTGTAATGATTGACGTATCAAAGTAACGAATCTAAATGCAAACATGTCATGTTTACCCTCCGACGCAGATCTTGTCCGCCAGTTCATTTTAACGCCATACCGCTTCCTTTCTCAGGCACAGTCCGGTATATTGGCTTCTTACTTGATAAAAGACTAACTTGGAACCCACATACTAGACTTTAAAGACAAGAACTGAATAGACGATTTGGCCAATTACATTAAGACTGCTAAACAGAAAAGCTCAACTTTCAGCTGACAACAAACTGCTGATTTACAAGACAGTTCTGAAACCTGTCTGGACCTATGGACTCGAACTCTGGCGGACAGCCAAATTTTCGTACATCCAATCCTTTTAGTCCAAAGTCCTTCGATCAATAGTCAATGCTACCAACAATACCCTACATCATGACCTCAACATCCCATTTGTCTTAGACCTTATTCCATCCAAATTCTCATAATACGATGGTAATCTTGCTCACCATCCTAATCCCTTAGCTCAATCCCTATCCAGCTCCACCCATCTCTACAATCCTCCTCTAAGGTTGAAACGGCAGTGGTCCTGAGACCTGTTGTAAAAATGTATATTGGAGTTCTGACAATTGCCAGTTTCTCCACTCAACTTCTGTATGTCTGCGGCTATAGAGCTTTCGCTCAGTCTCCATTGGCTTTCAATGCCAGTGACGCTTATGAGTGAGAAGCGCTGAGATATCCTGGAGTCATGCTTTTCCATCCATAAGTGGGGGGACAAGCCTGGCTCGGGGAGTCCCAGGCTGATTGTAAATAGTGTGCCTGTGTTTAAGATGTTAAGTTTATTTTATTTTTTATAATTTTATTTTTTGTAAATATTGTATGAATGATTTATTTTATCACTATTACCACTTTCCCTGATGAGACAGAATGTAATATTGCTCAATAAATAAATAGTCAATCCGAGACACCAAATGAAAAAAAAAAAAGAGATCTAGTCAGCAGTTATAGACATAATTTATGAAAAATTATATGGAATATATTATTTAAAATACACGAGATATGATAAAAATAGTTATAAGTAATATATACCGTTTGTACAATTCACTTTGTTCACTTTTTTTTGTATCTCGACTGATCACTGCTACTCTAGTTGGTGTACTTAATGAACTTGATGTTTTTCTTTTATTTTTAAGAGTTTATTTTATTTTAATTTTGTCTTAGAAACGAGCAATATCATTCCTATTAGATATATCCTTGGCTTTAACTATTGGAAAATCGCGAATGTATAAGCCAAAAACGTACAACTAGCATGACGTCTAATATTAATTCAATACTCTTCAAGCGAAAAATCTTATGGCTCATATAATAAATATAACGCTAATATTGCTGCCCACCTCAAATGTTAATAATATTATTTACTTTCTAAATGGTGGAATAAAAAGACTTCTGATATACCAGGGAAATGAGCGTTTTAAATTCAAACATCGAGGCAATCTAAATTTGTATTTGATATTGAATGCTTAGTTTTATTAGTGAAATGTGCCTTTGTTATAGGCCATTTTATTGTTATAAATTTTTTCTGGGCAAAGCCATTTCATTTTTTAGAACTAATGCAGCAATAACCAAGGAAATTCACCTCAACTGCTATAAATGAACGATTGAATTGAAAAGAATAAAACAATATGTGATTTTATGTTTGATTAGAGACATTATATATTTCTTTAAATAAATAATTAAGCGAAATTGGGAGAAGGGAATATTTTATTCCAAAGGGATGGTTGGTAATGAGATGAATAAAGGAAGTAAGGAAGAAAACGCAAAATTCTCTATATTATTGCTTTAATAATGCATACATTCGTTTAAGTTTACTATTAAACTTTTTGTGAATAATTAATTATCGTAAGAAGCAATGTAGCATCTGTAACGAAAATCTTCGACGTCCTCAACCTAAGAAGGGAGCCAGAGGATTGCCGCCTGCACCACCGCCGAAGAGGTTAGGAAGGGAGCCGTTGCCCAAGAGTCCTGGAGGGAAGAAAAATCCATAGGAGGCCGCTACGAAGGAGAAAAATACTACCAACTGTTGGATCATCTTTGCGACTGACTACACTCTACCAGAATTCTCTGCCAATATATACTCAAACCACAATATATTCTCTTATTATTGGCAAAGGTCGCTTTATCTGGGTAATTTGCAATTATCACTGAACGCAGTTAGAATGCAAGATATGTTTTATTTAGAAATAGTAATAGCACATCCCTCACATTTTTAGGTAAAATATGAACAATAAAAATTATCGTGTAAAATAATAAAAAAATATAACCTATATTGTAGGACTTAATAATACTTTAAAACAACCAAACGATCATACAATAGTGTGAATCCACGTGAGTCCTAAACTAGTTGATTTAGAGTTATTTTATCATTTTACTTTTGCGTAAGTTTTATGCAAAATCAATTTTAAGTTTTTTCTATTCGATAACATATCACTTTCCCTAGCATATACATATTATTTTAAAACAACCTCAATATGATTTAAAAAAGAACATCTAAATCTACATACAGACATTAAATGTTCATTATTAAAAAAATCTGGCGCGCGCATCAAACTTTCACTAGTTAATTTTTATCATAATTAGGTAAGTATCCATTTTTTATTCGGCAGCATGCATTTCATTATGTATTTTCTCACAAAAACACAATAAACTATTTTTTTAAACAATTAATATTACCATTATGTACACTATACAATTTTGGTTTGTTGAGCTTAAAATACATTTTAAAGGTTTTCATTTGATTTCTATTGAAATTCTATTTAGTTTCCATGGAAACATTTATTTTCCACCAAATAATATAAATTAGAATTTATCAACTATGTTTCTTTTCGTCGCTCCATTGCCTTGCAAGACTTTATTGGTTACATATTAATTTTTCTAAAATCTTTAGCTTTCCAATGGTATATTAACCATCTATTTTACTACTCTTATTTTGTTATCAAGCTGGGAAAATATTTTCCGTTTTTTCTCCTTGATTTACTCATCACATTCTTACATATGTTATATTTATCCATTTTCTATTACTACTAACAATAAGAGACGGTTAATAATTCCAAATAAACAAAATTAAAGGTACTTTAGAGGAAGCCATTTTGAAAATTCGGCAGTTAAGCCCTGTCAGACTATTGCAATGAGGGCAAGACTTAGGTGATATTAAAGACTACTTAATTGTACATTGGTATAGGAGTTTAACCTTTTTTTTTTTTTTATTTCTAGCCCTCCAGAAATTTTATTGAATATACAAATACAAATATATATACACAAATGTTTCCAGTCCTTTTTTTGCCTCTTGGCATTTTAAAGTTTTACTGGCTTGGTTCGCTTGTTGCGACAGTCATTTCATTGTAGCTTTACGCCTTTATTCTTTCTTTAAGTGTGGAGGGAACACTTTGCTGGTATGGGATGATGGGTTCAGACTGCAGAGTCCAGACCCCTTCCCTCGGCGAGCACGTCAACCAAGGGGACACTGCCTTGCCACCTCCCAGGCCTACATCTCTGGAGAGGGGGTTAGCACAGGCCTTAAGCCCATCAAAGAACTTGATGTGGCTTCGGCCAATGTACTCAGGCACTTAGGGTAGCTGGAACTCCTCGTGGATAGTGGTGTTTTTAGCCCTTTGGAGGGAATTTTCACGGACGATCCGCCATAGAACGGAGTTCTGGTAGCTCTGCAGTCCTTTCAGGGATGTTTTGTACAGTGGTACAGTGGTGCACCATGGAGCATCGTCGGTCGGATGATGGCTTTGTAGATCTGTAGTTTCAGCCGAAGTGAGAGCTGCGGTGACGTTAGCAGGTGATAGAGCCTACGCGTCTTCAGCCGGGCCAGCTTGATCCTCTCCTTGACATGACTGGAAAAGGTGAAGTGCCTACCCAGAGTAATGCCCAGATAGAGGATGGAGCTAGAGACAGGCCTTTCTTCCTCGTCCACTTTGAAGATCTTGGGAAGAAGTTTCTTCCTCTTCTGAAACGACATCAGGAGGAGTTTATCCAAAATTGTAAGTCTTTTTGTCATTTCTGGTTAACGGATTTTAGCGAGAATAAAACTGTAATATCCCAGATATATACTTATCTTAAATACGTAATTTAACTTTTCGTTTTCGTTCACACACACACACACACACACACACACACACACATACACACACACACACACACACACACACACACACACACACACACACACACACACATACAAACAAACACACACACCCACACACACGCACGCACGCACACACACAGACCATTTTGTAAGACTTGGCTATTTGGACTTAATGGACCTTAAAACGTGCATTTCCGTTGAAAACTCGAATTCGAAAGTTTTCACGATCGCAATACTTCCCCTTACTATATATTTCATGTATAGGTAAGTGAAAGTAAAAAAAAAAAAATTTTTTTTTACTTGGAATTCGACAGTTACTTTTAAATACTTCATCTGAATAAATCACCTTGATTCACTGGATAAATCACCTTAGTTTATTCTATTAAAATTACTTGATTGCGTTAAAATCATAGAAGAATTCTGGTATAATTAAGAATCATAAACCCCATTTTAAAAGAATGTAGATTATCAGTGGAACATTCGATTTGGCCACCTGCTGGAAAGTCGTGGGGGTGGGATGTTATGGGTTCGTAGTGGATCTAAATGCTTCTTCTAAGAGGTTCATACTGTAAGTAAGACAGTTGTGGAAAACTTTGAAGTATTCTGCGACAGTTTCTGACATTGGTAGGATGTTCAAGTCATTATGCAGCAAGTCATTTGTCCACTAGTTATTGCACTGCTTTTGAATGGAACGGCTAAATCCTTTGGATGTTTGAAGTTTTAGTAGATACAAATAACTCTACCACGTATGTCTATAAAGGTTTTATTAGTACTTTGAAGATGGTTAGTTAAGGATTATTTGGCGCCTCTGCCAAGTAACCTGTATAATACTCAAAATAGCTTGTTTAATTGTTTTCTTTTCAGTTTGATTTGGATCCTCCATGTTCTAAATATCATACGTTCTGAGATGTAGGCATTGACATATTATTAAAATACATATGAGGACATATTCCAAGATTGAATGTGAAGACAATGAAAACATTCTTCGTTTCGTTCATCTTTACTTTCCACCATGTATCGCAACTAGAAATATAGGGATTTTTTGGGATTTGAAGAGTGTTTTGTCGTCAACACATGTAGTCAAAAAAGTATAGTAAGGCTCGGATTAGTCTAACGTGAAAAAATTGAAAAGTTATGGCCCCGGTACACCGCCCAGTGGACCTCCTGATCTAAAAGCTTTTGTACCCGATAATTCATTACCTACTTTGAGTGTCTGTCTGTCAAAGAAGAAAATAATATTGAGTAGTACGTGGGAGGAAACAAAATCTTGAAATTGGAAAGTAATCCTTTATGGCATACCTAACCGAAACAAAAGCCTGACAGATGTCAAGGAAAACGTCAGGACAATACTTTTTTTACTCTAAAACACTGAAAACGTAATCTACCAATCGATGTGATAGTTGGAATGAATGAAATAATCCAACAAATTAATTTATTTCTAAATCTAATGGATATCAATACAAACAATTTTTTGCACGTGCAATGAGGGGTGGTCAATATATTAGTTAATCTAAGAAGAATTCAATTTAACAAACGAGTGATTAAATAATTTATAAAAGAAAAAAACATGCTTCTACAACCCGTTAAGGGTCTTGAGTTCAGTGCTTGGTAAGGACCGTATTGTTTCTAAGCCTACGGTTGTGCAAGGTGAAGATTCGGCCGAGATCACGATCAACCGCCAGGTTTTTTCCCCAATTAAAGGTACTCACTTTATAGAGGCTGGGCGAACCCAAGGGGGTCTCATGATTCCATACGACCGATCCACGGCTGAAAAAAGAATAAATAATTATGTGCCCAAGCCGGTCTTGAACGCGGGATCTTTAGATTACTACCCACTAAGCTATCCCGCTCCTAACTTAAAGGAATAAATTATAGCTCACTTTTATTTTATTTTAAAATATTAAATTGGAAAAATATATAGAAAACAAGTTCAAATTTCTAGAAATGAATTTTTTTTCATCTTGAAACATTAAATGAAAATGAAAAAATTGCAATAATGAATTACTGAGCCGCACCTATATTTATTTTATTTTTTTCATAAACGTATAAGTGGTTAGTTGAATAGATAGTAAAATCACTCAGAATATCATCGTGAATGATGTAAATAAAAATGTCAAAAAGTTTTCTTGATAACAGCAAGCATAGAATAATTTAAAAATATCACAGGATTAAATCTAGCCACACCTCCGTCGCCCTCCAAGTGGTTTATAACGCAAAACTAGAAAGGAAAATGGGCCAATAACACAAAATTGCATAACTTTTATTAAAAATGAGTCGTTTGAAAACGGTACTGAAATATTTCTTTATTAAGAAATTTTCTTATACTTGTAAAAAAAATAAAAATAATAAAGCCATAGTTTGGCGAACTATTTCTAATCAACCCAAGAGTGAGTATTTGGCATTAGTCAAGAAATTATAGCACGATCGTGAACAAAATGTCTTCAGTTCGTAGGCCAGACATTTTATTTTTTATTTATTGATTTTTACTTCATTGTACGAAGTAAAGGAAGTATTGTAATCGCTAAAATTTTCGGTTTTCAGATTTTAACGGAAATATCCATTTTGACCATCCCTGAATCCATTTTGACTAGTTTCGTCGTGGCGTCTGTACGTATGTACGTTCGTATTTCGCATAACTCAAAAACGGTTAGCCATAGAAATTTGAAATTTTGTATTTAGGATTGCTATAAAATCTAGTTGTGAAACCTCGTTTTTTGGTCACTACTTAATCGCCGGAAGTGGTACTTTTCTTGAAGGTCATATTAGACTTTCATCAAAAATTATATTAAAATATAATGTTAAACATCCCAAATTTGGTAAATAGGACTTTTATATCGATATGAGTGTATTTACTATATTTTGGTTAAAATTGGTGAGCCGAAAACGATACTTTACATGAATGTCATAATAAGTATCGTAGAATGTATAAAGAATGTAATAATGTTATAATACATCAAAAATCATATTTAAATGAAATACATAAATCATATGTTTCGGTAATTAAGGTTACAAACGCAATTTGGTTTCCAATCCAATTAAACATTTTTATTTTATTTAAACATTTTTATATTTATTTTAAGTGTTAAAATTGAGTGTAAAATACTGGTTTTCCTCCCTATTTGTATGTCTGTGTGTCAATAGATGGATGTCGTGACGCCGAGAGTCGTTTTTGAGATACTGCAATCTTCGGAAACTAGTAACCAAATTTAGGATCACTTTTTGAGCCACCGATTTATAGTTCAATAAGCGTACAAGGAAGTCATGTGTTGTCCACATCAGATATTTTAACTATTAAAATCCAATAATTTTGAAATGAGTATATTACGATGTGTAATAATAGTTCTGATTTTCTTTTCTCTTTGTCATCTTCTATAGCTTCCTATTGAATCTTCATGTTTGAGTGCATAATTACAAATAGATAAGGGTGAACTTGACATACGAAGGACATTGCAGAAATAGTATATAGTGGCATACACCACTGATTGGGTATATTCAGTCGCAGAAATGATCCAACAGTTGGTGGTCCTGTTCTCCTTGGTGGCCGCTTCCTATGGCTTCTTCTTTCCACCAGGACTTCTCGGAAACGGCTCTTTGCCCAACCCTCTGGCTCCCTTCTTAGGCTGAGGGCGATCTACGTGGAACTTTAGCCACATTAAGCAAATTATCGTTGTGGATGTAACCCTTCTTCGTCGATGAACTTTGGATATGTTATGATAGTTAATTATTCCTAAATTTTTTAATTGTAAAATGAAACAAATATATACATCTATCATTGTTAACTTGGCGTGCTATTATTTCACCTCTTGATGGTATGCGTTGATTCATTTTCGCCAAATTTCATTTGTCTCTGAATTGGATATTTTTTATGTAAAAAAGTTATAATTAATGACAACCTGGTTTACTCTGGAGTCATGCTTTCTAAAGCTAAATCTGAAACATTATGACGGATGTTTCGGTAATTTTCTTCTTTCGGTTTAATAAATAAATTGAGAAATTGGTTTCTCACTCAACTGATTAAAGTAATAATTATTCATGTTGATATATAAACGATCATTATTTGTTTAAGTGCCAAGATATGAACTTTGTTGTTTTTTATTGTAAGATGGGTGTTTGCCACATCTGCTGATAAAAATGTCACAGGCGTTGGGAAAAAAATAAAATGAACAAAGGTAATAAAATTGGGAGAAAGCATTAAGAAGAATTGGTAGGGATGGTAATGTAAGATATTTAGCTGAAGGCATACTAGACCAGCTGGTAACACATGAATCTTCATATCCAGATTAAATAAACATACAAGAGATAGTTATCGAAAAAGTCAGGTATTCCGAGGATCATACAATGTACAGCAAATTAAATTATGATGTCGCCTATTTCGAATAAGGAAAATGCATGCATTACTTTAGGATTATTTTCATAGCTAGACGATTATTTAATCTTAACTATCAACTTTGGACAAGTAAAAGATGTAATTGCTCATTGTGCAATTTAAATTTCTCAAAGGATACGATGCATTTCACCTCGATTTGTTCGGTGCTGGCTCAATTTTGGATGATTTTCTTATGAAAAAAGGAACTCAATCTAAATGAAACGTTGCAATTACTGAATGATCTGGATTATGAAAAATTATATTATATATTATTTATTAATCAAGCAAATTCATATCGAAATGAATTAGTGAAAAAATTTAATTATCAATTAATTATTTATTAAAAATCTTGAAATGTTCTGTAATATTTTATTCTTATATTCACAGATCACTGTGTTCATGCAGAATAAAGAAACCTCGACTGAGGAATAATGTTAATTGCCTAAAATACGTTTTATATAAAAAGTATATCTCTAAATACCTGAAAATAAACATATTCATCTATCTGTCTATCAAAGATGATTCAAATTCATCATAGTACTTTTCAATTACGAAATATGATGAATAGATTTTGACTGTTCGATGACAGAGTGTTAAAAAATCAAAAGATGTTGAAACACCTTTTCAGAAAATGTTAATTAATAACAAGTGCATATGTAATATGCCTATTAAACATAAATTTTGCCTTAATAACATCTATAAAGATAAGCTCTAATGGTGCGAATAATATATATCACCTTCAATTGAGTACCATAGAACGGAATAATCTAAAGTATATTTCCCTCATGTATTGGATGTGTTTAGGAGCGGAGACTTTCAGTGGTAAGGCACTGTGCTACCATGCTCCCGGGTTCGAGACCGGCTGAGGCAGATAATCATTTATTCTGTTATCGGCCATGGATCGATCTTGTGGGATCGGGAGACCCGCCTGGGGCTCAACCAGCCTCTATAAAGTGGGTACCCTTAATTGAGGGAAAAATCTGGCTGTTGAGCATGATCTCGGCCAAATCACCTCCTTGCACAACCGCTGGCTTAGAAACAATACGGTCCTTACCAAGTACTGAACCCAAGACCCTTCATGGGCTGTAGTATTACAGTTTTTATTTTTATTTTATTATTGGATGTGTTTATGATATGTTCGGCAGGGCTGTGGAGAGAAACCAAGAGGAGAGAAAAAATTTCTAACACTAGGGACAAAAGTTATCGGACCCCCGTCAAATATATTCCCACTGAAACTCAACTTCGTCCTTTTCAATGTATGCAATAAATAGATTACTTAAAGATGTTACATAGGTACTTATTATGTAATGTTATTACAATCAGTAAATTTACAACGTAAACAATAAAACCAGGTCGGTTATATTAAGCCCATACTTCTCCACTCCTCTTGTCAAACCTGATGTTCGATATGCTTTTTAAGCTAATGCAGAATCACAATAGGATAATCATGAGGAAGAAACCATAAGGAACCATGAGGAAGAAACCGAACCGAACCACTTTACCTAGGGGGCACAAGGCATTTCAACAACACTAACAACCAGGCAGCCTACAATGCCACTTGCCGTTACATTTTACTATATGCTGGCGTACAGTGGTTCCAAACCCACTTTTCCGAGACTGGCCATGAAAACTTGGATGTGATGGGTATGAAACTTTCCTAAATTATTATTCTTGGATGCCTTTAAACCATCCTCTGACGGTGCATCTCCAAAAAAATTCGATCGATCCTATTGCATAGCTGTGTTATATTTATGGATTCCAGAGTCACAAACATTTATTATTTTGGAATACTTTGTGCCTTCGGTTGATGAGCCAGAGTTTATGGGATGCAATATTGTTACCGTACGATGTTGAAGGCATTTGTCTTGAAATTGCCAATAGCCTCAGCATAATTATCACAATCATAAAATATGACTTATACATGACCATTTAAGATTAAATGTTATAATATATGCTTCATTCTTTCTAAACTTATCATCTTCAGCATTTAAGTGTCCGAAAAATTATAATAATCTTCACAATTCAGATTTTGGATTTTAAATTAGTTTATTTTATAGCAGTTTCCATAAAGTTTCATTTTCGTACGTACCAACATGTTGATTGTCGTTATATTATTGTTATTAGTTTTGGATTTCATAGAAATCCTCCAACATTATTTTGTATAAAATTTTGATGTTGTGATCCTCCATCAGAATATCTTGTATTCATGAATGATTTGGCGATAATGATATTCGCATCTGAATATTTCAATTTATTATAGTATAAAGTAGAAAAACAAATTTATCTTTTTTCATAAAAAAGGTTCATTGATTGGATTAAAATAATATTTCAATTTAAATGACAAAACAAACCGAAAATTTAAAAATCCTTAACAAATTTATTTAAATTTATGATACAAAACTATTATTGGTGACATATAAAATGCTTCAGCAATAGGCTTCGGTATTTTTAATGGGTCACTTCAAAATCTCAGCTAACACCTCTGAAAGGAATCCCTTCACTTCAGGAAAGGAGGGAAAGGCATTGACATGTTCATCCCGGGCATCATCCCTCCAAGGAGCGCAGGAGGCAGGAAGAATCCGTAGGAAGCGACCACCAGGCAAGCGAACACAAAGATGCTTTGGATCATGGTTAGAGTTAACTGTGCTACAGCTGGGGATGAATAGCCATTTATAGTGACTTCTTATCCGAGGTCTTTCTTATCTTATTTTAAAGGTTGTGCATTTTCGGAAAAAAATTAACTTCGTTATAGGCGGGGTCATGAATGCCATGTCACAAACTTATATGACAAAGGTTTACCAAAATTATCATTAAATTACTAACATTTTTAAATATAATTAATTAAATATAAATAAATATATACAATCCCACATTTCGAGTTTCACAATGTTACTTTACTTATTTGTTTTGTTTTCTAGAGTACATTCATAAGATAATTTTTTTAAAATTTTTAAGATAATTTTTTTGCATCTATAGATGAAAATAAAATTAATAAAATAAATATAGAAAGAATAGAAAATATATTTAGTTTGTAAGAGAGTGGTAGTGGAATTTTACAAGCGGAAATTTTCATCCAGGTATTTCACAAATTTTTTTATGATTTTTTTCGATAATACTGAAAGTTAATTTATAAATTTTATTATTTTTTGATCTATAAGTTAAGAAATGGTTTGACTTTGGTTATATTTTCAAATCCGACTTTTAAAAAAGATTACTATTTTTTTTTTAGCGCAACTTAGAAGGATGTTTTTTGTTTTGTTTTATAAAATTCTTAAATTTTTGATTAAATTTGATAATCGACTATCAATTTTTAAAGTAGAAAAATGGGTACAACCTAATAAATCAAATGCACTAACCAGGGGCGTAACTAGGCAAGGTGCTCTTAGTCAAGGATGCAAATTGTGCCCCACGTAAAATAATGAAACATATTTTTTTGGAGCCTCCTTTCTCAGGCTTCCTTATTTCCAACAAAAAAAATAAATAAGATATTAGATCAATGCATTCTATTCACAGTAAACTAAAATGACCATTTATCCAAAGATGATAATGTACATTTTTTACTGTATAGTCGATATAAATATTAATACAGTTATAATATTAAATTGAAATGAGTATTTGAATTAGAAAATATCAGAAGCACAATCTTATATATAATAAGGCCCTATAAGGATAATGAAAGGAACTGAAACCTTTTAGTTATTTTATATATCTCTTTTAATTCCATATATTTGTAGAGACGATGTAACCATGTGTTCCATATGATCAGTTGATTGCACGAACTTGCAAGGTATTCTAACTATTAAACTTCTAACACTGTAAAACCGTGTAGACTCAAATTTGACCACGTAAATGACTTTTTCCTAGATTTTTGCGGTGAAAAAATATCAATGAGCTTTGAAAAGAGAGCTTGAATGAGAAAACTTCATTGTATAAATATCAGCAGAAATTTCCGAGAGAGTACAGTCAGCTGCAGATACGAGTATGATCCAAAAGCTGGTAGTATTTTTCTCTTTCGTGGCCGCCTCCGGCGGTTTTGTTTTCCCAACAGGAATCTTCTTCTTTGACCAATCTTCTTCAGTTCCTTGACCAATCTCTTCGGGGCGGAGACGGCGGCAACCCTCTTGCTCCCTTCTCAGGCTGAGGAAGAACTTTATCTAATATTAGTCAACGGTAGCAATGAAAATTAAAATTATAGCAGAATTAACAGAATACATGGCATTTACATTAGGAATGAAATTATTTTGTTAATATTAGAAATTAACAAGGCAGTGTGATTTCATGTATTTTTATAAATAAATTATATTTTCGTAAGTTATACTTACATTTCTAGACCTTACCGTCATTCTATTACATTTATTATTATCTATTATAATCAATTATATTTATAATTCTATTTGAATACATCCGCACAGTATTCTCGAGAAAAAAATGGAAATGGTCTAAAATTCGACTATTTATGACGTAAGCACCAAATACTAACGACTCTCAGTCGTGACTCTGGCCTTACCTAGTTCTAGAAGCAATAAAAATATATTGTAATGATAAAAGTTTTGCTACCATAATAAACTCCTGTAGTATACAATAAAGATTAAAATTAAAAAAAATAAATTGTTATCTGGGGAAAAATAGTTTCAGGTGTTTCCAGTAAAGTCTAAATGTAGTGGAATAAAAATTTTCTAAGTTCAGACATATTTTTTATCGAAAATTTGAAATTTATTATGATACCAATAATGTTGTTTACGCTTGCTCACGAAGTTATTTATGTCAGATTGTACATTTGACATTAATAAAATATGTCTTGCTTGTTTGCAGCCAACTTCAGCCATGATAATGGGGAGAGGAGTAATTAGTGCAAAAATCTGTGGTGTCAAACTCATATTACCTGGTGGCTATTGCATCTCACCTCTCCCTTTTTTTTTCAAGGAAAAATATGGGACAACTTAGTAAAGATCTGGTAAAAGAAGTTTATAGCTTAGTTCTCTCAGAAGAGAACGAGGAATTAAAAGAAGAAGCAGTAACAGTAACGAAGGGACTACCACAACGGAACATTGTTTCCGTCGTTTTGACCAGTGGAAGTAAATTCACAACACAAATTTCATTAGGCTATCGTTAATTAATTTCATGTATTATTTTCTTCTTCCAGAAGAATGAGCGCTCTCTTCCTAAAGTCTATAAGGTAGCGAGTAGAACAATAGATCGACTAGTGAACTCGGGTGTCACCATCGGCTGTGGAGAACAAGACTTCCAATATCACAAGTCTTACAGACTAAACCACCTGTTGAAATCGCCTCCACCTCAAATTATTAATTTATAAAAGCGTAATAAGACCGGCCCTTCTTCATGTAGCGCCGATGTTAGCTAATACATCAGCAACAAAACTCCAGTAGTTTCAGAAAAAAAGTTTGAGACGAATTGTGAGACACACCAACTTACAGAGGACAAAACGAACTTATTCCATACGACTCTCGAACTATCAACAGTAACTGACTTAATCAAACGGAGGCATATCAAATTTGTTGATAGCCTCCAACAGACGAAGAACCCACTATTCAGACTCTGACCCCGACAGGACGGCCACAGAGGTGGAAAACACACATAAACAGCTTTAGACTAGACTGAGGACACCTAACTAACTGGACTGACACAAGCCCCCACTAGAAGTAAGCTCCATCACTAGAAACTAACTCATAATTCCACAAATCCTCCTTAAATTGTCTACTCTTCATATTCCTCTTAGAATGTATCCAATGCAGTATAAGAGGTACCAACCTACAGTATTTATTCTGAATACCAACCCCAAATCCCAATGGATTTTGAAATATAAAAAAAAACATATATTAGGTTATTTAACATTTAGGCTTAATAATCTTAACACGGTCTCACTAAAGGATTCCCTAGAAAAGAGACAATTATGATGGTTTGGGTATTTATATCGGATGAATGATGACCGTGACCCACGAAAATTCAAGACAAACAGGAAAGCGCCCAAGGATAAGACCTACATTATCATGGATGATCTATATCTCCAAGATAGAGCAGAAAACAGGCATGGAAAGGACGTGAAGACTCTAGCACGGGACAGCAAGACCTGGGATGCATGGATCAAGAAGGAACCTCCACGCTGAGAGGTACAACGGCGAAGAAGAAAAATAATCTTGAAAAATATGAGTTATTAATAGGTCTCGGGTCTGGTGATCATAATTTTTCAAGGTACTATTAATTGATTTTCAGATCTAAATAACATCTTTAGCCATTTATTCAAAATTGGACAAAATAAAATCATATTTATAAAGGATGAACATTGTAAAATGCAAAATTATCTATTATAATCCATACATGAAAAATTATCTATACATTACAAAACACAGTGAAACATGAACAATGATCTTAAAACACAATGAAAATATTGTAAAACTAAGGAAGAATATTAAACCATATCTTAAAAAATTAGAATTTACACAAAAATTAGAATTTTTAGAATTAACATTAAAAACAAGGATTCGTTTATTAAGAGATATTATTAAATAATTTTTCTGATTTATGGATTTAAACTTCGTCTATATGAAAATGAGACTATTTCTTTTGGCGAGAACTTAGCACAGCAACCCAAGGAAATGGACTGCCTTTAGCATAGCAATTACTGCTTAAATTATCTCCCAGTTCGAGGATCCTTGTAGAGTGGCTTGTATTTTTTTCTAAATATTTTAAGAGATGGTAAGAAAAAATTGAATAATTTAAAACCTGCATGTTTAATTTTATCCTGAAACAATATTTTAGCATTTTTGATGGCATTCGAAACGTCTTCCAAAGCCCCCATGATAGTCTGTTACTTTATTTCTACATAGTACTGTTCCTAGTACATAGTACCTTCACCTAATTTCTCTAATGTGTTGTCTCTGGAGTAAATGGTAAATTTGGGTTTCTAATTTTAAATTGTAATTTCAACTCTGGATGGTGCCTTTACGAAATTATTTTACATACCACATCGATATCTCTTGTTGTTTTGGCAACCCTATGCAATGTATGGGTAATCAGTACTTCTTGATACAAAAGATCAAGTTCTACAACTTTGATCCAAACGTAGGCAAATATTAAATTTGTGTTTCTTTCCTTAACGCTTTCCTAACTATCTTATTTTTGATACTTTATCTTAAATGTGTGTGTGCATTAAAGATTTATAGAAATGTTTATTATCTAACACTCAATCATATCAATTTATTTTAACATGTCTTATTAACAGACATCAAATAATTGTAATAGTCAATACTTTGTCAATCTTGCATTATGTGAAATATGATAGAACACTCTAAATAAGTGGCCTCTCTACATGACCTACTGCGACAACATGCATATATTTTTGTCAACTCTTTTCTTTGGATTGCTAAGATTTTATTGATGGCTAGATATTTTCGATGAGAGAAACATGTGTATTGCAATGTTTACTGTTTTTTTTAGTATTTCTGTCCTCTGTCTGCCCCCTTATGCCTTTTCTTTGGAGAAGTTGAACATTTTTTTTTTAAGAATTTATAAAAACAATTATTTAAAAATATTATGTGTAAATTATTGAAGCATTCTTCAGACTGAATGTAATGGAGGATAAGTAGTTTAAAAAAAATTACAATTTACAAAAAAAATGATCTGTATATTTTAGTAAAAACATGATATACTGCGTAAGTTACGTCACATTAATTACAAACCTCTAGGAATACAATTTCTATCTTAAATTAAATGTTAGATATTGTTTTAATTTTTCTGTGATTTCCATTTCTTTGATTATCGCCGACTAACTGTAAACCAAAAAGAGGCTCATCCTATGACGAGAACTAGAGCATTACCACCTTTTCCGTCACCGAAGGGATTGGGTAAGGAGCCGTTATCCTAGAGTCCAGGTGGCATTTTATTATAACTAACAATCAACTAAATATGAAATAACACATCTCAAACCCAAATATCTTTGCATAATTTGTTTAACCCTTTCCACTATTGTCACCAACTAACAGTAGGCCTCAGAGCACATCTTCATCCTAGAAAAGGAGCCAAAGGATTGGGCAAGGATCCGTTGCCGAGAAGTCCCGGTGGGAAGAAGAAGCCGTAGGAAGCGGCCACCAAGGAGAAGAGAACTACCAACTGTTGGATCATATCTGCGACTGACTGTACCTTACCTACACTCTTTGCCCAATATATGCTGTTTCTGCAATGTCCTTCGTACTTCAAGTTCACCGTTATCTATTCGTGATTATGCGAAAATCGCTGCACTCTAACATCTACATATAGAAGATGACAAAGAGAAAAGAAAATCAGGACCATTATTGCACATCGTAATACGCTCATTTCAAAATTATTGAACTTTTAACAGTTAACAAATAAATAAATAAAAAATAAAATGTTCTTTCTCACCGCTCTACCACTATACATTATTTCGGCAACGTCCTATGCTAGTCAAGTTCTTTCTTATAAGCGAAAAATAATTTGCCAAAATATATCTTACATCAGTTTCAACAGATGCTTTGGTTTTGATCAATACAAAATTAAAAAAAAAAAATTCATAAACGGTTTTTATGTCTTTTGCTGATCAGATCATGGAATATACTTATCTATGTTCGCTATACATCATTTTTTTTTTCAAATTACAGTTATAATATTTAAAAAATAAAATATTCTAATCTACTTTAATCTGAGGCAATTAGTAAAAATATTACATTTTGAATTCTTACAACGCATTTGATACATTTTTTTTTTTTTTTAATTCGACTTAATATAAAAGTAGCATTATTAAACAAATTATGGAAGAAACGATGGAAAAAATATATAATTATCTGAACTTTTAATAAAACATAAATATTGGGCAATGAATACATTCTAATAGCAATACATCAGAAATAATCATTTGTATCTGATTATCGATAATAGAAAAATCCGTAAGAACTAAGTAATTATTTTAAAAATGCATGATGAGAAGTGGTTCTGATATGTTGGTAAAACAACAAAAATAGCTGGATTCAATTGGAAGTTCGGTTACTATTCTTTCTTTTATTAATCATGTCATAACTTCAAGTTAAATAAATAATTACTACTCTGGGTAAATATTCAGTATTTAAATAAGTAAATCGTTGGCATAAATTTTTCATAAAAAGGATTTTCTTAAATTCCAAATGGCTTCAGATGGTTTTTATCTATGAGTAGTATTCTTCAGAATTAAATTTAAAAAAAATGCAAGCAACTCATTAATGACTTATGGTTGTACACATGGTGATGATGTGACATAATGTGGTCTGCATCCACGTTCAACTGCGAGCCTCTCCACACCCCATCCTCTTAAATTAAATATTCAATTAGCAAAGCGAAGTATTATTTCATCATTAATTCAGCTCTCCTGAAATCATTGATGACACGGAAGTTAAAGGCAATGAGATATTATTTAATCAAATATTTTTGTTACAGCTTCTTTGTCTGACAAACAGCAATAATAAATTAATCTAACCCTCTATTTCAGGGACTTCATATTTTTAGACAAAGCGCATTTCAATTAGTTAATAATAATTATAAAAATGATAATGAGGCAGACGGGGAGGGATGATGTAGCAATATATATCTTTGCTTACGGACATGAACATGATTTGCTTATGCTTATGCACATTGGGTGATTTGCTTGATAAAAATTTTAATAATTTTGACTGCATTAAATATCTTCTATTGATGATCACCTATTAATCTTTAAAAAAAAGATTATTAAATAAAAATTTAAAGATTATTAATTAAAAAGTGCTATTTTTCGTTTGAAATTTAATATTTTATATAGCGATATTGACAATCAGCTTGAATTTACTTCTTTTTAAAAAACAGATCTAGAGATAAGGAAATAAGTGCAACTTGGCAGAAGACGAATTTTATGTATTGCGATAGTGTGAGTATAAGAAATTATAAATAGCCATTTTAACAAAAATATTATTATTTATAAATTTTATAAAAAACAAAAAAAAAGCTGCTATTAGCCAAAGCTTTTTATTTCAAGATTAGATTAAGAGTTTTTATTAATAATGATATTTATGTCAAAGAAAATTCAAATTATAAACTTACATTAAGTTAGTTAACTGAATGTTCTAAAAAAAAAAAAAATAAATAATCGGTTAAAATTCATTTATTTAACAGTACACAAACCAAAAGATTTAAATAAAAAGTTATAAGCAACATCTACAAGAAAAAAAAACCGCTGCAAATTATTACACAATGGTTTATTATTTCCAAATGAATATTTCAGAAATATCTGGTCTGTGACTTTACATATCGCTTTGGTTTACAGTTCACATTATTAGATTATCTTTCAAATGAGCATTTGGACTGTTTCGGGAAAGGAACATGTGCAGAATACTTTTAAAAGGTATCTACTAAGTTCAGAAATTAAATTAAACAGAAGGTATAGGTGCAGATATTTATTTGAAGCCTGTCCCAAAAGCTCAGAAATGCCACTACACTCTGAAAAAAATTCCTGCCTGTTTCCTTTTTTCAAGACTGTATCTCTGACATTTTATCTTTTGCGTGGTAATTATACCACAATGAGTGGAAAATACATAAGCATACTTCACTGTTAACAAAAATTACAAAAAAATATGATTCAGAATGCATAAGGTATTCGTTATGAGTAGAAATAAATACCACTGTCATTCAGGAAGGAAAAAAATACATGTTTACTAGAAAACAGAGTAGGACGGTGAGTGGTAATGACATTTAATGGATTATACAGGGTGAGTTGCGGGGAGCAGGCGAAACTTCAGGAGTGGATTGCAAATAGGAAAATAATAAAATTAAAAAAACTCATATATTCCTATCCGATTTTCATTTGTTTAAATTTTATTGGCTAATTACAAATAATCAAAATTTCACAAATAAACAATATGTCATACATGTATTACTCACATCATATTACTTATATGTAGCATTATGATTTTGTCTACAACAGATTGTAAAAAGGTTGCAATACAATGCTAATACTTGTATGAAATATTGTTTATTTGTAATTAGCCAATAAAATTTAAACAAATGAAAATCGGATGAAAACATATGAATTTTATTATTATTTTTTATCATTTTTCTGAGTGAAACTCACTTCTGGAGTTTTGTCCGTTTCTCCAGACTCACTCTGTATATAACTGACCCGGCAATGCTTCTTTATTGCGAGATTTGTGTGTATGTATAGATTAAAAGAACACAATTGAAAGTTAGATACCAATTATTGCATTAAGTTAAAATTAGTTATTCATGTACACATTAATATGTTTATGTTTTGGATCAAATAAGTACTCCAAGTCATACAGACTGTATCTGTCGCTTTATATTTTGACCTTGGAGCAGATTCGTCGTAAAATGTGTTTATTTCGCAGTCAAGACCAAATTTGACAAAATTGAGGCATTTGATAATTTTTTTCTTTTGTTTTTTATAAGCATTCACACGGATGGTGTAGGGAAAATAAAATGAGATAATTATGAAGAGCTTTAGTGGTTTGTATATTTACAGGATTTTTAGCATAGACGGATGCAAATAAAATAAAAATGTCTGGTTCACGAGGCCTACTGCTCATATTACTAATTGTACCTAAATCACTTGGGACAGTTGCCGGAAATACTTCCACTTTGCGATAGACGGCAAACATGCAAAACGCATTTAAAGTTTTACAGACGCGGCTGTATAATATAACATCAGTGTTCACAATTATAAGAAGAACAGAATAGTACACAGGCTAAACAATTGGAATACACAGCACAGCTTACAACTGACTGTAATGTTCCAAAGCAATTTAGCAATTTACCAACTCTCGTCGAAATCGTCTCTTTCCGGAACAAATTTCCGGAATCCTTACTATTTAGCCCAAAAAGTAGGCAAACATCAACACTTTCCGTGCAGTAGGTGAGGTGAAAAACTCAGAGTTTTTCCCAGGATAGGTTCGTACTCGCTCATTGTACTCGGTTCTTTCACTCACTTTTGTAGCTCCTTAAACTGATGGGAATTTTCCCCACCTATACATGAAATATATAGTAAGGGGAAGTATTGCGATCATGAAAATTTTCGAATTCGAGTTTTCAACTGAAATGCACGTTTTAAGGTCACGTGAGTCCAAATAACCAAGTCTCCCAAAATGGTCTGTGTCTATGTGAACAGTCTAGCTCAAAAAGTTGTAAAAAACTGAAATTACGTATTTAAGGTAGAAATGTGCCTGTGATGCTACAGACACTTTTTCGTCGAAATCGACCAACCAGAAGTGCCACTTTATTTAATAAATTTTACAATTATCCCGAAAACGGAAAACGATTTTGATGAAACGCTTACATTTTTCTGCTTAAAGCCCTTTAACTTTTCTATGCATAGAGTATATCACCCAGAAAATGCAAGGGAAACGTTATGAATATTTTATTTGCGCATTAATCAAAAAGTAAGCGTTATCTAATAAATTAAGTATTAAACTAAGGTAATTAAATTATCTAAAAAAACAAAAAAAAATCATCGAAATCGGACCAGTATTAGCAAAGATAAGATACAGCGCATCGGACTACCCAGAAGTGTTATTTAAATTATAGATTTTACACTCATTACACCTCTAACGATTTTGTTAAAATTTTCCTAATGTCTTCTCCTTAAAGCCCCATAACTTTTCGTAAATTTGATACATTACCGAGAAAATGGAGAGCGCACCTTTTTGAAAGATTTCACTCTAAAAATGTTATATCTTCAATAATTTCAAGATAAATTCTATTTGCAAGTCTGATATGTTTCACTTTTATATATTTATTTTGTAAAGTAAAAATTTGAATCAGTGCCAATTTGAATTTTTGCAAAATAACGCAAAGCAACGGAAAAAAAAAACAAGTTGGTATTGTCCTGATTGTGTTAGCGATCCCGGAATTTGTGACGATAATTATTGTTTCTTGGATTTTCATGAGTAAAATTTTGTAAATGAGTATGCTTTGATATGTTGTGAACAAGTTTTTTTTTTTTTTTTTGTATTTTATTCACTAGTTTTTATTTGTAAATAGTTTACTTTGAAGATGTATATAATTTATTTTTTCCCTAAATAGGTTTGCCGTTCCTTAAAGAAATGTTCTTTGTTGTTTGTATTTTATTCTTTATTTAATACTTGTAAATAGTTAAGTTACAGCTTTGATTTTCAATTTTATTTTGCCTTGTATGTTTGTTTAAAGAGTAATATAAAACTGTGAGCATGCAAAGATTTATTTCATTTTTTTTCTATCCCATAATATAATATATTCAGAATTACTCATAGTAGAATAATAGTGATATATATATATTAATTTTTGGTTAGGGATTTTCATTTAAATTTGATCAGAAATGTAATTAATAATTACTAATAAATACATATAAACTTAAAGTTTTAGTTGCGACAAGCTTTTTTATGTACCCGCTCTGAAGGAATGTAGTAATTGACGAAATATGAATTGACAATGGGTACCCTGATAGCCAGCAACAGAAAAAATATTTGCGATACATCAAAAAGGAATAAAGGATAGTGTGGACTCTCATACATCGGCAATCGCTAAGTAGTTTAAAGCTAACAGCTACATGTTTCACTGGAGCTTATCATGGCCAAAAGAGATGACCAATGCTTGCTATAGAAGCATTAAAACAGCAGTTACTTGCGTTTACAAAAAAGTTGGACTGACTTAATTTCACTCTTTCATATATGATTACTAATATGAAGCATTACCAGGTTGGTCGAATTTCCACTAATACTGAATATAAAGAATATTCACCTTCCTTTTGATTTTGGGAACAGCTGCAACTATTCAGGATTCAGAAGAAAATTCAGCGAACTGATTGCCAAATCCTTTGTATGCCAAAAGGATGATGAGCGCTCCAGTAAAATATGTTCACGCGATAAATGAATTTTTAGGTGTCTTTGTAAAAACTTCGCATTTTCCTCACAGAAGCGTATACTTAATTATCTGAGGAAATAAATATTTACTAAAAATTTAAAAACATATCCATCAATGGATTAAACCAGATTTGGTGGCAGGGACAGATGAAACCACGCGTAGAATAATAAGGACTCTTTGCTGTGATATAAAATGTTCAGATCAGGATTTCGAAAATAATAACACTCCTTTTCAACAAAAGTGGGGAGTTGTGGTAAAGTTGAATCTCTAATTTGAGAATTGATCTTTTTTGGTTGACAAGTAGTATTATTTTGACAATCTAAATATCTACTTATGTATTTCTTAACACAATAATTTCACAATCTTAATATATTGCATCTCAATATCTCAATATTAATTTGACGATCTAAGTATCAAGTCAAGTGTTTCTTAACACTGCTACTTTAAATTATACAACCATCGTCTAAGAGATTTTAGTAACGTGAGGGTGACACCGCGTAACATTTCCACTTTTCAGATAACTGGGCTGATCTTAGAATACTACTAATAAAGATGCCACTTCATAGAAAAAATACAAACTGATTTACAAACGTTTATTTAGCAAACAAGAAATATATACAATAAGGTTTTGCTTAATAAAACAATAGATTGAAAATAAAGTTCACAAATCCAAAATTAAAATTTTATAAAATTCAAATTACAACAACATTGTGAAGAAAAGAATCAATATTTTTCAGAAAGTGTGTAATGGTTTGCTTATAATCAGAGCATCAATGTTAGGCTTGATGGAGTTCAACTTGTTCTAATGTCCTCTTCAACACTGAGTGCTTTTGCCTTTGCATCGGTAACCATCCTAAATTATTTCTTTTTAATTATTTTAGATCATGTTTATTCATCTTATAATTAATACATTCAATTTTAATTGTTGATGATTAAAACTACGACAATTGTTTACTTGTTTGCGTACCACCAGGAATGGCCTCAGGCACCATCTGTGGCACTCGTACCTCGCTCTAATAAACTTCAACGGATCCAGATTGAAGTGAGTATGATTAGATTTTGAGCTTCAGAATTAGTCATCACTCAACACAACGCGGCATAGAAAGAGCGGAAAGAAGTAATAAATAATCATGTAAGAATATATTATATTGAATCATCTCAGGGATTAACAACTAATAATCGACAAAAATAAAATAACTTCCATCACACATTAGAGTTGTACTATGTAGTTTAAAACACTTCCACCACCATCACCGGCTAGTTCTTGATGAAAGAGGCCTTCCTCAGCCTAAGAAAGGAGCAAGAGGGTTGCTGCCTCCACCGCCGCCAAGGAGATTGGGGAAGGAGCCGTTGCCGAGAAGTCCTGGAGGGAAGAAGAAGCCGTAGGAAGCGGCCACCAAGGAGATCAGGACTACCAACTGTTGGATCATATCTGCGACTGACTGCACTCGATAAGCGCTCTCTGCCAATATATACTATTTCTGCAATGTCCTTGTTCAAGGCTTTGTTATCTGTGGAAAAAAATTCTTTGCAAAAATGTTTATAGGTACAAGTTTGAATATCAACAGCCTCGTCATAAGGCCTTTTGAACAATTTCATATATTAAAATATTGGCGAATGTCGAATCGAAGAGGAGTTCCCAAAAGATGAGAATCATTATAAATATATTTTATTGTCAGTTACTTCAGTCATACTTATTTTTTTTAAAGTTGCTTATTAGTATGTGACTTTATTGTCTTAAACAGTATGGAAATAAATATTTTGGCCCAAGAAAGAGAAATTCTCGTTTCGATATTATTAAACCTTAATGTCTGGTTCAAATACTTAACCAAAGTAAGCATTTGCACAACAAAAGTTTTGAATCGAGCATTATGTCGCTGTAAATATGTTTAATAACGTGGTACAGATGAAGGTTGAAATTAATTTGATTTGTCATTGATAGTGAAATTGTGTTTAAAAAGCAATCGGTATACTGATACATCAATTACATGCACCCATCTCTTGAAATGTACCGATATAAGTATACATACGTCTTAGATGTATCTTGTGTGTTTCTTCTTCGCTGCTTACAATTAACTCTTTTATTGTTTGAATTAAGTGCTACAAATTTGTTAAAACTGATCAAATGAATATTTAGAAATCTTATAATTATGCGATATGGCTTCGATAGGCATGGATCTGATAAATGCCTAATAAATGGTTCTTAAATAGTATTACCATGTATGGAAAAGGAAAAATCATCAAAGACGGAGAGTGATTTACTCTTAAAAATTTGTTTAAACACCTATAAGAAACATGGGCATCAAGATTCATTAAAATTGGACAAGTCGTACAAAAGTGACCACCGCCAATATATACACTAATACTATATTCCGGAATGAGGGTTGATATGATCTTACAGTTTGTCTGAAGCAATCGAAAATGTGAGCTAAGTTTTATTGAACTGACCCAAATGTTTTAATAAACACCACTTTATCGTCAGAAGCGTGGTTCGAGGGGTGAACTATCCTCTAAGCACTGCTGGTACGTCAAGATGAAATTATTTAACCAATATGTTACGTTAAACATTGTGTTCGTTTTATTTACGTCTATTGCTGTATTAATTCCGAGTAAGTTATGTATTATTAAGCCGATCAAAAACAGAATTTTTGATGGCGAAAACAACAATATTTAAAAAAAATTCATTTTTTTGTAACAGGGAAAATTTGACGGGCAATTTAAATTATATATTTTTCTTAATTATTTTCAATTTTAATTATTATAAAATTGTCATCATTAAATTATGAATGTATTAAAAAAATTCCTCCACTACCACTAGTGTACCACTGGATGCAATGTTTAACAAAAAAATTACTTTCTGTATCTTTTGCTAATATTGGTCCGAAAACGATATTTTTTTTTAGGTTAATCTTTCAAATAATAATCTGGGATTATCCAGAAGATGTATTGTTTTCATGTTAATCAACAAATTCAAAAAATGTGCGAGTTCCTATAGGGACAAGCACAGAATACTTTATAAACATGGCTACAAAGTTCAATACACTATATCATAACTAAAAGTAGTCCGATATCGACTTTTTTTTTTGTTTTGTAAGAATTTAAACTGTTTTTTTTAATGTTTATGATTTTATTTACCACAAAACGTAAAAACCATATATTATGAGTAATACTCATATAAAGTTTTCTTTTCTTCATAACTTTTGTCTTGTTTTTTCTCGGGGATGTATCATACAAATGGATAGTTAAAGGGCGTTGAGGAGAAGACTATAGGGAGGTTTCATCAAAATTGTTAGAGCCTTTTGAGCGCTACAGTCTACGGGAAAACACGTTTTTTCGCCATTGGAGTGCTTGATTTGGTACACATGCATTAGGTGCCAAAATCCTACAAAATAAAAAAACAACCAAATCGGTACAAACACACACACACACACACAGAGCAATGGCCAAAAACGTGTTTTTCGGACTCGGGAGGCTCTGAAACGCATAGATGCGTTTAATACTGCATAACGACAATTTGCTGCGGTTGCGATTCTTTCCTTCCATAGTAGCTGTTGGAAAGTTATATTGGATGATGTCTACAAACCGCTTAATTTATGTGACATTTCTAATATCACATTTCCATCAATCACGAAAGATTTCAAGAACAACTGGTTTTCCTAACTGATAAGAAAGACCTTGAATAATGGCACAACAATAATAGTATATATTGGCAAAGAGTGTAGGTAAAGTAAAGTCATTCGCAGATATGATCCAACAGTTGGTAGTCCTGTACTCCTTAGTGGCCGCTTCCTACGGCTTCTTCTTCCCTCCAGGACTTCTCGGCAACGGCTCCTTGCCCAACCCTTTGGCTCCCTTCTTAGGCTGAGGAAGTTCTCTTCAAGCTTCGTCCGTGGATGATGAGAAGTGGAAAAGAAAGAATACCATGTAAATGTGATTACAATAGTTATGTAATATAAGACAACTAAACATTAAAGATTAGACTAACGTTTATCTCAATTTTTACAGTATAATTAGAGTGAACCTTCCATTTCTCTTACTTGATTATCATTTAAACCTTGTCATGATTTCAGCATCTTTAGTGACTAGATTAATTAATTCCATCATCCATGTTTGGTTATAGTTATTTTAAAAAAATCATTTAATAAATTACCTAAAAATAAAAAGGATTTTTCGTCTTATTTTCCTATGTGTCATAAGGGCTGTAAGGAGTGTTTCAATAATATCACAAAAAGTTATTACAGTTGATACGGATATACCTTGAGGAAACGAGATTTGTATGAGATGAAAATTTAATAAAAATGCATGTGCCTTCGGAATGATACATATTGTTAAATGATTTTGTCTCTCACCAGTCTATAAACAATCATATGTTTCCAAAGTTAACAATAACTCAGGAACAGAGAGATCTTTAATTTATTTACGTCTTAAAATTAATCAATTTAAAAATTTGTATAAACAAATAATCGTACTTGGGTATACACATATGTATCCTGATCTGAGCTTACTCTGGAACTTGCGAAAAAAAATCTTTGAATGGGGAGTCATATATCAGCGAAGGCTGGAAAATATATTTTTAAATGTAAGCTGAGAAGCTAGAGCGGAAAAGGCCCAGTACGCTACATATGTCCCGATTTGAAAGGGCCTCAGATACTGTTTGACTGAAAAAAGAGGCGGAAACACGAACAGCCTAGAGGAAGGAACCAGAATCGGATATGAGATGAGGTTGTTTATTCATATGATCTTTCCAAGTATATCACAGTTAGATGTTACAATATTAGCTATCTTGGACCAGAGAAACGAAATAAATTGTAGTGTTTTTCAAATATTGTTATTATTATTTAAAGAGTATCTTCAAAATAGTATTGTTTGAGGTAGGTATAATGCATAATTAAAAATAATATTCTATAACGTGCATTTAGTTTTTTTGTTGTTGCAAATTTTGTAATTATTTAAGAAACTGTAGTTCCCACAAGGATAGATGGTACTAAGATTTATATTTTTTATTCGGATAGACAGTTATACAGGATATCAATAAAGTGACTGACTCCAGAGAGACTATGAGAATTATGGTACAGTACAGTCTACAACTCTCTCTCCCCCGTTAGATATTTACGACACTGGCTCTCGGCCATCCCGCCATTGTGTTCTGTAAGGACCCTGAACCTCATTGGGCAACAGACAGGCGATGACAACGGGAACTTTCAGCTAGCGATAACTTATTATTCTTTAGGGACAGTCGATATTTGGCAGGAACAGAGCCGCCGACTGCAGTATGTAACATACTGCAGTAGCAAGTTTAAATATCCATGCACACATGTGATTTTATGTAAGTCCTCTTATGAAATTCAACCTGAACATAAATTTTTCATTTACGTATCTAATATATGAAGCATATTGTAAGTGGATGTATGCATTGCAATTTTGAAAAATTTCCAATACGAGTTTTAAACGGGAATAGACGTTTAAGGTCTTCTGATTCTAAATGCAGGGCTTGGTATTATGAGACTCGGTAAAATGGTCTGTATACTAAGGTGGGCCGAAAATCAACTTTTTTATCAAGTATTCTGCACATATTCCTTTCCCGAAACATTCCAAATGCTCATTTGAAAGGTAATCTAATTATGTGAACTGTAAGCTGGACAGACCAGATATTTTTGAAATATTACTATTTGGAAATAATAAACCATTGTTATTGGCAGCGTTTACTTAGACTTGGACTTATTTGAAAGGAAATACAAACAAATTGTTAAGGTTTGTAGCAAGTGGATTGCTTTTTCAGCCTATATTCATTAAATAAGAGGCAAGAAGTCAGGAACATGGATTGCATCACACCCGTTAATCCTCTAGAGACGGTTCCAATATTGATCTACTTAGAATGTTGTTGTTAGTATTTGAATTGCTAATATCAACTTACACTTACACAACTTACTGTAACTAGCAAAAAAGTCAAAGTTGATGGAGAGATGAAAAACTAAATTTAAGAACTTCCATCTTCGCGTAATGATTACAACCGCCTGATGGATATTGACCATCTAAACTAAATATAGATACTGAAAGTAACAGTAACGAAAATTATATTATGTTTAATAGTTTAATATATGTATATGTATATATATATATATATATATATATATATATATATATATATATATATATATATTGCTCATTTGAAGTATATATTATGTCATGATAAAATTACAAATCGTTGTTTGGTTGTTTGGTAAACAAAAAAAAGATTGATATCCCATAGTTTACATTATTCATAACATTCGAAAATATTCTAAAGACTGTCTTTCTTGATTAGTTGGCTTATATTCGCTAAACTGTCATTTTCGATCTATATTACAGGATGTTTTCATAAACAGGATGATATTTCTTGGAAGAATCCACAATGAATAGATTTTTGTCAAAGCATCAAAGCAAGTCAAAGCACTGTGAAGCCATACACTGTAACAAATTCGAAGAAAGTAGTTATTTAAGGACGTTAATTCTGAATTTAATTTCGGATTTTTTATCGCACCTGCGCATTTCGATTTAATGTTACTGTTGAAGTTTTCTTCAATAATTTGATCCTTTTTGGATAATTGAGGGTATTGATCCCATTTTTAAAAGTGGATTTTTAATCGGACTTGCGTATTTCTATTTCCTCTAATTGTTGAAGTATTGTTTGCTATAGGGATCGTTTATTAGGAAATCGAGATTTGTGATTCTATTTTTTGTTAATCAGATTTTCGATCGCGAAAGTACATTTTGAACTATTACTTTTTGTGAGTAATTTTCCGAAATATATTTTAATAAACAATTAAAGCATTCAATTTGTTTTTTCCATATATATATATTTGCTTTTCCTAATGCAGTCAATTGAAATGGTGAGAAAGCTATACTGACCTACTCGTAGACGTTTTTAAAATTAATTTCTTTATTTCACATCAGTCTTTTTATTACGAGGTTGTTTTTCACTATGAATCCGTTTTCACTAGTCATCATTTGTTAATGTCAACTTCAATGCATTCCTATTTTAAAAGACAAACAGGCTTACATCCAAGCAAGCGTAATAATATTATAATAACCATCAATCAAAGGGAGACCCTGCCATTAGCGGCTTATCCCCTCACTCTTGAGGATTATATTCGGTCCAATGTTATGTTAGTTAATGGCTAGTGCACGGGGGGCTCAATATGCATGTATGCACATGTTGTCTTAGCTAAGCGATGCATTTGCCGCCCCTTGCTAGCACAATTGGAAGGAGAAAGTTGCAACTTTGCTTTTTAGTCGCATTTTCTCTGAAATAAATAGCACTATTTCAGTGGGCCGAAGGTCGGCGGTGAGGAGCGGGACTGCCTTTTCTATCCGTTTCATAACCCCTACAGCACAATCAAATGAACTGAAATTCGGTATGTAGGACTTTCTTCAAGGCAGAAGGATAGCATTAAAGAATGTGTAAATACCAGTCAAAATTTCGGTTTGTTCACCTGAAATTTCAGCGGTTTTGCGCATCTCTACAGCTCCACCAAATTAGTTCAGAGAAATTTGCATTTGAATTGAGTTGGTGTTCAGAAATTATCTTTTGGGGATCTCAACTAGGTTCCCCCATTCTCTTCCCCCTCACCGAGTTTTTCGATTATTTTAAATATTTGCGCACCTCTCAAACCCCTCCAAATTTGTTTAGGGGCTCAAAACCTGTTGCATTTGAATGGAAATTAAATTACCTATAAAATAATAGAAGTTTCATCGAAATTGGACCCGTATTACCAAAGATATGGTTTCAATACCTTTTTAGTGGTATTTTCCACGAAAAAAATAGACTATTGCAGTGGACTATCGAAGGTTGGTGGTGAGCGGCGGGATTGCGTTTTCTATCCGTTTCATAGCCCATAGAGCACGAGTATCATATTACACAAAGAAATCACCAGTCCATGTGCTGGGAAAATGCCCCCAACAACAACTCATAACACGCCGGCACCATAGGATCAAGCATGAGTTAATAAGGCTCCTCAGAGAAAAGGACTTCGCCTGCTTCGACGAGGTCTATTGTATTGATACGGACGGATCCGCGAGGTATGCTGATATTGTCGCATTCCCTAGGGCCGGAAAGACAGCATTGGTCCTGGATCCGACCGTAAGATTTGAGGGAAATGATTCTGATCAGGCAGGTGGAGTGGAAAGGGAAAAAAAAGACATATATGATAAATGTATCCCTTTCCTAAAAGAAAAATTCCGCGAGACCTTCGGAGAGAGGGAGTTCACCGTGAGAGGCCTCTTGTTTGGGTCTCGCGGAACAATACCGAATAGAACGGAGAGCTTTTTGGAAGACCTAGGTGCTAATGCTGGGGATATTGCGGTGTTGGCCGAAAACTTTATTCTGGACTCCCAGGGGATTATCCACCATCACCTGCATGGTAGGTAGATGGGTCTATTTATCATTTGGGATTGTTTGTATATGTATATATATTTATTTATTTTCTTGTACTGTTGATCTATATATGTGTACGTTCGGACATTGATGGTTGATTAGTTTCATAAATTTTCAAATTGTCTAGAGTTTATAGACTGGATTAAGAAGGGGTTGATTGTGAACTGGAAGGGAGAATTATGGAGAGGTGAGAAGGTAGTTGGATGGATGAAAATAAATAAGGGATAGAAAAATAAAAATAAAATAGTGTGTAATCGAATACAGACGAAAAGTCTATGAAATATGTGTATGAATGGAAGAAAAAAAGAAGAAATAAATGTAAAATTGTGTATATATAAATATTTTATCCACTATGGATTGATTAGTATAGTCTGTGTACTATAGCAACCCAATGTAATTGGGCAGCATTGATTTTTAATAAATCATTTCTCTCTCTCTACCTATAAAAAGAAGAAGTTTCATCGAAATCGGACCAGTATTATTTCAACTCCAGCGGTCCCCGTTGGGTCAAATGAGTTGAAATTCGGTATGATGGGTTTCTGTATTGGAGGTCTGCGGAGATACAGAATAATATAATAAAAGTATGGGTAAATTTCAATATGTTAGAGAACTGTCTTTTATGGGTCTCAACTTTTTCCTCACTCCCCTGTTCTTATAATATTTTTATTTTAGTGAAAATACGACTTTAGTGTTGGAGTTCTGCTGCTCACGGATTTTCTTTTGTATTATTAGACTTTTAGTTTTTATATTAATTCTACTAATTAAATGTTTATTTATTCATCTTTCTCTATCAAATACTTGAGACATCTTTAAATTGATTATCAACGATTGATTTATTATCATGACAGCATACGAAATGAAAATTCCTTCTTCCGCCTGTAATTGGGGCTGTAATTGTTTGTAACTGGGTGATATAACAAACAGATTATAGATTTCCTAAAAATACTTTTACAATTTATTTTGTTTATTTATTATTTTTATTAGAAATTCAATGCATAATCGAATCACAACAATGTGAACCAATTTGGAAATATAATTCCACACGAAGATAGACAGTAGAAAAAAAATATATATTCACCTGCAATGGTAAATGATTAGTGTAGAAGTGCCTTAAGACAAGTTTTCCATTTTACAATTTTGCGCGAGAAGATTGTTTCCTAATTAATTTTATAAATATTTGCTAGACTAATAATTACAAGAAAAAAAACTATCAATCCTGCAACAGCCTACGAAGTAACCATTTCACAAAAGATCATTATGTGTCGCGGTGAAAAAGTTGTCCCATCCCTCAACATAATATTGCCCTAGGGGGCAAACACTTCCTCACGTTATTCTTGGAAAACAATGTGGTTAGCACTCTGACCAAACCACCTTATTCGTATAATTTTTTTTTCGATTATACCTTTCATGGGCCTGTTGAGTCCCGGATTGAATCATATCGACTTCGTTTTTTGAAAAAGGCTTAAGCGCCAAATTTAGAAATTTAGGCCTGAATATATTTATGAGACGAAAATACCACCTCTATCGATTCCCGCTCACGATACATCAAGGAAATAAAATTGGAAATGGTCCAAAAATCGAATATTGATGACGTAAGCACCAACTAACGACTCTCAGTCGTCACTCTGTCCTAAACCAGTGTTAGAAACCTTAAAAATATACAGGGATTATAAATGTTTTGCCAGGTAAATAAATCCCTACTCTACACGATGAAGATTAAAATTTAAAAAAATATATATTGTTATTTGGGAAAAATCGTTTCATGTGTCAATTCTAGACGCAATATATTCTTGTTATTAAGAGAGCTAAAACCACAGTTGTCAAATATTATTTAATATATTATTATAAGTACTCATAAATAACCACAGCAAAACGAAATTACATTTTATAAAACCATTGAACTGTCACAAATTATTTATTTTGATTAAGCCTTAGAAACCGATGTCAGAAGATGGATTTTGAATAATCTATATGAATATGATAATTTTTATCTGGTTTAGCAAATAAGGTGGCAACATTAAGTGTATTTACGTACCTCTATGCAATAAAATTTATTTCGTATAGGTGCGTAAAATGGCAACATGTGATTATATTCTCAGTAGATATATGCTCTGACTTTGAAAGTTTTCGAAAACATTTGCATATCTGAGGTCGGCAGTTTACGACTGTACTTGAAAATTTAAATATTCCTCGGTTTTAATTTTTTTTAAATATTTTATATTATTATTACCAACAATGTGAAAGTAGGCCATCATGTAAAAGTTGAAAAGTGGTTTTAATTTGGATATAATAAGGTCAGGTACAAGAAACAGTAACTTATGAAAAAAATAAAAAGTTGATAATACATAACGCTTACTGTCAAAACATAAAACTCTTACGAAACGCATTATTGCATGCACTAAAACTCTTAATTGTATTTCGTTGCATAAAGCGAGATATTAGTACCTTGCCTTAAATAGTTTTGAATGCTAGATTGAAATGCTAGGTTGGTCTTGCAATTCAATCCTTTTTATGATGTACGGACATTTTTAGCCAGATTAAGTATTTTTATAATGTCAACGTTCCTAATAAAGAAATAGTAGGCATACTTTGAAAAAATAAATTATTTGTTTTTTCCATCTGCGGATTATGCTTCTAGGTTTTTAGTATCACCCTCAAATGGCTTCCAATACCAGTGACGTGGCGCATATTTTTCTACCCATTTCAATATATACTTAATTAAATAAACCAGGATGTGTAGTATTCTTTATCTCCAAGACAAAAATTAATCAATTAATTAGTCTCTTTTTTTTATTATGAATTTATGTTGCATTAATATTAAGTTGGCTTAAATTATTAAATGATTTTAATATATTTATTAAATGCATTTTTATACAAATGTATATAATAATTATCCAGAGTCTCTATTCATGACATAAGGGCATGTAGTAATAGAAACAAGGCTGATATCCTCGTAAGGTCTAGATCTATTGCACTCCATTAACTCAGAAAAAATAGAAAACCGTAGGAGTCAAACATGTTATAAGTTGTTCCATATTAAAAGTAGGAAAACAGTATACAGGATTAGCAAACACAATGTTACTAGGCAATAGGGGGTCCAATATTAATTTAGATTAACCAATTATTTATTTATTCATCTTCGGAGAAATCATTGAGAAACCACGTAATTAAAACATGTTTAATTTTGGGGTTTTCTCATATTTTTATTATTGCCAAAATTTCACGCATGACAATTACTTAATTATTAATCTTTTGAGCTATTAACAAATATTTGAATATCTCAAGATGATGAAAATTTAATTTTTTGGACGTGTTTTAGTATCTGCTGAAATTTTGGACAGTAGTCTAACATTGTGACCGACGATATTAGGCGCTCAATGCAAGAAGGGCGAATACGCCGCCCCTTACTTATATATATTTGTATAAAAATATATTTAATAAATATATTAATATCATTTAATAATTTAAGCCAAATTAATATTAACGCAACATAAATTCATAATAAAAAAAAGAGACTAATTAATTGATTGATTTTTTTCTTAGAGATAAAGAATTCTACACATTCTGGTTTATTTCATCAAGTATATACCCAAATACATCAAACATATATCCAATATATATTCTTATGACAAGGCAACTTTATTGCAATAGCCTAAATCCATAAGTCACAATCATTGAAGTCGCATTCCTCTTGAAATGGGTAGGAATATAAGCGCCACGTCACTCTGGTATTGGAAGCCATTTGAAGCTGATTAGGAGCAAAGATTCCATAATTCGCAGATGGGTAAAATAAATAATTTATTTTTTCAAAGTATGCCTAATTTTTCTTTATTAGGCACTTTGACAACATGAAATTAACAAAGATGACTTGTTTTCAAGGACTAGAGGACTTGAAAGGCCAATTATCAGAATTCTGTTATATGAGATGAAACTACGCAGAAGATTAATTGGTTCACTGTATTTTGGTACACCGTCACGGAAATTGAGAAAATTTAAAAACAGGTGATCTCGAAAAAAGGTTTGAACAAGGACCCAAATGGTTCTAGAGCCATTTTTCAAAGCGTTATTTGTTCCCGTGGAGTTTCAAGGAAACTCTTTTTTTCACTCTATTTCAGAGCATTCTAGGCAACAGAAAATTAATTACCTCGGTGGCCGCATGCGTCCAGCTAGCGGCGAGTTTCATCCCCCTGGCTTAAAGCTATTCAGAATGGTATATCAGCCCAGTCAGAGGTAGCTCAAAAAGAAGGCGTTGACTTACAAAAGGTGGAGCAATTTTGATTTTCAGATATGGCTGCATTGACCACCTCTTAAAATATGCAAGTTTTCGACCTCCCCATAGTGCGTGTTCCGGCATCTTAAAAAAACCGCTAGCACAAAGAACTTTTTTTCAGTTTATCCTCAGTAACTCGATTCCAGTACATTCGAGGCAAAGCGTTGTCATTCACAATTTTAAAGATCATTAAATTTTCTACAAGTTATGTACTTCCTATGTTGGAAGATACGGAGCCGTGAAAATTTGCAAAAATGTCAACAAAACGCAAACAGATTTGTCCGTGGTTTCATCTTATAAATTGTACTTAAAAATAGTAATTTTCAAATTTCTTTTTCTTGGGTGCCTATTGCTTAATTTCTTTAACTTGGACAGACCAGATATTTTTGAAATATTATTATTTGGAAATAATAAACCATTGTGTAATAATTTACTGCGTTTTTCTAAGTTGTTAGCCAGATCAACTATTTCTGTATAAATTTTAAATCGCATGGAGGTCTCGAAATCTATATAACCGATGTTATGTCTTTGTTGGGAGGAAACTTAATATTGAAATATGTGCGACATTACAAGAGATTGGGGAAGAACCTTTGCTGACTACTTCACCTTACTTGGAACTGTACGATGTTATCTTGACCGCACCGTACGTAGGCAATTGGCAGTGCCTTATGTGCATGGAGCCTTTTTTTTTCTTTTTTTTTTTTATCGACAGCGTTTGCAATCTTCTTTTGAAGTCTTTATTTATCTATTTTTTAAATAACGATTATACCTATTTTGATGACTGTTGACTTCCTGAATAATTTGATTAAGTATTTACTAAATAATTATAACAGACTATTTAACTATATTATAAATTTGCTAAAAATCCTTTAACGATAAACTTAAAAAAATCTGATGGCATATACAATTATCGGTTTACCTATTAAAAAAAAATCCAGCTTAAGTAGTAAGTCTTCCCAAGATAATCATCATAACTAATTTATATAGAAACAATACATTTTCATAATATTTATATTCTTAGTGAGTGAATTTTTTAAATATAAGTCAATTGGTATATGGTTAATTAAACTAAAGCATTCTTTTGTAGATTCTATAATTCCAAGAGATTTTTAGTTTCTTTTGCGAAAACATCGTTTTTGATGTTGCCATGAACAATTAGATTTTAAGCAGCCAATATGGTTTTTCTTTAGACAATTTATCATTTAGATGGGAAGTGGTTACGGCAATTTTGAAAACTTATAAAAATTTGTCGGTTCGAGCTGGACCATTCAGCAAACAAACAAATTTATTCCTCAGGATTTCTGGACCTGCATAGCTCATTATTACTGGCCAAAATAAAAGATGTGCAGTTTGTAATAATGAAACGACAAAAATATATATTTCTTGCTGTGTACCTCTGCCTGATAAGTGTTTTCAAGATTTTCTTTTCGTTTTAAACAAAATGAAACAAGAGTACCTTTGGTATGTGCTTGGATATGCCGAGTGGGTCGACAACGGCCCTTCAAAAATTTGTATCACTATTCAAAGATTTTTAAAATTATTTTTCCATTAATAAATAAGTTATTTTGACTTACAAAAAACAACAAGATTAAAAAATTTCCGACAAAAAATAGTGGCCACAGACGGATTAATCACTAAAATTTCCTCTTGGGACATCCTGTGTATATTTATATTTACATACACATATACATATACCGCTAACTTGGAAGAAAACTTGCACAACTAGAAAATTGACTGGAAATAAAAAATTTCCAATTGTCGTGTTATCATAATCAACAATATGATTATTTTTTTTTTAGTGAGAGCCACAAAAAATATTCGCTGTATGACTGCTGCTAATCGCTTTGTTTTTTAAACAAAACTGCCACAGGTCATACAATTTAGGCTTAAAATTATATTTGGAATAAAAAAAGACCTTGCACATGCTACCTACAATATATGGCAGCAGGTTGTGTGATTTCTGTTAATAGCTAGCGTTAATTATTTTTAGTTATTAGTTTTGCTTTTATTTATTAATCTCCTGTTTCACAATATTATATATCCCTTTATCTTTAACCGTTTCGTGATGAAACGTAGATAAGAAGATTCTAACGGGGAGTAACACATATTTATATTTTATATTTATGTTTTATATTTTGACGATAAATAATAAATAAATAAGTTACACTGTAGAATCTTTAATTTATAATACTGGATTGGGAGTGACTACTCCAAAGGTGTGCATGATCTGCTTAATCTGGGGGATGTGCTGAACGTGCCCTGGTACGACAAGACACTGTTTGGCTCCATTGGCTTTTGGATTGCTCTGGCAAGAGAAGACGGGGCTCAGGCAGCAAGGTTGTCCGCCGCTTGGAGAGCACTGCGAAAGAAATTATTAATTAAGTATTCTAATGTATGAAGGATAGTACGGTGAAATACGGAACTAAAACTCACTGGGTTGCCGTTCATGATGCAGTTGGAGGTGACGATGGAGGAAGGACTGATTTGCTCGTAGGCCAAGAACTGTTGAATCCCTTGCGCCGTGTTAAGGTTCGGTCCTGGTTAAGAAAAAGATATATCATATAAAAAAAACTTTTGAGGACTTAAAACATTATGAATGAGAGACAAGTGTTGATGTTACATTAAAGAAACAAATAAAATAAAATATAGAAAAAATATCAGTTCGGAATTGATCACAATTAATTGTAGTAACGTTATTATTGGATGAATGTAATGACTTTGACGTATTGTCACCATTAATACTAACTATAAAACAAATTATATTATTACTGATAAACGAACATAATTAAACCAATGCACTGCAATAATTAATTTAATTAAAAAATAAAAATTGCTGGATTGGGAATACAAAAATTTTGTTCTGTTTGATAAAAAAATAAGTGCAATTTAAATAAATATTTAATAATACATTACTTGAGCTACAGCACTGCAGTATTTGTTAAACTACTTTTATTTTCTTGGGAGGGTTGTTTTGTCATACATTGAATATTTGAGTTTGAAAGGTGTTTAGTGAAGGATGGTGTTCGGGTTATTGTTTATTATAGATTGATAAACAAACACGTTACTATTTGAGATATAAGTTTATATAAGTTCTTATTTATATATATATATATATATATATATATATATATATATATATATATATATATATATAAATATTCCTAAATCCCGGAGATAAATGTCACTATGCCATTTAACTGTTTTTTTTCTTTACACATAGGTATAGTTGACTATCCTATAAACCAATTGTGAGGGGAGTTACATGCATTTAAAAGAACGCTGACAATAAGTCCACTTTTATTAAATATCTGTTCAAACTGCTCTCCTGTAAAGTAACGTAGTGTCCTTTACCTCCGAATAACTTTATATAATATACACATCCATTATTACATAAAGGTTTAGTAAACATATTTATATTTTTTATTTTTCCTTACCTCCAGATCCACTCTGAGCGGAAACAGCTACGACAGCAGTTAATAGTAAGGCACAGAACCTCATGGTGCTACTTAGTTCTTCGACAGATGAATAGTGATCTTAAAAACTATCCCCGCGACTATATATCCTATGCAGTTTAACCGTAAAACAACGTCCTTCGATAAGCCCATATGTAGGACTTATCCTACAAGGTCACCGTTACCGTATTAGCTCCTTAAAATTTTATTATTAATCTAATAAATTAAAAATTACTCTTTAAATAATTCAATAACAGTCACCACTGAATCCTGTATCAATTTTAATTAGCAATAGATTGAGCGTATTGCAATATGGTTTTTGTTGCTCATGAATTACAAGACGAACTCAATATTCTTTATATCAATAATTTATTTATATATCTGGAAAATTAATTTTTGAGGAAGCGAAGGATTTAGTGATGTTTGAAAAAACTAAAGAGAAAACTTACGTAACAAATTCATAAATGAAATAGCTAGACTGATGAATGATTTTCCAAAGGTTACATTTTATGAGAAGGGATATAAATGTCATTCAATGGAGAACTAATCAACAAAATATGGATTGAAGAAGTACTAAAATCGAGAAATAGATTTTTTTTTCCATTTTAGTAATAAAATTAGAAATACATCATGATAATTATTGTTATTGCTTTACGTAAACTCGAACATAAATGAATCTTATAAAATAATCTTTCCAGAGATAGCCTCTTAAATTTGACCGGTAAATTAAAATGGTTGGAAAATATGTTAAAATACGTGGAATCTTGGAACCATTGGAGCTATTTGAGGATTATGATAGGCTTTTAAATCAATTGGGAATAAATTAATCAGTGAAAAGTATTATTCAAATCATTATTAAGGGTTACTGAGTGGGGCTTAGTTAAGAAGGGATTTTACTTATTATTTGTCTCAATGTGGTTAATGATATTTAATATCATCCTGCGGTTCTACGGATATTTCGAGCTTAATCGATAGAATCTCGTAAAGTAGTTCTCTAAATAGACAATAGCAGTAGTGGGAAGAAATGGCCTTGAATTAAATATTGCATAAGGATTGGTTAGAAATAGTAACTTTCTAGTAGCATAAAATCAAGCAGTGAAATTACAATCAAACTCGAATAGAAAAGTACACAAAAATCTTGTGATCAGCCTTAACAAGATGGCTTTTGGAACATCTGGAGAATAGTAATTTTATGCTGGTCCAACAAGAACTAAAAGTCTCTAATAGCAGCTAAGCTGATTAAATATTGTCGATGCTAGGATGACCAGAAGACCTCAAGCAATGCGTGTCCATGTTGGACTAAGAATAGCTGGACGGATGTAGGGAATGTTTTCGATAGGATAATCGAAGTATCGAAGGGCCGACCAAAGTTACTTACGTTCAGCGAAAGTTCGTCTTAGACATCGCAGGAAGGAAGACACTAACGGAAAGTATTAGCTTCCAGACTTAGAGGAAGGGGAAGAGGTACACTCCGAGCGGTATTCCCTCTCGAAATTGTGCATAAGAATATCTAAGGAAAAGGAAGTGATGGAAATAGAACATTTTATAGGACAAAAATAGGAGGCAGTTGAATTGATCTATCTGTGGTCTCAGCTCAAAAGAGACAGAGAGAAACTTGATTGAATCGGTAACACTCTGGACTATTTATACCGTCATGTCATATAATGGATATCGAGAGTTATTACAATTTATTATTATTTTGGCTTAGATCAGTACAGCTCACTACTTAACTTTATTATCAGAAAACATAACACATGTGCGTATCTATAAAAAAATATAATACAAACATATAACAATGCTATTAATTACAAGATTGTCTTCTACTGTATGACAGGCGACTTCGTGATTATTCGGTGAGGTGGTATATAGTAATGTGCCTGTGGACAACAGCTTGTTCAGAAGAGCATAATGCTATAGGGAATAAAATCATCTTTTCAATTTCGTATATAAGTGAGAACGGGAATAGGTCTAAGTAGAAACCCAAAAAGGTTAATCCGAGAAGAAAAATAAACATTTTTTTATCTAACGAAAGAAAGAAGAAAGAAATTCGGAAGATAGAATGCGGTAATATTTTTTGTTTTTAAATATATTTATAGTTTTAATACAATTATTGTATGCAATGTAATATTATTCAGTAAGTTCTGGACTTGAGGGAAAAGAAACAAATCTTGGAATATGTAAAGAAAATGAAAATAAGACGGTGGCTAGCGGATAGGAGTTTTTCCTGCTAACATCTATCAATCTCCTCTTGCATCAAGGTTCAAAAGCTCGAGTGAGAGTAGTATGAAATGCCGTGCTTTTGCATTGCGTAAGGAAGATAATTTTATGAAAATATTTTTCTGAATTACGGATTCATAAAAAAAAAAAAAAAGATAGAAAATTTGTTTTTGAACCTATAGTATAATGGGTAAGCTAATGTTTGTACCTGATTACAGGCGGGTGGTTTCAGTATAATGTATAGTTCATGGAAGTATATGAGATATTTATCTAGGAGGATGTATCCCATCATGATATGTATCTATGCGGAGACAAGTCTGTTTTTGATATCATCTGCAATAATAACGTTGATGATGATAATGAGAAAAAACAGAAAAGGGAGGATTGTTGAAAGTTAAGATCAATTACTTCATAAGAATGGTATATCCTGGCGTAAAGAGTAGAAAATGGGCTCTGTTTTTGCAGTAATAAATATTTTCGAAGTTACAATAAATTTTATCTTTAACTATCAGTAATGAATTCGTGTTGTCGGTATGTGAAAATTTGCTACATACAATTTATAGCGATCTTTTGTTTCACAGTAATTGAGGTACATCTGGACCCCAGTTAGCATTTAACGTCTGTAAAGGACGAAAAGGACGTAGTCTGTAAGACCAATTTGTTTGTGTTTTTTCCTTAAAATGAAAACATAAATCAGTAAAAGTAACACAATCAACAAAATTACGTTGCTTAAAATTGTTCAATTATTTTAAGTTGGTTTATGTGGCCTAATTCTACAAATGTACCGTATCCAACAGTGAAAAGGGCCTATTTTTACTTTTTTCGAAAGCATTACATTCCGCCCAGGTCTTTCGTAATTGTTTTTCATTGGAACCGATCATGGGCGTACGCGGGGTGGACAGGCCTTGTACTCCTCTCTAAATATCAAAAGAAAAAGGAAAATTATTAAATTGTGAGAGAGAAGAAAATATAATGAAATTAAATCGGTGAAAATAACGGGTGGAAAGAATATTTGTAATTCAAAACTTGGTTTTCAACTGTTCGATTATTAGTATAGTTTCAGAATCTAGCGATGGCCCTTCGATAGCCTCAACTAACTTTGAGTTATAATGGAAACCTTAGTTTCAATTAAAACAGACCAATTGCTTCATCATAGAAACAAATAATTATAACGAACATAAATATAAGGCGTTATATGAAATTTTTATCCCAGCAGACGCGATATCCTTTGGGAACCAAACAGCTGTCACAGTACTTTCATAGGCGAACATGTGCTGAGATCACGACAATGAAAAACGAAGTATGGCATTCTGATATTGATACCAGATGAATTCTGCTGCAGAGCAACAAAACACCCGAATTCGCGTCGGATTTTCAAAAACTTTTTTGGAAAGGGATAAGTTATAACGAGATAAATTATGCTACTGAAAGATTCAAAATCTTGACAATTCGCATCCGATTTTGAACAATACAACGAGCCGAATTCTACCCCCGCAACCCTCAAAGCACACAAATTTGCGTCCGAATTTCAAATATTTTCTTGAAACCGGCGATATTAAAGCTATATAATTTGCTCTGAAAATCCTCAGAGCACTTCAATCCTCGTCCGTTTTCATTATTTTCTTATAATTAGTGAAATTGTAACCAGCCGAATTTCGGTACAAAAAGCCAAAATTTTCATCCGATCTTAAACAATTTTATTGAAAGGGTTGAAATTATTAAGAGTAAATTCTGATATTAATATCTTCAATATAGAATTTCTCGCTCAATAATTTTCTTGGAACCGGTGAAATTATAATGGATTCTGCTCTAAAAAGCCACAAAACATTCAAATTTTCGTCCAGTACTCAAAAATTGTCTTGAACAACGACAAAATTACGTAAATCAACTACGTTTCAGACATGTCAACTGTTTTTCTCTAGGGCCGCTTCCTAACGAAATTCCTGCATACTCCCTAGGAACCAACCAAGAAATGAATTTCATTAGAATCCAGTTCTACTTGTCAAGATTCCCTTCACCCCAGAGATTTTCTAATGCTTTTTTATTTCTTAGCATTTGTGGCATACAACTGAAAGGCATTTTCATTTTGCTTTTGTAACTTTTCATTTACTTAATTTTTTATTATTTCATTTTGCTATTTTGGAGAAATTTCTTTCATAGGTTCTAGATTTCATTGATTTCGTTTATTGTGTTCTTAAACCAATTTTTTGTATTATTGTAATATTAAATACTTAAATTAAATAACAATTTTATTTCTCATAAATGAATATGGGATGAGTTTAATTAAATTTAAGGATAAGTTTAAGTAATTTGATATAATTAATTAAATCAAGACAAATAACATAATTCACCAACACATTAGGTTACCACCTGGTACTTAGTATACCGATTTTTATTCAGCTCCTTGGTGTTGGAAGGATTTTAAAAGTTCTACTCTATGTAAATAATATATGTGTATTATTATTTATAATAGTTAGATAGTTATAGTTAGATATAATAGTTATAATGGATGTTAATTAAATATTGATCCAGCTCAATGAATCTTAACATTCGGATAAAAGATTCGGCGGTCTTATTCTACTATAAAATCAATCCCTTCCCGGGCAGCCCCTTCAAGTCTGATGTAGATGGAGGAACAGAAGATTTGCAAGGTTTTATGCACATAATGACGTATCATGTGACTCATACGAGCAAAAATCAAAGGTCGATTTTTATAGTTCACTTGAAAGATATATAACGCTACAGACCACCTGTGGAGTGTATCAAAACTTCAACCAAGTGAACGAAAACTACAACATGATGAAATACTTTGCACTCCTGGTAGCCGTCGTTGGAGTGGTTTCATCCCAGAGTGGATCAGGTATCTTATTCGCTATGTTACTAATCGTACATACAAATATGATGCGATATCATATTATTTTTTTTTTAAATAACTGGGTGGAGTGCCATTTGAATAGTTACATCTAAATATTTATATCCTAGCAAAATAAAACAACTTTTAAAATTAAAATACTTGACTTCCCTTACCGCTTTAGTTAAGTCCATTTAGTTAAGGATATTGCTAATATTGGTCCAGTTAAACTTTTTCTGTTTGGAATTTTCTGGGAGATGTACACTATTTGAGTAATTAAAAATGCTAAAGAAAAATAAATCGTTATTTCCTTCGTTCTTTTAATTTCTCAGGGAGTTCTTAGACTCCCAGTTAAATATAGACAACAGGTGCTGCAAATTTTTATGTAATAATAAAGGGAGGGAAATAAAAGCTGAGAAAATATGTTCTGATGATGAGGAAATATTTCTCCGGAACGTCAAAATAATTAAATAAAGAAGAAGATTTGAAGTTATATATTGCCCTTCAATTAATAAAAAAAATTAACCGATGGTACATGCACCGAAAATTTATAAACATGGCTAAAAAGTCCATGTCCAAAAAAGGTATCAAAATTGTAATTTTTTTTTTTAATATTATCGGCTGTAACTATCAAGAAAATGTCTTCCTGGTGTACAAATGTAATTTCAGGAAGTTTCTAACAAAATTTTGTAAATACCTTTATTTTATTATTTACTTGCTCTGTAATTTTCTAATGTTATACTTATCGCGAACAGAGCAAATACATCTCCCAATTGATAAGGAGATATATCTAGTCCGTATAAAGAAAAGAAAAACACAAAATAATTTACTTATATTTAATTAATTTTGAAAAAAAAAGTTTAAAGGTTCTTTTAATTCATTACTTCGTTTTTGCTGATTAATGCTAATTTTAAAGTATTATTTTTTAATTATTAATTATAGTTTAATTTCCTTGTTAGGTATCAACCTCAACACAATGCAAGGGATCCAACAGTTCTTAGCCTACGAGCAGATTAGCCCATCCTCCATTGTCACCTCCAACTGCATCATGAACGGAAGCCCTGTAAGAATCCTTTGAATAATTTAATCGTCGATTACACTATTAATTCTCCAATTAATACTATGTTGTATCGCAGTGCTCTCCAAACGGTGGACAACCTTGCTGCCTGAGCCCCGTCTTCTCCTGCCAGAGTAACCCCTTGGCCAACAGTGCAGAACAGTGTCTCGTCGTTCCAGGACACGTCCAACATATTCCACAGATCAGACAGATCATGCACACTTTTGGAGTAGTCACTCCAAACCCTGTATTATAAGCTTTAAGATAATTTAAATATCTCAATAACAACAAAAATTACAGCATATTTTTGTTTAACTTTAGAGCCTTTGTGTACAAAATCTCATATATACTTTATTAATTTAAATTTAAATCTCTATAAATACAATTATATTTTAATCTAATGCGTTTTTATACACCTTATTGCTTTGTTTGGCATTTATATTTTTTTATTATTGTGATTTATAAATGATCTTTTTAATTAGGGATTGATACATTATTTGCCACTTCTATAAATTTGATTTTATTGAAAACTAGTTTCAAATGTTATACATTCATCTTCAGTTCTAAAAACAAAAAAAATCAAAAATCAGCAATTTAAAATACAGTTTGGTATTATTATTAAATTACATTTCATCAAAATATGTATACTTATACATATCAAATTAAATGTAATATAAATTAATATTATAAAACATCCATGAATTATGGATTTAATTAAGACAAGAGATCAAATACATGTTGGTACTCATCGAGGTTTAAATAGATTATATCAAACAGAATAGGTTTACATTGGTTTGTTCTTGCACTGAACTAGTAATGGAAATGACTGTAATGGAAGAATGGTCAGGTATTTGTAGGTAAATGGTACGGTTTAATGGGAAGGATGGGGGTTTCTCTGGTTATACCGGTGAGTAATTATTTTTTCTATTATGGATGGGAATAAATTTAAAATTGGACTATTAGAGATATTTATTTGGTCATTAGGCAATTTTTGCCAAATTGGATTTATCCAATAAACATTAAGTTAGAATTTAAAGGTGATGGGTACAGGCCTCCCTCTTGCCTGATATTACCGTATGTATATTTCATCGACATATTGTAGCATAATAAGCGGCAAGAGTATTTATAATGAAGTAGAAAAAAAAATATATAAAGAAGGGTTTACTTCTGGAGGAGGAGGTGGACCCACTACTCCCACTCTCATCGTCCACACGCAACCCACGGCTTTATGGGATCAAATAGCCTTATTTATTCCGAATATTTCTTATTCATTTTATAACATAAAAGCATCCAGCTAACGCAAATACCTTAGCTCAATCGGATTTCAAGCTGATGAAGTAGCTTTTGTCCACTATAATTAAAAAACAAAAATCTAATCTGTATAAGTGGCTACAAGTGATAACTAATCTGTTTTTATTCTTTATTGACATCCTTATTATTATTAATAATTGTTTTATTTTTATTATTATTTCTACTAATTTGTTAAGTATGTAAATATTATAATTTAATTAATTAATTTTTTATTGAGGCTTAGGTGATAAATCAAATTAACCACTGACGCGTACTGGAAACAAAAATTTATTGTCCTTTAAATGAATGGTTTTGGTTAATTAGTGTCACATTTTCTTTTTTAATGTTTTCGGTTAAATCTCTGACGTGTTATTATTATTTTAGAAAAGTAAATTTTACCTACGCTTTCAATTAACCACTGCTTATAATTATTTTCCACGTCATCTACAAAAGGTTTTGAAATTATAAAAAAAAATTATTTTCTGTAAATGCACTCCTAATCGTAATAAAAATAGGTCGACATTTTTTTTTACTTGATTTCGATATGAATGTACTGTCGCTCATTCTACTGGTTTTAATAGCACCAAATGCAGATTGAACTAGACTTCCTAGATTTTTTATTTACATAAATTTTTTTCATAAATTTTGTGCATCACATAGAAAATTGCTATGAAATAAATACTCTTCGCATTTAATTATTGTTTGGAGTCTTCGTATAATATATCAGATTGATACTTAAAAACTATAGAGTGAGCCTAATATCTAAATAGGAATTTAGACATTTCAAAAAAAAAAATCAGAAGCGAGGCCCGATACGAAGCGGTATAAATGAAATTTCTAAAAGACCGAATGAATTTCAGAGTTTCCATCAAGTAAGAGATTAATACCAAAAAAAGAAAGAAAAAAAAGTAGAAAATAAAATAATCCACAATACCGGCAATATATTCAATTATTTCCAGCACTAATATTGAAAACATTGCCCTATTTGTGACGGTGGCTTCTAAAAAAAAACTAAGATAAGTAAAATTCTAATTTAAAAAGATTTTTAATCAATAGGCACCCAGTATGTACCTAATTAAATCAAAATCCGAATTGCATGATTCTAAATCCATCATGCTAGTTTTTGGCTTCGGAATGTTAATTTTTTCCTCCATCTTACTTCTTTTGTCCCCGAATGTAAGTCCCCAAAAGGTTGATTTTGTCCAGGGGATGGTGATACCACAAGTTGCGCTACCTTCGTGAAATTTCATATGGATTATTATTTTCCTAAAAGTGTGGCAAAATCGGAAAGCGCTCGTTGTTATATCGTCCTCCTCGGTGGCTCTTTGTTTAATCCATTTTAAAAAATAAAACGATAGCAAAATAATAGAGAAAAACAAACAGACAATGAAAATCGGAGATAGAGAAAAAGAACAACACAATACGCTAGAAACGTGTTAGAGCTCTGCATGTGATGAAGGTGGGTGTAGTGAGCCCACTTCCATCCTCTGAAGATCTCTCTGTGTTATTCTGTACTCCTTGCAGCGGACCCGTATCGTGTATTTAATAGGAGGCCGGAGCCAAGTCCAGTCCGTGTTCGGTGTCGCTGCTTCCTATTAAATACACGATACGGTTCCGCAACCGGACTCCAGTCAAGTCAGTACTCGGTGTTGCCGCACCTTAAAGATTCCGACACGTTACCACTGAAAAGTTGGATTTGCTTTAAATCAAGGAAGTTTCAATAGCTGAGACACATAATTCAAAATAATGTATCATACAAAATTATGAGTTCATTAATAAAAAACATTATTTTTTGAAGGTGCACCGAAAACTTCCTGTTTTAAATTGGTAAAAAAACAATTTCGTAAACAGGAATGGAATGTTTATATATTATAATTTAGAGAAAGAAAACAGTGTTATACCTATTCATCATATTATTTTATTATTATTCCGGTTTTGTACATATTGCAGCAATGAAGCATTTAATAATAACAACTATTCATTTTTGAAAAAAAAAATTATAAATATTTGTAGTTTACCGAATTTACTACTATTGGTATATATCATAGAAAAAAATATAAATAAATATTTCTAATGGTTGTATATATGGTTCTAAATATACATACACACACACACACACACACACACACACACACATATATATATATATATATATATATATATATATATATATATATATATATTGTTTGCATTACGATTATTCTAATTTTGAAGAAGAAAGCATTAATTGTGTTCAGTAACTTCCTAAAAAGAAAAACTCATACGATTAGCAAGAAAAAAATTATTAGAAAATAAATTTAAGGCAAGTCCAATTTAAAAATAAAATTGTATAATTTTAAAGAGAAAATTGTTAGTGAAAGACAAATAAGCGAACAAAAGGCCGCACAGTGGGTCAAACAGTGACTTTCGCACGAAAAAATTCAAATTTTTAATATTTAATATTGCAATGGAAATTGTTGCAAACTAGACAAGTTAGTATTATTGGAGCCGAGAGATTAGCCTCGATTGTTTACACGGATGATTCAATAAAACAAGTTAAAACATAAACAATAAATCCTTGTCTTTTCTCTCATTATGTGTTTATTCGTCAGTGAGTACAAATTGTCTGCTAAAACTGAAAGCTACTGAAGTTACGTAACTATGATAGAAGAAATCTTGATTGATTATATATTAAAGTAAATTAGAGCGCACAATCGATTTTAAAAAAGGTACTGAACTTGTTTGACACGAATGAATGTCTTGTGGCTGTTATATTTATATTCTAAATGTATTGCCTAATTTTAAATTAAAAAATAACTTGGGAAAACAGACAATGTTATTTTTTGTACAGAGAGTTCTGTGGGCCGATTTCTTATTTTCAAATAGAATTGATTCGATTGATATTCACCTTGAATGTCATCCAGAACTGTCGCTTGGTGAATGTTGCATAGGTTATGAATGGAAGTTATCCAAAGAATATCGCATTTTATTGAATTACTTAAAGGATAGGCGATTGCATTTATGTGGTTTCGCACAACACAATTTATGGCTAGGCGCGGGGTGATCAATCTATATTTTCCACATTCACAATACAAATCCCACAATACAAATCTTGCTGCAGACAAACCGGACTGCCTTTAGATATTTACTATATGACTACGCTTAGAATAGCAGAGACTCGCTCAAAAAAACACGTGTATACAATTAAAACAATCAATCGTTGAAATATTATAAAGGATTTATCAATTTCTTTTCTTATTATATCATTAAAAAACTTTCTTGGCAATCAAACGACAATGTATAGGCATACATTTTTGCTCTTTCCTCAAGATCACCATTTTGAAAATTATATGTTTTGAATTTGATCTCTTGAATAAACGGGTGATTTCAAATAAGTCGGTAAACCATTTTAATTACTTTCGGATATCAACAGAACACGTTTAATCTATCCAGAAGCCTTATTGAGATCAAGAATTACTTTTAAAGCAAATATAGTAATTTAAAAATTTTGATCAATACATGGCACTGAGAATAATTACATGGTACTGAGATTTGTCTATTTTATTACATTTAAGGAGTTTAATATAGTGTCGTTTAATGCCAAATTTCAGATTTAAGTTGACAAATTTCTTCTAAAAACAGATGAACGTTCTCAAGAAAAAGTAAAGGAATTAAAAAATAAATTTAATGCAATTAACTACTATAACTATTTGATATATTGATACATGATGCATCTTAAAGTAACGGTAAAATTGTAATTTAAAACAAAATCGTTTTAAGCCCAATCCAAACCTAAAAATAATAAATTATTATAGCATCTATATGGGTATCACTTAGGGGCGGACAACTCAGAAAAAGCTTTTATATCCAATAAATGTTAAGATTACTTCACCGCGAATCCATTCACTACCTGAGAAGTTTATGAAAAATTCTCCTCGAATCGGGTGCCAATACAGGACAATATATAATTACATGCTTAAGTGAACTAGCGATATCGTTGCAAGCCAACGTAGATCAGTATAAACATTTTAACGAATACGCATTACGAAACCCATGTAACCATTCCAATGAAACAAAACATAAACAAATTTCAAATAACTAAATGTTACAATCAGTAGCGGGAGTAGTGAAAAGTTGATAGCATGTTTATACATATTTAACTTTCCAATGTTTTATATTATATAATTATTCAAATGTTTGTGGTTTTCGACCACTTGAGTCACTTTTGATCAGCGCTAATTTATAAAAAACTTTTAATAATTACTACAGGTGAGTTCAATCATTAAAAACTTAAGTGTATAAATAAAATTAATTACACAATTAAGATATTTAAAAAGTCTAATTTAACAGTATATTAATTTTTTCTACGTTTCTTTGTTTTGGCATTGAAAATTAGCCTTATTATCAAAGGTCATAACTTTATGTCCCCTGGTTGCGGAAGTAGCTATATAAGCCGAGTGCGGACGAAGATATTCAGTACATTCAGAATCACAATCTTCTAACGTTTTAACATGAAATATTTCGCAGTTCTATTCTCTGTCATTGCTTTGGCTTCAGCTCAAACTGGAAGCGGAGGTAATAAATAATACATTTATTGTATAATATCATTCTATATACGCTTTTAAAAAATATTAAGCTATAATGAGTGCTTCTGTTTTCATTGTTTATTGGATTCAGCACCACACTCTAGCCGATAGGCACCCTAAAATATAATAAAACTTAATAGTTTAAAATAAATTAATGGAATAATTTAAACTCATATGGTTTATATAACTATGTTTGTTTACGTATAGAAACGCGCATTTTTTCTCAACTGGCAATTGACTTAAAGTACAATTTTTTAATCAATTAGATTCATTTTCATCCCATTCGTTGAAGACATGCGATATTATTTAATTATAGAATATTAAACATAATTTGTTCTTGATAAATAAACAAATGCTAATTTTATCATATTTTAATTTTACTATTTTTTTCTGTTTTGTTAGGGATCAGGTAGTATTCATATACGATTTCAGATCCTATATTTGTTGCTTTTGGAATTTATTTGCATTTATGGAATATTTATAATATTTTTTCTTCCAGAACTAGAAACGTGATTGTATAATTAATTTCCTGTATGACGTAAAAACAAACAGACCAGAATTTCCAAATCACTCAGACTATACTATTTTCTACCCAAGTTAGTCTAAAAATTACACCTTTTTATAACATTAGATAACTCTAAATCCAATGGTTTGATCCTAATCATTGGTTTTAGGGTTTTCTAATATCCATAAATGTTTTAGATCAACTAGGGTAGACAACAAATAAAATATTTAAAAATATAATTTGGAGTTTGGGCTTTTTAACTTATCCCTTGAACTAGAAGTGGACGTTACACATATCGGAAACTTACATGGCTAAGTGACTGAATAAGTGACATCGTTGAACACCGAATCCGTTAAAGATACACAATTACTGTCTTCTAATGCTACATTCCTTCTTTACCGGCTGGTTTTTTTCAGTGTGAAGGAGTATAAAATCATCCATACAAACTATTGTGAAAAAAAATTCCTTTCAGAAATCTCAAGGCTTCTTTCTTGCACTCTCTTATTGTATATAAACCTTTAATCTACCGAGAAACAACAAATTAACTCTGACTTATGTCAAGAACACCGAAATTATGACGAAAGGCAAAAATCCTGTAAAAGCTTCTCTTATATACTACTACACCAGTGGTTCAAAGCTGTAGTTAAAAATGCAAAATAAAATTGAATCATTAGATGGATATGTGATTGTGTCCATCAAATGATTCAATTTTTCGTCCTGTTTTTACTGAAAGGAAATCAAAGAAGGAAATTAATTCCTTGTTAATTAAAAGTGTAAATAAAATATTGAAGAAAAAAAAATAGGAATGATCCTCTGACTACTCTCATTGAAGCTTAATCGCCGGTCATACAGAACCACAACTTTTTTACTTGATAAGATATAAAGAAAATGAAAAGACAAATTGAGAGTACTGATGAAATGTCAGATATTGTCCACAGTACTATCTTTACCCCATGGGCTCAGTAATCTCTGCGATTCTCTGCCTATATCTTATTAATGTTAACACTTTTTTTAATGTTTGTTACTTTTTAAATATTAAATAAAAAAAAATTTCTTTCAATATAACACCTCAATATTGTATTTGGTGATTAATCAACAAATTTAAAATTCCATAATAATCCCTATAAAATATTTTTATGCATAATTTTCTTCACAGTCCCCAACCTGAACACTGCCCAAGGGATCCAACAGTTCTTGGCCTACGAGCAAATCAATCCTTCCTCCATCATCACTTCCAACTGCATCATGAATGGTAATCCAGTAAGTATCCCTTTTTCTTACCAAAAATAAGGCAATAAATATACAGTAAAAGCAACTGAAAGCATGTACCACATAATGACCTTTCTACCACAGTGCTCTCCGAACGGTGGGAAACCTTGCTGCCTGAGCCCAGTCTTCTCCTGCCAGAGCAACCCTCAGGCCAGTGGTGCAGAACAGTGCCTCGTCGTACCAGGGCATGTCCAGCACATCCCACAGATCAAGCAGATCATGCACACTTTTGGAGTATCCACTCCTAACCCTGTGTTATAGGATGTAAATGTTACAAAACTATTTTTAATAAATATTGACCTGTACAGTAGATAGATATTTGTATAAATTATAATTTCTATGGTTTATGTTATTATTTAATTGTTACTAATTCATGAATAAAAAAAAACAAAAATTATTTCGAAATGTTTTATAAACATCTCATTTCTTTTAGCATAGACTACTGAACATAATCCATCTGATATTCCTACTTTTCTTGTTATTTTTATGAAATTTACTAATGAGTTACCAAGTATACATCCTGATCCTAAAATGCCTTCAGTTAACTTTCACCTTATTGAAAATTCTAATAGCCAAAAATGAATTGATAAAGTGGAACAATATGTTTACACGTGGCTCTTACCATCTAATATGGATCTTCTCCTCCATTTAATATAAGTAAATATAAAATCTTAGATTGAGTTTTTAATGAATCGTTAATTCGGATTTTACAAACAGTAGGAGAAAAGTCGGGTTAAGTGAACCACTTTTTTTAAAAACATTTTTAATTGTGTTTGGAAACAGTATTAAATACTAATTAAAGTATTATTTAATACTGGCGGTAATAAATTATAAAGTTCGTGGGTTCAAAAAAGTTATTTTCTTTATTTAATATTTGTTTCTGTTTATTTCAAAAATCCTTTTATTCGGCTCACTGTGCACCAGATATGAGGTAATGTGAATCAGATAAGGCCTAATTGAACTTTTATTTTGCTAGAATTCTTGGTGAATGACCATGTACAAGTAAAAAAAGTGCCTGTTTTAGCGATGTCGAAAATCGTAGAAGGAACTTTGAGTTTATGACCTTTCTCATAAACTTTTTTTTTTAATTAAAAAAAATATGTTTTAAGGTTCTCTTGATTGAAAGCGTTTGTTCTGCTCATACTAAAATTTTCAGATTTTCTTAAGTTAAGATTTCTCTCTCTGATGCTCCGAAAACCAATCCAATCATATCTATCGTTTCTCACATGCAATTTTGTAGTTTTCTGCATTCTGCAGTATAATGTTATTTAATTTTACACATCTCTTGTTTTAAAATTTGAAAAAACTTGCATATGCTTTCCTTATGTTATGCTTTCCTTGAGGTTTATTTGCGGTAGTATATGGGTTGAGTAAGTAGTATATGGCATTATAGTAACCAGACAATTTTCCAATTAAATCCTATTATAATTTTTTTTTTTTACGGTTTGCATCAAGTTTTAGGCCATAAATTAACATGGCATGCCATTGTTCACTTCGCTCCGTAAGTATAAGGTTCACTTAGACTCATGAGTGTTGGAATTCAATTAGTCATAAAGAAATAAACAAAACATAGTTAAAACTAATGTAAATATACAAGCCTAAAGGAAAATAGACCTACTTTGCGATAAAACCACAAAAAAATGTGTACATACTTAAAAATCAATTACTAAACCAAACAAAATTCTTAAATTGAATTTCACACAAATTCAAGAAAATCAATGTTGACTGCTATTTCTGTTATAATATGGCACAGAGTGTAAAACAACAACAAAACATTATGTAAAGGGGAGGTGTTCTTATCACTACTATCAGCTGGCAGCATGGAAAGAAATTTCTCTATTTGTTTGAATTTCTTTCCGTTGTTCACTTGGCCCAATGGTTTACTTTGCCCATCTTTCTCTTCAAATGCTGCAAATACCTGTGCAGGTACATGAATACATAAGTGTGCACTCGATTTATCCCATATGGTACACATATGGGAACCAATATTACATATGATATGAAATAGTATTTAAACGGTTTTCTACATTATTCTAATAATTATCCTAGTTGATAACTAACGCTTATAAATTATAATTGGTCCGATCCCTTACTTCTGGTATTTCTGTAATTGCTTAAGAATGATTTGCCAATCTTGAATATATTACAATAAACATTTTCTAGAATACAGCTTCCTACAGGAGGAACGCATGCTTTCACAGCAATCTGAACTTCTTTGCAAACATGATTTGACATAATTCAATACCATATATCAACCAACCGACTTCAATATTCCTTCAACTACGACTGCAGCAGACATCAAATCTTTTCTTATTTGTGCAGCCTCGCGTGATTTCCCAAGTCAATTCTATACGTAAAGCCTCTTACTTAATTTTCTTCGAATATATGTTATTCCACTTCTTTCTAAATCCTCAATTCAAATATGAATTGTATCGGTTTAGTATCGGTTTATTATATTTATATACATATATTTATATATAAAATAACTTTTATGAAGTTGCGTACCGTTCAGCCAACTGTTTTTAAGATTTTCATGACTTACGAGGATAAGTGAGGTAACTAGTTTTTCATGGTGGTTTCAATTAAATGTAATATAAATATAATTTGTATTACATTTAATTTAATATGTATAATAATACCAAACTGTATTTTGAATTGCTTATTTTTGAATTTTTGTGTGTTTTTAGAACTGAAGATGAATGTACAACATTCGAAACTAGCTTTCAATAAAAAGAGAATTATAGAAGTGGCAAATAATTTATAAATCTCTAACTAAATCTGTTGATCAAATATCTGACTATATTTCTTCTCTTTCCATTCTTTAATAATTTTGTTTTCCTTAAATTCCAAAAAATCAAGTAACACATTTCACTTAGATATATGTAGTTCTTTAGGCATATTCTGTTTTTCAAGCTTATTGTTATTCTTTATATCTTGTTATTCTATTGTATGTTATTTTTGATATCTTATTTTTAAACGCTTTGAGTATATTGTACAATCTTTTTCCAATACTGTCAACCGAGGAGAGAATGGAGAAAAGCAGGGTTTTTCTGCTGCTGTACATGTACCGTTCGATTTAAATAAAAAATAATAACCTTTTGGGTGACGTTTTAGAGTACCTTTTCAGTTATATTTCATTTTCAGATTTTTTAGACTATGTGTACGAGTGAGAGAGAAACATATGTCCGTGCCATGGTCACTACGCAATCGGAGTGACTATACGCACGGATCTTTTCATACAAACTCGCATGTTTAAAGGCTGAGGTGGATAGCCAGAAAGATAATCTTTAAAGCTTTTAAAAAAGACAATGTACATACACTATTATTTTCATAAAATTGATGTGTCTAAAAAATAAATAAATACTGGAATATTTAAAGAATCTAAAGGTGTTATCTTTATTCTAATTTGCACTCATTGCATGTTATTTCGAATTGAACTCAAATCAACATTTAAAAAATATATATTCTGCCTATATATATTTCATATATATATATATATATATATATATATATATATATATATATATATATATATATATATTCCCGATTTCGAAAAAAAAAATTACAAATAAAATCTTTGACTAGAAAATTAGGAGATCTTTAAATTCGTCCAAATCGAATTTTAGCCATCCTCTTCTTCCCTTTTTAGCAATGCCATTTAGTTTATGAGTAGGTACCCTTCAAATCAAATCTTCACAAATCCTTTTTTTTTGCGTTGTTCGGCTTATGGAACAGTTCGAATAGCGAGGTTTGGATTTGTAACATCAAATGTTGAGAGTAGGTTGAGAATGGCAATGAACCCATGCGGTCATAGTCACCCCATAAATGAATACAACTTTGGCTAATTTTACAAAATTTGGTAAAGTTTTCGTTTAGTTCACAAAATAATTGAAAAGACCTTTCCTTTATTCTCAGAAGGATTTGTTCCAGCACAACAAAAAACGATAAAATAATTGGTGTAATGAGATAGCTAAAGCACAACAATTTTTTTTAAACATAACAGAAATTACTCGACATCGCGAAATATACTTAATTTTTTTTCTGCATGAAAATATTAGAATAAAATTATTGAAAATATATAAAGTTATGTAACCTCAAATAAACCACAAGTAAGTTTTAAAAAAATGACAGGGTTTTGAAAAGTAAGTTCATATTTTTCCTACTTTTGGCCATTCTAACATCGTCGACCATTCACAATTATTATATACGGTAACTTTTATCATTTTATTGTTTTTTTTCTATGTAATTATGTTATTCCAGAATTCATTAATTGTGTCTTATTATATATATATATATATATATATATATATATATATATTATATTACTTATATATTACTTTTTAATCTTATTCGTTTCTTATAATTAATTAAGCATATTCCGGAATAAATATGTAAAATGAATACTAGTAATTTATATGTAACACCCTCATATGTTAATTCGGCATCAACTTTCAAATTGTATGAAGATTAATAATATTGCAGCCTCTACAACACCCGACAAATTTACATTGCTTAAAAAACAAAACTGCTGTATTTTAATTGTGTAATTGTTCATGTGATATTCATGGCACCAACAATAGTTATATTGTTGTAGTTTTAGTAAATGAACTATTTTATTTTGATTGCTTCTCGAAAAATCTAAATATCAAATATAGTAAGTTAATCTCGAATTTTTTAGCTACTAACAAGCTTTCAATACTTTGCCAAACAAAATTTGTCTTTGAAAAATTTTTACATGGATTCAACCTAATTAATTTAAAGCGACTCAGATGGCGAAATCTCAGCTCAGAACACGACCTCATAAAACTCCAGAATGTAGAGCCATCCACTACAGATATGACTCTACGAAGTCATTCGAATGCTGCGTTTAAGTTTTTCATCTCCACTGAATTCTGAATGTGAAACATTCGATTCCTGGCGTGTCCTATGCCATAAGCTCGCATGCCTTGAGTGCTCAGAGCAGCTTCACACCATCATTGTTCAAGAAAGCAAAAGCCAAGATGTACGGGGTCGTAGCCAATACCCCCAGCAATATACCCTCACCAGCACTGTACCATAAGAAGCAATACTATCTCCTCTTTATAGCAAAGATAGTGGACCAAAACTATAGTTGTATAATAACTCTTTATTGGCTTTAATATACAACATGTAGCCATTGAGTCTAGCCCATTTAGTGTTAATTTGGTTAGTAATTACTTGAAATAAAACAACAACCATAATTATTATAGTCCGACCTCTATAATATACGTAAGATAATATATAGCATATTGTCATTTAATAATAGTTATTTTTATTTGTTATTATATAATACAATATGTAATTTTTTTTGTTTTAATTAACACTGATTTAATAAATAAATAAACAAAATTTAAGTCGGGATAGAATAGTATTAATTATAACAACAGAATAATAATTTTCTAAACAAATAAGGCATGTACAAAGAAAATAGATAAATACAATTGAATTAAAGAGTTTAGGTACTAACCCGCAGATACTTCATTTCAACAGTTATCTTATTCTTTCCATACGTTAAAATTAAGTTATTGTAGAAATATATGAAATTATTAACTATTAAGGTGTATGTGAAACATTCACGTTAATAAACAATAATTAAAGCCCGGATTCCGATTTTTTACATATAAACTGTAGATAGAAAAAAATGTTTAATTTTTCAATCTTAGTGAGTACATTTTGCAGTGATAATTCATCATGTTGGACAATATATTTTTGCAGAAATTGTTTCCTTGTGTTAACAAAAAATTTACAATGCAATATTATATACTTTAAACTATTGATTATGGTTTCATGGCACCACTGACATTTTTCATCTGTTCTGAGAACATAGGTGTTATTCCTACAAAATATTTTCAAGCATTCAGGGTTTGAAATTCTTATTTTTTCTCTCACGGTTCTTAATTTTTCTATGTTTATATTGAACTTCAAATAGAAAATTAAAACAAAACTATTAAAGAACAACTATTGCTACTCTACAGCAGTAGCTTAAACTCTGCTGCTAAAATCGAGCGCTTCATTAGAACTTACTCCGTGGCGCTACAGATCGATGGGGTATTTTTCCTCCGCAATAAGACTTTGCAAGTCAAGTTATCTTGTATGGTCGCTCCCCAGCTGTGGGTAATCAACCTAGCCATCTCGAATAACCGTGGTCGCCTTAATCATCCGAACAAGCTTCAGAGCGATTCCTAGTTCGCACAGTGCTGTATATAGTTTAGATCTTTTACGGCTGTCCTATGGACTCCGAAAGTGAACAAACAGGTATGGGTCGTCATCCTATACTCTATAGATTTCTTCAGATTCATCCGGAGTCTGAAAGTCTGATATTTACCGATTTATTGGTAATATTATATGTAAATTCTATACAAAAATACAAAAAAAAAAAAAATCTAAATCGGAGCAGTATTACATGACTTGACATGGTTTTTAAAAGTATTTATAAGTATTTTGTGCATGTTCTTTTCTTTTCTTTAGTTTTTGGCATGAAGGGAAAACTATGCATAAATTCTAGATGCTGCTTTGAAAGATAATTAAATGATCTGCTAAACTGCTAAGCTACACTTAAAAAAAAAAAAAAAACCTTATTGGACCAATTATAGTGAAGAAACAGTAAATATTTTTTCTACAGGATTTAGCGACCAAAGCGGTTAGGAAAGTGGACACACCTTAAATTTTATGTTGAATCTGTAACTTAACAACAGTTAAAACTCAGTTCTCAGAGAAGAAATTTTGCAAAATCAGAAACAAATAAATTAAAAAACTGTTGTATATCGATTATATATCTGTGTATCGAAAACTGATACTGTTCATCAAATATCGAGGATTATCAAATATACTCATGATATTTTATGACAACGGATATACTTGTACTTTGACTAAAAATTTGACAAATTAGAACTAAATAATATAAATCTAGTTAAAATAGATTAATAGTTAAGGAAAATGAGAAGTCTTAAAAGTCAGAGGACTAACATAGACAATAAATGACATATTTTGCAATATGGCTATAAGGAATAGGGTGTATGCATAATTATTGAAAATACCTAATATAAACTATTTTCGTCTCAAAAGATATGTAAAACATTAAATTATTCATAAAAATATTCTTATTAAATTAAAAAAAATATATTCCCTTTGGGCAAGATATTTTGGCTATTCAAATGTGCCATTTTTCGTAGCGTCACTTTTAATGTAAACAAAGCTATTTAAACGACTTTGTATTGGCTCTTGCTAAATTTGATCTAATTCTGTGATTAGTAAAACTATAGAACAAGAGTGAAAAACTTCGTATAACTATTTTCTTGTGTCCAAGTGAAAGAATACAACGAAAAGTTCACCAAATAAAGTATTTTTTCTCGTTCCAAAATACTCAATTAAACGAGTAAAGGGGTGTAAGTAAAGCCGTGAAATAGATAAAGTATTTCCAATATTTAGTTTGCATTGTTTTGAAGATCAGTTTGAAGTCATTATAATGAATACGCCGTTTCCTTTAAAATTGGATTTATAATTTTGTTGCGATATGTTAATACAAGTATCTCAATAAGTTTTGATTGGATATTTGATGAATTTTAATCATTTTATATTTTTTATTTGTGGGATATTTATTTACATATCATTGTTTGTATGTAAACAATGAGTCGCCATAAGATTCCCTTTGAGATCTATATCTAAAATATTAGATATAATAATTCTAACTATTATACTCGATAAAATAATTCGTGTTCGTCAAGTATACTTGACTGCATTTCTTGATAAAATTATTTCCTCTGCATTTATAGGCTATGTTTTCCAAATTAATATGAAATAAAAGAGCTTCAAAACTGTATTAATCATACCACGATTATCTTTTAGCTTTTATTCCTTTATATTCAGCATTTGAAGAAAGATAAAATACATCATAATCATATTCCCGAAAAATTATTCGACAGCGTTTTAACAAATCCTGTTTCAGTCATTTTAATTAATGATTTCGCACAATACTAAATGAAAGAAACCGTGATATGATTCAATTTATCGTCGATCAATTATAGAAAGTACCCAGGAACTATACGAAGTACTTATGCTCGCATGAAATTTGACGTCACATTGCCGCACTGTGTTATAAATAGTATTACGTTCAGATATTTTAAATTTCGTGCATTTTCCTTTAATTAAAACTTTTTATTTGCAAACAATTTTAATTAAAGAAAAACTATTTAGTTTTTAATCAACAGCAATGAAGATTAAAAAAAAATATTTGAATGAAATATATTTTTTATGCATATACCCTATTCCGAAACGATAAGGCGATATCTTAAAACGATACAAATTATAGCACTACGGTTATTTATTTCCAAATAGTTATATTGTCACTATAACTAACGAATTTTCAGTTTTCAAGTGAGTTTTTTTTTTTTTTTTTTAAAGATGTTTACGTTTCACTTGTAACTTTTTCGAATATTTATTTTTACCTCTGGGTTATTTACTTCTATGAGTCCCGGATTTGGGTTTAAGATTATTTTGCAAATATGCTTCTGACAAATCAACTAAGGAATTCCTCCCCCAAAAAAAAAAAGATTTTTCATATTTGTTAGTTATATGAGGTAGTTACAATATATTGATAAAAATAAAATAAAAATAAAAAAAAAGACTTTGGTACAACGATTCTAAAACACTTTAGAGTTTTCCTCTAACTTAATAAATGGTCGAAATATGGGCTTAAGAAACAAAATGGCGGATTGTAATATCGAGTTTCGTGGATCATCCTGAGGTGATCTTTGACTAAAAATTTGAATAATCTAAAAAATAAATTGGTACATTATTATCCGCGGTGCAATATAAGCCGTGGTTGGCCAATAGACGGATTTTTTTTTTTAAAAGCCACCATTCCCAAACATGGTTATTTAATTAATGTTTGACCGTTATTAGAATAAGAGAGTATGATCAGGGATTTTCATAACTATGCCCGGTATTGATGCCATGAACTCTTTATGATGTAAATCATATTTATGCATTAGTGATTATAGTATCCGTCTATTTTTGGTTAATATCTTGAATGAACAGTTATATATCAGATACCTTTCTACAAAATGGATAGAGAAAAGTAAGTTTATTTTTCTCAGTAATTACATCATCCTAAGAAAATAATTTTGTTTTTCAAACTAGCACTCGTGTGACGTAAAAAAGTATGCATTTGACATTGAAATTTTGTTAATTATTCGGGTTCCTTGAAGGACATCAGTTTTATGATTTTTGCAAAGAGGTATTTAGGCCTGGATGCCCTGCAACTAGGATACCTTTCCATCCCGAACCACTGAGAGAACAACAGCAACCACTCCACCACAAACCAATTATGAACAGCTACATAGTCTTCTTTGCTGTAGTGGCCGTCGCCTCTGCTCAGATGGGAGGTTTGTATTTAAACAATATACCTACTATTATCAGTTCTTTAATTTTTTACAAATCTTATTTTTAACTCCGCTCAGTTTATTATTAACATTCATGCTAAGTTTAAAAAAAAAAATTAAATTTTTACTTTCACGATTTCTGGTGAATTACCTAAACTATCCCTAAGTTAATAAATGCGAAGTATCACATTATTTTGACCTAATTAGTTAATTATTAATTTGTATTTTATTAAAATATATTTATTATATTTAATTGTTTTCAAGCAGTGTAAATATTAATCAATAATTTTATCTATGTCAGGAATTCAATTTAATATCCCTATTTAGGTAAATCTTTTTTATTTCTATGCTATTTCACACCAACATTTCGGGCACAATACCCATCTTCAAGTTTTTTTCTAAAAACATATTCAAAATTGTATTACACGGAGTTTCCTGTTATTACAACTATAATAATCATTATTTCTATGCTGTTTTTACAAGCTTATTATCTTTTTTTTTATTAATTACAAGAATAGGCTAAAAACAAAAAGTAGTGAGTTTTAAAATGGATATTAGCAATATTGGAAAACACTTTGTTGAAATCGTTAGTAAAACAAATCAAAAAATATTTGATAATAATTATGTAGTTCTACTACTTCTACTCCATGACGCTACAGACCGGTGTGGTAGCCTCCAATGATTAATTGAGCTTCCAGTGACTGGTCCTTTGAGGCCGCAAAGCTGATGAGCATTCGGCCATTTGCAAATGTCAATACATGGAGGCTGTACATCCCTTAAGTCGGTTTGAAAATCTGCTCTTTACCCACTTTTGCGTTAAAATCCCTCATGACCACCTTGGGGCAACTGTCGATTGTTCTTTCCGAATGATCATAGAAGGTTTAGTTTCCATCATCTGGTGACCCTTCAATCGGTTCATAGAAGCTGAGAATGGTGTAATCATAGAATTGACTTCTTAATTCAAGAACGCAAATTCTAGGGCTGACCAGGGTAAAACCAGTCACCAGATCTCAGGTTCTTCCTCTGTCCACAAATCCCGTCCCAGAAGGATGTTTCTCTTCTTGCCAGTATAGTAGGTGGAACCGCTTCTCCAGGAGTCCCTTTCCTTTCTTCAACTTGTATAGCGACCAGGTCCATTTTATGTTGGTCTATCTGTTGAAGGATTTGCCGAAGCAACACATATTTGAGGTCTCGTTGCAAGCCCCACTCCCACTCCTCCTCCTTTTTCTACCTGGGCTTGGGACCAGGCTATGGCGGAATTGATTAAATAGTTCAAGATAATTAAAATAGGAATGATCGAAATGGAGAGAGGTGGTGTGGAGAGAACTAGGAATTGTTGGTAATTGAAGATAAACATTAAAAGAACTTAGTTCAGAATATCTCTAATAGGAGGAACAATATGGATATATGGTGAAATTTATTTTAAAATTATTGACTGATTGACGGTCTTATATAAGTCAAATAATTTTAATTAAAGTATTTTCTGAAATAATAAATAACAAAGCTAATTGATTACAAAAAAGTTACAAGTAAGTAGGAACTTTGTACTAAATAAATATGAACTGGTTAGTAATGAAGATATTTAAGAGTTAATATATGATTAACACCAACGAATAAAAGTATTAAGTTAACATAATAAATAGCATTGCTTTTTTATTAGCTTTTATGCTGTACACATATAGCCAATGGAGTATAGCCTAATCATTGTTAGTATTGGTTAGTTTAAATTAATAGATACCAATGTAATGCATGTAAAAATAGTTTTAAAATAATGATCATAATTGTTGTAACAGGAAACAAACCATGTAATGAAATTTTAAATATATTTATATACAAAATAACTTGAAGATGTGCAAACTGTCCGAAACTTTGTTGGTATGAAATAGGATAGAAGTAAAGAAAATTTATCAAAATAGGATGATTAAATCGATTTTCTGGCAGACACAAAACGATAAAATATTTGTAAAAAATTTATAATTGGGCATCATGTGTATGATATATGATAGACATATGAACGAACTAAGAAGATAGAGGCATACTAGAATCAGAAGAAAAGCTATTCATACTATTTCACGAAGATTCATTTGCTTCTGTTTAAAGTCATAAAACCTTTTGGTCATCAATGCTTACAAAAAATTGTATTACTCAATTATCAATCTTGTATTAGTAATCAAAAGCTCATTTAGTAATGCACAAATAAATGACCAAAAAAACAAACAAATTCTTGAATTTTATAAACTAATAAGGATAAAAGTCGATCTTCCTATTACTGCCCCGAGCAAAACATTTTAATAGTCAGCAAAAATCTATAACTAAAAAAAAAATTATTTATAGTAAAATATAACAGGATTGATAACTAACATGAGTAAAAGCAATGTGACAAAACAACGTTCTGATAGCACTTTAAAAGCTGCACTGACTTAGAAGGTCCCAGAGCCATCTTCGTTTGGTTGAGGGGATTATTGGAATTAGATCGGGATGAAATATTAAGAGCTAAATGAGTTTGTTTGGTAATGAAGTCCATAATGTCAGGATGATATTACAGTCGTGTTGATGAGCTTTTCGTAGCTTACCTGAACAGGGCCAGAACTAGGATTTTTCCTAGCTTAATTTTACAAACCCTTTTTTTCATCCCTCCTCGATAAACGTTAACTGTTTAGTAACAGTATTTTAATATATTTCGGAATAAAACCATCTAACAATAATTTATTTTATTGAATGAATTGAGATAATAAAAATCAAATAGCAGAACTTTTTTTTTTTTGCTTAACCTTCAAAATCAAATTTCGCTCGAAATTAGTTACCCTCTGAATTCTACCACCAAGGACAAGTGCTTCCTTTGCCATACCTCCCTCTGTTCCGGCCTTATACCTGGAATTTAGAGGAAACCGGCGAGTGATTTCAATCTAGCTCTATGATTCCATTTAATTACTAAGATGAACTCTAAGTGGAACATTACTAAAGATGTAGATTCACGACAAAAATAATGAATCTATTTGGCTCATTTATATGATTGGTTAGAAAGATTAACAATACCAGGAATATTACAGGAATGAACATGAACTTCAACCTCAGTACACCAGAGGGAATTCTGGGTTTTCTGAACATGGAGGGAATCAATCCTAACCAACTGATTACCCAAAACTGCATCGCAAATGGCAACCCGGTGAGACAATTAAGTGATCACTATCAGTCACTATATTTTCATCTAATATAACGTATAAATATACTGTGTGCCTCAACCTACATTGTGTTCTATTACAGTGCACACCTGGTGGCCAGCCTTGCTGCCTCAACCCTGTGTTTGACTGCCAGAATAGTGCCGGTTCCAACCAATGCTTGGTCGTTCCAGGACATGTTAATCACTTGTCGGAGATCAGACAGATCGTCCACACTGCTGGAGTCAGCACTCAGAATCCCATCTTGTAATCCTTTTTTTCACTTGCTTTCAGGGATTCATGATCATTTTAAATACATATTGCAGATTTTATAGTATTATAACTGGATCGGCTGTGGTTGTTTGATACAATGTTGTGTTCTAATAAATAAATATAATTATTTGAAAAAAATCTGCTGCCGTACGAGCATCACAATACTTTTCATTACCACCCTAAATAATTATCCATTTAAAAAAATAATATTGAAGCTTTCACATAAACACTACTTGAAATATTCTCAGCAGCAGGTACCTCTTCACATCTTTTCTTTTTATTCGACAATTGTAGTTTGATAATTCTATGTTTATATATTTTGTTCGACCGGGTATACCACGATGGCTTCCTTTTCAAGCTCAAAATTCTATTACCCCAATCCTTCGATCCTCTGTAAGCGTTCCGTCAGAGTTCCCTTTGGTGCTTAATTTTCCAACTATCATCCAATGGAAGCCAATGTTTCACAAGGCAACGTCTTAGATCCAGCCCTCTACATTTTATTTACCGCTGACCTTCCTACAAATCCCGATACTTTTATGGCAACATTTGCCGATGATACCACTATCCTATCATCCCATTCCAACCCTGAAATGGTTTCCTTAAGCCTGGAAGGTATCTCTCCCTGATCTAACAGTAGTGCAACAATCGGCGCATTAAAGTAAATGAATCAATATATAAGCATATCACTTTCACCCTCCGACGCAGATCCTGCCCACCAGTCTATTTAAATGCCACACCGCTTCTCTTTTCAGACACAGTCCGATATCTTGGCTTCCTTCTTGAAAAAAAAACTAATATGGAACCCTCATACTAGAATTAAAAGACAAGTTTAATCAACGATTTGGCCAGTTACATAGACTACTGCACATAACATCTCATCTTTCAATAGACAACAAACTATTAATCCACAAGACAATTCAGAAACCTTTTTCGATCTAAGGACTAGAACTGTGGGGAACAGCTAAACTTTCGGACATCAAACGTATTCAATCCTTTCAGCCTACAGACCTCCGTAATGCTCTTTATTATGTTTCAAACAAGGCCTTACACTATGGCCTTAACATCCCGTATGTTCTTGACATAATTCCATACAAATTCTCCATATTTCATCAAAACCTTACCCATCATCCTAATCCCTTAGCACAATCCCTATGTAGCACCAACCATCCCTATAATCCTCCTCGAATGTTGAAACGGCAATAGCCTCAAGACTTTTTGTAAATATGCTATTGGAGTTCTGGCAATGGCCAGCTTCTCCACTCACGTCCTGAATGTTTGTGGCTCTAGTGGCCTCACTCAGTCTCCACTGGTTTACAATATCAGTGACGCGGCTGGGATCTCCTGGACCTCGGCTTTGCCATTCACATGTGGGGACCAGAGCTTGGTTCGGAATTCTCGGGGCAGATTGTAAATGTTTTATATAGGCATAAATGATCAAATATGACTATAAAATATTAAATATGACTATATGAATATTAAATGATCAAGATGACTAATTTTATTTTTACTTAACTTAATTTTTATTTTCATTGGTTGTTTACTTATTTTGCTATTATTTAATTTGCCTATCTATTTATACTAGTGATGTACATTCTACTTCATTTTATATATATATTTTTTTTATTTTATTAACTTATGTTCTTGTTTTTTTCGTTTATCTTGTTTGGATTCTTATAGCACTAATACCTACTTCCCTTGAGTATGGCGGCTTGTATTATTTTTCAAATAAAATACAGTTATAAAAAATATATGTGTATATATATATTGGTTTTGTTAAGATGAAAATAAATTTTAGAAGGTTCCAATTAGTTTCCATTCTTTAATATAAAAGTAGGAATTATTAAGTTAATAATTACTGCTACCACCACCGTTACTACTTATATATTATTACATTAAATCATTACACAGCGAATTGTAGAGAACAGGATGGTGATATGATTAGAGGAGGTTCGGTCGCATCCATCTGCTTCCCATCTAGGGTCTAGTCTTGTATTTCTTATAAGATACGCTATATCTTTGCTAATTATTAGAGGATTTTATTGCCTGTCATATGATCCTACTCATAATTTGATAATGGATAATTTTAGCGTTGGGATGGATATGCAAAAAAGGTTTACTTTTTTCTACCGACATAACTTTTTCTCGGTGATGTACTACATATATGTAAAATAAAAGAGTTTTAAGGAGAAAACGTTGGACAAGTTTCATCAAAATCGTCAGTCATTTTCGAGGAAATTATAAATAGTTTAAAATCGATGATATCAAGTGGCATATCCGGTTAGTCGATTTTGACGAAAAAGTTGCTTATTTTAAATATGAAATTTCTGTTTCTAACTTATCATTCTTGATTTAGGCAGCTCGCATATACAGACCATTTTGCGAGACTTTGTTAGTTGAACTCAACGGATCTTAAAACGTGTATTTCCGTTGAAAACTTAAATACGAAATTTTTACCTATAACTTTTTCGCCATCAACTGTAATACTTTAGTTATTAGGGATAATTGTAAAAGCTCATAGAGAGGTTACCAGATCTCTCTACGAAACAATCGGTTGCTTACAATTTTTCTCGGTTATTGATAACTATGTTTACAGGTCTGGTAGGCCCCGGCAGTTCTATCAATAATTATAAAAACTTAAGTAGCGAAACAAAAACTTATTCGCGCTTTGAATTTTGAAGTCCTATAACTTTTTTGCTATCAACTGCAGTGCTTTGGTTAATAAGGATAATTCTTTGAACTCATAGGAGGGAGGTAAGCGGGAAGTACTTAGATCTCTCAAGGCAACCGGTTACCTGCGAAAATTTTGACTGAAAATATTCCAAAATGGTAAAAACTTTTCTTGGCAATCGAATTCATTGTTTCTTAGCACAAATGGTGCTAATTATTATCGATAGAACTCCTAGTAGCTACCAAAACTCAAAACGAAGTTGTCGATTTTCGCGTAGAATTTTAATCGCTTTGGACACATTTATATTTTCAGTCAAAATTTTGGTCGTTAACCGTTAGTTTCGTTGAGAATCCTCTATGCCCCATTCAGAGTTCTAACAATTATCCCCATTAAACAAAGTTCTAAGGGTGATAGAAAAATAGTTATAGGGTTTCAAATTTATAAAAAATGTGATTTTTAAATATTCGAAGTGCGAGAACTGTTTTATTTCGCTTCGTAGCACAAAAGGTGTTAATAATTATCGATTGAACTTCTTAGGAGCTACCAGAACTCTAAACAATGTTGAAGATGCCGCGAAAAATGTTAATCCCTTTGATAACAATTTTTGTCCGTAACCGAATGTTTCGTTGTTGGTTCTAGTTGATCTTTTAAGAGCTATAGATATTATCATTACTAGCCAAAATGCTGAAGTTGATAACAGAAACATTATAGGGCAAAGTTGCGAGAAGTGTGAAGTTGTCCAATGATGTTTTGTTGATTCTTTTTTTTTTGTGATCTAAACAACAGAACTCTTTCTGAAAATGATAAGAAAATTTGTAACTCTTAGTAGGGCTCTCAGAAGTCCTTAGGAAAAGTTAAAAATTTTTGACTTTGATTTGTCAATATCACAGAAGTATTCTTATAACATAGTATGAAGACGCGGGCTTCCCAAGGAGGGATTTAATCCAATTTGATTTAATCAGATTAGGAAAGAAAGAAATATTTATTTATTGCACATTGATTCAGTAAAAAACATGAGAAACAGCTGTACTAACACATTTAAGACGAATGGCAATACAGATAGGAATGACACATATTTTTTATCGTTATTAGTCTATATAACACAAATTATAGTACCGCACCAGATTTTTTTTATAGAAGTTAGTCAATAAATTCTTTCTTCGAACTTTCAACTTTCAAATAGTTCTTGAGGGAAAATGAGCGTGATAATAGTCTGAAATATGGGAACATCGCATTATTTCATTCCTAAAAAGAAACGTAAATATTCACATACGAGTACGTTTTTTAACTCGATAATCATTTTATCCCAATACGAGTTTATGTTGAACTGAATTCGATAAAAACTCGTAATATCAAATGTTAAAAGACTGTTGAAAAAAAAAAAAAAATCATGAACATCTTCTTGGGTTCAGTAATTGGTACGGAAGGAGATTATGAAGTGATGTGGACAGCATCCACGCTCAACCGCCACTATTTATCCTCCAACCATACGAAGGGCCTGGCATCGACTTTATTCGGAGCTGGGTGTGCGCCTGGAAGGTCCGAAGTCGAACAGACTGAACCATCTGATAAGATAACCAAATTTCAAACTCCGCCTCAAATAATGATATATAAATGTATTCTGACACCAGCCCCCAACCACCAGAGAAGAGGGTTCAAGCACTATCGACAAAGTTTCTTTAGTGCTTATTCTAATATGCGCATAATCATGCCATTTAAAAAAAAAAAAATTTATACTATCTAATCTTAGCTCCACAGTCTTCGGCTACCATATGACCGATCTATTGGTTAGGAATTACCTCGCATTTTCTCTACGTCCTTGACTGCACGTTATCCAGATCTTTTATGAATGATTAAATAGCTAATACTCCAAAGTAGCTAAAACTTAATTCTACATTTAAATTTTTCCTGAAACGTACTGTTATTTATAATTATTCAAATACGATTCAGAGTTGCGACAGGCGCATATAATGCATGCAAACGGATTCAGTGACATAGATCGACAAGGCCTAGGATAAGACAGTGCTATATAAATACTACCGCTGCAACCTCTGCTAGATATTCCAAAATGATCTGGAGGTTGCTAGTCATCTGCTGCGTGTTCGTGGCCGTCCAGTCTCTCTTCTTGCCGGGGGCTCCAGGGGCACCGCCTCTTCCTCCAGGTCTCTTGCCTCCAGGATTCAACATCACATCCTTCGTTCAGCAGCTCCAGCAAGGCGTACCTCTACCGGAGATCTTACAGAACATGGGAGGCTAGGTCTCAAAACGTCCTGATCAATTTAAATTATTTGACCGAAGATTGTTAATGGACTCCTTACTGAGAATAAATACTGTTTGAATGTGCTATTTAATGATCGAAACGATTATTGTGTTCTGCATATAGCGATTATCCTACCTCAAAGTCATTTTTAAACATTACGTGATAAATAATATACCAAATTATCATACAAGGTCGGTAAAGAATGTGCATATGAAGAAAATCAAAACGAAATATACATTTAGGCATTTAAGGACTAATGACTAATAAGGTGTAAATCAAAAACTGACTGGGACATTCTAATACCTTTACAGATGTATACAGATGCACAGATGTATACAAATACATCCATATTTCCATATATAAACACATAAACGTATGGATGTATGTACATTTATAAGTAAATCAAATAAATAAATGCTATGTCACAGAGATTTTTCGAAAGTTATATATAAATAATAATTTCTATCAATGGTTCCTGACTGGAAATTCCTGACTTTAAAGATTACAATGAGAATAATATTCTAATATGAAAAAACTCCTTTGAAAATTACTTTTTCTTATATTTCATTTAAAGTATATAATTTCTTTTTCATTTTTTTTTGTCAGTTTTATTTATAAATATAACTTAAGCAACCAATTTAACTTTTCATTATTCTAATCCTCGGGTTCAATCACGCCCCGCTTCAATTATCCGAATTATATATATTATATGTATAAACTGGTATTATTTTTATGTCATATTTAACCGTGGTAGATTATAATTCACCAAAAAAACAGATCGTGAAATACATGTAATAAAATATAAGGGTCATTCCCCTGAAAAGATGGATTTTTCTCCATATTTGTTTGGGAAATGCACTAACAGTTCCAACCCTATTCTATCAAAAACTTCGTTGCAGGGGACTGCGAACAAAATATAGTTTACAGCAGAGAAGGACTAATGCCCATACTTCGAATTAGAGTCGTGGCATTTTAATGCGGCAGATGAATTTTTTTTTTTGCTTAAAACTTCCCAAGAATCGATTATTTCAAGCTCTTCATTTGTAGACAGAGGTCCAGGAGTACGCACCTGATAATCACTTTTCTATATTTAAAAATTATATTAGTAAAAGTATACAGACGCTGATCAAGGAGAATTAGAAACAGATGAATGTGAAATTCTAAGAAAAATTCCCGGTATATCCTAAAGACTTATACGCAAGTCATAAGATTTTTTTAAATTGTTTGTTGCTCAAAAAAGGTATAAATAACAAAAAAATTAAGTAAAATACTTAACCTTGCTGAGCAGACTCAGATGAATGAAAAACAAAAACGTTGCAAATACGTACTTATTGGTCGGATGAAAAGAGAGGTGATCAGAGCTACCTACTATGGAATTTCCTTCCCGATATTTCCCTTCCACTTGCGAATAGAATACGAAGAGAAAATGCCAAATTACCGAGGCAAATACATGGGGACAAACCTATTTTTACTCCTTCCACACCGCACGTTTGTATTAGATAAGCTATGGTTAAAGATATTTGTTATAGAAGACATTTAAAAACTGCAAGCCTGTTATCGATACAGTAATCAATACTGTAAATCGATCTGTTAAAATCGATCATCCTATCGTTTATACAAGCTGGAAATCACGTTAGTTACCCTGGGGTTACCCAAATGAATAAGAAACGGATAATATGATGCATGATAAAAATAGAAAGAATTCGATTGAAGATTTTGAACTCAGCAAAAAAATTTATTTTTTTAAGGAGGATAATAAAAATAAATAAAATATACAATAAAAAACATAAAAGATATTAATACAGAACATAAAAATACAAATGTTCAGAGAATGAACCATACATGTATTTAAGTACTAGTATATAAATAACCATAATGCGTTTTGAAATTACTATTTTTTTTCACCTTGAACAAATATATTTTATATATTCTCACATAGAGGCTCACTCAACTTGACATAAGTGAGCTCTGGGTCATTTTCGAAATTTATTCAATATTGTCGTTCATAGGTTTCACTTTATTTTTAAATGTTTCTATATCACTTTGGAGATGATTTTGAAATTTCCATATAAAGAAAACAATTATAACAAATTGGCACTAGATTCTAACATTCAAGCTTAATAGTACAAGAAATGTACATTTTGTGGAACATGTGTTTTTCCTCTATCCTTAATCACACTATAACATCTTTAATTACTTCTATTTAACTAAATTAATTTATTATAGGATTAATATTGTATTCGTATGCTATTTTGCGAAGCAGTGAAATTGGGTAATGCAAGACATACTGTAATAATTATTGTTACAATGACAGTTTATTTAGGTTTAGTACTGTCCTAAAAATTTGATGAGTTTAACTTGAGTGTTATTTGGGATTGAAACGGATATGTGAGAATTGTTCTGTTAGGTTGGAAAATAGTAGCCATTTTGTTTACAGTTAACAGCAGTGCGTTTTCCTGGCCAAGTTTAACTATAGAGAAAGAAAAGTTTGGAAACCAGAATATCAATCATTCAAGATCAGTATTTTAATTAATTTTCGTGAATGTTATGATAGTAATTTATTTATAATGTAATGTTCAACACATTCATTCAATTTAGTTCCCAAGTGCAAGGTATTCTTACTCAGCTAGCATCATAAAAGCTATTTATAAAATGTGCAATCCCAATTTGTCAGAAGTTTTACTGGTCATGAGTGTTACCCCAAATGATGAAAATCCCAATGAACTTCCTTACGAAGCAGTAGGGTATTAAAATTAAGATATTTTAATTAATCTAAAGCCTAGTGACATTCACAAACGTAATTTATTTAAATAAAATAATAGAAACAAAAGAAATATGAATTAATTTATTTTTTCTCTGAAAATAAATTTCGCTAGCACAATGATGCTCGATTTTTCTTTAGTTTATATATTATTGGTTTAGTTTATATATATTTAATTATATAATATATTATTATATATTATATCCATTCCCCGAACCTCCATAATATACCTGGATATCAATCATTTCATAAAATATCCAAGAATTTTTAAGATAATTTTTTTTTTTTTTTTGAGACTAGTCGTTAAAAATCACTTTAAATCGGAGAATTAGACTAGAATGTAATAATTCAATGATACCTCAATGCGTTCTTACTAATTTAAGACAAGTTTCGTATTCGGTAAAAATTATTTATGAACTATAAAATTTCGTTCGTTTTGACAATGACCCAGCTACCTGCACTTTACTTTTACAAAACTCTTAAACTGCTTGGCTTCCTAAAGGTATATAAATTTCCGACATAACAGTATGTTCAGTGGTTATGCGAAATCCTTTAGATGTATAATTTTGTAGGAATAATTAATTTTTATTGCTCTAGAAATATTAAGAGTATAACAATTAATTTGGTTCAGTTTCCTGCCTATAGTTAATATTATTATTATTTTTTTTCAATTGTGTTATTGCTCATTGGGCCTACCACAATTGAGTAATCAGCGGGAGGACGCACAATCCTTCGGTTTAATAATGTAATTTAGGCAGCATAGGAAAGTCAAGATTTATTCAATGGTAACGACTTGAAATAACAGCCAATCCTCTAAATGCCTGATTCGAAAGTGCTTAATGCTTAGTGCTTAAGTGCCCCCCAGTACGGGCCATAAAAGATCACCAACATATTTTGCCACCGCCGCCTCCTCATATACCAAGTTTATAATACTGCGACGGATTAATGCATTACTTAAATTTCAAACTAACATTTAAATAACCGTGAAAATATTTATGTTCATCATAATTCATCAACTTATTTCATAAACTTTATTTTTGGACCAGTGTTTTTTAATGTATAAAACAAATGTTGCTTTAATTAAGATATTTAGTTCTAATTAAGGTGTCTTTTAGACAACTTGAATTTCCTATTTTAAAATCAATTACTCTTACCTCATGGTTCATACTGGAAAAAAAAAAATATTATTTCACACTGAAAAGATGTAATGATGTTAAATCATTTTTCGTATTACTATTAATTAAACACAATCATGCTCCACATTACAGCTAGGTTAGTCATATGTTGGCGTCCTTTTTGCGAGTGTAATATTTATTTGATTTCTTATAAATACACTAAATCATACAAGGAAATTTTAGTTAAGATGTTCGACCGTTGCCAATGCCGCAGGGGCTAATTAACTTAATTACCTGATAAGAGTCCTAAATATTTCTTTACGCCATGGAGCATAATTTTAGATTTAGGTCGTGGCCTTCGATAAGGTATTGTTAAAGTTAATAAATAATTCACATTTTTCGAATTCTACTGAAGCTTAACTACTCTGTACAGTAGGGGCTACTGTGACTTTTGCAGGTACTCTAATGCACCCGTTTATGAGTCGTGTGGGTAATACGACTGAACGTATTGAAAAATAAAAATACTTTTCCTTAATGGACATAATCAAGAAAGAAAATAACCACCCGGTAAGGTTAAAAGTCCAGATTCTTGTAAAGAATTAGCGTAGCCAAACCTTAATGCTCATGAAGGACAGATACTCATTTTATTTTATTTTTTACTGAAGGATTCGAAAATAACAAGATTTCTAATTTACTCACAATTACAATCTCCTAAATTAACTTAAATTTTAAATTTATTCCGTTCATAGATTATTGAACCATTACCAACAAATACTTTTACATCATCAACATTTATCTCTCTCTACCTCTGAAATACAGAAAAATAAAATAAATAAATAATTGAAAAAAAGACAAATAATATCTCGAATTATTATATTGAACTGATACACTATTATCATATTTTTTTTTTTTTAATATTTGCGGAATATACAGGGTGCTAAAAGTATTCAATACGATATGAAAGGTTAGTACTTTTTTTGAGTATTATAAGAATAAAAATTCATTCAATAATAAAATACAGATTTTTTTTTATGAATATGGTGGTGATACCTTCAAGGACATGGTTCGGGGTGCGGCCAAGAAAGAAAGACACAGTAATATAATAACAATACTGCTTTAATGAGTGACGTCTCGGCCTAAGTAGTATGCTTTCATATGGGTCATAAGGGTGACTTGTAAGGTGTTCTGAAGCGTCTTATTTGAATATTTCTTTTATTCATTCACTTTTCTCGTTATTCAATTTTTTTTATCATATATAATTCGTTGGCAGTATAATTAAATATGTTATTTATTATTTATAAATTAATGTATTACCGTTCACCAGTATAATAATACACCGAATCTTAATTAATTGATTATTAAGTAATTAACTTAGGGATCATAACAGCATTTAATAAAAACAAGGACGATTTTACATTCAAAATATAACCTATATATATATTATTTTCATAACCAAAAAAATTATTATCCCTTATTAACGAATATTTGTTTTTCGAAAATAAATTTTTCGAAGTATGACTACAATCTCTAAACTTTTAAATATATGAAAAATAATCAGTAGTTGTTCAAGGATCGGTTTAACTGTATCTGTCAATGAGCGTTGAGATGTTGGTGAGCCACTGTGTATTGTTGGATGTTTTTCAAGAATGTGCTGTGGTTCTGTATTTTTTTATATTGACATATACTAATGTTTTAATTTTTAGTTAATTAAATTCAATCTTAATTTAGAAAATTTTGTTTGTTGTGAAAAAAACTTTATAAATTGTAAAGGAAGTATGCAAAAATACCGAACAACATTGCAGAAAAATCTTCCATAAATTACCTTGACTCCAGCAGACGCATCAGGTATACATGCCGCATAAATATGAAAAAATCAAGTTACATTGAATTGGCTGCATTCTACAAATATATTACATAAAAATATCTACCAAGCTTTTTATTTTCTAGACACCAATTTTTTACTTTATATGTGTCGATATATAAATTAATTTTATTTTAGAAAGTTCTGTTTATTTTAGTTATTTATCTACAAGATGGCATTCATGCTCATTAAAGAATACAAAATAAAAAGCATTAGATATAATAACCGAGATATACCGCAGATACTGATATTATTCCCGAGACGACGGAGCTCTAAGGAGAAAATCTCCTCTAAACAGGGCCGAGATCGGGGTATGATTAAAGCAGAGCCGGGGTCTGTAGGGTAGTGGGGGGGGGGGAGAGAGGGAGGGGAAAGGGCTGTTACATTTATGAAAAATACATGAGGGGGGCGCTGACCGCCAGGAAATGAGTTTGTTCCCGCCATGAAAAAAAAAAAAAAAGAAAGAAAGAATTACTTCCACTTGCAGGGCTGAAATTTTAAACAGCCCATATTTTCGGAAATTCGACATCATTATAAAGTTTTCCACTTAAGTGTCTAATGATTTAAGTGGCCACTTTCTTAGCCCATCAATAAATCAAAAAAAAATTCTATCTTCCATTCCAAAACCAACACAGCTAGGCTGTATAGAAAAACCCAATGCCAACCACATTGGAGGAAAAATCCAACATAGTTTAACCATGTCAGATATTCATATGCTGCAAGATTTGATTAAGGGGGCCCCGGATCTTATAAAATATAAATAAATGACTTAAACATTAAAGATAAATTTGTAAATCATATTGAAGATTGCCCGCGAGGTCCTGCGCCATTACAAAAATTAAATTATAAAATAATGACGAAGCAATTTACATGATAGGGCCTGGCATCTTACTGTCGGACCGTGAGACCCCACGATGCAAAAAATGAAATTTGAACTAAACACATAGGTTTTAAAAAAAAAAATCATAAACATTTGAACTAAAATGAAATATTACAAGCTGAATCAATGAGAGGAAATTTAAAACCATTAAAAGGCATAAAATGCTGTCATTTGCCTCAACAATTTTAAAATATCCCACGATAGGGCCTTCGGACCTTCTTATTCATTTAGGAGGTGTTCAATAGGCCCATTAATCGGCCTCGTTTCTCCACCATTACCAGTACCAGTAACGAAGGAGGCTCCCTAATATCGTATCGCTCAAAGGAAGCTGAGCTATAAACTTTAGACGTTTCTGACTCCATTAAGAAGGTCAAAAACGAAGAATATAAAAAAAGTCCAAAATCTGTTGCAAAGTAGCCCTCTTTGACGGCAATATATATATTTTTTTATATTACATGCCTGTGTTAGAAATAAACGAATACCGACCTATAAAAAATATATTCCTGTAAGGAGGTGATTCTATAATATTAAAGTCTATAACTCACTTTCTTTGTCTGCAATGAATAACTAATGAATAATAAAAATAAGGCCAACGATTTTTCAGCACTAGCCTGCTATGTTCCTATCCTATCCTTCCGTGTCTGGTATTTTTTTTTATGCTCAGTTTATTAAATAATCTTTTAGAAAATAGCGTTCCCGAAGCTGCCTTATTAGTTACGATATTTCGCTTTATTGGTGAAAAGCAGCTATTGTTTTTAACCCTTTATTAATAAAAAAGGGATATATATTTTTTTAATTATGCCTCTCCTTTTCGGCTCCTGCCATCAAAGATCCACTTTGCCATTCCGATTTGGATGGCGTCTTATTTCTTATGTACTATAAGCACGAGCATACGTTAAAATGTGTTGCATGTATATATTTTCTACAGAATTACACAAATTACTGGAATATAAAAACGTATAGGTATTTAACATTTTTATTAATAACAACAAAATTTCGATTAATTATTCTCTGTGCCTTATCTTTCATTCTGCAGGTTTCAGTTTAGAAAATGTCAATATTGATGAGGAGTAAATGGAATAAATCAATAATTATTTTGATCACTTTTCGTTTTAATCCACGTTAAAGTAAAAGTTTATTTTGTACCACTTATATAAAAATTGTATAAATATTAATATTTTAACATCTTGTATAAAAATTAATATTTCGTGTAGTGAGACGTAAGACTGATAATATCAAACATGATAGTACTGAACCAATCACGTCGTACAATATAAATAATAATTATGTTATGTTATAATCCGTAATGCTAGGACTCCAGCCACTCATCTACTAAATGGAAGACATAAATGACCACAATAAGCACAATGGGCTCTAAAGGCTAAGACTACTTGGCCGAGTGTCAATTTCGAGCAATCTTTTCGGGAATCGGTTCGACCATGCAGACCCATTCCTCAGCCTCCTCTCTTTAAGATAATATGCGTGGTATTGGGTTGGCCTCGGCAATAAAAGAAGAAATATCATAGGCATTGGCTATTAAAGCCCAGCTTTGGTCAGCCAGTCTCTCGGATGTGCCCTTTATCTCGGATGATGTTTGCACTCTCTTAGGAAACTCTGAGGATAGTACAACTTTCGCCGCAGCCGTTTGGCCAGCTTATCATCTGATTTATATTTCTTCTTCTGAACTGCTGAATCGGAGAATGAGATAGCTGATTTTCCATGACTTGAATTTAACCTAAACGCAATAAATTACCGATCTTTATTGTAGTGGATGGATAACACAGGGAATTAAAAAAATAAGATAAAAAGATATAGCCAAATTCATTGTTCATGTATTGTACAAAAACGAAGTTTATACCGAAGAGATTAATGAAACTTATATGAAAATGATAAAATTCGAAATAAGCTAAAAAAAACGCTGCAAATTATTACACAATGGTTTATTATTTCCAAAGATAATATTTCAAAAATATCTGGTCTGTCTATTCACAGGACTATCCGAATTGCTTTGGTTTACAGTTCAGATAATTAGATTAACTTTCAAATGAGCATTTGGAATGTTTCGGGAAAGGAACAGAATATTTAATAAAAGATATCTACCAAGTTCAGCAAAGAAATTAAGCAGTAGGAGCCTATGGAGCAGAAATGTGAAGCTAGTTCCAAGACAGTCGCCCCGAGAGTGCTGAACTGGGAGTCTTAAGAAGAAGCTGTGCCAATGGAAGTTGGCTGAGATGGTTAGGGCATGAAATCAGAAGGTAAAATGGTACAGAGGAAATATTTGATGTGCACTTCGGTGGAAAAAGAAAAGGAAAGACTAAGGAAGCTAAAGGAAGTGCAGAAATAATCCAGGGAAGGATAAAGTAGAGAGATGAGAGGAAGTCAGAAGCCCAATTGACAAGTAAGGAAGCCTAGGGCCACGATGACCAGCAGCACCGGATAATAAGTCTACGAAGTTCATCACGCTATATCTCAGCTAATATTGACCTGATTTAAATGATTTTTTGTATTTTATAGGAAATTTCATCATCCTTCGATTGAGTATAATAAAACCTCAAAAAGGGTCCCTTGCGGACCAATTTTTTTTGTTCGATATTTGGATTCTACGTATCTCGGAACGTAAAAGCTCAAATTTTTAGGGGAGATTACAATTTTTTTTTTCATTAGTCGATTACAAAGGTCTCCAAAACCCCTTACATTTCCTCTCAATCTTTATAAATGGCCGAGTTATGGGCTTATAAGATCTCTAATCGGCCGCCATTTTTAAACAAACAGACGGATGGTAAGTCGAGTTCAAAGGACCATTCGGGTGTGACCTTTGACATTGGTGCCAAGTCTCGAAGAAAAGCCGTGGACGGCGTACGGACGGATTTTTTTTTATTCGGTATTTGGATTCTACGTATCGTGAAACGTAAAACCTCAAATTTTGAGGGGATGGGGTAAAAATTTTGTTTTCCTTGGCCGATTATAAAGATCTATTATTGAAAATAATAAACCAAAACAGCAGAACTAATTTATCTAAAGTTTTGAAAAAATGAAAAATAAAGTTTTTCTAATTCATAGTTGAAATATTATAGAAAACATAGTTTACACCAGAGGTGAAAGAAAGCTCAAATAAAAATGATAAAATTCAAAATAAGCTAAACCTCATCCGAACTAATTTACCTATATAAGACACGTGTGAATGAAGGTGTTATGTTACATTAAAGATTTGAGAATTATTATAATATATATTATATAATTTAGTATTTTGAGCTCACAATGTTTCAAAATATTTACGAGAATTGACTGGGTGATTTGAGCCATCAAACTTAAAAATCGGTAGAGCAGTTCGCTCAAAACATCGTCAGATACCCTCAAACGGACAGATTTAACATTTCTTTTGTATTTTGAGCTGAAAATTATTCAAAAAAATGCACGGGATCACAACGAATAATTTTAGCCATTAAATTTAAAACTGAGTTTAGTTGTTCGCTCAAAACATTTTACATGCATACTAACGTTCAAGCTAAACACATTATCTACTCTCCTTATGGCTTCGCCGAAGTCGGGTAAAAATTGCACCTTTTATAAATATTTCAAAATATTGCATAGCACCTTAATCAGCTCATATCTTCGATTCTAAGAAGTAAGAAAGAGGCATTAACAATTTTGATTACAACAAAATCAATACCTTCAGTACGTCGATTTCTACGATGCAAAAGATGAGCTAGAAACATTATTTTTTAAATTTTATATATGGATACAAACAAGTAAAAAACATTTTGTTGTTAATTTTTGGACTTTATTTTGTTTTGTTCGCCTATAATTTCTAAACAGTACATTTTATCGAAAAAGTTAAAGTATAACAAACCAAATAAGATCAAATTCTGCGTCGAATGAGTACCAAAACATAATAATTGAATTAAGAGGTGTGGTTCAATGCAACGATCAAAAATGGCAATACACGAATGAGCGAATTACAGTCATTGATACAATTTTCTTTTTAATACGTTAAATGAGGGTGTAATAGTTTTTTTAAAAATTGTTATTGAATGCATCAATTATAATATGATTTTCAATTAGTAAATATCTGGTGTATCCACTCATTCGACTATCCTTACCGCTTTCGGTGCAAAGTGTTATACAAAAAAGTTTTTGCTAAATCTATCTTTGCTAATAATGGTCCGATTTCGATTATTAATTTTTTTTCTTTGGGAATATAATTACCATTTAAATGAGTCGCCCAAAAGCGCTTTAAGCAGAAGATTTTTGGAAAGTTCAAAACCGGTCCACCCGTTCAGGAGATAATCACACACAGACAAATCAGTGGCGTTTAACAACAAAATGCGCTTTATGGACTCAAGGGGCTCTGAAAAGCAAAAAACCGTTGATAACTGGGCATCAAAAACTATATGCTAAAGAAAGTAAATATAATTCAGGATATTTACCATAGTAAAGGCGAAAGCACTCAGTGTTGAAGTTGTGCTCCGCCAAGCCTAACAACAATAATGCTCTAATGGAGAATTAACATCATACTTCCATCTGAAAAATATTGATGATTGTCTTCACAATGACCAAATTTCTTAATGTTTATTATTAAACTTTTATTTGGTGTTATCTCGCTGTTGCTGTTATGTGAAATTAAACTTTATTTTAAATATAATTTCTTGAGCAAATTTACTGTAACGAATATTATTTGTTTGTCAAATAACCTTTTGTAAATCAGTTTGTGTTTTTTTATGAAGACGAATCTTAAATAATTATATCATAAGATCAGGTAGTGGTGCGCCCTATTATCTGAAAAGTGAAAGTGTTGTATGTACGCAGTATGTCTGAGTATGTAAGCAGTGGCATAATGTTTGGGAATCTCTGCTCTACAAGATTTTTAAATAAGCATCATCATATCACATCGTTAACTCATTTAAGACTGAATTAAGATCAAATAAATCAAATATGGAAACAAATATTTTTATTTTTAACCTAAAAGTAAAATTCGATGTACTTGACCGAAAAAAAAAAATTGGTACTCCGTGGGCGCAGAATTTGATGTTCTAAAACTTTTATTTCGTGAGTTCTCGTTTCCAAGGTGCAGACCCCTACACTCATTTTTTGACAAAGTTTGAATAAAATCGTCGTTTTTGACCGTGGTTTTACCACTTGATCAAATGAACGTATAAACCTCGTAGAAAATTTAATCCTTTACAAGATTGGTAATTAAGCATTTTGCACTAAAAAAAAGTTATGCGAAGTAAGGCGGAACCAAAACCAACATTTTGCGTTTTATGGATACTTTTTCATATATACACAGTCCCATATGGCAGCTGCTATCTCGAATTTTAAAAAGTATTACAGGACAAATTTGCTGGAAATTTAACGTTATTTAAAATTGGTAATGACATATTTTTACCTTAAATGCACTGGAAGCGAGTTACTGAGAAAAACGAAAAAAAGTGATTTTTCTTAGTGGTTTTTCAAGAGGTGGAAAACGCAAATGAAGGATGTCGTAAACTTGTATTTTGCACTTGAAGGGAAATAAATACAACATACCTAAAAATAAAAATTACTCTATCTTTTGTAATTCAAAAATATATCTCTACTGGGCTAATATCCCAACTGCCAGAGATCGTGAGATTGACAATTTCGAGAGGTGTACTTGACCGAATTTAAAAAAAAGGTTTGTTACTCAGTAGACGTAACATTCGGCGCTCTAAAACTATTATTTCTTAAGTTTTTCTCTTAGAGTACCCATTTCCTAACTACAGACCCATTCTGTCTCGGTTTTATTCAAACTTGGAAAAAATTGTCTTCGGCCAAACTTCTTAATCCAATTATTATTTTTTGGTAGATGAAATTACGAATTCCTATAATTCATTTAGAAATTATAGGAAAAAAAACAAAAAAAGCCCAAACATTTAGATGTGTTTTCCAAGCCGTAAATTTTCCAGAGGTCACCTGTATTAGCATTTTTGTTTTTAATGTGTTTGCACCCCATATATACAATTTTAAAAAATAAAAGCATCTACCCCCATATTTTGCATCGTAGACTCTTGTTTTGCTGCTCTTTTCACTTCGTCTCATGATGATCTTTAGGAAGTCATTTCCTTTTATTATTTTAATGAAGTATTTGAATTTATTAATTGAGTTGCGAGGATTTCAATATTTAAAGGTTTTACGTAACGCTATTTATTTTTATTTTATTAGCTTCCTTCAAACTAGGGTTGTTAATTAGTAAAGAAAAATATTTTTGCTATCACTCTTAATTTTCATGTTTTAGAGATTCTTGAGGACAATGAATGTAAAAAAAACTTTTTCCTTCACATTATTTTATTGGATAAATATGATCTTGCATTGGGAGGCTTTATTTTGATCATTTCATCTGTTCTCTGATATCTTCTGAATAATTTCTTGGGTCAAAGCTACTGAAATATAAGCCCACTATCAGTCGATAATGTTGACCAGATGCCATAAATATCAGCTTTCAGCAGAAGGGAACGTATCGACGGGCCCGAGATACGCGGCGAAGACATAATGGTGTTTGTGAAGGAGGACCCCCTGGTATCAGCGACTCAATGGCCGCAATTTGTAACGATTGAGGGTGCCAACAAAAAGTTAATCCCCCGAGCCTTACCGTTGAATGGGTCCTCATCGGCCAATCCGCTTTGAGTGTTCGCGGCCGAAATTCTGTATCTAACGAGTACCGCGGCTCGTCTCTAATTTCATCTATTCACGACGGCATCTTGTCCTCGTTTGTACCGATTTAGTAATTTGCATGTTTGACTCGAGGGTATATATTATTTGGGATTTCGGTGTAAAAAACATGGCTTCAATACTTTTTCACCATACTCTGGTTTATGCTGTCTGCAACAAACTAAATAAAATAGCAGAAAGTATAAAATATCTATTAGTTTATATATCTATATCTATATCTATATATATATATATATATATATATATATATATATATATATATATATATATATATATTATTTTATTTTATTATTTTCAATTGTTGACCTTCCATATTTTATGTTCATCTTCAATTTTCTTTGAGATCAATTAAAAAACTCAATAGTTTTGCCTATTTATTTGCAGACCTTTCGGTGATACTCCGTCACCCTTTCACTATTAAATACAATAAAAAAACATTGTAAAAAATATAATAACCTATATAATAGAATCTTTCCTCTTAAAATGTAAACATTTAAAAATATTCCCATAGTTTATAAAATACAATTTGGCAAACCTTAAAAAGATGTTCAATAATAAATTTTATAAGTATAATAAAATTCAAAATAACCTATTTGATTTTAAATATATAATTCAAAATTAAGTTAAGTTTAAGAAACGTATATACGGTGTAGCTTGGAGAGTGTTGAAAAACTCAAGTGTCTCGGCAGATTCGAAGATAAAAAATTGGTAGAAAAGATCAAAGCAAGAATTGAGAATGGAATAAAAATGCTATTGATCGCATAGAAAAGTTTTTCAAAATCGAGATTTACTCCGAAACCTCAAAATAAGGGTATATTAGACGGTTTTTCGTACTGTTGTAATGCATGCGAGTGAGGCATGGCTCCGAACCAAGCAGCAAGAGAGGTTACTAAATGCATGGAAGAGAAAGATTCAAACAAAATTATATGTCTCAACCAAAGAACGAAATCTTTTACGCATAACCACAAACATAGAGGGGGTCCAGATGGAGAAAGTGGAAGAGACAGGGATATATACATATCCCAAAATATAATTTGTAAATTAAGAAAATTGATATCAGGTTTGCGGGAGAGAGAAGACCTGAAATAGATTAAGACAGCAATTAATCAGCGGAGATTTATGTTGCTGCCGGGAAGCATGCTCACAGCGGCGGTTGTCGCAAGCAAGTTCAATATATTCAACCTTACCTTCAGCAAACAAGACCAGTCATTAACTCAGGAAACCAGAAGGAGTGTACCTATACAGTTTCCTCTTTATCCTCAGCTTCCAGACTAATGTACTTTCCCTCCCAGCACAACCTTGTCTTCTCGAAGTTGGGGAATACAATAGTTCATTATACGAATCCTGTGAGCTCTTTCTTCAGCTTAGCAAACCAATCAGCGGGCGCCATTCATCAAGTCTTTTCTCTTTTAATTCCAATGCGCTTTATTAAAGGACTTCTTTCGAGGAATATAATCCATTGTAGTTCAACAAAGAAGTAATAAATTATCCCTCAGCATTGAAACATAGTGGTCGATTTTATTTGGCATAATCTGTTCTTAAACTTCCAGCTTAAGACCCAAGTTGATTTATAAAAAGAATCAAACGTTATCTTATGATATTATATAATACATAAAAGGGAAAATCAACGTAGAAGCCAATAACTCTCTCCAATGAGCTCATCAAAATATAAATCTACAAGATCAGGCTTCAACCCGCTCCTCCCATCTATGTGTGGGTCTACAATTCAGGCGCTAACATTGTTGATTTGTTTCAGATTCAATCCAGTAAATTTATAAGCTTACCTGATTGACATTGGTGATAATACTTTTACAATATTTTAGGAGATTAGTTTCAAAGAGGCCATTTTCAAAAAAATTACAAAAGACACAAAAAGCATATGGCTCTGTTCCATTTGGCCTACGTAAGCTCATTTAATCCAATACCCATTTAGGTGCGATTAACATGAACATTCAATAATAAATATGAATTTTTTACACCAATATGTACTCATTTCCTTTTTTACGTAATTCAGATATGATGGGGGTCAGTTGTTAGCAGATATCGTATGAGAGCCATCAGGGGAATTTGAAAATTTTTGTGAAATCTAAGGCGAAATATTATATTAATAAAATATTATAAATATTCAAGCAAAAATTTTATTTTATTAGGAGCTGAGGATTAACATTTTTATTTTTTTATTACATAAATATTTGCTCTTTGAGAGAAAAAAAACTGGCTCTCTATTGTATTAAATAAAATAGATTAGTTGTCCTATACATTTTTTTTTTACTTTCCTACCACTATCAGGAGTAGCCTTTTTATTTTTTTGTTTAACAACAATATTTTGTGAGATTCAAAGATCGGGAATTGATTAATTACTAAAATTAGTTGATTTATAGAAATTGGTTTACAAATATTGGACTAATAACTCGAAAAAGTACGAATCAAAACAATAAATGCAATTAACAACCAAAAGTTATCAAGTTATGAATCGCTGATTATTTCAATATCAACTTTAAAGTAACAACAATTATGAAAATCCAATATTTAGGTAAAAATGAGGAACCCGTTGGGCAGAAAGTTCGTCACTGGTGCGGATGGAACGCAATGGCAAATCCCATTGATGTGTGAAAGAAAACCGAGAACTGCCAACGCTTGTCAAATGCCAACATCGGCTGGTACTTTCGCCAATGCTCCAACATTCAGAAATACTCCGATCCACACTAGTGGCTAACGATTTGGCACTGGTATGAGGCGGGAGTAAGAAAGTATGGTAGTCTTGTAAATTGTTAAATTCAGATTTCTGGACAGTGGATCTTAACCATTTTTCAATAGAAAAATATCAAATATTTTCTTGTTTTTATTTCCTTTTCGTTTTTCTTGTTGTTTTTTCAGACAATACAGACATTACAAACTTAAAATTATATAAGAACTCAAACATATCTCTCAGAGCAACACATCTCGCTGAATATCGCCGCTTCATAGAAGAACTATCATATCTCCAAATTTATTTTTTCTGTTTATTATTACTGAAGACAGTTCAGACTACAGCAGATTCGATGCAGAAGCAGTCAATCATACTCTAATCCTAAATTTGGCAATGTATCACAAATTAAAAAGTTCTTTTGTTCACTTATTCTCATATTATTCAAATTTTCTGTCAAATTAAGGGATATATTTTTCAATTTTTTTTTGTAATAATTAATAAATTTAAAAAAGATTTATAAAGAATATTTAGTTTTAAAAATTCAAAAAAATGTTCTATTAAGTTAAGGTCTAACCTAGAAATTCAAAAATTAGGTCAATGCATTAATATGATGAAACCATGAAACAAAAAGTAAAAAAAATCCTCTTCCGTAAAATGTAAGCTATCTCTGCTCTGAAGTGGCGATATATATTTTGTTATAGCCATAGTCATGTAGAGACCAGTTAGATATTTTCGAAACTAAGGTTTTGTAATAACCACTCCAAGTAGAGCACATTCGAGCATTGAATTTGAAAGGATCAACAGCCAGCGAGAAAAATTAAATTGCGCAACAAATACATTTTATTTCATATATTTCGATAAATTTAGTACCTCCAAAAAATGATTGCAATCCAAAAAATGTGTTTTAGTTAGGCCTTATATCAAACACTCTATAAGATCACCATAAAATTGTAATAAAGTCGTTTAGGATAGATTGATAGATCATCTAATAGAGTTATTGTTAGCTTAATATTTGAGCGTCGCTCTCTGGGAAGACAGAGATCAAAGCAGCAAAATTCGTGATGATTACAATCGTGAGATAATCCCTTTTTAATTTTAATGCTTATTATGTAAATGAGTGCGGCTTTTTATATGCGATAAATTAGCAGCTATGAAGTTGCAGATTGTTAAAATTGGCGTAAAACAGAGCGTTACAATATTTGTATAAATACACAATATACTAAATGCTAGGTCGTTACAAAAGTCCTAGTGCATGAACACAACCCTTAATTCGAACTCTCATAATTATTCTATAAGAATGTTTTTTCCTACTATTTATGTCGATGTTTACTTTGACTAATCCTTTAATTCCCTGTGACTTGAGTTGGCTTTAAGGGGTCTTTTACATTTTTAAAACGCACGAGCAATGTCAGAAGAAAACGTGATTCGCGGTCTTAACAGGCTTAAGTTAACAGGAACCAAGCCATTTCGAGTTCTCCTTTGACCAAGGAAAAATTATCGCAGCTGCAAGGAGTAAAAGTTTTGCTTCACCCTGCGTATAGTCCAGATATTGCACCATCACATTATGTTTTGTTTTGATCAATGGCTCATTTTTTAATAGGTCGGTTCTTTGATAATTACGAGGACGTAAAAATGGGATGTGAAGAGTTCTTTGCCTCAAAACCAAAGGATTGGTACCGCCATAAAATCCAATTACTGGCAGAAAGATGGGTGAAAGTAGTTGAAAACATTGGAATTTACTTTGAAGAATAAGTTTCAATAATGTTTAAAATGTGTAATCTGAAATAAAGCTGTACTAATGCCCAAGGACTTTTATAACATCCTAGTACAATAAATATACAATATACTTATTTATAGTATACGCAGGATACCGTCTCCAAGGTGTGTGCCGACTGTGTAACTCATATCACCCAGCATACAGGCGTACTTAAAAGTCATAAAAAGCACCAGATGTTATGACTATCTACGGCGATATCTAAAATAGTCTCCATCTTCATTATTAGAATAGGGTGTCACAATATATGTACGAATTCTCCGATGAAGCAAGTTAGCCTCGAAAGCCTATTAATCGCACTCTATAGGACGAATAATAGCAGTTGAAAATTATAGGACTTTTGAAGCTTCTTCTTTTGAATCTTGTTCCTTCTTCATTTTACTGAAGTGAGTCTTAGGGTTTCATCTCTCAAAAACATAAGCTTCTATTAAAGTATATACGAACACGAGATATACGCCTTTCGACCACTATCAAAAGCATTGGAAACACATTAGATAAATTATTTTATAACACGATTCTATAAATGTGACTTATTCCACTGCTCCTCGATAAGTGTTTCGTGCCACCGAGCCCGTGATAAATGGGACGCTCTCGGCCGAGCACCATAAGGGGATTGGAGAGACCACGGCAAAGGGGGAAGTGATGATTGTGATTTATCATTTTATGGCTAGTGCACATCCGGGGGTGTCAGCTCTGTCTAAAGCCATAGTTCTTAAGGACCCATTGTCTGTTTTTTTTTTTTTTTTTTTTTTTTCTCCCTTGTTTCATGATTTCTTTTTCTTCTCCAATCAAAGACCTCCACAAATCCGAAAATTACAATTATTATTTATAATTCTTATCATACCACCTACGGATTTCTAAGGACAATTTAAGGCTATATCCCTCTATATAAAACTCTAAAGAAAGTCCTTAAACGAGCATGAAATATATCCAAGTACTATTATAGCCATATATAGAACTTAACAGCACTGAAGCCGACTGGTTATGTACTTGAAAATCCATTAAAATCACATTCCTACTGACATCTCTCTTTATAATGACAACAAGAACATACTAGACTCGACCAATATTACAGTCATATTTGAATATCTAAGAGACACGAACCGATCCGACTGAGATGAAGAACAAAATATCAAGAAAAGCATGAAAATGGGATAAAGGTTATAAGACGTTCCTAATACGGAGCTACCCTGTAAAGAAAATACCTATAATTATAAAGAAAATGTATGCGTGTGAATATACTTGAAAGTTCCCGCCAGCAAGTAAACGAAGACAGTGAAAGAAAAGAAATTATGTACTAATTCCATCCTGAATTGGGATATACGAGTATACATTTATAACACTGCCTTTACCGAATGACAAGCTAATCTATATCTGCTGTAATAATCCTGGATGAATTCACTAACCATTTCCAAAGACTCAATTCTCTTGTACAGTTCATCACCCTTCACAAAATCAAGTCCTTCATTTGCTCTTTCTCTCAAACCAACGCCGTTTCGTGAGCACTTCCTCTTTTCTTTACTTCACGAAATCCAACTAAGTCGACCTTATATTTCCTCAACTAGCTCTTTTTCCTTTCCTGTGAACGATCTAAAAAATTCTAAAATTCGAACTATTTTTGACTAGTGGTGTCGGTATCTCCCACCCAATACGACATTCTTTATTTTATAAAAATCACCTAACCCAAAAAGAAAATAAAGTTGACGTACGCATGATAGTATAGAAGGATCAATCTAATTAGGGATTGATAAATTATTTGCCACTTCTATAATTTTGCTTTTATTGAAAACTAGTTTCAAATGTTATACATTCAAATTAATACCTCACGTTGAAAACAGTCTCAAATTAAATACATATGAAGCAATTGAAATAATAAATCCTTCAAATTCAATCCAGATTTTTGCTTGAATGACCAAATAGATATCTCCAATAGTCCAATCTTAAATTTATTCCCATCCATAACAGAAAAAACAAGTACTCAGCGTACCATTTACCTGCAAACTTTTCTTCCATTACAGTCATTTCCATTACTAGTTCAGTGCGAGAACAAACCAATGTAATCTTTTCTGTTTGATATAATCTACATAAACCTTGGTGACTGCCTACTTGCATTTGATCTCTTGTCTTAATTAAATTATTTAATAATATAATATTAAACTGTATTTTAAATTGCTTATTTTTGATTTTTTGTGTTTTTAGAACTGAAGATGAATGCATACGATTTGAAACTAGTTTTCAATAAAAATAAACTTATATAAGTGGCAAATAATTTATCAATCCCTAAGAAAATAAAGTTATTCAAATCATAAAATCTGAAGTCACTGTCTCAATTTCCATGTTTTTTCAAGCAATGCATCCAAAAACTTGCAACAGATTTTTTAAGGCAATCATGGACTGATTGGAAGATGACAATGTAGTATTTGTGAATGATTCTCGGAAGAATTAACTGTTAAGTAAAAAAACAAAACATTTAATCAAAATGAAGTACAATTAGTGTGTGAGCCTGTTTCCATAATTCTACTGTAAAATAAAAAAGCGAACAACGGGCAACTCTAGAAAGAAATTTAATTGTATTTATCATTTCCCTTTTATTTTCAAATTCAGAAAACATTTATTTAGTATAAATGCATTCCAAAGCGGCTGCGGTTTTAAATTTGGCAAAGCATACTCAGTGTATAATTTAATTGTGAATATCGAAAAGGGCTCGTCCCCGAAAATTGAAATCTTTGCAGCAGTCACAAAAGCCAGAATTTCCGTTTAACCATTGGATTTATTTGCACAGATTTAATTGTATTCGCGTATTTCATCATAATAAAAATCAGATATTAGTCGAGTTCGCTCATGAAATATCGGTCTGTATGAGTAAAAAAAAAAATGGTCCATTTTGAATTAAAACCGGCATGAGTCTTTTTCGAAATTTACGACTCAATTATTTTTATGATTAAACACTCATGAACTTTCATTTTAGTTAATCGAAATAAAAGTAATATAAACATTTTCTGCCTGCTAAAAGGGTGAATATATTTTTAGTTCTAAGAAGGGACCTCCGCTCATCAATAAATTAAGTAGGTATATTCACCTGCCTGTCTCATTGTAAATATTAAAAATGTCTAAACATAAAGAATATAGTAAACAAATAAGAAAAAAAAACTAAAAAAAACATCTTTATAACATTTATTACCAACGTCAATTTATTTTCAAAAGTACACAATTTTCTTTCATCATATAAATCAATTTACAAACTTATCGCTTCAACATTACAAAGTTCTTTCCGAATCACAGCACAAATTTGAAAATATCTCTTATCATTTCTCTTTACATAGACTTCAACATAGCAAACAGTTATTTCTCAATCCATCTTATTATCAATCAACAACGATATAAATTCTTCGACATTTTTTTTTTTTTAAATCCAAATTCCAATATTTTTTCTTCCAAAAATTATTCTACAATGTAGTGACACATTAATAACTATTACCAACATTTATTAACACCTAAAATTATGGTTTGGTACATGTGATGTGAAATACTGGTAACACTAAAACTGTTAAACACATTAACATGTCGAATCAGAAGTATAGGCTGTATGTTAAGGAAAGACAACAGTGACAATATTTTACTTTTTTTTAATATTTTTTTAAAATTAATTATTTAAAATTAATTTGGTTTTATTAAAAAAATATGAAAAAGCATATATATATATTTATATATATCTTTATAGAGCTCCTTACCTTACAACGATCACTTATCAAACTATATTATATTTTCTGGTAACCTTAATCTTTAAGTGAACTGCCTTGAGCAGCAAGTGAACATGTTACATTATACGAGACAGCAGTTATATTTACTTATTGATTTTTTTTATTTTTTTAATCATTATTTTTTAATAAAAATAGACAATTACTTCAATCATAAATACAATCGTTACAATTATGTACCATTAGAGAGTAATTAACCATCAACAATACATTTCGAAAATGTATCGAAAAGTCTTTCAATTCAAAAACAAACAAAACACTTATCAATAACTTTATGTTCCAGTTGGAGGAACACTTAATATAGAATAATTACAAGCCAATCGAAGATTACACCAAGTACGGAAACATCCGGATATGTAAAACCTGGAATAGGTTTTTTTTTTTTTTGTTGTACCAACAATAATTACAAGTTAGGCATGGGACTTGACCAACAGCCCCGTGCTACACAATATGATACAAATACAGCCAATAAATTTATTTATATTATCTCACAAATATAGAATCCACAGGCAAAGATTGGAGTGTTAGGGCAGAGAAAGGATCGTACAAGAACGACTAGTAAACACTGTTTCTCTTAATCGGTTTGGGAACGAAGTACTCAACGTATTGCAGGTCAGAGGTAGCGTTCTGGGTCATGTGAGCTCGCAGGCAGGCTTCCGTGTACAGCGGATGGATCTGAAACATCACATTGGGGATAAAACACCATGATATAATAGATAAAGGTAGGTTATTTAAATTTATATAAAAATAGCCATTTATTTGCATATGCCAAACAAAATAATAAAATAAATGTAACATCAAAAATTTGTAAAATAAGCTGTTTGCTGAGAATTTTTGAGTTCATATAAGATGAATAAGTGAATGAACGAATGAATGAAAAATAGATAAATGTGCTGTTTTTTTTTTTGTAACTATCTACTTAAAGAAATTGATAATCATAAAATCGAACACAGACGATGCTGTTATTATAACAATGTATTTGGTAGTAATATGCAACAGAGAATTGATCGTGTGTTAATGAGGTGTTGATTACCAATTTTTTTTTTAGTCTTTGAGTCAATTAATTGAACAATAAATAAGAAAAAAGGTTTTTCACTTTGAATGAGAATAATTACTTTTAGTGTACAGAACTCAGAGCCAACACTCGAGGCATATCAGAATATTTTTCCGTAGACATTTGTGACAATTTCATTTTTCTGAACCAGAAACCAGAAATTTCGGGTACATGAGATTTGTATGGTTTGTTTGTTTGGGGTATTACGTTGTTATGTAATCCTTTAGAACAAGAGGGAGGAGATATCCTACAGGTTACCAACAAATAATGGAATTTATTCCATGGGTCCACAAAGGAATAAATTTCAACATGCCTAGGCCGGATTCGAACCTGCGACGCTAATGACTATAATGCTAAGGCGGTGCTTTAATTCACTCAGCAATCAAGGCTTCCATTGGGAATGGATTCCATTTATAAAGGAATAGTAAATAAACTTTCGTTACGATTGCCCAAGTCTCTCAGTACGGATTTCTTAAAATGTTCTCCAATAAATAGCGTAAAGCGGCCTACACTCATGGGAACATCGGTTCGCCAACAACGGTTCGGCGAAAAAAGTTCCCATGTGTGTAGAGCTGACGAAAAACCGTTCGTAAGTTTTTCCTTTGTTCGTATAGTGAGTAGAGAGCCACGAGCCGAACTTCTGTTCGCCGAACTGTTGTTAGCGAACCCATGTCCCCATGTGTGTAGGCCGCTTAAGGCAAGGAGATTGATCTGCTCTTAAAAATCATTCTTTCGGAATTTGCTTAACTGTGGTATGAATATGCGTCAAAACCTAATGCTATTAAGATAATCTAAAAAGGGATATTCTTTTTTTTCCGTAACTTCTGATGATTAAATAATATTTAATTTATTGCTAATGTCGAAGAATTGCCAAAAATATAAAGAAGATGATTGATCCATAATTGCCCATTTTAACCGACTACCCATTAATTCAATTAATTATCTATTTATCCACAATATATGATATGATCAAGTGACCGATGGCTTAAATAGCTTTTAAAGCAACGTGTTCAATTGAGAGCACATCCTGTTAGAAATCTCGAGAAAAACTCTTTCAGTGTGAGCTATCTGTTTCTGGCCGACTCTCAAAGAAATATTCGCCAGCGAGTTCAACTCATAAGAATGGAAAGCTGTGAAGCAAAAATCGTGAGGTCTACGCTCATATAATTAAGAGCAATAAAACATTCGCCAGTAACGAGTTAACTAATCGAATACAATCGACATTCATCAGGATGTTCTCCTGCAACAAAACTGATTAGAACACAAAATTTACAAGTACCTATTTCACTCCAAAATGATAAAAGTTTGTTGAATTAACTGATGTTTTTGATAAAACCAATTTTGATTATAGCATAATCGGGAAAAGAAATATCACTTTTCCTTAGTTCCACCTATATTTCACGAACCATATATTAATTTTCTCAAAACTAAAAATATATAGAAAAATATAGAAACACATCATTTCATAAGAGGATACTAGGAAACAAGAATAAGAGGAAGCAGTCAATAAATCATTCATATAGTCTGTAGCTCAAAACAGATCAGATTTCAATTTAAGAGTGGGTAAGAGAGGGGCAGTAACAAGCAACATAAATATGAAAGACGACTCGGATGGTTTCCACATGGGCTCCGCACCAGGTCGGTCTTCTACCGCCCTTCTTTTCGTATGGGGTCCTAGTTTTTTTTACAAAGAGGGGTCTATAAAACATACAGATAGCTCTCCATGTGTATTTACCTTGTTCAAGATAGAACATCTTGCACCAACTTATCTCAATAAATTGCTATCATTTCTTGCACCGGCTACTTTCGGTTATCAATAAATTCAGTATAAAAACAAAAACTAAAAAATACCTTGTCTGCCACGCTTTTTTTCAAAATGTTTTAGAGCTATCCTATTGAAGGATATACCACATAAAAATTATTATAATTTGTTTGTTTCTGTAATATAGATTTTATAAAAAAAGTTTACTATTTTATCTAGCACAAAGAAAATGTTTTTTTTTATCAAAGAATAACAAGTACAGGAATCGTGGTACTGAGCATGGTTATTAGCAATATTCGAGAAACAAAAGGAGAGTCATATAATTTATATTAAATTAAATTTTTTATTAATTAGAATATTGATTTTTTGTGTTAAGTACTAATGAATAATATTTTAATTATCGAATAACTATGAGATGCTTTAAAAAGACGCAAGTTTATAAGATTGATTTCACCGGAGAGATTCCCGATAAATAAGTTGAGTGGCCGTTCCATTGGAACATCGAGAATAAATAATTGCATCCCCTGATTCTGGAACAGACCATAAGAGAAGCATACCGTCCGCTGAGTTTTGCAGGAAACGTAAAGATAAAGTAATACTATTCGATTCTAACCCTACAAAGTCTTAAAAAACCTAGAGTAGAAGCCCATGGATGCAGCTACTTCCCCTCAAGCGCCTTACGTTCATTCGATGAACGGCCCTGGAAGACGAATTATGGTTGTAACTATTTAACGACCAACCCCAATTGATTAAAGTTTTCATAAATAAAATGAAATTGTATTACGCCCGCCATTTTGACTCAGGATGGCGGGTAACAGTTTAATGCTACTAAAACCTTCTTACGGCTTTGTTTAACATGATTCTCAAACAATTTTAGGCAACGGCAGAGTGAAATTTTTGGCTGAACAGTTAGGTACATAGTTTCAGCATTTTCAAAAATGCATTTCACACGGAATACGAAAAGAAAATCATGTAACTTTTAAATTTTCGTTAAAAATTATTAAGTTTCGATAAAAAGATTCAGATTGATTCCGACATGCCAGGGATAAACTATCTCAGTAACATTTTCAAAATTTTACAGGAGGGAAAAAGAAGTTTCAGATAGCACTACATCGCTCGTTGTGAATAGTAATCAATCTTTATATTTTTAAGTGCTTCATATTTTATTACCATTTTAGATTATTCACTCTGATACTTATCCTAGGAAAATATGGTCAGAATAATGCAAATATTATAAAAAAATAAAAATAAGAAAATTAAAGATACGGATGATATACCTCTGACGTACAGATATGAAATGCTGCTTAATAACTACCAGTGGCACAAGTTATACTGAAGAGAATGTATATCAAATTTAGAAAAAAATTGAAGACCAAAAAATAGGTCCTATAACACAGGACTTATAGGTCGACATGTATATTTTAAAGTAGAACCGTAAACCATAAAGCGAATTTTAAAAAAAAAAAAAATGGCAAAAGTTAAATGACCATTAAATGCCAACTGAAATATGATAGTAAAGGTACCTACTGATATATTTAAATTAAAACCTTTATCCGTAGATTGTATTGTCTCAAATTTTATTTAATGAATATATCGCACATCGTTGTTAGAACTTCGTCAGGTTAGAAACACGTTAAGTTCCTGTTGGTCAGGGTTTTAAGGCGTAAAACCGCAAGATCATCAACACCTACAAGTTAAGTTCTATTTAGATATCCGCAGGGTGTTTCACCTAACACATGTTGGTTGTATATCACCTATTTTGTCTATTGGTTTGGTCTGATGTTTGACGGTAGGCAGCTTTTTGATATGTTGTGTCTCTTTCATTCCGGATTTGCGATATATAAAACCCATAAAGGGTTTTGGGTTTCGTACTCATATCTGTATCTCGGAGGTACAGGACAATATGTTCATTTTTTACCAATTTAGCATTGTTACACATTTGTATTTAACTTTTTTGCTTTATCCAGAGGCATATATAACTATGTCCCAGACCAATTTTAAAGTGAGTTCCATAGTATTAAAACAGCGGAGATAAAGATTTGTTTAAACTATTCTTCTGTAAAGATAGGGAAATGTGACACAGTGTCTTGTAATTCCGAAATACAAATGTAAGGAATTGCCATTTACAGAACAAAGACAATACAAGAATGTGATGAGGATAGAATCGCCAACCCATCGATGCATATGTTGAACCTTAGAAACAGACAAGCAGCCACCTTCTAGACCCAGAGTTTATAAGACGAGTGCCTTACTCACTGATCTTTCAGTTTTGTTTTTAAAATATCAAATAGTGAAATAGTTTCATTTTGCAAACACAAGTCCAAAATTTGTCCAGTTGTGCTCTGAGAACAAGGATATCATAATTTTCACCTTTGGAAGCAGTTTTTTCGTTTGGAGCACCTTGTGGAATATTCTGCTGCATCTGAATACCTAAGTAAACATATGTAACATATTTCTAGGGACAGTTAATAATAACCTACTATACCTGGGTATGAACGATATGATATCACGAAGAGTAAAAGACCAAGAAAATAAAATTTGTTGTCACTTAAGGAAATAGAATTGGTGCATAAGGAGAGGAGGCCGTGAAGGAACACTTAAGTGCTAAGACGTAGAATTATTCAAAAGCAGAAGAGCGGTGTGGGTCCGCCCAGGTGTTCCTCTACTTATTCCACCTACTCCTAACTGTCGCTCTCTAGGCCGATTAGAGCTCTACCCTGGATATTTTAATAATTTATTCCTAAGATTTTAATGGAGGTGGTTGCTCGACACAAATGTACCGAGTCATTACTTATCGACGAGAATATCTACTTTATCGGAGTAATGAATAGGGAATGCGATCAACTCCACATGTGTTCTGTTTTACACAGCTAGTTTAGTCGGCGGCACGTTAAGAAATTATAATGTATCAACGTCTAAAGTAATATGAATGAATGAAAAATAATTTTATTTAAAGACAAAGACCCCTAAGAATAATTACAATGAGTTTTTGTACGTTTATTTGGCTAAATACTTTTAAAAAAAGCTAACTTGTTGAATAATCTAATTCTAATTGTTATTACAGATACCCGTGTAATGAATGTATAGATTTTACAACAATGCGGTGGTTTGATTATGGAGTAAGTGAAGGAATAAGTGTCGATAAAAGGAAAGTGGAGGAGGATTGACGAATAGAGACGGGTAAAGAATTCCAGGAAGCTCGAAAGATGAAGTATTTGCTGAAGAAGAAGCAGTTTAATAGGATGGTAAATCAGAGGATTGAGATCTTGTATTTAGAGAGTAACAGAAAGAGAGTGAGGAAAGCGAGGAAAGGAAACACACCAAGGAGATATTCCGCCGGAAAGAAGGAAAAAATTACGTATACAAACAAGAGACATGAGAACGCCAGAGAAACCCGAAAATAAATCTTATGAAACTATTCATAACTCTCCTTACTCACATTTCTAGCCCGGCAGAGAGCCCCCCATATAGCAGGAAACCGTAGTCGAAGTGGAAGAAAACAAGAGAAGATACTAGAAACTGCCGGTTATTTTGTGAAATGGAATCACGGAACTCTAGGAATTGTTTAAGGAAGGCTATGTATTAACGTGTGATCTGGAAAATATGGTTATTCCAGGAGAGATGTTGATCGAATGTGACTAAAAGGTTTTTTACAGTCGAGTGAAAATAAATGGGTCGATTATTGAGGTAAAGGTAAGGGAGAGTAAGGAAAGGAATTTAGGAGGTGGTTGGAACCGATGGCTTTGTTTTTTTCAACACTAAGCTTCAATTCATTTTTAACTAGTCCTGAGTTAATATCATCTACCTCCTCTTGTAATTTTCCGATTGCCTCAAGCATTTCGGTAGGATGGAAGAATTGGTAAATTTTGTCATCAGCATATAAATGCTAGTGTGAGTGGTGAATGGAATCAGAAAGATTGGTTAATGTAGATAGAGAAAAGGACTGGTGAGAGTGAGGAATACCATGTGTTAGTCGAAGGGGAGCAGAAGCAGTTTTATTGGATATGATAACAGTTTGGGAACAATGAGATAGGAAGGAGATGAACTACTTTAAAACACTATTTGAGATAGTGAGGTTTTGGAGTTTGGAAAGGACGATCTTATAATTAATTGAATCAATGAGGCTTTTGAAAAATCAAATAGAATTTAGGATAGAAATTTTCTGTTTATCTTCGGAGGATTGAAGGCCTTGAGTAATTTTTCAATAAAGTAGATTGTGTGGAATATTGGAATCGAAAACTGAACTGGAGAGGATTGAGGAGGGTTTTTCGCTTAAGGAAGTTATTAAGTTGATAAAATAATAATCTTCCCAGAGGTTTGGATTGATTGATAAAATGAAGATAGGTCTGAAGTTGGAATATGAAGAGGGCGTGGGCGAACCAAGACTCTTTTCCAGGGATTGAGTAAAATAGAATTTTGAACGAAGAAATTATATATTTGCAGAAGGACAGGAACTACGACGGTAAGACAAAGTTTAATGATTTTAAAAGAGATTAGGTCTTGGCCATAATAGTTGGTTCAGGACTTAAGGGCGGCAGAGAGCGAGTCATCACGAGAGACTTTGAGAAAATAAAAATTGTCAGGATCAAAAGAAGTTTCCAGGAGGGACTAAAGTAGAAGATCAGATAAAGATGCAGAAGTAAGTGGTCAGTAAAATCGTCCGGATCAACTGGACAGTGTGAGCAGATTTTAGAGCTTATAATAGAAAGGTTCATTAGGATTTTCCATTTGGATTTAGGGTTGGCTAATTGTGATAAAATAATGTGAAAGTAATACGCATGGCACGGCGTAAGGATGTTTGCGTTAGATTTCGGAGGGACTTAAAGGAGGAGTATTGCTCTGGAATACGAGTGCGTCTGTAACATCTTCTGATAATATCTCTTATTCTCTTTAACTCTCTGATTTCTGAGTTGATCCAAAGAGTTAAAGGGTGTCTGAAAGTATAGAATTTAAGAGGTGCGTGAAGATTAAGAGAGAAATTGAGATTTGAGGTTCTCTTATTTTCGCTACTTCTGAATTTCGGCCATCTCATTGATGGGAGAAAGGGTTCTTATAGTTAATATAGTTAATAAAATGGTTGTTATAGTGAATCAAGAAGTCCCTGTCTTCATTCACTATAAGAACCTATTGCTTTTAACGATTAAGGAATCCTGATCTCGCCAAGAAATTTGTACGGGAATAAGCATGGGAGTGGAGGCGTTGTAGGAAATTTTTATAAGATCGTGAGAAGAAAGGAAAGATACAGGACTTTGAGAGTAAGATGAGAGATTTTGGGAGAAATCTATGATAAATAGGTCAAGCCAAGTATCCGTGGACTGCGAATGATTGATAGATTGGAAGGGTACAATCAATAGGTAAACAGAGAAAGTAAGGTCAATGAGAGATGATCTATCAAGAGAATACGAAAGGAGATTGGTGTAGAGGTCAACAGCAATTATTACAATTTGGAAGAAAGGAATGTATGTAAGGAAGGAGGATTCGAATGATAGATCAAATCGGACACGAGGAGGACGACAAATAACGATATAGAGGAGAACGAAGAAAACAGATAGTTTTACTTTTGAATCTATCTGGGACGAGAAATACGTAATAATTTTAATAATAAATAGAGCAGATATTGCAGAATATAATAATAATATGCCAGTCTGTGTTATGAAAGTCTGTGTGAATAATTGAGGAATTGACGTTGAGAAGAAAATATGTGCCAAATATAATATTTTACAGAAGGAACAAATAAATTTTATGAGATGTGTTAAATAATGCACAGGATAATTTGGTGTTTCAAAACACCAATACTTCTCTCTTACTCGGAACAATCGATCTCGGAACTATTATTGTATCTGCGAAAAAATACGTTTTGGAAATTTTGGCACATACCTTTTGGTTTAATATTTTCAATAATGAACCTTTCTTATCACGCAAGAAAAAAATGTTTTAACCTGCCTCCTTCAAAATTTGAGGTAAGATCAAGATACGTTGTATCCAAAAATATAATATACAAAGCTTTATTGTTTTCAATAATGAACCTTTGTAATCAAGATTTCAAAATATTTAGACTCCAATTTTTAGGATTTTCGGTCAAGCGAATGGTAATCAAATTTCCTACAAAATAAAAAATAAACGAAATCGGACCAGTATTAGACGAAATATAGCTTATTGAACTTTGTACGCATGTTTTATAAAGTATTCAGCACATGGCTCTATGGAAACCGGATCACCTTAGTTTAGTTATTTGATATCCCTAAAATTATATATCTTCCGGAGCATTTCAGATGCTCATTTGAAAGATAATTTAATTTTTTACAAAGCAAACAACAAAAAAAAAATCAATTCTTATTCGGTTAATATTAGCGGGGATATAGCAAACAATGTTTTATCGAAATCCAACCCATAGCGATGTGAAAAGTCGTATGAATGGACATACCAGATATTTTAGATGAATAACTATTTGGAAATATTAAACAAGTGTGTAATAATTTGCTGCGTATTTTCAACGGCAGCGCCTCAATTTATTAAGCCAATTATATTCTCGAATATTTCGTTACTGAATATTAGATTCGTTTGTGAAGTTTAAACGATTATTAGAGAGGTAGTTACTAGTAAGATATATTGTAGAGGGAAAATATGCCAGTATGTTAAGCTACAAAAATGTTGCAATTTTTAAAATAATAAGACCAACAACAATACTTCCATCAAGAAAGTGACTATAACCCAACGATGTAGGAAAGGGTCTTTCAGCTCCAAGGGAAGAACACTGGCTAATTTAAACCAAGACAGTTTCAAGGAGGAACCAGAGAACTGTTTGGAGTTCCAAAGAGGACAATGGGCTGTCATATAAATGGCACTGCGATAATGGACCAGAGTCGATTCCCAGCCGACGACTCGCTGGGCAACTTAAACACTAATTTAATAAGGACAACTCTCGGCCGGAGCATACTTGGACACTTCTCCATTGTGCTCTTAATAAACCGCAGGAAACGGTTGATCGTAACCGCTCAAACTTGGATGTTTGGCGACTTTATTTTTTTTTTTTTTTGGAAGAGGGGAGTGGAAGGAGACTAACTCCTGGAGTGTCTTCCTCCTTCTAATTCTCTTTGGTTAGTTGTTTGGATTTAATGTCACTCGAGAAAACATAAGCCGCGGTTCTCCTTCCTGTTGGGATAAAAGGGATATCTCGGTCAGGAAGAGCTTTGGAGTGTTAGAAGTTTGGAAGCGAGAGGGGCAACTTTAAATTACAGTTTATAAAAGCCTTGAGAGGAAGCTGAAGATGACTTCCTTCTGAAGAGGGTGGTGATTTCCTCTATAATGTGCAACCGCGGAAGTTAATGACTACGATAAACTTTATTCATAAAAATGTATTTATTACACTTTTCTTTTAATTTCGGAGGCAAAACCAATAATTTTGAAAACTCAGGACATGAGTTAAAAAATAAACAACGATAATTATCTTTTATTTAGAATTCTTGTTACTCCACCTTGGAAGATTTTTTTTTTTAAATCTTTGAGTTTCTTACGACTCCGAACAAACCACAATATAGTACTCGAAGTTTCGTCGAAAACGAAAGAACATTAAATAAATAGAAAACCATATTAGAATTAGGAGGCCATAAAAGTGTGATTTCTAAAACTTTTTTCGATCTAGTATAACACTTTTTAAACCAAAGTTAATGAAAGAAATAAAAAACTACGAGTTTTATATGATAGGCTCTAGCGCTGCCTTTTGTTAAAGTGTACCGAACAATGAAGCCTCCAAATTTATATACAATTTATATAACTGTTGTATAATTTATTTTATCTTAACCTTTTATACCTCATCACAGCGAAATTAAATATGTTAAAAATTCAATAATACTCACATCAGATAAATATTCTACTAATAACATTCGGTGCAACAAAACAAATATAAGTATACACCCGAGAAAGAAAGTTACAATGTTACAACTTCTTCACCAAGCCAACTTTTGGTTAATTATTATTATTAGTGAGCCTTTGTAATCGACCGAGAAAAAAAAATATAGCCCCTACGTTCAAAATTTGAGATTTCATGTTTCAAGAAATGTAGAATCCAAAAATTCGCGTCCGGGGTTTTTCTCCTAGATTGCAGGGCTGATCTGTCTGATCAGCACCGAAGTCATAGGTCATCGCATAATGATCTTCGGAACCCGAAATTACCATCCTCCATTTCGTTTGGAAATGGCGGCCGATCAGCGGTTTTATACGTCCATTTCTCGGCCATGTATGAAGACAGAGGAAAAATATTAAAAAATATTGGAATCATTATATCAAAGCTTAAAAAAAAGGTAGCCGAAACCACTTTATAAAAGGTTTCAAACTTATTTAGCTGAAATAAGTTTCTTATTCAATTACTCAACTAATTAAGTTAATTATTCGATTTTTTGTTGTAATTTGTACTTGTACTTTTGCATAGTAGAACAAATAACATGAAAGAAACCTCATAAACAGGTTTTTTTTTCTGAAATTAAGATCGAACATGAGATACTAAAGAGGTCTAGTCTGAAGGATCGTACGTATGTGGTGATCCTTTGATGTAATTTTCCAAAGTGATAATGTTGGTCATCAGCGGAGAACAAAGCACTCGTAGATGGATACAGAGGAAAGGCGACAATAATGAAGGCAACAGCTATGACTCAGAGACACTCCTCAGAGGATCTCACTAACTCGGTTTGCAATCAGTGCCGACTATTTGGTCAGTGGGGGAGCGGGTATGGTCAGCTGCCCGCCATCGATCGCCTAGCACTAGCATTGCTAATTCTTCCCTTCCTGAAGATGTACTATCGAAAATGGCAGCACGCAGCATAAAATCTGACTTCATTATAGAATTTGACGATTTTTTCAATTTCTAGGCATTTTAAAGAATAGAAAACCCTTTCATGCCCCGAGAGTTAGTCAGTAAAAATTTTTTTTCTTGGGTTTTCTCAAGTTTTTTTTGCGTTATTATCTAGTAGGAATAGTAGCCGTTGTGCGATGGACCATCAGCAATCAAAATATACTTTTTTTGATTTAAAATGTTTAATAAAAATTTTAGAAATTCACTTTAGACAGAATGTAACTCGTGTGAACAGTTTTTTATGTAAAAAAAAAGTTTGTAATTACAAAATGCTCCCAGGGTTTAGGTACATACATGAAAATATGATAAAACTGAGAGTTTAAAACTACAACTTTTCGCACATTCAATTAATTGTTCTTAAATTACTATTTGTATAAACATAAAATCGACAATAGTCACTTATAAATAAATTTATCTTCTTTAAGGTTTTCGTTTTTTAAAAAAAAGAAGGAATTTTTAAAAATATAATTTTATTGTATTTTAAAATCGGATATAAAAACCGTCATTCTTTTTAAATAAAAGTATAAAATACGAGTATAAACATAAAATTCTAAAAGAAATTATACCAGATAAAATCAGATCAAAATGCTATAAACTTTGCCTTATTCATTTTAAATTATATTATCTGAGGGTATGAGAAGCCAAGGGGTACAAATGATATTTTTGTCAAAGATAAATTTAAGTTCGGTTATGGACAATTAATGCATATAAAACGTTTTTCAAAAGAAATATTGCTCAAAATTCATGGAATATACAGACAGTAGATCCGTAATATAAGTATGATACAAACCTGAACGTTTTAGGTTTTACTAATTATGTTTTAACTTTGTAATGCGTTTTCGCAAAATTATTAAATTGTCACTTTGAATATGCCATAGTGAAGTATTACAAATTACTGGGGTACACATTTGTTGTCACTATAGCCCCCTGGACTCTTAAACGGTTTTACATAATTTGTAAAAAGACGCTATGTATTTAATAAATATGTTTTTTTATTTAAGAAGTTTATAAGGGTACCAGGCATGCAATATGTTTCCAAAGCACCTTAAAATGTGCCATTGAGCTTCAACACACTGCTCTTTCCTTTTTATGCCCTCATTTCATCAAGAATCTCCTTGCGGTGATATACGGCAAGTATCCCAGAAGTGACACGACATACCCGAAGTATGACGAGCACGTCTCAGTATGAGGTCCTTCCCGTACTAATTCTCTCCCCCCCCCCCCCTCGCCCTAATATTTACGATCCCGGTGACATTTGATGGATCAGAACAAATGATGGGGGAGGGAGAGGCTTTATCGAGTGAACCGCCGTTGACTCACGGCTCCTACAGACATACACATACACACAAAGGAAGTGATATAAAAATTTTATTCCCTGCATCCTCTTTCCTTAAAATAGCTCCCCGCTAAGACTAATAATGCTGGCGATAAAGTTGAAAAACGGCCTCATCCCTTAACGGCAGTTATAGTGCTCTTTTCTTTTAATGGCTCGGTTGTAACTTTCCCTTTCGAGAGCAATTGTTTATTATCCCCGTAGCCCGTTATGAGCAAATCATCTTTTATAATTTAGTGTTCCTCTCTCTTTATATAGATACACTGAAGGGTTTATTACCCTTCCTTAAATATACTACCATATCGTTGTAAATGGCACAATGCATTGTATTTATTTTCCTTTCTTTTTAAATGGAAATCTTTCCTTATTATGTTTTAAAATATTAATGAGTTTGTATTCATTAATTTTGGTGAAAATCGGAATGAAATTATTTCAAAATATTTGGAAGCATATATACCTATACATATAGCAACATATATGGGATGTAGAACATATATGAAAAGTTAAAGAGCTCTAAGGAAAAGACAATGCAAATTTCATCAAAATCGTTAGAGCCGTTTTCGAGAAAATTATTTAAAAAAAAAGAAGTGTAAAATCGATGATATAAAGTGGTACTTTCAGTTTAGTCGATTTTGACGAAAAAGTTTCTGTAGCATCCCAAGAATATACCTACCTTAAATACTTAATTATAGTTTCGTACGACCTTTCGTTTTTGGCCTAGGCTGTTCACAAGCTCACACATTAAATATATTTAATATATCCGACATAGATGTATCTTGAAAGATGAAATAAAATAGGAAAGAATGGTAAAAAAGGAAAATGAATTAGTAAGTTGAGGAATAGGGAGGTGTAATCCTCTAAAGGAGTAGTTCTCAAAGTGGGTGCCGCGAAATTGATAATAATTAAGTTAAATAAAAAATTAAAGTATTAAATTAAATAAATAATTGAGTGACTAAAAAAATTATTGTATTTTAAAATAATAATTACATGTTTTTTATCCTTCTGTTTTGTTTATTTATATGGTTTATTATTTAATTTACAAAAAAAAATTAATAATAATATTATTGAATTTTGTACAATAATTCCAGTGAGCCACCGGAAAAAAAGTTTGAGAATCACTGCTCTTAAGCAAACAAAAGTTGCGCTATTATGTATTAATATCAGTGTATGAATAATTCACTATAGTGTTCCAGAGTTGGACTTGAAATAAGAATTTTTCTAGTAAAAAATAATCATGGACATATGGGAGAAAAATGGGGATATTTTTCTCAAGCCGTTATCCAGCACCAATATTTTATGGTATAATACAATAATTATAGATATTAATAAATAGGTAACATTAAAACCAAAAATGAGTGATTTTAAAAGGTGGTGTAAAATTGGGTATATTCATTATCTACAAAACAAAATTCAGATAATTGGAATAAATTTACTAAAATAAAATAAAAAAACAAATTTATAAACAACATAATTTACCTATTTATTTAGGTACTACTTACCATAAGCACTTTTATTGTTAAATAAAGACATTAAAATATTTATAAAAATAAAAAACAACATAATTAACAAAACACAATGACACGTGCCATGAACAATTCATAAAAATAATCCTGCATAACACTAATAGACCAAAAATATAATAATGTTTCATTACATTCAAAGAAATAAACAAAACAATAAGGATGCCTACTTATTTTTCAATTCGTCCCAATGTGCGGCCAAGAGTAGTTCGTTTTCAATAAATTCACACCTGCCCTTAGAAAGACCATGTGTTGGTCAAACCTAACCTTAGGTTTATATACAATGTAATTTGAAAGCAAAAAAAATCACTCTCTGCTTAATTCAGTCTTCTTTCTAAATATTACCTTAAAAGTTTAAATCCATCCAACCTTCAAGTTAAGAATAACTGGAAAAATTTTGATTACAAAACGGACTTCAGATTCCGTGTTCAACTGACCAGAAAGCAATGTAATACCTATGGATTGATTGATGTCTGATTATATTAATTTGAATTGTAAAGGGAGAATTGATGGAATAAACACTGGATCATTTGTTTACTAGTCCCCAACTTCGGGCCAAATGGTACGAGTCATTCAAGAAATATAGAAAAATACGTTTGCGCAAGCGTAAGGGAAAGTAATGGATTTAATTAAAACAATCCATATGGGACCATCTAAGTACCTACAGACACATACCATGAAAATTTCATGAAAATCGGATTGACGGTAGTAGGTGTTATGCCCGCCACATGGATTTGACTACAGACAGACAGAAAGTCGGGCAGACAGACACGAGACCAAATTTGTTCCTTCATGTCTGAAACGTGAAACGAGAGTAGAAATTTTCAATTCTGAGGACATACATACATACATTTTTTTCACTCTCTGTATTCATACAAGGCTTCCCTGAATTCTCAGTTGTGAGGAAGCAAAAATTGAAAAAGCGAAGATAACTTACGTGATAATCTGCCGGTCCAGGAGTAATCTCTATTTTCTCAGGCTTTGGCCTTTCGTTAAAGATGGGCTGACCACAATGCACAGCTCTCACATCATCAGGGTCGTACAAAGCATCTGCAATGACATTATTATAAATTATTATACGATGATAGATATAGCTATAGATGAACACATAGCTAAAACAACATTATTGCTTAGGGCTTGAAATACCATTCATACGGTTGTTACCAGTGAAACAAACGTAAAACACAAGCAAAAAAACATGATTTTGAAAAAACGCTAATCAAAGATTTGTTCTTTTAACTATATTGGTACATTGTGTTATAATAAAACCTAGAAAAAAAAATAAAAGGCTATGACTTAGTAGGTTTCGACAGTAGAAAGATCTCGTTTTTGTGGTCAATAAAAGCGGAGAATCCAAAAATCAATTGTTTATATTGACTTTGTATCAATAATTAGGACTTCGCGTGTATCACTGCAATATAAATGGCAATCCTGTAAAGAAAATGAAAAATAAACAAGTGAAGACGACTTAAAAAGCAGATAAGGAATCTCCTTGAATATTTTTTTTTTGGCTTAGTTATTTAAAAAAAAAAATAATAATATATAAATAATAAGATTTCAAAAGGTAAATAGGATTATAAAATGGATCATATCACTTGGATTTTGTCAAACAATGATTATATAAGTAAATATGTTAGTTTTTAAAAATATATTATTTTTTTTTTCATTGTAGAGTGTGGCTTCTGTTTAGTTACATACATCAAAAGAATAATAAAGAAAACAAAACTTAGAAGTTATGGACGATGATTGATTGTGATAGTACAATAAAAATAATTTGACAGTTTTAATTACCTGCATTATACTACGTAATGAAAAAAATACCTTTTTTGTTTTGTTTTTTAATATAATTCAGATTAACTAAACACGAGCTCCGTAATTATCTTGATTATTTTTTTTTAAGATGTTAATTTTAATGTATATTTCATTTTTTAACCTTGTTTATTTTATTGCAACGTTAATTATTTTTTTTAGCAAATCTTACGAGCACTAATAGAAAATGGCATTTCAAAACTGAAACAAACGATGAATGCTTAGTTACTCTCCTTTTAATGATCAATAGTGTTCCCAAAAACAAACAACCTAAGTATCACGTCTATAACAGGAGAATAGGGAGCATGCGCAGTAGATTTTTAACTTTAACAATCCACCTCGTCCCACTAGTATTCAATAATTGTTTATAGTTATAGTAACCTTTGTAATACAGTAACTGATAATTGTGACGGATGCAATATATTCAAGGGTAAACCACAAACTGTTCATTAGTAGGAAAGTGTAGGAACTGACCACATCACATCACATCTCCAATGAGAGAGGGACCATCCAATCGGAGCATACCCTGCAGATGGATGGCACGACGAGAGGGTTAATGGCCGCTATGTCTTTGTCCGCCCTGACCCACTTCCAGCAGCTCCTCATCAGCACTGAGTGGGGACCCTTTGCCCTCGGTACGGGCCACTGCCTTCGGCTGTAATTACCCGATGGCTTGTACAAACTGAGCCATTAGCAGAAGAGGTTATAAGACTAAGGTTCCCGATTATATCATCTGCAAAGTATTCTAATTTCCTAAAGTTGCGATTCTCAACACTAATCTGACCACTGTAAATCATTAAGCATCGAAAGGAAGTTTATCATTCGGACTTATGGAGTAGATGCCATGAAAATGGCATTTGGAGGAAACAAATGAGGAGCTTTACAGCCAGTAAGCAGAACATACAGTAGTATATGTTTTGAAGATCGAAAAGTGGACCGGATCGAAAACTGGACTTCCTCGTATATTCTATGATGAAAATGTATTAACGAAGACATTGCTTAATCTATGACAAAACAGGATGGATTTAGACAAATAGATCCTGTATGGATATAAAAATTGATGATTGTTAATTTTTAAGACACATGGATCATCATTATGAATTGAAAAAATCCTGTAAGTGTAACAGGTATATCACCTGCATGAACAGAAAAGAGGACGCTATCTTTAACACAAAACTTGAGTGCATAAGTTTTTAATAAGTTAAATTGAATTATCATCATAAGGTGAGTGATAAATTTCAATTTCAACAAGATATACCATGGGGCAAATATTAGAAATACTGAATAAGAAATCTATTAATCTCATAAGTTTCTAAATATAATGAAGAATTTATCACATTTAATTTTATGGTGACAAATATTAACACGCAATATTAGAACAGTCTTCAACAATAGCAAATAGGATAATTATACACGATGATTTTAAAAAAAAATAATTAATGTTAAATATTAAAGTAATTTAATATGGTGTGGATCATCCATGCATAATTTCTTGCATTCACAGATATATGAGTAACGTTGTCGATAAGATGCATATACTTTAAATTTCAATTTCTAAACTATCGTTTCAGTTTATATTAACTTTTCTATGAAGTGAAATGTCTGTTATTGTTTCTTTCATTACTTTCTTCTCCATTATATTCGGCGTTAATCGAACAATCTTATTATAAATTGTTAAGCGAAATCCCTCTTCAATAAACTGTTGTTTTTAAAAGAGGTGGAGTGTTTTTTTGTCTCATTTTTTCCACTAAGTATAAAAAAAGACAAAAATAATGATTTTTTTTTCTGAAGCACAACGCAATCTAGTTTATATCCAATAAGTAAGTATTTATTTATGTTTATGTAATTTAGGATTTTGCAACTATCTATGAAAATATTCAGACAAAAAAATAATTTAAAATCGGACAAGTGCCTTTATGCAAAGCCATAGAATGTTCAAAGCAGCCATAGTAAGCTACAGACTGTTTTGAAGCTAAGGAACTGAATTAATGAAACAACTAATGAACAAGTTGCTTAATTTCCTGAACGGAATGACATCAATTTGTCCTAGAAACACTACAAGATCTATTTAATTAAAATGCTTCACTTGGCGTTCAGTTGCCCAGTGATGTCCTACAGCCCTTATGTTACTAACGACAAACAAAGTTCAAACAAAAATAAATGATTTCTTTGCAAAAATTCACATCTTTATTATATTAAAAATTAAAACTTAAAAATTATATAAAGGATGTTTCCGGGCCTTTCAAATTAATTTTTACGTCGATTTATTTAAAATAAAACAGTATTTTTAGTATAGGAACATCAAAAGGGGTAGAAATGAACCAATATCCTTCTCTGTACAGCTTTATACGTATATAATTGCCTTTTTCAGGTATTTATTACGTTTACAAGATTCATAAATAATTATTATTTAAAAGCGAAAAAAATTAAGTTAACAATATACTATTTTTTTATTTATTCGAAATTTATCGTATGTACAAAAAATTATAAATGGCAAATAAGATACCTCGAAGCATATTTTAGGCTTATGCTTAAGTTAATGGCCTAAAAACATATGTAATGTTTAAAAATAGGCCTTCAGATCTTCAAATCTATATAATAATGATTGATCGCATTTGAACGATCAAATTGTACAAGATACAAATACCAAGGTATTTTAGTACCATAGACCATCTACTATTGTGAAAAAAATTAAAACCACATGTTTCCACCTAAATGTTTTATGTTTTTTTAAATAAAAGTTTTATTACACATACGATATTTTAGAAATGTGGAAATGTCTGTAAAAATATTAAATAACAAATGAAATATAATTTTGACCTTATTAAATATATCAGTTATTAAAAAATAAATACATTTAAAAAAACAAAAATTTTAGTTGGCAACATGTGATTTTAATTTTTTTTCACAGCAGTAGGTGGTCTATGGTACTAAAATACCATGATACAATTTGATCGATCAAATGCGATCAATTAATGTTAAATAGATTTGAAGATCTAAATCCTTATTTTTTAACATCACATATACTTTTAGGCCATTAACCTAGGCATTAGCCTAAAATATGCTTCAAGTTATCTTATTTGTCATTTATAATTTTTGTGAACACGATAAATTTCGAGTAAATAAAACATAGTATATTGTTAACTTAAATTTTTTTTCTTCAAATAATAATTATTTATGAATCTTGTAAACGTAGTAAATACCTGAAAAAGGCAATTATAAAAGTAGAAAGCTCTATAGAAAAGGATATTAGTTCATTTCTTCTCCTTTTAATGGTCATATACCTAATAAACGGTTTTATTTAAAATAAAGTGATGAAATAACTAAGCAAATAATGAATTCCTAAGGGCCGGAGACACCCTGTATATAATTTTTTTGCTCTCACTATTAATGGACATTCCATGCTAATAAATCAAAAAAATTTTTTTTTTTTTATTTATCGTCTTTTAATCAAGAGTTATAGAATTTTGGCGACTAAATCGACAATTTTCCCCACTGTGCGCCGCTGCAGATAGCCGCAGCACTTCTTTTTTTTTCTATTCCGAGGTTCATATCTCGTAAAATATAAAAGCTACAGAAACGTGGATGTGTCGATTGGATTCAGCATTAAATCTCCTTCCGAAAATTCACTAATCAGATGGCTGACAAAAAAAACACCATCGATTTTTTTTCGGCAGCTATCGAGTGCCTTAATGCTTGACTTGAAAATAAAGAGGACGCGTTGGGGAAAAAAAGTGTGGTGCTTTTGTCGCGTATGCGAGTTCTTGAGGGTTAAGGTAGTTTTAAAATAGATATGGGCAATAGTGATTTCGACTATAATAACCAACCAACTAGATTAATACAAAGCGCAATAATAAAAACATCATTCCAAAGCATGAAAAAAATCCTGACACCTCCAACACATATATCATTATGGTTTATAATTTTTAATGATGAATCCTTGACATCGTAATAAAAATTTGCGATTTTATGTTTCAAGATACAGAAATCGAATAAAAAGAAAGCTGCTATCGTCCACGGCTCTTTTCCGAGACCACTGGGCCTATATTTTATATATTTGGCAGAAAAGTCACAGGTCAAGCCAGGATGTTCCTCGGAACTCGACGTTACTATCCGCCATTGCGTTTTATAATGGGCCCGATTTAAGGTTTCGAACGCTATGGCGAACAAAAAAAATTGTATTATTAAAATACTGTAGTGGCTATTAAAAAACTGATTTCTACACATACAGAAATTATTACAAGACGGTATTTATAAAGAACAAATTGAGAGGCACTCAGTTTAATATGACACCCTCACAATGAGTATCCGACAAAAGGCCGTCGTGTCTATGACAAAAGTCGTCATAAAAAAGTCTATATAGGCTGCCAGGAGGAAATGTCAGTAATTAAGGGCAGGATGATCTATCAAAATATGGTTCATTGCCCCTAACAAAACTTTCTTATCTCAATCCGTTTTCGAGTAATGATTTTTTAAATAGTTTTTCAAGAAAACCTCGTGTTTTTCCAGTAAAAGTACACCAGCAAATATTTCTAACTTTTGTCACCATTTTTTGAATCTAGGATCAATTTTCAAAAACATAGCAACCAATTTGTAGATAAATATTGCTTAAACGAATTGCTTAAATAAAAACAGTGATGCATAATTTGACTGAAGGTTCCATTTTCAGTCTAAGTAGGTGTTACATGCATACTCTGGAGTGGCAGAAGCGGACCTCGTGCACACACAATATATAAATAAAAGTTATTTTATGCATTATGGTTTACCATAAACATATACAAATTAAAACGAAATGACAGAAATAAAATATTCGCGAGCGAAGCCGTAGGCAACGTTGAGCATGAAAATAAAAAGAAATTCTTTTAGGAATGGATATTCAAATATCACTATTTTTGGCGATTAAGAGAAAATGTTCAGAAGAATCAAGTTAAAGCAGTTAGGACGGACCAAGTGAAAAGACAGCTTAATGGAATCTGAATGTGCTTCCAAAATTATTTATCAGAATGGAGAATAAGAGAAGAAAGGAAGGACTAATCCGTTAAACGAAGGGCTCGCCTCGAATTATGAATAATATTACATGAGAGAGCGGAGCAAGCTTCCAGTTTAAGTGAAAAGAGTCAGTCGGTATAATCCGTACATTCAGGCCGGGCTTGGTCGGTAATTAAAAGCAGACTGAGGAAGGCTAGTGACATGCAAAGGCACAATCTGCCCAGGCCACTATGATAAAATAATTATGTGTTAGCACATAACAATTATAAGTAATTAAAACATAATAAACTTTATAAATTTTTAATCGCTAGTTGTATCACATGAAACATCAATTTTAAGAGTGAGATCAATAAGATATGAATGAATACAATAACTATATACTGGTTAATTAGTTAGTTAATCAAATTATTAATTATTATGTAGAGCAGAAAATTATATTATAAATCATTATTCCAGAAAAGTAGTACGCGAGAGCATTCGAGTTATCCGAGGGAGGGTCCGAAAGCACCTTTCAAATATCTTATTTTGTGAGGACTTATTGTTTATTGAGTGTTGAAATGTTTTAATAGGCAAGTGCACGACAAAAGACCCTCAAAATGCACCCTTAAGCACCCAAAGCCCCAAGTAAGGGGAGGACATGGTCGCAAATGGTTCAATTTCGGGCTTAGTGGTTCGCAGAATTCCACGGGTTGGAAATCACTTTTCTCAATAATTAGTGTAATCTACAGTACCTAATCAGCGACCTCTTTATCTCTTTTCTTGGACTATATTTCAAAACAGCCGACTTACATATATATAATAAAAGGAGTGAAATGAAAACAATTTTCACTTCGATAGAAAATCTCGGTTCGAGTAAAGGCAATATATGTATATCCCTTGAGTACATAAATCAAAAATTACAGGCCTTAAGTTGTTTATTATTCTTTTCAGTAAGCCCTCATTAAATAATTTTCAATAATAGATTTCTCATTTTTTTTTTTTTAATTTTACAATGTCCTTCCACATAATTGATTGATAAGAAGGGGTATAAACCACTTCAAATCAAAAATACCACAAATATTTAAAATAATTAATTGACAGCATCTGCACCTCTTAGGGATGGCTTCCTCTCTACTCATAAATCCTTTCCACAAAAAAAATTTATATTGTTTGTTTGAAAGAAGAATACACCATACGAAAAATTTTGTTTTCCCTTTTTTTGGCTAGGAAAGCTCCCATTCATTTATATTTTTCAATATTTATCGAAATAACAATTTATTTTAGACTGTAATGAAAAGATGCCACAATTTAATTCACGATTCATGTTTAGATGATCAAATGATTGAAGATTTATTTATTTTTTTTAACAAAAAAGGTAAGTAGTATTAACAAAGAAAATGTCCGACATGATGCTCTAAATTAAGTTTGGAACGGCGATGTATTCACCTAAATGGGCAAACTTCAAACGCTTCTCTCTTAAAATTCCACTTTTTCGTATAGTAAACTCTTCTTCCGTGCCAACCATACATAATCATGTGATCAAATTCGAAAAAATTATACAAGTACCTAATAATTACCATTTTGTATGTCATATAATAATTAAACTATGTAATTAAAACTATATTATGTAATGTTTAAATCTTGACATCCCCGAAGGTGACGTGTTTGGTATTATAACACGAAGTATAATTTACTATTAATTCTTTTTTTCTGAAAATGTTAACACAGGACAACAAAAAAATAGGATTATAATGAGATTTTTCATTAACGTAAAATTGAAATTTTTTATTGGACATATTTGCCATTCCGAATCTCAGTATGACATTGATTAAACTGCTTTATATGTTACTGGCAATGGGGGCGAAAATCTTTAGATAAGCATTTAGGAAATTAAGACTCGACCTCTAAGGGAATTCGTTAAGCAAAATGTTGAGTAAATGTCTGATTCTCAGAAAAAAATCGCTCAACAGATAATCGTGGCACAGATAAAAAGTCCGAAAATTATTTGGATTAATTATATTAATTAATATTATAATTAATATAAGAATTACTGATTTGGACTCAGAGGTCACTGAAATGTATAAATCCGTTGAAAATTGAACTTCGAAATTTTGGTGCGTTTACAATAATCTCCTTGGTTAAGTGGCAAGGAAAGTAAAAACATGGCTATAATGTCATAAAACGCGATAGTATAGCTAGATCAATCGCGGCCAACAACCAAGGATGATAATCCTTATAAATCGAAGGAGAGAGCAATTCCTAACAAAGTCACGATAAGACAAACTCTCCTATTAATGCACGGCCGAGAATCGAACATAGCTAAATCAGGGACATAAAGTTAGTCATATCGAGAGGGACAGTCTAGAGGATCTAGAGGCCCTAGGGGCCCTAGTACTTACCGGGACCGACCCTTATCAACTCCTCAGCTATAGCTGCCAGTATGGCTGGCGGTCGTGCGTCTTGTTCTAACAGCCTCCCTGTTAGCGGGCTTCGATATGATCAGCAGGAACTTGGTGAAACACAAAGATTTGTAAATCTAAAAGTTTTGTCTGTCTTTCAAGTATCAGAGTTGAGAAAATTGTCAAGTTTGAGGTAATATAAAAACATTATTTGTGATCCAAAAATAGTAAATTTTAGAGTTATCCAAATTTGTAAATGAGATCATTAAATTTTAGAGCGATCTGGAAGTGCTACTGAATTATATGTAATTAAAATAGTAATCTTCTACGGAGTGAAGTATATTAAACACAATTTTTTTATTCAAAGCTATCTTCAAATTTAGTTCTACCACTTTGAAAAAAGGCTATATTCAAATTTTTAGGTGAATCTAAAAATAAAAAAATGTCCTTCAAATTATTTTAAAAGTTCAAATAATCGCCCATAGATCAGAAACCTTTTAAACGATCCAAACCAAATTTGGAGCTTCGGTGGACTAGGCAATTTGCTTTTACCATGGTGTTCCTACGTGTTCTAAAACCAACGTTTTCGAGAAAAAAAAACTCAATTTTGTTTTTATTTATAATCACATTTTTTCACAAAGACTCTAGATAATGCAGACAGCTGTTTATGTAGATGGAAAGTAGAAACTTTCCTTTTTCTAACGAATCCAAGAAGATCGAAATAAGATGAAGTGAATACGAGATACATAGCTTCAAATCGAAACGTAATTTCGTGGCTTTATTAAAATGTTGAACCTCCTCGAAACTGAAAAAACACTTCTTTTTTTTTCGATTATATTTTAGATATAAAGCTTTTTTTGGCGCTCTGAACCAAAATCTGCCATAATTTTTGTAATAAAGAAATCAATAAGTCTAGTTTATCCAATAATCTAAACATTTTTTTTTTTCAATTTATTTAACCAAGAAGCTTTTATTTGGGAAACCACGCCGATTTTCAAAAATGGAGTCATAAAATAAAGTAGTTTCAGCGTGATTTATTTGTTTTCTCTGCTACACTGCAATGAACGCACGGACACTTTTCCAATATTTTTGGATCTAGAATCACCAAAAAAAATTTGGTTGAAATTAGGGTTGGAACATCGAAAGGAAAATACCGATATTCGATATTTTGCGTTATCGCAAAACTAAATATCAGTATCCACCGATAATCGCTAGAAAAATATCGATATATCCAAAGGAAATGAAAGCGAAAGCAAAAGCAAAGAAAAGTTTATCAAATGAGTATAATTTTAAACTGTGAAGAAGGTGGTGAAATAACATAATTATTATTATATATAAAACAATATTTTATTAGCCATGAGTCATCGGTTATCTTCTTTTGGTGCAATCCTTGAAGACAAGTCTTATCAATGGTTTCGTTAAGCATGTTCAGAGCAGAAAATACGTTTACAAAAATATCCGATTTTGCTAAGAAATGACACTCGTTTTAGACATATTATTTCGCCATTTTAGAACTAATCGTCGGCACATCAATTTCTTCTTCATCTCCTTTTCATACTGAATCGAAATTTCTTCGTCTTGCTGCCGCTAAACCTTCGTCAAAATTAGCGAAATCTCGAAAAGTTATGGGAGTTTTTTAATTTTGAGGTAGGTGATTCCCATCCTCGATGATTTCTAAGAGTTGCATCCACTTCTTCCTTGCATTAAATGTCTTAAATCGTTTAATTATGGCCAAATCTAGAAACTGAAGCTTAGAGTTGGGAGGCAAAAACAGAAGATTAACATCGCTGAGTGATGTGGCCTTACATTTATCAATAAACAGTTGAAAATTTTCACTGTTTTTTATTCCATATCTGTACCCATTCGTTGAAAATTTCGCTTGTGGTACATGCTTTTGTGTTTGCACGATAGGCTATCGGTAATGTTTTTCTTTATAAAACACCTTGCTTTCGCGGATTTGCCAGTCATGAGCGCACTTAATTTTTCAGATAATTTTTTTTTAAACCGACCGAAATTCATAGAAACGACTCTTCTCTCACTCACCTCTCCTCTTGAAAAGATTAAGATTTTAACAGATTTTTTTTTACTTGGAAGACGAAAATAAATACGAGTTATCGTGGGGACCGGATTGCAGTATTTTTATACCATATAAAGGGAGATTTTCAAGAGACCAGAAAATCCATAAGAATTATCGGGATATGAACTATCGAGATTCTACTGTAATATAGTTTAGCATATGGTATCATCGATATATCGTTGTAAAATATCGATATCATCAATACATCGGATGTTAAGATATCGATAGAAAATATCGGTTTTTCAACTCGCTTGTCGATATTCCAATCATAGTTGAAATCGGTGGTCCATTGACTGTGCACTCTCCTTGTAAGTAACAAAGACTTGTAATCAACAATGACTTTACTATCCATATTTTACTAATTATTTCAGATATAGTTATCATCACACTTTGAGAAAAAAGAATCATATAAACACAAAGTTTTTTCTTAACGTGATGTCAATATACATTAAATAATCCCCCTCCCCTTTCATCGTTAATTTAATTGGCTTTCTTCAAGTTTGTTCAATCAAAGCGGTTGTTTCGGTTATCTCGACCCGAATCGGAATAATCAGAAAGGTCTGAATAGAAGCTTCCTTCCTGACGCTCTTTCCATTATCCTAAGAATCCTTAAAAAAAGAACTCGATCGCCGCTGGAGAGGGCTTCACGTAATTGAAACGTTGCATCTTTCCCTCCACCGGGCAGCGAGATAAAGACCGGAGGGAGGAAACCATAAGAAAAATCTAATCGATAATTGAAATTATGGCGAGGGAGGCCCAATGGTGCGGAGGTGCGTCGCGGCGCTTTATCATGGCCTGGTGACTGTGCCTGAGAGGTCTGGGGGGGCTTTGGAGGAGGGACCTCGGGTCGGCGAAGAATCTAATGCTTCGGAATTGATCAACTTAGTGCAGCCTACGAAAGCGCTATGCATAGAACAGAGCGCGTCAGTGATTGTATCATCACCATAACTGTGGTTTCAAATTGGTGTTGACATCAGGAGAGGTTGTAATGCCTAATGATGATAATCATTGCTTGAGTGGTTCGACATCTCCATGTGGGTAATAACATCAATAACTCTTTTCTAGGCGTATTAATGGACATTCGAAATGAAGTAACTTTATTTCTCCATATGTTCGAATCGACTGGAATCCAACGAATATTCTTAAAAATTATATTTTTTATCATTTAAAACAATTTGCAGTACAAAGCTCAGAAGGGAAATCGTCATTATTTTTAACATAAAAGAATGCATGACATCGAAATTAATTCTGCAAGTCTCATGAAAGGACGAAATTAAGGTTATAAGGCAAATAGATTTTTTTGTCTATTGAAGAATGGAAATGGCTGACCATTTGAGAAAAGTGAAAAAAAAGAAAAAGTATATAGGTCATTCTCTGATAACTAATATTTTTGGGTCGTTTATCAATATCTCGGAACATAATAGTGATGCAACTGGATTTTCTTGTTATCCCTGCTAGGGAATAAATATTGCCCCTGAGATCAAATTATAATCTTCTTGCGTCAAACTACCCGTTTCTCATTAATCTGAGTTTCCCAGGTAACCAATGTGACTTCGAGCTTCTGCACCCGATAGTATGATCGATTTTTGCAGATCGATTGATAGCTCACAGTTTTTAAATGTCTTCTAAAACAGATATCAGTAATCATATTTTAACTAAAACAGGTGTGGGGTGCGAAAGGAGTAAAAATAGGTGTGTTTCCGAGTATTTGCCTCATTAATCTGGCACCATTTGTTCAAATTCTACGCGCGGGTGGGAGGGAAATATCGGGAAGGAAATTTTATAGTTGGTTGCTCTGAATACCTGTCTTTTCATTAGACCAAATGTTGCAATGTAATTAATTACCTTTGGGATTGTAGTCAAAGTTGAGTAAAGTGACAATTATGTGCCCGTGACTTTTTTTGATTCTCATTAATCGGGCTTTACTCAGCTGAGCGAGGGTATTTTACTTTATTGTTTTTTAGTGTTTGCCTTGTTCGGGCACCAAATAACCTCAAAAAAACTTAATTGCGTAAATTCTACCAACGAGGTACTTAATAAAATATATAAAAATAAACTATAATCTCAAAACTTCATATGGCTTAGCTAATAAATTTTTTAATACAAAATTGTTGATCAGATAAATGTTCATGGACCTTTTTCTGCGAATGAAGAGGTTGAAATAAACGATTTCGCTCTTGTGAGACTTTTAGCAAAAACGAAACTTTCATCTGCCGCATTCATCTGACATTAGCGAACATTATTTTATTCACAATAACAATTCCCTACAATGAAGATTTAATTGAAAAATTTGGAAGTTACTGTCAGTGATCTTTACAAAAACATTATTGGGAAAAATCCATCTTTTCAGAGAAAGATGTGGTTAAAACCTTTTTAAGAAAGAGTTATAAAAAAAAAATTAATTTTAGGAATGTTCCTACAACAAAATCTTTCATTTTAATTGAACAGAACCAGAAATCAACTATAGGAATAAATAAATAAAAAACTATCAAGTTACAATAACAGTGGCTTGACTAATAAGAACGGAAAATGTAAGCAAATTTCACAACTTTGTATAAGACCGAAATAAAATAATTAGTCATAAAAATACAAAAATTTAAACGTCCCTTTTGTTAGGACAACCATTCCCCTAGGTGTCATCTAAGATCCGTTTTCCAGGTAAATAGGATAATTATCACCCTTTAACAGAGCGAATCATGTAATTACACCCCAATTTATAACTAATTAATGTATTTTCAAGAAACTAAATATATAGATTTATTGTTTTTAAATACGAAATTTGCTTTATCAGAGATGTAATTGAAGAGGAGATACAAAGCTTCAAACCCAAACGTACTTTTGTGTCTTTAAACATTTTAAACAAAAAATATTTTTTGATTTCGATGATTTTTTCAACATTAAAATTTATTGATGTGCTGAATCCAAATCTGCAATCATTTTTGGTGTGAAAAAAATATATATGGCTACTTTACGTAATAATTTAAACACATTTTTAAATTTATTTAACCAAAAATTAAATTATTTTTTAATGTTTATATTTGTTCTTTAATATACTCTAAAAAACAAATGTTAAGCAGAAAAATCATGTCGATATCATTCTTCAAACACGAGATATAAAATAAAGCATTTTCAGCATGTTTTATTTTTTATATTTCTCAGCTCCTAAGGTCCCTTGGATAAAACGGGAGGATATGGGTCAACTGTTTTCAATGTAGACTCACCCAAAAAAAGTTGACCAAATTCGGCGACGGACACACCGTGCCCTTCCCTTGTTAGTAGGATTTTAGTTGTTATTGACTGTATTTGCAGCTTGGTGAAATTTTACACAATAGGTTATTAATCAAAATAAGACAAAAATTACTGTCTAGTTGAGGATTCCGAAAAAAAAAAATTAAACTATAAATACTGGCCTAGGATGGACCAGGCTGAGCCGATGTTGCCACAATCGTGGGTCGTACTCACTAGTAGGTCTTGTTATTTCACTAAGGTGCGTTTTTTTTTCGCATGTCATAAATAAATGGATACTGTAAATGTTTAAATAAAACAATATATTTTTAGGTTGCAACTATCACAATAGCTTTATCAGATACATACACAATTGTGATAAACAGTTGCAAAAAGGAGCTTACTCATATTCAGGACCCTCTTCTCTGCGGAAGTCAATCCTACCGACCGGAACTAAGGGTATAAGTGAGCAGTCAACTGCCCCATCGGCGGAGCCACTTACCATTGTGAGGGGTGCGTCTGTCTCTATAGGACTTAAGGGTGAGATCCAGGATCCAATTCACGACAAATAGCAAAATCTTTCCTATTTTTTTTATTTTGGTAGTTAGACATAACACTTGTCTTATGTTACATTAATAACACGGAAACCGCAAGAAAAAGTAAATATATATATATATATATATATATATATATATATATATATATATATATATATAATAAACAATATACAAATTTATTAATTATATGGTGTGTAACTTAGCTTCCGCCGTTTTTCGATAGATAGCTTATATAGATTAGATCGAAAATGTCTAACAGTAAGCTTGGAGATCTGTCAACATAACGGCAGCACCTGTGAATTTGTGATTACACTACAAATTTATTCACAATCGAAGTTGTCAGAGCCAAATTCTCGACATTTGTGGAATGTTTTGATTTTGTGCTTTCATTAAAAGAAAACTGTGGCTGAAGCTCATCGAATGCTCCCAAGTACTTACGGTGAGGCTGCTCTTGGTGAAGGAACGTGTCGTGAAAACTTCCCGCAAATGACGAGATTATGGTTCGAAAACTGACATTTTCGATCGAGAATAAATTTATGATACAATCACGAATTCATTAATATGGTGCTATCTTTATGTTGAATGATGTCCAGTTTACTGTTAGGCATTGTTGACTTAACCTATTTCGATCACCACCTACCGCTGCAGTCATTCATCGAAAAACAGAGGAACAAAAATTGTACACCTATATAAATATACAACAATCTATAAATTAGGGATTGATAACTTATTTGCCACTTCTATAAATTTGTTTTATTGAAAACTAGTTTCGAATGTAAGATTGCTTAATTGTAAGATTGTGTTTTTAGAACTGAGGATGAATGTCATCTTCATCCTCAGTTCTAAAAACACACAAAAAATTCAAAAATAAGCAATTCAAAATATAGTTTGGTATTATTATACATATTAAATTAGATTAATATAAATCAGTATTATAAAACATTTATGAATAATGAATTTAATTAAGACAAGAAATCAAATACATGTTGGTACTCACCAAGATGTAAATGGATTATATCAAACAGAAAAGTTTTACTGGTTTCTTCTCGCATTGTACTGACAATGAACGAAAGGTAGAAAGGATGGTTTTAGGTAAACGGTTTAAGGGTCAGGGTTTTTCCAGTAGTACCGGTGAGTAATTGTTTTTTCTGTTAGAGATAGGAATAAATTTAAGATTGGACTATTGGAGATATTTATTTGGTCATTTAAGTAAAAATCTGGATTGGATGACCTGGATTTTTTGCTTAAATGGCCAAATAAATATATATTTAGAACTGAGGACGAATGTCATTTAAGCAATCTTACATTCGAAACTAGTTTTCAATAAAACAAATTTATAGAAGTGGCAAATAATTTAGCAATCCCCAATTAGATTGATCCATCTATACCAACTAATCTATAAATTGTTGCTTATGTTGGTTGAGTTGGTTTTGTTTTCCAATGATATTAGATAGTAGATGATGTTACATTCAGAAATACTTATTTGAATAGTGGGTGATATTTTTAGTTTCCAGTCCACTTTCTCTAAAATTATTATTTCAATCTGGAAGCGAGTTACGGAGGATAAACTGAAAAATAAAAAGGCTCTTTCTTAGTGTTTTTTTTCGAGATGTCGGAAAACGAACGAGATGTGGAAGGTTGAAAATTTGAATATTTCATAAGAGGGGCAACATACAACACTCCTGAAAATCAAAGTTACTCCACCTTTTGTAATCCAAAATATTTCTAGTAGGTTAGCTAGAGAAATATTTACAAGCAGGTTTTATAGTATTATATTTAGCTTATTTCAAATTTCGCAGATTCAAGCAGTTAAATATTGATTTGATCGCTTACTGGCATATTCTTATTAATTTAAATGGGAAATGTAGAGGCTAATAGACAGATCGACACAACGTCATAATTTAAATGATTTTTAACTTTTCTGTTTTCGAACTGGCACTTAAGAGGTGATCAAAAAAGGTGAAAAAAATAATTTATACTGATTCACTAATTCCAAAAGCATATCATAAGTATGAATACATATAGGTTAATTATAAGTATTGGAGAATGAAAAGAATTTATGTTAGTGCGATTTTTAATCGATTTCCACAATTTTATATTAGGAATACCAGCGTTGGTGATGGATACATTGCTTCTAAAATTTAGGATATTTGCCTTGAACAGATATGTATTTAGGTCTAAATTTTCATTTGCCTAGAAAAAAGTATAAAAAAAGAGATTTTGAGAGCTTCTTTGCTGTTTCGTCCCACTGTGCGCCGGAACTTGAGGAGCGGTGGAGGGAAGGGGGCACACTTGATCCGGGTGGCATACTAGGAACGAGTAATTAAAATAACTAAAAAGAAAAAAATATAAAGATATAATTTCAAACGATGGAAATTTCAGAATACGTTAGAATTAAATATTTGACAAAATATAAAGTTTTATAAGTACGTTCTGTCGTCTTGTCATCGGTTTTATTTTATTTTACTATTTTTACTCTAATGAAGTCCTTATTATTAAAATATATTACCTATGCAAACGTCTTAAACCAGTGCCTCGTAAAAATTGTCAAAATAAAGTATGTTACGTGACATTGGTCCTTTCCGTTCAATGAAATATTTTTTAAAGTGAGTTTTTAGCCTTAAAACCGAAAGAGTTATACAGGGCTAAAACAAGACTGGCAAAGGGGATACTTGCCCCAGGTGGCAGAATTTAAAGGGCGAAATTTTTTTGGTTAAATAAAAAATATTTTCGCCATGCATTTTACTGTTTCGACCTCAATTCAGTCAAGAAAATGAGTTATATCATGAGATCATGATATTCATTTCGATGAATGAAATGACGCTTCAAAATGAAGCTTCCCTCTTGGCAAAAATCCTAGTTCCGGCCTCGTTATCATCAACTTCAACTCCTTGCAAAATAATATGTGAACCATGGAATATGCTTTCCAAAGTAACATCCAAGTTGTCTTTTTGAATTAATTTTTTATATTAATCACTCTTATTCAAAAGAATTTATAAAGCGATCTAGCATCCTGAAGTGAGCAAAATTACCTGCCAAAACTTATTATTCGTTAAGACTATCTTTGATGTAAACTCCTAACAAGAACCGCCGCCAGCTGAGCCAGAGTCCGGGGTAAAATAGTAAAGTGGCCACCCTCTCAATCTAAAATTTGTAAGTTTATGTAAATATATCTATAGAATTTTTAAGAGAACATTTCAGAGTTAATATTTCGTGGTCAAAACTCCTACAGATATTTAATAATTACGGATTGTAAAAGGTAGTTAGGTTTGTAGAAATATGAAAAAGCTAATTCAAAATATAAAATAGGGCGAAAGGAAAGATACCGTTTATTTTTGTTTGCCAATTTTTATTGTTAATTTCAATATTCGAAAAGCGGTTGTTAAACTTCCCGATGAGTCCCAAAGGAGTTTTTTTTTAACAAGTGATTGTTCAGAGTATTAAGACAATAACTCTGATAAACTTAGCCGCTAGTAACAGCTAATCTTGAAGATATTGCTACTGCGCAAATGTGGTTCGATTACTAGTATGATTTTCAACAAATTCCGAAAAATTAATGTTTTAATATTTAGTCATTTTTTATTATTCAAGAGCAAATATTTTATTGACTTCCGGAGAGAATATATTTCTAAAGAGAGATCTCATTGATAACCTCTCAAATCATGAATAACCAATATTTACCCATTTTAGACAAGAAATTGGAGTTTCTTCCGCTTGCATTGAAAAGCGCTCGAAACACATTTGTTAAAAAAACAAAAATAAAGATTATTAACTACACAAAAGGTGTGTCTCATCATCGAACATTAATTAAACAAACCAAAATAGAACGAGTATAAATAAATAAAAATAATAAAGATATTATTCGATTAAGAAAATATTCCCTTTTCAAAATAATCAATGTTTGTTTCCTATTTTAAGATTGATTTTTTTGAAATGGGTCTTTTTTTCATGAAAAAGTAATATCATCACGCGGTTCTGCGTTGTGAAAGAAGTGAAAACCACATGTCACAGTTATATTAGAGAAAATGTTCAATATTGTATTTTACGCATATTGTTAGCGCAAGCAAGGTGTATTATTAAATATAAGGCGAGGTGTCATTTCTTCGCGAAATTAACCATAATAAACACAATAAGAAATAGGAGTTCTGAATTTGAAAAAGCAAAGTTGGTGACAATTGCGCATATTACATACATATACACACACACACACACACACACACACACACACACACACACACACACACACACACACACACACACACACACACACATATATATATATATATATATATATATATATATATTTATTTTAGGATTCTACATAGATCACTTCTATGTACAATCGATCAATAGGTAGTGGAAATGTCGAGCAATAAAACCATAGAAATAATTTTGGCCCGCTAGAACAATTAAATACCCCTGGGTGTTGCGACCGCCAACTGGGGATGTTGAAAAAATACAGATACAAAGATACTCGTATATCGATATTTTTAAATTAATATTTAGATATATTAATAATTTTGTCCTCGTAATATCGATATCGGTTAATAATATTGATATCTTGATAATATCGGCATAAAAACATCGATATTTAAAAACACTGTTAATATTTTCCTAAAATTAAAAAAAAAATCTAAACGAATTGGGGGAAGATCAGGAGACAGCCTGTTCCTTGATATTTAAATCATGCTGGAAATGAACTTATTAAAAACAATATCTTAATTATATCGACAGAGTAATATCAATATTATAACAATAATATCTTAATGATATCGGCAGAAAAATATAAAATTTTCAAAATATCGTTAATTCCATTATGAAATTTAAATAAAAACTAAACCAATCAGAGGGATGATAGAAAATGATCTGTTTCTTAATATTTAAAGTGTGCTGTAAATAAACTTAATAAAAACAATATCTTGATAATATAGGCAGTGAAACATAGATATAAAAATAAATCTTCATTATATCGGCACAAAAATATCGATGTTATAAAAACAATAGCTTAATTATATCGTCCCATAAATATCGATATCTAAAAACATTATCTTAAATAAATCAGAGATATATTTTTTCGATATCCATATCTCTATCGCTAACAACCAGATTATTAATCTCTTAAGCTTTTCTCACATTAAACGAGCGGTATGTCTGTGCTATCGAAACGGGCATGGTGAAAAATATACGCTGTGCAAAATATACACACCTTAGGAAATTTTATAGTGATGATCAGCGGAATCCCAAGGAAATCTCCGGTACGAATGGAAACCACAGATGATACAACTTCAAGTTAACTACATAATGTTAACACGCCTATACGTCGGTTCAGTGGGAGGACGGAAATAGAGAGTGGAGGAGAATAAGAGAGAGAGAGAGAGAGAGAGAAAGAGAAAGATAAATGAGCGGAAAATGAAATGAAACTTTGCCGAATTTCTTGTCTGAATAAACTGAAGAAGGAACAAAGCGATGAAAATTTAATTAAACGAGACAAAAGTGCGGAAACAAAGGCGAAGCGAAAGAGTTAGAATTAATAAAGACGTATCCTCACTTAAGAGGAGGAAGAATAGAAATTCCATTTTACTGCTGGGTGGAGCAGAACTGCGAGCCGGGGTTAAGTTTTGATACATGCAAATTCGGCACCCCCTTAAGGCCTTCTACTTCGGAGGATCGAGGGGATTCAGTAGTTCCTTCACTACCTAATAGGCGTTAAATTTAATCCAAGGATCGTGGAAACAAATGTTGGTGAGGATCTTAGAAATGTTGAGTCCAATTTAAGAGGTGAAAAATATAAATTTAAAAGTAGAGCGTCGATTATATGAACTTATGTGTAGTATGGTTCGGATAATCAAAATTGATAAAAAAATAAATAAATCTACAAAGTTTCTACAAAAATCATCTTTGTTTATTTATCTATAGTACATAATGAAAAAAATAAACATAATACATCCATACCTATAAGTTGTATCAACTAAGATTAATTTGGCCTCAAAGAAAGTTGAAATAATCTTCAGCTTCAAGGTTGTCTTCCTCTTTATGGCAGTGAGGTCTTTAATTCTTTTAAACTGCAATAACCGAATGAGATCAGGGCCGATGGTTGGGGTCCGCATAAGGCGGAAAAGTTCAGGGACAGAAAAATCGTTAATCTTATTTTATTTTTTTAAACTAGTAAGCCACTAATCAGGCAAGTTTCATTTAATTTAACGTTTAAACAAATAGTAACAATGGAATGATGCGGAGGCAATGGCAGGGGTGACCTAAGTTTGGTTTAGTGTTGGAGGACAGGGGGAGGATGCTAAGATGATATCTATATACAAGTTTTATCCTCTATGTCTCCTATGTCTATCCTCTGTGTGATCGTTGTAACAATTCGTGAACGATTTCATCATCTATCAGCACCTGATACTCTGGATCAATACGGATCACATGTAGCCACTCATTCTATTCTCTTCTTCATTACCAGTGAAAACACCAACGTCTCTAACATTTTAGTGAGTTCATTGTCAGGCTCGTTGATTTAAGTTTCATCTTTAATGGTTTTAATAGCATGTTCCGCGATTTGCAGGTGCAGTGTTTTAATCCATTCCATGCTTTTATCAATATGTAACAACACTCTTTAACACGGAAAAAATTGTTTCGATGACGCTCTGGTCAAAAAAGTTACATTAGAGGGAAAATCTTCATTAAACACTCATTGGAATATACAATTTTATAAAACGCACAATGGAATATAAAACAAGAAATTTTAGCGAAACAGTCTTGGATATACCCAGTTCGGATAGTTGAAGCTCTACTGTAAATTAGGGATGCTGAAAAAATATCGATATATTGATTTTTTTTAAATATATCGATATTTTTCAACAGAAAAAGGATAAAAAAATATAAATCCAAAAAATTCTACAAGGACGACGGGCCCGACAAACAAAGAAATATAAAGATTTGGAGTGTGGTGAGTTCGTGTTATTACAGTGGCTGTGTTCTAGGGGTGGGATATCGAAAGAAAAATATCGATATTGATATTGATATCTGTTAACAATATCGCTATCTTGATAATATCGGCATAAAAAAATCGATATTTCAAAATATTGTTAATTCCTTCATCAAATTAAAAAGAAAACCTAAACGGATCGGAAAGGAGGTAAGGAAATAACCTGTTTCTTAGTATTTAAAGTCTGCTGTAAATAAATTAAATAAAAACAATATCTAAATGATATCGGCACAGAAATATCGATATTATGATAATAATATCTTAAGTATATTGACACAGAAATATCGATATTATAAAAACAATATCTAAATTATATCGGTATAGAAATAGCGATATTATAAAAACAATATCTTAAGTATATTGACACAGAAATATCGATATTATAAAAACAATATCTTGAGTATATCGACACAGAAATATCGATATTATAAAAACAATATCTTGAGTATATCGACACAGAAATATCGATATTATAAAAACAATAATTGAGTATATCGACACAGAAATATCGATATTATAAAAACAATATCTTGAGTATATCGACACAGAAATATCGATATTATAAAAACAATATCTTGAGTATATCGATACAGAAATATCGATATTATAAAAACAATATCTTGAGTATATCGACAAAGAAATATGTGTCCCTTTAAAATATCCTTTAAATATTAAAAATATCAAGGCCCAATATATCGAAACATTGATATATTTTTTCGATATTCACATCCCCACTGTAAACTAGTTTCTGAGACCATCACACTGAGCTAGTAGCATAATGTTCCTCCTCCAATGCAAATAAATACAAAAATATTTTAATTAACCAAATTTATTACAATTTATTGTTTTAATTTTGATTATTTTCTTATTATCCTTATTTATTACTTGGAAATAATCAATAATAACATATTTTTCAAATGACCACTAGATTTATTTTTATGTTAGCTCTTTTGGCATATTTGTTCATTATTTATTTAGTGCAACATTATCAGTTAAACTTATTCCTTGGTTAAATAGATTTTAACTTTATTCATTAATTGGTATCTTGGATAATTAAAATAATAATTTTATATTGCATCACTACGTTTTTGTTTTATGGTCCATTTTATAATAATTTTATTATTGTCAAAAGTGATATTCATATCCAAATATCTTACAACCTTATCTGTGCATAATTTAGTCGTAAATTGACTTCTTTTATGCATATTATTTAGAAAATTTAACAACCTTATTTTTTTTATTTATTTTTTTTATTTATTTATTTTTTGGCTTAAGACTTCTATTGAAGTCCGATTCAGCCCTTAACAACCTTATGCATTTTTTTGTTATAACTAATAAATCAATCATCTATATATTAAGGGTTAAAAACATTGGTTTTTCGTCCACTTTTTCAATTTGCTCTGCAATTATTTTATTTTAACATCATCCATTTAATTCTACTGATAATCTTCCTCTTATACGTAGCACAATTTTTTATAAAAATTACCATTCAATTAAAAATAATTATTCATTGTGCATAGTTTTATTCTCTCGATATCTAAAAGTTTATTTTTATCAATATGTTCCAGTAATCTTAAATTATTTATGTGTCTATCAAACGGTACATATGTAAAAATATTTTGTTCATCAAAACTAATAATTATTTCATAATCTATGTTTCTATTCTCGGTTCGGTATATTTATTTCTCAACAAATATAAGCTCTCGCTTACCCCATTTTTTTTTTAATTTCTCTATGTATTTATTAATTTTAATTAGCTAGCTCAATTTCAGAGTTTATTTCTACTTTTCTGGAAGTATTTTTATCTTCTAATAAACATTCATTTTTTGGAAATTTTTATTTTGTGTTAACTTTATTTCGTTTTAAGATATAATTACTTGAGACAAAAAAATATTGGTATTATGTGGAAAAAAAAAAAAAGCATTATGCAGATACAATAAATAAGATAAAAATAAAATGTAATTAGCACAATTATAACAATAAAACTAAATAGATAATTATACAGTATTGAAAACTGATTATAATAGAAATATAATTTAAATGTTGAGAGAATGGTTGACGGTAGAAAATGTACGTAAAAGAATCTTGGTAGTATGTGTGGCCAATAAATAAACACGCAAATAAGAAATAACTAATTATAATGTGTGCCAACCTTTCAGCCTTTTGTTTATTTATTGACTGCATCCTCAACCATGATTCTCCTACAAAGATAATTTTAATATAATGATTAGTAGTATTTCAGACTAAATATGTTGATGTTTATTTTTGAGTATTTGGACTGCAATGTAAATAATCTTCAGATGACAAAGTTAAAATAGAATTCATTATTGAAGTACAACAGACAGGCTAATGGCTTTGATGAAGCAAGAACAAAATAGCAATTCTGTCAAAATTGCTCATCCATTTATTAATAATTTTCCCTTTATAGGATAAATTAATGATTAGTAAAATCATTTTAGTAAATAACAGAATTTATTCTTAAATAATAGTTCATTGTTATTATTTATTTTTAAGCTACAGAAGATTGGTCATAAGAAACAATTTGCTCAAAGGTTTGATGAAACAGTAAAATAGGGTTTGATAGAAAAGGCTGATGATGAAATATGGATACATTGTAAGGAAACATTAAAGGTGTACCTAGGTGGATTCATAAGTAGTAAATCTTGTATAGACCAAATATTTGCCCTGAGAACTCTTATAGAGAGAATAATAGTACCACTCACCACATTTCAGCAGATTTCAGAAGAGCTCATGAAACTATCATTCGGGGCAAACTTTATCAAGATATGGAATAAATGAATGTCCCCAGGAAATTGATAAGCCATGTGGAGCTGCTGATGAGTAAGTCAAGAAGCCAGATTTAGATCTAGGGTGACTTGTCGAAAGCATTCAAGATGAAGGAGTCTGAGATAAGGGGATGGACTCTCGTGCCTGTTGTTCACATTCGCATTTGGTGCCTACAACTGTGAAAGTGTCGATAGTTTTGTGTACCTTGGTTCACTGGTCAAAGTAGATAACACAATCTGCCCAGAAGTACAGAGAAGAATTTCAGCCACTATGTAATTTTTGAATGGCGAAAACATTAAGAAGTCATCTGCTATCAAGCAAACCTAAGGCCACACTTGACAAAACACTTATCAAGCCTGTTTTAATATCATCTTTTTATAAATCATGTTCTTGTATCATATTTTATATAATATCAGGCATAAAAAACATATGCTTCGGGAACCTTTAAACTTTATTTTCAAATAAAATATCTCCGGTTCAACAAGAATATAACAAATTATTTTATTTTAGACAATTAACAATATCACCTACCTGGGCTATCTTTAATTGACCATTTTGTTCTGTCAAAATCCTTTTCTTTAATCCAAGTTGGTCCTTTATGGCAGTCTTTTCTTTCACAGACAGCTTTTATTCCAACAGACAAATCATACGTCCAAGGGGCAACTTCACACTACAAATTAATTTGTATTCAGCATTTTATAATATAATAACAATGTATAACTAGGGATGTATTAGAAAATATTTTTTTTTAAATGTTGACGAATGATGAAAAAAAGAAATGAAAGTAAAAATACAAGTAGTATATTCTTACAATGCTAAAAATAAAAAGGAATAATAGACAAGTGGAAGAATAAAAAAACCCTCAGGGCAGTGTCTCTGCATGAGGCACTAATTGTGAGTAACGGCACTAAAACACCATGCATTTGGGCCAGAACAGTACACTACTATAGCATTCTACAACACCTAACACCCTAAACTTAAAGGTCACCTACAGTACACTAGGATCACCTTCCCTAAGAAGCCGCCCCGGATGGGAGAGCTGGTTTACAAGGTCTGAGGTGGCAGCCCCACCAGTAGACTAGAGTACAGAGAGAGGAGAGGGATAATGGCCCTTCTACCCAAAGTACTTAACATTAAGAAACCAAAAACATTAGCCTCAGAATTTAACTGTCTTCAAAGCAAATGACCCGGCAGCCCCTCTAAGATTTTCAATCTGGAGTACTGGAATGTTATATCCATAAAGAGACCTGGAATACTTGTATGTTATTTTTTTTAACAGAATCTAATACTAAGAGAGAGAGAATGATATGTTTTTACAAGATAAAATAACTAGAAAGTGTAAACGAGGTGCTTAGAGAATATGTCATCATTCCAAGAAATCCAATACAACAAAATCATGTGCAAAATGAGATAATTTTGTGTGCAATTCACATTCCGTATCGGTGTGTTCATTGTGTTACAATCCGCCCCCTGAAGTGTCAATTTTGGAAGAGAGTGAATAGAGATGTTTTTGTTATTTTCATTCAAGATAATCCCTCCCCCCCAAAAAAATTGTATATTCCCATTTTTTAGTTTATTTAGATTTTTTATCAATATCATTCAAGTTGAAATCGTTTTCACTTTGTAGCAACAAATATTTTATCATTTGACTTTTGTAAATTCAGATAATATAAAATAATTACTCAATTTTTTTTATTACTCAAATCCTGATAAAAATATTTTATACCCATTTCTTAAAATATTCGGATAGAAAAAGTACTGCAGTGATAAATGAAAGATAGAAAACTATGGACACTTACTAAGTACGAGGCAGGACTCCTCGAGTTATGAAGAGGGGCACGACCGACGGAGTGTTAAACTGCTCTTAGATGAAAATATAAGTTTGACTTGGTTGCCATCCATGAGATACGATGGGTAGGTCAGAATACAATAGAAAATAAGTGTTACACCATTTATTACAGCTGCGACGATAAGAACCATGAGTATGGTTAGTAGTGATAAGGTTAAAAATAGTGAATTTTAGAATCTGCCTTATTAGACTCCATCAGAAATTCAATAATATAGCATAGTCAGTTTACATGCCCCAACTGAAGGCTCAAATGAAGAAGAGAAAGATATCTTCCATGACCAATTGGAGATATCTCATAAACTAATAATACTAAATAAACTCATGTTCCCACTTTGATATGAAAATCTTAGCAGAAGATTTAAATGCAAAAGTTGAGAAGGAGGAAGTCTATCAACCCACAATAAGTCAGCATAGCCTGCATGATGTTAAAACAACAATGGGCATTGATTGATCAACTTTGCGGTTTCAAGGGATCTAGTAACAGAAAGAACACTCTTTCCCCATAAGAGTATACATAAATGAACCTGAACCACTCATAACAGAAGGATTGTCAACCAGATCAACCATATACTTGTTGGGAGAAGATATAGATCCAATCTGGTTAACGTGAGAGTATTTAGAGGGACCAACGTAGACTCAGACTATTATCTCAGCATAGCTTACATCAATGCAAAAATATCTTCTGCCAAGCCCACATCAAGACGCTAAGATTTAATCTTAAAAAGCTTCAAAAACCAGAAGCGCAGCAGATGTGGGCAGAAAAACTGAACCGAAACCTCCGTTCCTACACCTTCGATGATAATAGTGCTGAAGAACGTTGGTTGGCATGCTGTAATACCATCAAAAATGCTGCAGAAAAATCTGCTGATATCTGATATCTCTCTGGTTTGTGAAGCAGCCACTAACCTTAAAAATCAGGGGTATAAGGCTATGTTAAATAGAAGTAAAAGGAAAAAAATGGAGGAATACTGAACAAAAAGAAGAGAATAGAACAACATTCAGGCCTACATCTGCACTGAAAAAAGAAGAGGGAAAAGGAATGAGAAGAACTCGAGAAAACAGAATGTTAATTTATGGATTTCTTCTGAAAAGTGAACAGAAGCAGAAAAACATTTATACCTAAGCACAGTTCTTGTTAGGATAAAGAAGGTAATCAGCTAACCAATAAAGAGGATGTTCTCATGCAATAGAGGGACTATTTTAAATGTGTCCTTAACAACGAAGAGACCCCATTGGATGTGGAAATCGTGAACTAATCGGGAATAAGGATTTTGTAGTGATTTCGTCTGATCTCGAACTCCCTTCAGAGCTTGAGATAGAGGATGCAGTAAATAAGCTAAAGAATAACAAAGTCCCTGGATATGATGGTCTGCCGTCAGAGCTATTCCAACACTGTGGAAGTGAACTGAAGAAAACACTACAAGATCTTATACTGAAAATATGGATGACTGAGATGATGCCGTCTGATTGGAGCAAATCATTAATATGTCCTATTCATAAAAAGGGTGACTGACTTGAATGTAGCAATTACAGAAGAATCTGCCAACTCCCCTGTAGCTACAAAACACTCTCGAATATCTTGTTCAAACGCCTCTTGTGTATAAGAACAAATACTTGGGCCTTACCAATGTGGTTGCAGGAAGGGCAGGTCTACTACAGTCTAATACTATGAAAACCCACCACCACCTGTTCATCGATTTTAAAGCAGCCTATGACAGTGTCAATCGTAAAGAGCTTTATAAAGCACTCAAAGAATTCAAAATTCCTAATAAGCTCATACGGATGTTGAATTAACTATGAAAGGTATGAGATGTATGGTTCTGATAAATGGAGATGATTCTAAAGAATTTTCTTGCTGAACCTGCCCTTTCTGCCCAAGTTGCAGTATATATGAACATCAGTACATATAAACAAATTACTTAAGGTTTTCATAAATAAAGCATGGCATTGAATAATTAGCTCTGAAGCAATTAAACAGCTACATAATGCCGAATCACCTAGAAATTATATATAGAAATGGATAAAATAAAATATAATAAAAAAAATATAAATAAAAAAAAAAAAAGATATACAGGTTTGGGATGGATAACAAACCAATCACTTAAAATTAATATGATACATGAGATAATATACCTCTACAAGCTTCCACAATGGTGTCAATTTGATAGGAGGAACATAGGTATTTCTATCACGTACACCATAAATAGTCCTTTTTGGTTTTTCCTGAAAAATATTACAGCATATTATATAATTCAGTGGTTAAACATAATATGAGTGCTATTAAGAAAAAAAAAATTTAGTAAATCAATTTTTTGTTTCAAAACTGTTTAGACATTTTTCCGTTCGCATTAATAAAGGAAATTGATTGAAAACTAGTATATTTTGTTGAAAAAAGTAATCCAAGTGAAATAAAATATAACACAACAGTAATAATAATTGATATTTTAAGCTGCTCTCCTGAAAAATAGATTTATTGGGTTTTTCTCAGTAGCCAGCCATTTTTGATTAAACTGACAAACAAAATTCCTTCTCTTTGGAAACTTAGTATATATATATATATATATATATATATATATATATATATATATATATATATATATATATATATACATATTATATTTATATATCAGTTTGCAAAATTTAGATCTGAAATCAAAACCATTCTACCGTTCACCATTTTTTGAGAGAAATGAGGATTCTATAATCCAGAGACTTATAAAGAAACTTTCATTCATTTACACCAACTAAACAACAATTAAATGTTAAAAATGCGTGTCTTTTTCTCTTTGAGTTGAAGTGCCTAGCAATAGCCTGGCGTTTCCTCATCCTGTTTCCTATTGTATCCCTTTTTCATTTGATATGTGCCTTGATGAAACCATGGGGAAAGCTTGCCAATCATTGCTACAAGATTTTACTACATGGAATCTAAGTGGGAATTCAAAAGAACAATTTAAAGTGGCATCACAATAAGTACTCTTCCCACAACTTGGAATATTTTATCATATCATCGTCCTTCTGGCAGTTGCAGTTCCTCTAACAAATAATAAACACAAGATCGATCTTAATTAAAAGTAAAAGATTGTCTCGCCTTGAAAAAAAATCATGATGTTTAATTCTAGTTTCAATCAAAATGAAATTTCAACTCTTTTCAAGAATACTTCATAGCTGAAGGTGATCTAATGTGTTTTTTAAAGGCCAGAGTAGGAATAAGATCATTCAGTTGGGATCTTCATTTAGAAAAGAGTCTTGCATTGGAAAAGGAACCGCAAATAGGCAGTTGAAATATAGAGTGCACCCAATATATAAATATATAATGCATCCTACCACAAACCTGAAATTATTAAGGACTTTAAAGATACTTACTAAGGCTCTAGAGGCCAACCGTGTTAAGGTGTCACTTTAACATTCTAGAGTCATGATCGACACCGGTTCAAATCCGGCTGGGAGGGTTGAAATTGATTAGATGGTGGATCTGGAACGAATCACTTGACCTTCTCATTCTGGCTAGAATTGGTTGGTAAGATTTAGGATAGCCCATCCTTCCTGCCCTAGTTGGAGTACTTAAGGAGGTTAAACACCAAAGAAACAAATTTGTTGATACACAGTTCAGCTAACTGTGACGAAAGGCTTTTATAACTTATTAGGATGCTAAATTGCAGAGAAATTTATAACCATTCAAACTTCTTTTTCTTTTTTATTAACTAAATCAACATCATTTTGGACAGAAATAGTCCATTTTAAATCTGAAAACATAATATAAAAAAGAAAATCTGTTTCAATAATTACTGTACAATAAAAAAAAACCTTAATAAGTATTATATAATAAATAAATTTTCTATATTGTTCAATAATTACTATTAAAAAGATTAAATATGACTATCATCATAATAAACAATCTTGTAACATCACCATTAGTAAATAGCCAAATAAACATTTATCATTAATAGTTATTTTATAATATGCCTGCATCATGTATTTTTATTTATCTATTATCTGATCCAAACTTGAATTTTTGTCATTACTATTACTAATATAAATTTCTAATTTTAAGTGGCCTGTAAACAGTAAGTTTTGAGTTTATTTCACAATAATTAATGCAACAATTATATCCCTAACTATTTGCATATCAATGAATTAATTATCTAAGCATACCACTGTTTCCGTTCACATTGCTACTCCTTGTGAAACTGAACTGTTAATTTTTTTTTTTTTATTTTAGGTTTTTGGACTTGAAAATGGACTAATTCTGTCCGAAATGTCGTTGATATAATTAATAAAGAAGAAAAAGAAGTTTGAAAGATTGTAAATTTCTCTAGAATTCAGCATCCTACAAAGAAACATCCTTACTTAGCTTGATGTACAATACTGGATCAGGTCATGAAACAATCGCTTATACAGAACTTATTCAAAATTAGATTCAGAGAAAAATTTCGAAGTAATCATCATAGACAGGAAACATGAAATGGATGGTAGTAGGACCCCAACCTTGGGCTCTAGTCAAGTTACACTGATAAAGATAAAGATGGTTTCTAGAAGACCTTTCCAATAAGATTTTACCCAACTAATCTCCAAAAAGAGATGCATAGAACAGAAGTAATTTTCAAATAAAATTAAAATAAATAGCCAAAATGAAAAAAAGAAATTCATAATATCAATATCTAGGCTAAATTAATACAAGATTATATCATGGACGGTATGTAAATATCTGGGAACAACAAAAGGTTTTCTCAAGGGTCACTCACTACCGATTACAATATCATCTAAAGAAGATAAAACCTGTTAAGGACTCTGTTATGAAAGGACGAAGAACATGCTCTACATATACTTTGAGCAGAAAGCAGTAATCGAATCAAGGTTCTTCAACCAAGAGATAATGCTACGGGAAATTCTAAGAATGATGGGGCCTCTAGGATAGTCACAAAATATTCAAATGGGCCAAAGTGACAAAGATCTCAACCCATTCCTTAGTAATAATAATATTAGATTTTGTGCAATTTTAAGAGTTGTATGGTTATTTTAAAAATGTTTCATAGGTTCATATTGGGTGCAAACAGAATGTGTAAGACTTTTAAAAGTTTAAAAACCTGAAGGGATATTTTGGCTAACAAGACAAAGAATAAATAATAGAAAATTAGAAACTATGATATTTTTATAAGTCAACATATTATCCTACAATCCAAATCAGATATTATCATTACAACTGAATTTCATCAGCCAAAAATACTAATTAATTTAAAAATTTAAACCTTCGAAAAATCAATACTTATTTTTCAAAAATAAGTAATGGTAAGCATAACATAGATCATAAAAAAGTAAGAATACATACCCTGAGATCATATGTCCCTGGGCCAGGGTTTTCATTAGGAATATACTCAGAAAACTTCTCTGACAAACTACCAAAGGGAGCAACAATCGTCATAGCTAATAACTTCTTAATCATGTTAAATATTATACTATCATTATAAACATAGATTTTAGCAGGACCTAAAAAATAAATAAGAAACATTAATTAAAATAAATAATAAAAAGCAAAAACTAAGCATGTAGACTTATATACTTGTTTCACTTCTTCGAATTTTAGGTCTTGCCCTTGAGCTAGAATTAAATGGGGGCCATGCTTTCTGGTTTGAAGTTATGGTAGGAGGTGGGAATAAATTCAATGGTTGTTGCATTGTCATAATTTTTTCATCTACAAATCTCTGCAAAATATATATTATATATTATAATTTTAAGTTTTTGAACTTAGCAAATTGTTATTTACTTTTTTTGTGAAGAGTTCCAATTTTTTTTTTTTTTAAATATTTCTTTGAATTACTTTCTTTTTATAAGATTCAATCAGTGCGTGGTATCGCTTGGTGACCAAATGGGTCTTCCCTAAAGTACCTGCATCAAGTACCACTCAGCTTCAAAGGAGAAAATTATCCTTCCACACCATTCGCACAATGACTAATTCCAGTGGTCCAGGACCGCTCAGGCACCAAACAAATATCTGCTACACTAACACTGTTTTTTTTTTTTTCAATAATAAAGCTAAATTGCAAATTTAAATAAAAATATATAATTAACCCACTAGTAATATTTGGCTAGAAATAAAACATTTTGTTTAACATTATGAAAGATATACTAACAATATAATAATTTTATGTTTATAATGATATATTTATTTCAGGGTCCAAAACTGTATTGTTCATCTTGTGTTATTCTTCATCTTTCGCAATAAGTTTCTTTTCAACAGTCTTCTAACAACAGTTTACATAACAGTTTTCTAAAAACTGTAATGTAATTTTTTTTAAAGTTTTTTTATTTGACTTTTATTGTATTGGGATGTATTAAAAAAGTTTCTGGGAATAAAATGTATTATTCTTTCCATGATTTCTACTGAAATGTAAATAAATATATAATAACTTGCTTAGTTTGAGGATGACTCACAACTTGTATTGTTGGAGTTATTTGTTAAAGCGCGAATATCTTAAGATAGTTAAGATTCTATAAAAAACCACCCCGTTTTTGAAAACATCTTCGCAGCAATAAAAGGACAGTCGTAAAAGGCTGTTCCGACAGGAAAGGTGCAAGGGGATCTTTACTGAATACCAAGGATATCATCCTTGGCTGTTGATAATTTTTTTTAATTTTTGAACATAAAAATTTATAATTTTTTTTTTTAAACTGTTTGGTGACAAGTTCAATAAAAAAAGTAAATTTTTGATAAACATTTATTTTAATGGATTTATATTGAAACACTTTGGTGCATTTTTTTTTCAACACTTTAATTAAATTTTATTAACAATATTCTTAAAGGTTTTGAAAAAACTTTTATTTTTCAAACATAAAAAAAAGTTTTTTTTCAAATATTTTATTGCAAACTGTTTGGAGGCAAGTTTAATAAAAAAGAAAGTAAATTGTTGATAAATATTATTTTAATGATCCTATAAAATATTTTTTTGTTTTTAACTGAATTTAAAACAAAAATTGAAATTATTAACCTACTTAACATCAAAAATTGAAAATTTATCATGAAATAAACGTATTCATATAATAACACTTGTCATGAATATTGTTAGTTTTTTCTCAGCTCATGGTATTCACTTAATACACAATCTCTTGTACAAATTAAAACACAAAATGAGTCGTAAATCAAAATGATCAATTCCAACCTACAAAGATTAATTGTTCAATTTTTTTTATTAATTAGGTTGTTCGGATTTCTAATTTCCTTCATATGTAAAAATTAATGCGGAATGTTGTTTTTATGATATCCATCAGTTAATTTATATTTAATAAATTATTAAACGTATTTTTACCCGAAATACTGACAGTACGAATACTTATTCTAACCTCCGTATAACACAGCTTATTTACTTGTTGTAGGTTATATATATGTTTATTGTTATAAACTTCAATAAATAATAACATTGATATTTCTAAACTTCCGATTCATAAGAAAAGTTTTATAGCTTGTTCCCTATGTATACACCTTTATCCCTCTCTATTATTTCTGCTGTTCTCCAAACGGGATCCATATTTTGAACGTTTTTCTAAATAATTTTCTCTGGAATCTGAGATGCCAATGTTTTCTTCACGGTCCAAGATTTTACAATTTTTACTAATTTCTTATATATCCTGGTCATGACACTATCAATTAATTAGATTGCTCAATTTAATCTTGATCCACAGAAATAAGATCTGTTTCCTGCGATGGTCATCAGCACATCTTTTGTTTCATCAGCCACATTGCTCAGTTACTATAACTGATGTACGTTGTTGAATCTGTCTTTTTGTTTACGTTGTTGAGCATAAATAGAAGTAATGTAAAGGCCATGTTTTTTAATGTACCTCTTCAACATCAGAGATGGGTTCCGGTTTAGTATTATGAAATAGATTTTAATCGGTAATAATTTATATTGGATATCATTTTGGTTTATTTTAAAAAATAATAAACCAATAATTTAATTGGCCAAAAAAAAAATACCCTAAAATTTTCATGAATATTAATTATTAAATTAAATTAATAGTTAAATAAAATAATAAAAATGAACCAATATGTTAAACTGTTTCATTGTTTATTTTTATGTTTGAAAAATAAAAGTTTTTTCAAAACTTTTAAGAATATAAACTGCACCAATATGTCAAACTGTTTCATTGTTTATTTTTTGTAATATATGTTTATCAAACATTTAATCCTTTAATTAAATCTTTTTCCCAAGCAGTTTGAAAATAATGTTTAAAAAAACTTTAATAATGTTTGAAAAATAAGTTTTTTTGTGTTTTTTTAATTTCAAAAATAATATTAATGAAACTAAACTAAAGTGACAACAAATTGTACTAATATGTTTCATTGTATTAAAAAATAGTGTATAACTTAAAATAAATCGATACTTGATCGCCCGATCACAAAATCGGTAGGATTTTTAATAACTACGTAAAATAATCGATACTCGAATGCACGATGTTAATATTGATAATATTTTGTAAAACTACACATCCGATAAAATAATAATGGAGCTCAGCATCGAAAAAATTCGGAACATCCATACTTCATGGTCGCATTCCAGTACATCTTGTGAACCCAACTTCTGTTACAATAAAAAAATTACCCTCAATGCGCCAAAAGCAGTATAACTTATTTAAAAAAATATATTTTTTTTAATAATCTTTTTCCCACAGAATTTGAAAATAACAGTTATTATAAAACTTTTATTTTAAAAGTTGAAAAATAAGTGGTATTATAAAAGTTTTAATTTAAAAGTTGAAAAATAAAAGTTTTGAAAAAACTTTTATGAAAAAGTTATGAAATGCATTTTTTTTAATACATAATGAAACTTTCATTTCCGTCAAAATAAAAATAAAGTTTATACAGGGTGTCCCACCTCGTGATGTCAATACTTTAGGGGGTTATTCTAGAAGTCATTTGTGGTTAAATAGCGCAGAAATGAAATTTCTATCTTAACCCATCGAAGAGATATCCTATTTTTTGTGTATTTTTAAAAATACACGATTTTTTAGTGAAAAACTGTAATTATTTATTTTCTGGTTGATGTATCGTAAAAAACGAGGATATTTTCAAAAACTACATTAAATTTCCTATAAGGAACGCCCCTCTTTAAAATTTTATTTATTCACACAAGCGGTATACAGTAATTAATAGCAGTTAAAAATTTAAAAATTAGTATTTTCTGATTGTGTTTACACTTTTCTAGCACAGCCAATTTTAGGTGCAGAGGTTTGCCTCTGGGTCAAACGTTGCATCAATTCATAAGCTTTAAAATGATACCCCATTCACCCAGAAAAATAAAGGTTTTGTGTAAAAAACTTTAATTTCCAATTCCAAAACCATAATTACGCTAAATTTATCGGCGGCGTAGAACAAAGAATGAACACACTGAGAACATAATACATAGAAGGAGGAGATTTTTTTTGTTTTTGTTTTTTTTCTTTTTCTTTTAACAATAAAATGAGTGGAAAACCTATTTAGTCACCCACATATTGAAATTTCCATACTTACATAGGTAAATTAGAATTATTTTATTTATTTATTTTTTCTTTACGATATTAACCTTGAAGAGGCTCACAGCAAGATGAGCAAGATGAGCAAAATCTAGGTTTACAATAATGTGCCATGGTCCAACCCAAAAGAACTTTTATTGAATAATAATAATAATGCTTCTAATACTTTCATGTCTAAAGATAGATCAAAGGTAAGCTCATACCTTTAGTCAACCAATCCTGTCCGTGCTTGTCTAGCTCGAGACTCGCTCCCAGTATCAAATGGCCATTCATTATCACTTTACTAGTGGTGAGGTGCACTTGCTTCCAGCAACATGCCTAATTTTTTCACAACTGAAGAATACGCTGATATTGTGTTTGTATATGGCTTTGCCAATGGAAATGCCTCGGAAGCTGTCCGTGAATACGGTCGTCGTTTCCCAGACAGACGGTTGCCGGATCGCAGAACGTTTTCTTCTACTTTTCGTACCCTGAGGGAGACCGGATCGCTGCCGAAACAGCCTGTCGGGGCACGGGACGGCTGAACGTGAGGAAGAGGTGCTGAATTTTTTTGATGAAAACCCCTCTTCTAGTGTTCGTGAAGTAGAAGCACAACTTGGGATCCCCCACCGCTCAGTGCACCGAATTTTAGTCGGTGACGAAAGACATCCCTTCTACATCAGCCCGGTTCAAGAATTGCTGGATAGAGACATGGCGGCCAGGAGACAATTTTGCGAATGGTTTGCAGACCAGTGCCAGGAAGACCGCTGGTTCCCTAGACGTGTTTTGTGGTCTGATGAAGCAGCATTTACGCGTGGGGAGCTTTTTAATGCCCGCTATACTCATATCTGGTCGGAGGATAATCCCCATGCTGTTAGGCCATCCTCCTTCCAATACCAGTTCAACATAAATGTATGGATGGGAGAGGTAGATAATCGTCTAATTGGCCCGATAATATTGCCCAGACGAATGAATGCGGAATTATTTAGGGAACTTCTGGAAAACCAGTTGTATCCTCTTTTTAATCAGCCTGAAGATCCCCTGCCTGACATTAATCGCACATGGTTCCAAATGGATGGATGCCCGGCCCACAGTGGGAGGGAAGTGACAGCTTGGTTGGATAACCACTTCCCAAACCGTTGGATTGGTCGATATGGACCTGTTCCATGGCCTGCTCGATCCCCCCATCTTACTCCTCTCGACTTCCACGTATGGGGAACGTTGAAGAGTAAAGTTTACTCCGAGCCTGTAGCATCAAGGTAGGAACTCCTTGCCAGGATTGAAGAGCAGAGCAATATCATGAGGAGAGAAGGGCGAGACATTCTGCGCAAAGCCATTGATTCGGTTAGATTACGGGCTCATATGTGTAGACAGCAGGCAGGGGGCATTTTGAGCATTTAATGGGCCAATAAATTAATTTGAATATTTCAATATTGATTTTTTTTTTTTTTTTTAAGAGTAATATTCTTATACATATTATGTATTATTATTAACAGTTTCCCTAGGAGTACTTTTACTTTTCATAAACAAGTTTTTTTACTTTTCGTGTTTTGTATTTTTTATTGTAAATAATATTTTTTATTTTATTGTTTCTTTTAAAAGAGTAGTAATTAGAATTAGTATTACTAGGTACCTGCATTTCAGACATTTTTATTTTAAAGTGTATAAAGACATTATGTATCTAGATATCTAGATACATATTACTTATAATAATTTGTAAGAACTAAATTTATGATTATGTCTTAAATTTAATATTTTTCATAAAACAATTTTTAAAAAATCTGCTTATTTTTATTATGTTCTAGGAGTGTTCGCTCATAAAAAAAAATAATCCTTATTTACCTTTGTAATAATTATTGTGACGCGCCATGAGAAAAGGGAGCTTAGGGTGAACAAATGAAAATATATTTCTTCCCACTAATTTTTAGAAGAGACGAATCAAATGAGCCCTTCTGTAGCTCCCTAGGGGCAAAACCGCAGAATTATAACGATTTGAAGTTTAATTTTTACAAATTATAATTTTAGAAAAAAGCAAGCTCCCATTGAAAAACCGTCCGATCTAAACCGGAATTTCACAAAACAGCGCTCTTACACAATGCTTGAGAGTGACCAACGTCAAAATTAGTATTTAACATGTAGTTTAGATGTTCAGAAATACATTTACTAGAAAAAAGTTTTTATGCTCTAGTGAAAAATTTGGGTCTTCATCCTAAGCTCCCTTTTCTCGTGGCGCGTCACAAATATGGAAATTTCAATATGTGAGTGACTAAATAGGTTCTCCAAACATTAGATTGTTATAATAAAATAAAAAAGAAAAGCAAAAAAATCCCCTCCTTCTTTGTATTATGTTTTCAGTGTGTTCACTCTTTGTCCTACGCCGCCGATAAATTTAGCGTAAGTATGGTTTTGGAATTGGAAATTAAAGTTTTTTACACAAAACCTTTATTTTTCTGGGTGAATAGGGTATCATTTTAAGGCTTATGAATTGATGCAACTTTTGACCCAGAGGCAAACCTCTGCGCCTAAAATTGGCTGTGCTAGAAAAGTGTAAACACAATCAGAAAATACTAATTTTTAAATTTTTAACTGCTATTAATTACTGTATACCGCTTGTGTGAATAAATAAAATTTTAAAGAGGGGCGTTCCTTATAGGAAATTTAATGTAGTTTTTGAAAATATCCTCGTTTTTTACGATACATCAACCAGAAAATAAATAATTACAGTTTTTCACTAAAAAATCGTGTATTTTTAAAAATACACAAAAAATAGGATATCTCTTCGATGGGTTAAGATAGAAATTTCATTTCTGCGCCATTTAACTACAAATGACTTCTAGAATAACCTCCTAAAGTATTGACATCACGAGGTGGGACACCCTGTATATATTTTTTTAATAATACAAGTTAAGTTTTTTCGGTCTCTGATTTATTTTGTTTCCCATGCTCTGTTTTGATTTGTGACTTTGGACATGACACTGGCGGGTTTAAAAACCTAAGTAGATTATTTACAAACAAACTAAATCAGTTGTATAAAATAAAACAACCTAATCAGTTGACGTCCTCTTGATGGTATAGAAGGATCAATCCCTGATTAACTACATAATTCTATTTAATTTTAATATTTCCAAATTAACAAATTTTATATTCAAATTTCAATGGAAAAAAAATTTTTGGAAGAAAAAGTTTTTAGTGTGGTACAATTTCAAGAAACGTACATAAAGTTGTATTACACTGTTTACCCACAGGTATACAATGATTCATGGAAAGTTGAAAAGGGTTTGGCAATTGACGATATTCAGTGCTAGGGAATCGAGCCTACTCCAGCTTTATAAGTCATATCCTATCCAACTGCTAGAAAATATACTATAAACTTTCTAAAACATCATTAGATTCCAAGATAAAACTGTCTCAGCAGTAAACCGTCCCAAGAGCCTCTGTCTCATCTACCGCTGTAGCAGTATACCATTGTCAAAGGGTTAAGTGAAATTTCATACTCGGTAAAAATAAAAAAACCTAGTTTTCAATAAAACAAATTTATAGAAGTGGCAAATAATTTATCAATCCCTAATTTTGATTACCCATGCAACGCCCTCTCCTTCTAATTGTGGCAGACAAACCTTTTTGGTGTTTTAGTTATTGTGCCCTCCAATAAATTGTTCAGGCAACATCCCTGCTTCCAGCTTAGATAATAATATAATATAATACAAAAAATAATTTTTGTTTCATTGCTGTAAATAATTAAATTTATGATGAAATAATATGGAGATTCATTTCTAACCATAATACTACAAGTAACTATTGTATAAATATACATATAAAACAAATTAAAAGATTTTTCCTCTTAAAAAAAAATTGTAAGAGTGCCTAACAGAAAGTTGCATCGGGACATTGGAACCTGAATTGATAAACACATATGTCTAAAAAAACATACACCGTTGATTCGTCGTGGGTTAAGCATTAGTAAAACTATGATCATATCATTTTGACTAAGTTTTATTAACAATAAATCTCTACGAAAGTTTAGTAATCCAAGTAAATTATTATAATTATAAATAATTTACTGTTTTATAACTCATTATTAACAACTTTTAATCATGTTTTAGTTCAAATTTGAAACTATTTATTACTTTGTTTTTCTAAATTACTAATTTGATTCACATTCGATAGATAATTTGACTTATTTTATAATTCTGCAATGATTTTTGTTATATTGTTTTTGACCAGCTAGCCGATTTATACTTTACTTCTTAAAATAAATTTTAATTAGTGAAATTTAACCAACTTAAAAACCCCCATTTTTATTATATAGTGTTATACTTAAAATTAATTTTTTGCAATGTTAAAAATTGAAATAAAAATATATTAATAATAATAATAATAATAAAGTGAAATACAATTTGTTAATACTATTAACATTTTTATAGAATCGTTCTTAGCTTTTAGATTTGGTAGATTTAATTTTCATAATATTTTTATATGAGTATTTTTTAATATTAAAATAATAAAAACGTTAAGTTGACCATTATTTGTTTTTATTATTTCATTTAATACTCTCTGAATTATATTGTCTATATAAGAAAGTTACAACTCATTTACTGACTGATTTAGTCAACACTGTATCTCAAAAATATACACACAAAAAACAATACAAAACTGAAATAAAATAAGTTCATTAAGTAAAGGTAACATAATTGATTACCTCAGCCGTAGGGAAGGTACCTATCTTATTGAAAGAATTTAGACCAAAAATTCGTTCATAATCTATTTCATAGGTGCATGGACCGGGTGGTTCCTAGAATCAAAGAAATTAAGATCAGGCGGTTATAAAACTATTTTAAACATAACAGGCTTCCTACCATAAGAGCCTGTCAAATTTTTATAGATATGGCTATAATATTTATTGAGATTTAGAATGTTAATTTAGGGGTATATAACTTTCATGAAACAACTTTGTCATAGAAAAAAGGCATATGTGCTATTTTACTGATTTTAGTACCTTGAAATGGACAAACGCTAGTTTATTAAAGTTTATAAAAACTAAAACAAACTCTTTGTTTTTCAAAACAGAATTTTGGGATGAATATAGAGAACTGAATGCCATAAGAAAGACAGTAGAGAATCCGAGTAACTTAAGAAAATCTATTGTTTCATCAAGACTCCTCTGAAAGATCTTCCTGTAAGTGAATCTGTCCCAAAGCCAGTCTATGGAAACAAAATTCCAATAACTTGATCCTGCAAGTGAGTAGATTGATTCCTGAAGAGTCCCACGGTTATTATCATCTTTTTGACACATACCACTACTAGAACTACAGGGGAAGATGACTATGATCATGACAATGATTTAAAGTTGGGACTCATGAGAAGTGCCATCAAAAACAACATTAGGAGCAGGCAAACACCAACAAATAAGTTAATTTGTACAAACTTTTTTTATTTTCATTTTTTATGCTTAATGTTTTCGCTTTTAATGTCACAATTTAGTTAAAAATGCAATACCAAAAACCTGAAAACTTATAATTTTTTTATAGGCTCAAAAGTGTTCAGTTGATATCGGCTAATTCCAAAAGGGCATATGAATCATAACACGTAAATAAAAAAAAAAAATAGACAGGAATTAGATCTAATCTTAATACCAAACTCCTAAATCAACAGGAAAACTATAATAAGTCTTTTTACATATACAGGTGTTTAAATGAGCACAATTTAAAAATAAGAAAATCTTCAATCACCTTTTCTGAAAAGTAGTGTTATGGTGGATTTCTTTATGGCAGGAAGCCCTCAATATCATACCTTATTCATTAACAAAATTTATTTAGAAATTTTTTTGTCTCTTTATAAAACTCAGAAAAGATCTCATGTAATGTCTTTTTAAATCTAAATGTTTGTAATACACACTTAAATGAGAATATATTCTTATAATAGCTAACAAGTCACACATCCAGAATGAAAGAGGCACTACACAAAATTTCTGGTATCAGAAATTTTAATACTTGGAGCCCTATCATCCCAAAGAGCAGCCAGCCCTCAAGTATCGTCAGAACAATAGAGACAATAGGTGATCTACCAGCAACATGTATCAGAGGAAACACCTTAGGAGCTTCTACATAGAACTTAGCCAGTGTCTAATGTTTGTTCTAACAAAAACATATTTTTTGAATTGTGCCCTTTTCATTCTGGATGTGCTATATATACACAAAAAATAAAATAGGCATTTAAGAAATAAATATAATGACAAACAATAATAAAATGATACAAATAAATAAAAAAAAAATCAAATATTAATCAATTATGAAGTAATTTCAAACAAGTTTTTCCTAGAAATCAAAATAAAATTTAGCAGTAAAATATTAAAATTAAATAATCATATAATTTGTAAAGTCAATCATTTATTATTTAATAAAATTTTGTAATCAATTTTCATTAAATTTAAATGAAAACAAGAAATTTCAAGAAAAAATAAAAAAAATGGATTGAGAATAGAAAATGGTAACATTAAGGGAATTACAAAAGAATTTTCTCGTAAATAGGTTACAGATGAATTGGTAATATTTCTGTCTGACCATACTGATACCGTATATAATTACTTATATTGATTGTAATTTGTAAAGAATTTTAAAATATGGAGTACTTGTGTAATAAATTTATAGAAGATTAATAAATTTACTAAAATCTTTCTCAATTACTCTTCAATAAAATCACAGCTAATACTCACTTAAGGCCCGTAGTGAATTTACCTACAGGCAGACTAGGCAATCTGTGCGTAAATTGCAATAGCAATAATGTAGAAATAATATTTTTTGAATCAAACAAATTTGTAAATATTAAAAACAACTCAATGAAGCACCTATAAATATAAAAATTATCTCCACTTAGTTTTCAACTGTAAAAAAATAATTGTTTTAGGAGATTGGAAAGGACGACATTATCTGTCAGGTCTATTGGCAGCAGTATAACAAAGCCACCAGTTTAAGGCTATAGTTTCCATAAAATTAATATTTCTTACCTCATCCATTACACATTTGTGGACATCATTCAACTTTGAGTAATCAGCCATTGCTGCATTATAAGACCTCAGTTTGGTAAGAAAAGCATCAAAAGGTTTTTGAGGTTTGTCTAATAAATCATAGTGACCTACACCAGGTATATCAGGATCTCCTGATAATATAAGTTTCCTCTGAGCTCTTAGCTTACTCCATTGGTTCCCTTTATATTTCACTGTTGTTTTGCTCAGTTCATACTGAAATAGAAAAAAAAAATATATATAAAAATATTAATATATTTTACACAAGAAATTTATCATTTCATAAACCAAATAAATTGAAAGTAATTTAAACTAATAAACAAGAAATTGGCAATTTTAGAAACCTCATATTTATCGGTTCTGAAACGAGTAAAATTATAACCCTCAAACAGTAAGGATAGAGTCAGATTGGCCCAAACCAAATTTATTATTGAAATACATAAGCCCTTTTAGGATTTCCAGCACCAAACTTCGGAGACGCTTTTTTATTTTTGTGTTTGGCATAACTGCACTGCAACCTATTGCACAAGGTCTATTGTGTGGTAATGTCCATGTAATGGACATTAACACACCATGGACCACAAGGTAATGGTAATGAAATTTTACATGATTGTATTGATTAAATATTTAGCATAGTTAAACAAGTTCATGTTACAATATTTATGAAAAGGGAAATGCATCAAGATAAAAAAAATACCCTATATTTAAAAAATTGGGCTGTTTATACATCAAAATATATTAATTAAATCTGATGATAGGGGTAAATGAGTGGTATAATAGGAGAGCAAGAGAGATAAGTTTGAGAATCTCCCACTCTCTCTTTAATTCCTATGGCACTCCTAAGAGAGCCTTATAAAACCCAAGAATGACAGATGGGGACTGCTAAAACAAGATGCTCATACAGTCTTGTAACCAGCCAGGTGGAGGGTGAATGAATGACTAAGGGTGTATACAAATACATTGTCTTATATTAATCCAGACAAATACCACAGTAATTAATGCCTACTACCAGGTAAGGGGTGGTTCTTGTAAATCATTGTAGAACGAGTACATACCATCATAAATAATTAATATAGGTTTAATTCAATGAGGAAATATAAACCTGAATCAGCATAGCAATTTAAGATTAGATTTGGGTGTTATCATTGTTATCTATAACAGAAGTGTTCCTGTTCTGATTTTCTAAACCCATTTTAATTTTAATAAATATGGCTTTTAAACATTTTGTCAGGGGAGCAGGGTCTGAGAACGTCCTCAACCAAGTGGCTGAGATCATTTGTCATTTCTAGGATCACTGATACAAGATCTTTCATTATTATGAATGTGAATGGCAACAGAATTAAAGAAGAAGATAATTTTATTGCGATAAATCACAAAGTTTCTTTAGTGGGAGTAAGGCATCAGGTAATCTTTTTTTTACCCTCATTAGTTTAGATTTTAGAGCTTGTTATATTATCTGCAGCAGGTATTTAATTCTGTGCATCTCCAATTGCTTGTAAATTTTCATGTTTGTTTATTTCTTTCTTAGAAGAACTCGAAACATCCTGTTTCAGTGTGTCATCATAGCACTGGGAGGAATTCTGGGTTCAACATTAGAAATCAATACTCTTTTTACCAGGTTTATTAATCTGCGAATTCGTAAGATATATTGTTGCTTAGTGTGAAATAAACATTCAACTCGATTACTTCATCTACCAGGTCTTTCAAACTATGATCTATGCATAAACGATTATTTGAAATTCTTGAAGCAATCTGTATGTTTCAAGGAGTAATCATTTCGGCTAATTTTTAGAATAATTCAACAATTTTTATGTCCATCAATACTATTAATAATGATGCCTCCATTAATTTAAAAATTGCAAAATAAGTGATATCAGGTTGTATTAGTTATTATCAACTAATTATATTTATTATTATCAACCATAACCAACTAGTAATAACTACTTATTAACATCTATACCACAAATTTTCAATAATAATAATTAAAGGCTTAGCGAACCCTAAGGTTCGATACCGATACCACTAATCGCTGCATACAAACCTCAGTCCACCGACTACCGTCCAAACCCAAATTCATTAGATCACCCTTAATACAATCCTCCCACCTACGTTTCGGTCTACCCCTCGGACGTTTACCAGCCGATTCAGCGTTTATTAACTTTTTAGGAATTCGTTTGCTACTGAGCCCAACAACTTTGTAGGCCCATTTCAACCGTCGCGATGATATCATTTTGATTATATTAACAGGATGCATGCTCTGCAATTCTGCATTGTGTAACCTCCTAAATTCTCCAGTTGATTCACCTTTTTCGGACCAAATATTTTACGCAATACCTTATTCTCGAAGACCTTAAAGCATTGTTCGTCCTTCAAGGTTAGCAGCCACGTTTCACACCCATACAGAACTGTAGGCAAGATAATTACCAAAAAGGGTTTAGATCTGGGTGGTAAAATATCCATGCTTGGGTTTGTGGATGATTTGGTGTTATTAAGTATGATTTGGTATTATTACAAATTTTCAATAAATGTAATTATTATTATTATTATTATTATTATCCTATGGAAAGCCATAAATAAAAAATTAATTAAATATTATTCGAAAGTCTAAGAATATTTAAATGATAGAGGGAATAGAAATGAGCTCTATAAGGTGTTAAAAGAAATAGGTATCTTGATGAAACTGATTCCCCTTATAAGAATGACCACACAAAATTTAAGATTTATGGTGCAAGTGGGTTTGGAACATTACAATACTATCAAAACAAATAATGTTGGGAGGCAGAGATATACATCTGCACTTGATTTAGGTAAGAAAAAACAATTAGCGAGTTGGTATACAAACATCAGCTACACTCTTCAACTCATTTTTTCAGTTGCAGGAGTAGGCTGAGGACATTAGCAGAATGGCCATAAGGGAAGAATTCACAACTTATCTGACTTACTCGTAACTAGACCAAGTCAATTTACAGAGGTCTAGTTTCAGGTGAGCTAGAGACCAAGTACATATTTAGAGGTGGCAATGATGACGCAAACATAATCATTTTGAAGTGGGTCAATAAATGTTTGAGTGGGTACAGTTTCATTTATTAGGAATTCGAGGTCAAATTATTTTATACAAAAAATAAAGAGAAGAATCACCATGCCACTAGTGCTATTATGGTCTTCTTAAGCACTTTAGAAGTCAATTTCTGTCTATGAATAAGAAAATATAACTGTACAAGACTATTTATTGTTTGACCAGCTCTAACCTATTGGCCATAGGTCTAGGTCTCCATCATAAAGATTAATGAAAATTGGCTTCACATGTTTGAACTTAGCATCCTACAGTAGATAATTGGACCCATAAGGGATGGTGGAGCATGGAAAAGGTATAAGAACATTGAATTTTTTAGACTGTTTAAGGGATTAGATATATGCTGGTTAGATATAGAATCAGTGAAATGTATTAGGCTGGGAAGACTTTATAGGGTTGGCAATATTGAAAGAATGAACGGTGAAATATCAAAACAGATATAACAGAGAAGTCTCACAGAACAAGATAAGTTAGAAGACCAATGGTTTAGTGGTTGGATAGTGATTGGGCGGGCATAAGAATCAACACCTGAAACTTGAGAACTACAGCACAGGATCAGACCCACTGAGAATGACTCCTGGAGAAGGGCCAGTCTTGATCAAAGAGCTGTGCCATTTGATGTAATGTAAGAACGCATAAATAATAACTAATATTTTTAATTATTAAACATTTGTAAAATAGGGTATATTGCATTAATTTTACTAAAAAGATAAAATTAATATTAAAAAAAAAAAATTGTGTAATCAGCTGACTATCTCTACTTACTGGAAATTGAAGAAACAAGGGTTCTATACGTTTTCGAAATTCTATCCTTGGTGGCCTCAAAATTAGGCCTTTTCCTTTTATAATATCAAAACCATCAAATAGTTTAGCAGGTACCGACAATGGAGAAACAAATCCATAACGAGGAGGTTTTCCTCTGTAAATCTGAAACAGATATTTATTTATTAAGATAACTTATTTATTTAAAGGTGGTATTTATCAAGCATCCATCTCTTTATCAATTAAGTTTTTAGCTACATTTGATGAGATTGATATAGAAGAAGTTTGAAAGTCGTAAAACAACCTAATTAACCCTCCAAAAACCATAGGGATTATCAAGTTGACAAAGAAAGAAGTGGATTGTTTTGTTCAGGTCAAAGACACAACCTATCTGTAATAGAATAATGAAGAACATACAAAGTAGTATGTGGCACTATCCTAACATCTTCAACTGGTTTTAAGAGCCTTATTTGCCCATCTGGCAGGTAGGCCGGTGTTACCATTAAGTTCATTATGAAATTTGTTAGATGTTAATTTTTACACACATATTTCTATCAATTTTATATCAATTCTATCAATATCAATTTTTGGTATTGATTCAATGCTTTGGGTATTATTTCACTTTATTCGCATTTAAAAGCTAAAAAAATGAAAAGCTGGTAAAGAAGCAGTGAGGTTAAGTTTTTGAAATGTTTTTTAAAATTTGGTGAGCCATTCAAAACTGGCAAATGCTATGAAACATTAGTGCCGAAATATATATTTGACACTAACATTAGTTCAGGGTTTTATATATTCGAGCAATATGGGATGCAGATGAAACTATAACACAAATAAAATGTTGTAACGTACGTGGAACCATCACTTCCTCCTCACCTTTGAAAGTTTATGGTAAATTTGATTTTCTGTAAGGTTTAGTCTATCAAACTTGAAATCTTGGGACAAGTTCACAACATATTATAGAGCATATACATCAAATAGATTCCTCATAATCATTATTGCTATTGGAAAGTAGAAAAATATTTTTTAACTTTTACTAGCAAAACATAAAACTGATAAATAAATAATTGAACAAGGGAAAACCATTGCTAACTAATATCATTTATTAATACACAATTTTTATCACTAAACAGGAAGAGAGTGCTTTGAGTATCATTTAAAAAAAAAAAAAACGGTATTACTCATCACTAAAGCAATAATTTAAAAAAATTAAATTAAAATTAGTCGTATTTTCCCCGAATAAAATAGACTATTGCACTGGGTCGAAGGTCAGTGGTGAGGAGCAGGATTGCATTTGCTATCTGTCTAGAATACGATTATGGAAGTTTTGGAGATGTCTGATATATATATTTTTTCCCCCCACTACATTTGAGCACCTCCAGTGGCCTCCTTCGGGTTAAATAAGCTGAAATTTAGTATCTTCAATTGGGTTATCTTCAAGGCTGAACAATACCATAAAAGTATGGGTAAAATTTCAGTACGTTTACCTGAAATTTCAGCGCTTATATAGATTTGCGCATCTCCACAGCTCCACCAAATTAAGTTATGGGGTTGAAAATTTGCATGTAAATTGAATTGGTGTTAGCGAAGTGCCTTTTGGGAGTCCAAACTTGTTTCTTGCACTCCCCGCGATTTTTAGATTTTTTAAAGCATTTGAAAGAAAGTTAAATTGCCTGTAAAACAAAAGAAGTTGTGTCAAAATCAGACAAGTATTAGCAAAGATATGGCTATTTCAACTTGTTTTAGTCATATTTTCCCCTAATAAAATAGACTACTGCACTGGATCCAAGGTCAGCAGTGAGGGGCGGGAGTTCATTTTTAACTTCTAAAACAATATTATAGAAGATTTGGAGATGTCTGATAAAATACGACCTTAGTGCAGGAGTTCTGCTGCTCACACCTGAGTGTTTAAGTACAAACAGTCCTACCAGTTCTAAGGGAGAGAACTAACATACTGATAGAAGGGCAAATGAAAAAGTCAGGTCTTTCTGGCAGGACGAAAATAGTTTTGATACTGATGTACAAAAGTACTTTGGGATGGACCTTCCAGCAGGATGAGAGCATGCACATTCTATCAATATGGAAAAAGTTATGATAGTCTGGTAAGTTAGGCTACTTATTTCATTCTATCATGCTCTTTAGAAAAAAAATATTTAAAACATAGAGAACCCGAAGTATAAAAACAGAGAACTTTTTTCAATAGCATTATACAGTCCCTTGCCCAGATCTGGTAATTTTATCAAAAAAGCAGGTTTAAAGTAAAGATGAAATTAAACCTTGTAAATTATGAAAAAAAATACTAAATAAATGATGGCAGGTATCTGTAATTCCGTTTTAACACTAGCCTAAGAGTCACATGGAAGGCCGCTATGGATCTGTGAGATCTACCTCATCAAATCAATTTATTCATAAAAAAGATCAACAAATTTCTCATTGTACAGAAATAAAAAGATAGAGAATGAATTTTTAAATATATTTATTAAATAAAAAACACAGTTTTATTAGTATTTAAACAAAACTAAGAATTAAGACTAAAATTGCTATGTTTGATCAACAAAACATTAAGAACCAAATATTAAATTCTCCACACCATTTAAAATTAACATTAACATCACTTAACACTAGGAGCTATTAAAGCAAGATTTAATTGTATAAGGAACAAGCTATTCAAATATTTCACATGCAGGCGCCAGACGGTCTATTTCCTTTCATTGATGATCCGTTCCTCAGCCTTCTAATTTTTGGGGTCGAAATAAAAATCGGAATTAATTTAATAGAGAAGTTAATTTGAATTGAAAGTTAGGAGAACATAAGGATAAAAGTAAGAAAAGTGCCAAGGAAATAATTTATCATGAGAGGTCGCATTGAATCTGAGAGATCCAGTGCCTATATTTTATAAACAAATAATTTGACAGTCAAGAAAAATTAAATAGGATCAATTAACAATACTTACAAATTATGTTACTAGAGATCTCACAGATCCGACATTACGTTTCGGTACACAAATTGCAAGCAGCAGAGGTCACGTCACAATGGGGTCACAAGATTCCTAGAGCCAGGAGAATACGTGAAAAGAGAGTCTGCTCATCCCAAGGAGTTTAAAACCACAGCAAAATGAGAGCTCGGTGGATCCCTTAGATCGGGTGAGACCTTTTGAGTGTTAAAAAATAAACAAAGGATCACTTTCTTCTTTCTTTTAATCAAGTGCTGGATTATGAACAGTGATCTATGAAATATCTTAGGTTTGTAAATAGTTGTAGAGAAGAGAATAATTTTCACTTCCAACCATAATGACAATGTGCAAAACTATTTGCAGATAAATAATTGGTAAATAAGCCATTACCATATATATTTGATTATTTTAAATTCTCACTTACAGTTCGGAAACCTACGCCGATATGGGAGCTTCAGGTTTTGAAAAATAAAATGTTCTGATGTGCATAAATTAGACCCATTCATGTGAAAATAAAAGAAAATAAAGCAAGAGATTAACAAACTGCATTAAGGAATCAAAGAACACTTTGTGCACTCTAAGAGGCAAAGACTAGGGAAGATGTGATTAGGAAGTGCCAAAGCATGGACAAATATTTCATAATTAAATCCCGAAAATGTACACACATTATGTAAATACAATAATATTTTATAATTTGATTATGGGTGAGAAGTCAGTTTACTTCCTTTCAATATTTATTTTTATTAAAATTGCTTTCACATCTTTACATTATCTATGTTTCTGGGAATTTCCCTATCTTCAGGATAATCCATTCTAAAATTATATAAACAACATTACTTTTTCTATCAATAATTAAATAAAATTTACATAAATATTAATTTCACAAATAAAATTATTATACCTAAAAATTACTCATATTTGTCTTATTTTTCACTCTATTCGGCCAGTATCCGAGACGATGAAGGCAACACTAAGATAAGTGATACTCCTTTCATTCAATGTGCACTTTATTGTGTAATATTATGTGGCACCAGAGTAAGATTTTAAATAAGCAAGTTCTCTCAGTATTCTCAAAATACATATGTTATAGTCAAGGGTTCTTTTATAATGAAGATAATTCAGGTTGTGAATTATTAACGAACAGTTTAATTAATAACATAACTTAAATAAAGTAAGGTCTCATGTCAAAATCTATTATTCTATTTCTCCAGTATGCTATCATAAAGGTTAATTATTGAATTGGTAAGCGCGACACTCTTGGAAAGGAAATGGTATTTATAATATCCCAATCTAGTGACCATAGCAAGGGGGTCTGTGGTCTCTAGCCTTTTAAGTTAAAATACAGTTTGATTGATCGGTTCCCTCCTGGAACCAATACAAATACAGAATATATTAGATCAGGAAATTCAGTAAATGCGGTTTCTGGAGCCCCCATCTGCCTTAAAAAGCAGTTTGCCAGAAACATAGCAATATATAAAAATAACCTATTTTTTAATTTATATATTTTATTTAGTCTATTAATTATGTCTGCATAATGGTAATTAAGATTTTTGTATTCGTCTTATAATTTACTGTTTTATTTCAATTTTTTGTAACATGAATAGCTTCAACTATTTTTCTATTTTTTGTTGATTTTACTTTATTTTCCTGGGTTTTTTTTTATTGATTTTACGCTATTTTTCTATATTTTTTTGTTGATTTTACCCTATTTTTATATATATTTTTTTGTTGATTTTACCCTATTTTCCTATTTTTTTTGTTGATTTTACCCTATTATCCTATTTTTTGTTGATTTTACCACATCTAATATCTTCACATTTTCAAAATCAAAATTGTGGTTGCATGTTGTGCTAGGCAGTAATATTAACATTTTTATTACTTTTGCAATTATTTTTGTGTTGGTTGACTATTGTTTCCAATTTTTTACTAGTTTCACCAATATATGCTTTTTAACAATTTTCGCATTCTATCATATATACAACATTTTTTGGTTCCATTCCATCAATTTGGTCTTTTATACCACATAAAAAATTTAGTTTATTCCCACCATAGTTTATATATTTATATAGTTTATATATTCCCACCTAGTTTTATATTTTGATGATCACACAAAATTAATGTTTTATTTATTTTTTTCTGTTACACATGGAATATAGTTCATTTAGTAATAATTCACAAATTATCATGTTTTTTCATTTATTGTATTTTTAGTTTCATTTTTTCTTTTTGTTATCGTTTTTATTTTTATCTGTGTAAAAATCAGTAATAGTTTTTTGTTGTTGTTTTTTCTATCCTTATATTTTATAATATCATAATCATTACATTTTTGTATATTATTTTTCAGTTTAATATCATTTTTGGTAATTTTCTTATTTATTTTCTCCTTGCCATATCCATACCATATTTTATTTATTAATTTCTAAGGATAAAAATTTTCCTCTAGAATATTATATTTTGTTGTTTCATATTCCTTATATATTCACTATCAGTTACTTTTTGCGCTTGATCTATTAAATTTTTTATTATATTAATCTTTTGTGTGAACGGATGATTCGAATAAAAGTTGTGTAATCAATTATTGGAAATTGGTTTTTGTCCATTTTGTAGAATTTTTTTATTTGCATTATCTAATATAATATCAATATCTAATTTTGTTATTCAATAGTTTTTCTAACGCAAGTTCTATTCTGTTATTTTGTCTATTTAGTTGTTCCACTAATTCTATATCTATAATTACTTAATTTGTTATAATTAAATCATCAATATATTTTTTAATTAATAATGTTTTATTTTCTCTAGAAATTTTGAAATGAGATCATGAATATATATTCCGATCAAGTTAATAGACGGAATAACCCCCATCGATAAGGCATTAAGCTGTTTATAATATTCATTATTATATTTAAACAAACTATTTTTAATGCATAAATTTATAATTGCAATAAATACATTTTTTTCTTTAATATTTCTGCTATTTCTAATGTAGTAACAATTTCAATCAATTAATTTTATAACCTCTTTTATTGGTTCATTTGTGAATAAAGATTTTATATCCAGCTTTGTAATCCTTATCTCTTTATCTTTAAATTGAATGTTATCTAAAAACTTTTTCAATTCATATGAAAAATACCTGTACCACTACAACCCATGAAGGGTCTTGGGTTCAGTACTTGGTAAGGATCCTACTTTTTCTGAGCCAACGGTTGTGCAAGGAGGTGATTTGGCCGAGAACATGCTCAACCGCCAGGTTTTTTTCTCCCAATTAAGGGTGCCCACTTTATAGAGACTGGGTGAATACGGGAGGGTTTCCCGATCCCACAGGATCGATCCACGGCTGATAACAGAATAAATAATTATCTGCCACAACCGATCTTGAACCCGGGACCGGCAGCATGGTAACACAGTGCCTTACCACTGAGCTACTCCGCTCCTTCTAATTTTTGAATTTTTAATATCAAATTCATTATTATTGTTTAATTCCTTTAATGCTAGATTTAGATATTTTGCTAATGCTTCAGTACTATATTATTAATACTAATAATAATAATATAATATAGCTTTGACATCATTTTCATGACAAAAGCCTCTGCCGAAGGAGGTACAATGGAATTCAGCTCCACAATATAATTATTCAAGAAAAAATATTGAAGATACAAATATAATAATATAATACCATATAAAATAAAATAAAACACTAAAAATAAAATATAATAAAACCCTCAGCACTTATTAAAATATACAAAAAAAAAACAGAGAAAATATAATTGTAATATACCCTTTAAAGATAAAACTTCAAAATTCATTAATATAGTAATAAACTAGTTCTTTCAAAATTTAGATAAAACAATCTTTATAGTGTCAACAATTTTGAACCAGCATTCTCTGTCCTTGGCCACTTTTATCCAGTTTGTTTCCACTCTGGGGGTAATTTCATCTCTCCACCTCATGTATGGTCTTCCTCTCCTTCTCACTTGGTCTATCGGATTCCGGAATCCTATATTATTGATTATAGGTCTTATATCAGGGTTTCTTTTATGAACCTTAATTAATCCATATTTCTTGGTGGTATAAAATCTGTTATTTGTAATTTATTTTTTTTTTAATATATCCTTTTTTAAAAAGTTTTGTCTCATAGGTATTGATTTTTTAAACTAATTCTTTGAAAGATTCTATTCTTAATTTTCTATAGGTTAATCTATAGGTTTGTCATCTAATATTGTTTTCATTTTTTCTTTTCTATATTCTAGAAGAAAATGTTTACACTAAGAAATTAATAAATAAAATATGGTATGAGTATGACAAGGAGAAAATAAATAAGAAATTAGCAAAAATGATATTAAACTGAGCAATATTATACAAAAATGTAATAATTATGAAAATATAAAATATAAGGATAGAAAAAAATAAGAACAAAAAACGATTACCGATTTTTACACAGATAAAAATAAAAAAGATAACAAAACAGAAAAAATGAAACTGTAAATACGATGAGAAAGTACAGGACAATTAGTGAATTATTACAAAATGAACAATATTCCATGTTTAACAGAAAAAAATAAATAAAACACCAATTTTGTATGATCATCAGAATATAAAGCTAGAAATGTATAGTGAGAATAAACTAAACAATTTTTTATCTAATACAAAAGACAAAATTTATAGAATGGAATGAAAAAATGTAGTAAATAGGATAGAGTATGAAAATTATGAAAAGCACGTATTGGCGAAACTATTAAAAAATTGGAAACAAGAATCAAAAAAACACAAAAATAATTGCAAAAATAATAAAAATGTTAATATTACCACCCTAGAACAATATAACATAACATGCAACCACAACTTTGATTTTGAAAATGTGAAGATATTGATGTGGTAAAATAAACAAAAAATAGGAAAATAGTTGATGCTATTCATGTTCAAAAAATTTAAATAAAACAGTAAATTATAAGGCAATACAAAAAGTCGTAGTTACCACTATGCAAACGTAATTAATAGACTAAATAAAATATATAAATTAAGAAATAGGTTATTTATATATATATATATATATATATATATATATATATATATATATATATATATATATATATATATATATATATATATATTAAAAAAATTATAAAAATAATTTTAAACAATATCTTAGAGGGGTTAATATTTTATTTGTGACAATGATAGGAAAAGGTGCTTGTTACACTCTTGTGTTAAGTTTTTTATGAGACAAATTTTGACTTATTCACAATATAAAATGATATCATAGATAAATAGACTCATAGAGTGAAAAATAAGATAAATGTGAGTAATTTTTAGATATAATAATATTATAAGTGAAATTAATATAAATAGCTTTTGTTAATTGATAGAAATTTAATTAATTATAAATTGAAAAAGTAATGTTGTTTATATAATTTTAGAATGGATTATCCTGAAGATGGAGAAATTCCCCAAAACGTAGATAATGTAAAGATGTGAAAGCAATTTTAATAAATATTAATATTGAAAGGAAGAAATCTGACTTCACACCCATTATCAAATTTTAAAATTATTTAAAAAGATCTTCCATTATAACCAAAAAGATATAATAATATTTTATTAAAATTAATAAAAACTGCAACTTTTGATAAAAATGTTATTTTTAAAGTCCAACAAATTTTACTGTGGAAAAAATAGATGATCACAATGAATACCTTTCCTCCAGTTTTTCTTTCAAATTTTTGTTCATATAACAAGTCTGGATCATAAGAAAGGGGAGAAGGTCCAGGCTTACGGCTAAAAGTAATTCTAGGATCTGTAAATCGTAAACTTGCACCTCCCTAAAAAGGATCAAGAAAATTTTGATTTTAATGGAAACTATAAAATCTTACATATGAATAAAATTTTACAAAATCCATAATACAACCATTAAGTATATTTAATAAGAGCAAAATCACAAAAAAAGAGACAAAAATCAATATACTAATGTAAAACTTCACACAAAGCCTGTAGTCTATCAAAAAGCAGTTAATAAGAAACTAGTAAATTTCAGGCATTATCAGGACTGAAAACCAAAAAATTATATCAGAGCACACTAACTAAATAAAGATGCTATACCTCTCGTAAACAGGTCTGCATATACAATAGATAGAAGCTATTTGAGAATCTAATGGCTCTATATGGAATCATCCAATAATAGCATAAGTTAATATCTATATAAATGATAGTTAATACATAAATGACATATACATATCTGAATTTATATAGTTTTTCTTACTATTCTTAAGTTTTTTTTTTACAAATCATGGATATCATTTGAAAGCATTATCTTCCTCTACCTTTCAATGGTTTAAAATTTCCAATGATTATATTATAGCTATATGATTCTCTTAAGCATGACATGGTAAAAGGATTCCTCTTGAAAAAAACAGGCTTACCTATGTCCTCTTTTAATAAAATCTCACATCACTACACAAAATATAAAATGATGGCTAAATTAAACAGTAGAATGGCTGATTGAAGTACTAAATTACACAGCCTACAAAAATGTATTCCAAACACAATGTAATTACATGTACAAAATGTATTACATGATACACTTAAAACAACAAATCACAAATACTCACAGAAAATGGCCAGACAAAATCATATTCATAAAGATTTAATCTAGCTCATGACAACATATGTACAGCAGATAGAAAATAACAGACACTTATAATGCATTAGAACTAATGGACGATTGTGACAGCAATTCTAAATAATAATTTATTACTGGGGATCACTAAGGTTTTTGAAATAAGGAAAAAAACTAAATAAACAAATGATTTGTTTTCTTCATTATTACAGCCTGTGTTTCGGCCAAGCTTCATTCAGAGCTACAGTAAGCTACAATGCTACAAGAACTTCATTTGAATTCCTTTAGCACAGTAGCTTAATCCAATCGCTCTAATCCTGAAAAGAGCACACATAGCTGGGCTGACAAGTAGGCTTCAATAATAGAGGAAATAAAAAATAGAGTGTTTATTTAATTTTGTTAATCCTTGACAGCAAAAACCTGATAATAAATTTTTATTTAGAATTGATTAATATCAATAAGTTAAACTTAATAAGTTCGTAAACCTTAGTCAGGAATATACTAATAATTTATGAACCCCATTGTTTACAAGTTTTCAACAGAGAAACTCTGGATTGAATCCCAATAAACCTAATGAGTACATCAAGTCACTACTATAGTCATTAAAGCTGATATTATTACTACTTGATTCACTAAAAACGAATGAGATGAGAAATATATTTGTTCCAGAAAAGGAAAATAAAAACATTCAATGGTTTAATATTTAAAAAAAATCAGGAAAAACAATGGTTAAAAGTTGAGCTAATATTATAGAATGAAAGATGCAAAGGAATAAATTAAATATAAAATAAATTCCCTTTAGTTAAGGGAATGAAAATTTAACCGATTATGACCAGATCCGTTTATTTTTATTTTATCAACTTTTCTGATACCTTTAGTAGTTCATCAATCAGAAAAGAAATGTAAAACAAGCTGATTCTAGCGAAACCAAAATTATTAAGGGTTACTTAAGACTGATGTAACCCTCCAAGCTAAGTACCACGAAGGGAGTACAGCCTCTCTTTAGTTCCATTTAAAGCGGCAAATTCTAGAAAAATATGGAAGAAAAAATAACTAAAAATATTGTTTCATAAACAGAATTTAATGGTAGCTGATATAAATAATAAATGCTTCCCTTATAAGATTAAATCGCTTGATTTTAAATAAAAATTAGAGTGTTTTCAAACAGTCCAATCGGAGTTCGGTCCGACACAAAATTAAATTTGCGCAAAGTTCCTTTCACACAGTTCGATAAATATTGGAGTCGGATCCTACATTTCGTTGTCGGACGCACCCTCAATAAATTGAATGTCGAACGGTTTGAAAATGCCAGAGCCCAAGCCGGGGAGTGCCCACTCCTCTTAGGACGTACCCCTCCTCCCCTCCAAACATTCCGCTTATGCTCTTTAAGGTGAATCCTTTATTATTATTATTATTATTAATGAACAGATTATATTATTTTCACTATTATTATATAATGTAATGTAGTCAAGATAGTATAGCATAGGAAAAATTGAGGAAAGTTTTGTTGTAGTTGTAGCAAAAAATGTCAACATTTTGGAAATATGCATATTTTTTTTTTGTTGCTAATATCTCGGAAACTCAGTTTTTCAAAGAAGACCGCTTTTTACGAAATAAAAGAAGAGGAAATTCCTACATTTTATGACGAGAAAATTTATTTTACACCAACGTTAAACCACTAGAGTGCGCTGAAAAAAATACAAGAAAGTGAAAAAGGGATCGGGGTACCTCAGTGGGTAGACACTGCGCTACTAATCTCAAGGTCCCGGGTTCGAGACCGGCTGAGGCAGATATAATTATTTATTCTGTATTCAGTCAATGTTGAGCTTTAGCGTTGGAGTGTGGACGTCTCAGAAGGCGAGGTTTCCACTTATACTCTTCAAGCTTCCTTCACCCGATTTATTTTTAATTATTATGACTTGAGCTACAGGGAAAGTGTTGTTATAAGATTTTCACATTGTACCTTTTTTTGTGGGAAGTAACTAATCTCAAATATAAAACCGTATCAAAAAATTTGTTTTTTCAAAGAGCTGGCTCAAAAATATAAAGTGTTAGTAGTTATAGATATAACAGCGGCCATAACAAAAATGCCACACATCGATCAACCCCTCTTTCTCTTCTTTTCAACCCATAATCAGAACTGCGCAAGCAACGATCCCAACAAGGTCAGCCAGATTCAATAACTTGTAATAACAAATTTGTATTTATTTTTTTGCAAATCTGATATCACATTCAAGATTCTAACATTAAAAACCGTTAAAGAACCAACTTTAATCGTAAAAAAAAAATATTGATTTTTTATACTCGAAAATTTTAATTTTAAATTTAATTGAAAAATGGAAGTCGACTTAAAGGCCAAAGCAGCCGAATTGGCAATATAGAAAACATTAACAAGGAAAATTTTCATTTTGAAATTAAAAGTTTCATACACTGTGTGCTAGCAATAGAGAGAGCATTTAGACCAGGAGCTGAGGTCAAGAAAACTTTTGATCATGTTTGCCGTAAATACTATCATCATAGACTGGCAATATGAACTTCTGCCACCCTAGATCGTTAGCCATCAAATTTCATAGGTCAACGAATTCGTCAGTATATGTAGAGTACTTTCAGCCGACACGATAAAAACTTTCTTGAAATCAGACACGTTTTTTTTAACTGAGCTCCTTGGTCAACTTGGAAGATGTCACTGCATAATCCACTTTAAGTTTAATTTATAAAAATAAACTGGAAGAAGTTTATGCCGATCTTACTGCAGGCTTATGAATATTTCTTACTATCCCAGTTTCTGTTTCTTCTGGAGAAAGCAAACTGAAACTGATTAAAAGCTATTTGAGGAGTATGATTGCTCAACAAAGGCTTACAAACAGTATAAAAGAGCTGCTTCCATAAACTATGAGATTATAAACATTTTTGCCTCAAAAAGCATAGGAAAGTGAAATTTGTAAGTAATTATTTGTATGTGTACATCACTAATATTCTATAAATTTGTATTTTGGTTTGATTTTTTTTTTGTTTGTTTAGACCTTAATTCAGTGAATAAAATGTGTTAATGCTAAGATATGATATTTATTTCTAAATATATTTACTAATAAACAATTATAAAACAGTTGAATTTTTATTGGGAGAGGAGATGAAAGAGAGAGTGGCAAAATTAAGCATGCCTCCTGGAAAAAATCATAAGCCCAGTCCTGGGAATAGAAGTCGAAATTAAGTTCCGTCGATGATATAATGAAACCAGGAAATTTTCCCGTGCTCGTGCAATACTAAAACATTCACATCTGCACCTAGGTCAGGGTTTTTGGTGTTTTCACAAACACCCATTTATCTTGATTGAAAAATACAAATTTGTTTTACAGTCACTTATAACATGTAAGAACTTACTTACTCGATGGCGCTTCAGGTCGGGGTGACCCTTGGCCTGCAGAACAAGATTAGTCCACCCTCTTATATCCTGGGCACCCTCTGTCCAATTTCTAATTCCAGTACTCTGGCATCTTTTCTCGCTTTGTCCTCTCAATGGCTTCAGTGAGTATTCCATCTAGTGCATTTAATACATTTAGCTGTCCACACTCTGGTTATCTTTTGTCTAAATTTTGCTCTTAAGTGGCCAGAATCATAATTGGCACCTCTTATACTTCGAACGTCAATGATATTAGAATCATACATTGCCAATATTAGTACATAGTCAATTTGGTTAACTGCATCTCTCTCTGGGGCTGTCCATGTTCCCTTACAGATATACTTGCGAGAAAAGAAGGTACTTTTGATTTTTAAACTGTACATTTCTGCCAACTGTACAAGTAATAGCCCATGTATTATGCAGCGAATGAGCCCCTGCCACAGGTCTTATCGCATCCTTCTTGCCAGCCTTTGTATTGAAGTCGCTTAATAAAAAATATAATAGCATCATACTTCAGCACCTTTTCTATAGAAGATCCCAGTGATGCTATATCCTCTTTAATATCCTCTTTAATGCTATCTTCCGCTTCTTCAGTGGGTGCGTTAGCCGAAAAAATTGTTGAATTCCTAAACCTGCCTTTCACTCTGATTTTAAATAGCCGATCACTTATTGGTTCAAAGCTCAATAGGGATTTATGCGCTCTGTCATTGAGGAAGAATGCTGTACCCGCTTGTCCATTTCTTACCTTAGGTCCACTGTTTACAATTGTTAATTCCTTTTTGTCTATCTTGTCACTTCCTATCTTACCTCTTGGATTGCTGGAATATCAATTTTAAATTTGATCAGATCACTGACATTTTCTATCATTTTGTCTAATCTCAGCATAATATTTACATTCCATGTGGCTAATGAAATGTCATCACCTTTCTTTAGAGTCCATTGAGAGCACCTTGGTCTATTTCCATTATAATTATCTGACTTATTATCTGTTATGCTTTTCTGAACAATAGTTGTTTTATAAGGAAGGGTCGTCGGCCCCCATTAAACCTCCAACCTGGAGGACCAGGTCATTTGTTCTCAGGGTTTCTCTCCTATAGGCCAACTGTTTTCACCACAACTTCTGACGTTTTTGTAAAACCAGGTTTCAGGCAAAATATTTGTCAGAAAATCTCGGATTCGAGTTCCGATACCCAAAAAATGATGATGCACAAAAATTACTTCTACAAAAAAACTTTATCCTTTTTGCCCTTTTCTGTCCTATTTTTTATGGATCACCATTCACATAATTTTAGTTTTAGTGTACTATTTTTCTATTTCTTCTTCAAACCACCACTCTTCCTCCCAGGAAAACACAAAAATGCCAATTTTTACTGCCTTCCCCCTTTAGAATTTTTACGACACAGCTTGCGTCTTATCCTCCATCTGTGAGCCCTTCTGACCGGAACTAAGAATTTTTGCAGGAGGACAAGCTTAATTTTGCTATCTCTTCTTTCACTTTCCCGTTCAATAAAAATCAAGATTATTTTAGATGATATATTTCTGAATAAATATCATCATCTCATAACATTTATTCATTTATTTTATTTATTGACAGAATTAATGTAAAACCATAAAAAAAGAGAAAAAAGAGGGCCTAGGGAGGTGACGGCCCCATCGCCTGGTCATAGGACCGCAGATAGCTAATGGCCCTTCAGGTTGGAGGGACAGTACCCTGACACCCATACATGTATAGTAAGCGGCACATTACACTCTCCCTCACACTACAAACCACAATACTCACCATAGGGTCAATTTCCCTAGGTATCCGTCCCGGAAGGGGGAGCAAGTCAGGAAGCTCTGAGGAGGCAGCCCCTCCATCTGACTGGGGAGCAGTGGGCTGATAATCCGCTCCCCTTAAAGCAATAATTATTACAAACAATGGAATGAACAGAGCTGGACTGATTTTAAGGAATTCGACACGGCGTGGAAAAATGTTTATACGATTTGCTACCTGGTCTAAATAGGAAGGAGAATGAACTCATGGAAGAAATTAAGAATACGAAGGTGGACATTCTTGTGATTACCAAAACAAAGAAGAAAGGCAAGGGTGAAATAAAAATACAGGACAATATTCTTCAGTACTCGGGTGTCAACCAGAATTAGAGAGCGGCAAGTGGAGTGGGATCCTTATACCATAATGACTATCCCCTTGATCTATCAGAAGTTTCAAATATGTGAATTATTGAATAATGGCTCTAGATATCCAAGAAGGTGAGAAAATTCATTCACTGATAGTGGCATATGGACCCAACGATAATGCTAGACCAGATGAAAAAGATGATTTCTTCAACAACCTGCAAAGAGAGGTTGACGACTGTGAAGGCATCCCAATGATTTTGGGAGATCTAAACGGCAGGGTAGGTTGTGAGAAGGAGAGATGGTATGGAATTGTTGGAACGTTCGGCGAAAGCAACCTCAACAATAATGGAGAAAGAATCATCAGCTTTTGTGTCGCAAATGAATTAAGTATAGCTAACACCCTCTATCTACGTACAGGAAGAAATGAGAAATCTACAATAGATTAACTCGAGTAGCACCCAGGACCTAATTTTCACATTGAGACAGGTCATAAAGAAGTCCATAGAGAAAGGAAAAGAAATTTCTGGAGATTCGTGGATCTGGAAAGAGTAAAAAAGGAGGATATAGAACGAGCTCTGTCTGAAAGGAGATTAGATTTTGGCACGATCCTAGCTGTGTGGAGTCTCTATCACAAGATAAGAAACATTGTAAGGACTGGTAACCATACCTCCTAGGAGTTTGAGACGACATGGGGAATACACCAGGGATGTAGTTTAAGCCCTCTACTCTTTACATCGGTCCTAGACCAGGCACTGAAAAAAGCTACACTTACATCTGCCGACGACTTTGCCATAATTGCTGCCAATGACCGGGACTTGCAACATAATGTAAACCATGCAAAAAGAGCTTTGCTGCATCAATATGGATATTAATCCAGAAAAAACGAAATGCATGAGAAGAGGAAGAAAACCTCACAGAGTTATGAGAATCCTGAGGTTGAAGGGACAAATCTTGGAACAGGCTCAGGATTTCAAGTATTTAGGTGCCTGGTTGAATGAAAGTGGCTATATCGATGGGGAGGTGACACAGAGGTTAGAAGCAGCTGGACGAATGTTCCACTTCCACGAATGGTCCGAAGAGGCATCCTCAACAGAATAGAAGTCACTAAGAAGAAGAAGATGTCCGTCTACAAGTCAACATTCCTGTCCGTTCTTTCCTATTCCTCGGAGTCATGGACACTCACCTCAAAATACAGGAGCCAGATATAGGCCAAGAAGAAGCGGTACCTGAGAAAAGTCGAAGGGAAGATCAGAAGAACACCACTATTAGGTCAAATCTCGAGGTGCAGTCGGTGGAGACTACCCTAGAGGAGAATAAATTACGATGGTTTGATTACACCTCCTCAGGATGAATCCAGGAAGAATCGCGAGGATGACCTATGAGACAGGAGTGGAGAGAAGAAGACCACGGATCACCTGGGCGAAAGGTGTGTGGGAGGCATTCAGGAAACGAGGGCTGGACTGAAACAGGAGAGAGCTGGTACAGGAGAGGGACATTTGGTCCAAGCTCTGCAGAGGGCATCTTCACACTGCACAGCGATAAAAGAGGATCGGAGTATGATGATAATGACCATAAAAAAAAGAAACAAATTTTTTTTGCTTAACCTAAAAATAAAAACTTGCCACACTTTAAATTGTTTTTGAACATCATAACAGAGTTATTAGAATCCAAACTTCGAAAAAAAAAAAAGAATCATTGAAAAATGGCATCAGAATATTATTATACATATTGAACTCTACAACAACATGAAAAAATTAATCAATTAGGTTATATAAAATTAAATCTGCAATATCTTTTTTTTTTATATCATATTAACTGGCTTATGTTACCAAGCGTTATCGGTCCCTGGGGACTGGAACTGCACCTGATATACATGATTTGATCACTATTAATAAAGATACACCGACAGTACAGGAGTAATATTCTTGAAAAAAATCATGCCAAATGTAATATAAAATATAAGTATCTGTCCCCGGGGACCGATGCTGCAGCCAACTTGTCAAGTAGTCATGCATAACATCCCTATACTCCAAACACCCCAATTGCCTGTATATAGAAGAGGGTGGACAATAAAATAAAATAAAAAGAAATAAAGCTGAAGTTAAGAGAATCATCTTTTTTTTTATTATAAAATGTTATGTTTTTTATGTAATGAATGTATGCATAAACTAAAGATTTACACATTTCTTACCTTAATGCGGTGTTTCCTATATCTTATATTGTAAGTGCATGGGGCTGGAACACCAGTATCAGCTAAAGCAAGTGCATTGGCAGAACAGTTAAATGGTACATGGCAGCCTGTGCATAAATAGTTCGATAGCAAGTCATTAATCTAATCTGAAAAAAACAGACAGAAAATAAAGCATTTACATTTGTGAATTAGAAGCACAAATTATTACGTTTCTTCTTTGGTGTTGGGTAGGGATTGTATGATGCTGGTGAAACATTGATGGATTGATTTGTTGAAGAAAATGGTTCAGTTCTTAAAGCACGATTCCACATGCTTTTCTCAAATTTTATTTATGAAAATATTTTAATCTTCTCTTTTCTAAATGAAATATTTCAAGAATCAAGAATTAAAAGACAATATAGTTTCTACAGAGCAGTAACTTGAGGTGTCATAATCAATTATTATATTTTAACAAAACATTCATTAATCCTTTACTACAAGAAATAATGATATTGTTAGACAATTTAATACTTTTTTCTGCTTATTACTGTTTCTATGGTTACAATGACACATGATAATAAAAATTATTCAATTTTGAGTTATTTTATGAAATCTTTTTTTATCGATTTTCATAATTAAAATTTGATGATTTTAATCATTAACGAGTAGATTTATTGGAAATATTCCATGCAGACTGTAAATTCATCATGAGTTCTTTATTGTACACTATTTTTCTAATTACTACCAATGTACATAAAGTGAAAAAGATACTTTGGAAAGTATATATCATACAAATATAAATTCTGAATTCTAGTTGAACTATGTCATATACTAACTTTTATGTATGCTTTCCAACCATATGTTTGTTCGCAATATTAAGCTTCTCAAATAATTTGTGTTTGTTTAATGTTACCTAAATAAATTATTGATCTTCCGAATACGATTATGGAAAAATCCTATTTATCAGATGAAAAATTCTGGAATATAAAGGGCTGAAAAGCAGGCTAATAAAATGTTATGTCAAATCTCAGACTTTCTTTAAATTATTTTTATTCATTTAGCTATTTGTTAATCAACTTTCTGAGTATTCATTTAACTCATGAATTTGAAGATTAACAGCATAGATTGATGAATAAATTAATCTATAATTACTATGATAAATTTAAATAACTGCATTTTAGGGAATTTTTAGGGTTATTTTCCAAATCTGTTCCCTTATGTTTTAATATCTTAGTAAACAAAAAGAATTAAATTGCTAATTGTTAATAAAAAAATTTCCATTGAATGAAAATCATTCCAGTCAAAATAGTACATAAATAAATTTATCTTGTTCTTGTTTCTGATATATTTAACTCATATCCTTTCAGTTGTATGAGCTTAGCCTTATTACATCACTTTTAGCTTAATTCGAGCTGAAGATCAAAGATCAGACCCAAAATAATTGTATACGAACAATGTATTTATACTTATTTTATTTTGTAAATGAAAACATTCAATTATTCTATTCTACTTTGAACAATTTTAGTATGCCAATAAGAAATGTGTGAAACGAATTTCATCAAAATGAGTCTAATCATTCAAAAGTCATAATGAACTCTCTCCCTAAACAGAGAAATTTATTTGCCACTACAGAATTTTCAGTCCACCATTAAGGATCATGAGTACCTTGTTAAATCAAAATAGACCAACTTATTCAATAGTGGTGCTGAACCCCCTTCCTATACTTAGAAGTGGTGAGGGACTTATTTACCTTTATAACATATCTAATTTGCTAAAGATAAATATTGGTAGTTTAATCAAACATCAGAGTTATATGTACATGCAGATAACAAGCACTATGCATGCATTATAAAATTCATGAGAATTCTTTTGATTTTTCACCAATAAATGTATTTTATGTTTAAAAGATAAATGAAAAGTTGGAATCTTTTGAGATCTTGGTAATATTAATTTTTTTTCTCTTATAAAATTTGACCAATAGAACATCCAATATTTTTTTCTGTTTTGTAACATATTTCAAGACATACGAAATTTATAGTGACCCTCTTTATTTGAAACAAATTTAAATCAAACCAGATCTATCCTAATTTTTATAATTGTTCTGACATTTTTTAAATACATAGTACTAAAATTTAATCAAAACCATAATATTCTGCTAGCAATTCGATATCAGCATGCCCTCAATCGAACTCAAATTTTAATAATAATTCTTTATTTTAAATAAATAACTTGATTTTGTATCTACCTTTTGATTATCCAGTAGACTGCTCTCCATGTACACCATTATATACAAAAGTGAACAACTGAAGTTTAGTTAATTTCAGTACAGGACCGCAAAGACAAGAAATGTAATTCAAATCGTGTGAAAGGAGGTCTCTCTACCTAAAAGTTGATTTTCACTGCTAGACTAAAACAAAACAGATTAATGTATCCAATGTTTTTTCTTTAATAAAAAGAAATAAATAGATTATTATTAAATAAAATTATTTTATGGTCCATAGTTTAATGTCTCATCTAAGATCGTTTCCATAAAAGTAATTAAAATAACTACTTTCGTATAAAAAAAAATATGTATTTATATGTCAATGGATTAAAATCTTAACCCCCAATGTCAATTTTTGTCTAAAATGAGATTAAACTTTGATATGGGTTGTTCCTCCACTAAGCCATTTAACATCATGTCTTATTTATCCATTCATGATTTTTAAAAATATATAATTTTTATTGAGATAAATTTCACCTATATAAAAATTAGAAATAAATATAACTTTTTGCTCAGTTTAATTTTTCTTTCATTAATTTTTTTCTGTTCATTTGATTGAAGCTGAACTCGATAAAAACAAGTGTTACCAGTATATCTTTATATACTATCATATCTTTGTATCTCTCTATACCAACTTAACAGCTCTGTGGAATGCAGAATTGATATGTTTCATTACAGCATGTGATGGTTTTTTTTTTAATACATATATCATTAAATTAATTATACAGCTAAATTTATTATCTGTTTACTGCAATTTTTTTTTGTTTTATTTTATTACAACCTTAGCTTGCCTATACTTATTATACAACTTGAACAATCACTTACCAGTTTTGAAACATTTATCTCTTTTTTAAAAAATATTAACTTGGCTGCAAGTTATACATACCCCTATTTTCGTTATTAATGATATTGTTTAAGTAATGCTATTAGAGAATAAAAATACCTCACAAAATAACATAAAAATATTTACTATTTTCCACTGGGATAAGGAAAAATTTTAACCATTTATAATTGTTATTCATATTTAAAATTATTTTATTACTTTTATCCACAACTAATAAACACTTTATCTATAAATTAAGGTAACAATTGAAATCTCATTACACTTTATGACAAAAAAATAGTTATTCTGAAAGACTTTTTTGTGATCCCGCTGTGACATTTATAGAATATAAAATAAATTAAATTACGTAGAACAGCTTCTGTAATGCATGCTTTTTAGGTTTGTATTTATGATTTAGTATGGGGTGCATGTGCTGACAAATTATTTGCAGTCAATTATTTTCATAAAGACATCCATATTGCTTATTGGTAAATATATGTATCTACACATTAACATTTTTAAATAAATGAAGCTACTACAACAGAAAAATGTTTACAAGATATCTTAATTAAAATTTTCTTAGAAAATATAAAGTTACATTTATCCAGCTTCCTCCCTATTTTATTCAATGACTTACAAGAAGAGATCCTGAGCTATACCTGAAGTGGTTTATTTGAAATCTTTGTTGATTTTTTTACATAATAAAACAGTTTCTATTACCTCGAAAATTAAAATAATGTAGAGAAAAGTCGCTTTATTGGATCGATTTCTATATTTAGATTAGTTTCTGCCAAATCTTCAGTGATAAATTATCAGAGAATTAAAGTTACCTATAGATGTAATAGAATAATACCTTTCTTCTTAACTCTCATTAAAGAAAGATTTAAAAAAATGGTACAGTTCAAAATAGTCCAATTTTGGAATCTAGTGCAAACAGAAAAATAAAATAGTCTACCTAAATAGATCACAGATTGGTGCTTAGTTAAAAATTAAAACTAAGTACTGTTTTTTTTTTTTAGGATGTATATTGATAAAAACGGAATAAATTATAATTAAAAAAATATTCACTAATGAACTAACATTAATTTAGCTTAAGCTTCACCCCTAAAACTGATATAAAATAGGTATTTGTTGGATGTTTGGCCATTTTCTGTACTTTGTTTGATTCCAATTTTTTTTTTTTTTTTTGAGGAATGAGTGGAGGATATGAAAGTTATGAAGTTCTTTACATTATTCTTTTTTTTTTTCATAAATACGACTCCAAGTGCTCCATTTGAGTTTCTATTCTTCTAGAGTTAGGATTTGGCCGATTAAGTCCTATTTTTCGCCAAGAAACACTTTAGAGATGACGGATTTAATACCTCTTGGCCCTGTGTCTCAACTAATTCTTGTTTGAACTGCTGGATGTTCATCTTCTGATGTTGTTTGCCCAATACTCTAGTTTGGATGTAATTTTAAGAAAGAACAATAGAATCAAATATCTGGACTAATTTGGTAGAAGCCTAAAATTGACAAATCTAAATAGTAAAACTAGTTTAATTTAGGAAACTTAAGGAAATTGAAAACAATGCACCTGACTCCATTGATAAAATGTCTTTTTGAACGTATTTCCTAAAAATGTTAAAAGTTGTAAGCAATCAAAAAGGTTCATAACGGCCTCCAACAACGTAAATTAATGAGCTGGTTTATAAAACTCATTGCCAGAAGGGACTACCATAAACAGTACTGAAAGCAGGTAAAAAATTGTAATGGTCTCAAAACATAAATAAAAACTGGAAGTGATTCTGACTAGGGATATTCATAAATAGATTCAATGATAATAAAATTCTCTCCTGATATATATTCACTCTTCACATAAATGAGACATTGAAATTAGGAGACAGGCTAAGTTAGGCTACTTAGCATATGTAGAGTTTGTATATGCAAACAGTTTTTATTTCCTAAAAATATACAAAACTAGTTGATCTGGCAAAGTTTTCCTATTGCTAGTTTTGGGTATATATATTGAGTAAATGAGCAACAAAAGTTGGATATCAATTATTGTTCATAATTAGAATTTGATATTTATATAAACATTATTATTTTTATGATAGGATCACATAGATTGTAATTACTGTTTTATTCAATTTTAAGTTCATTACAATGTTCTGGGTTATACAATGTTTTTGGTGATTCAATTTGGGAAATATTAAAAAAATCCCGTGGTTTTCCTCCACGGAAACATACAACACATAATTGTCCATGAGAAAAACATGGATTCTCCTAATTCAATATGTAATCCACATTCTTGGAAGGATTGGCCATTATTAACGATGCAATGATTGCAAAAGAAAAAATAAATTTATAGGAATTCTGAATAAGTTATATTTCAAGTTTATGATTATTAGTATTTATAGTTCTGTTAAGACCTACATACAATCTGCTATGGGAGAAAAATTCCTTATGAAGATCCTCTCCAGCATATTTGAATGTTTGGCCTTACAATTGTTGCAACAAATTTTTATATTTGCAAAAAAAAATAATTTTTTTATATTTTACGACAATAAAGTTTAACAATTCCACACAATTTATATTCCTTATTCTCCAATTTTATTCACAAAATTATGTTTTCATACTCATTAAAAATTTGTTGTAGTCGTATTGCTTTCACGGGTATGAAGTTGTCATGGCTACGACACATACGCAAGTTGGACACTTTTTCTCTTAGGAATTTATTAATCAGTTTTTAATAGCATTCTAATGAAAAATCAAAAGATTTTAGAAGTTGATGTTATCAAATCTAAAATTGTTTGACTGTAAGAATGTGGCATCCAGAATTATGTAAATTAATCATTTTGTTATTATAAATTTGTAAATAAAAGCTTTATTTATTATTGATTTAGTTAAAATTTGATAAATATTGGTTCAGTAGTTTTCATGCTTAGCAGATAGCATAATAGAATGATGTAAGAGGTTGTGATAATTTTTATATTAATAAGTCTTTTTTTTTATGTTGACTATTTGCTCTTTAATTAAGTTTCTATTGTTATATTCATATATTCAACTCTTATTGCACAATTTACAAACTTTTAAATTGTAAAATATACATTTATATCTAATGTATCCACCATGAATTGGCTGATTGATTATGAGAAAATATTATTAAGATTTAAGATTTTGTTCTTATGCAAAAATGTGTTCATCAAGTGCTACGATAAAACATTTAGTAATTTTCATGTGTAAATATTTAAGATAAACATTTTTAATCTAAATCCATGTAGGTAAGATTGGAAATTTGCCCAAGAACTGCTTCTTGCAAGTATTATTTTTCATAGATAATTAAATTTACTCCTCATAAAGGAAATATGCCAGATGATTAGTTTTATCATTTTCTCCTGCATGATGCTGATATGTATACATAGAAACATACAAGAATTTTATTATATACATATAAGAGCTTATATCTAAATGCATCACATATTTAACAAAAAAAAATTTAGATTAAAAAAAATCATGGCCATCTTTGTACTCTTATATCTTCTCTTTTCTAAAATAAACTTTTTGATGTATTTTTTGCCTTGTTTAGGAAAAATAGAGGAGAAGGAGCAGGAGCTGGTTATGTTAAATTTTGTTTATTGGTTTTTATGTCCTTTGAATGCTTTACTAATTTTAAGTATGTTTCTTTAATTAAAATTTCAGAATGATTACAAAAACAATGATTTGTTATTTTTTAAATATTTATCTTTTTAGAAGACATACATTTCTAAGACTGAACCATTTAAAATTTATTATTGGAATAACAAAATAAAAATGCATGTTGCACATAGCCAGCTCTGCTTCTACTTTGAGGGGGGATAACATGCTATTAAATCTTATATTATATATAAAGTAGAGACAATACAGATATGGTGAAAGACATCAATAACATTTCTTACCTCAAACAATTGTCTACCATGAATGACCAAGGACCTTCCATCACAACCAAATTGTTCAAAAGTTATTGTCACAAAACATCTCGCCTAACGACTAACTACTAAGTAGGCTGTAAACTATTGTAACGATACAGTTAAGCTATTTCTTTAAAGCTATATGTACATAACCTCTGCTCGACATATTTTTTTTTTTTTAAAACCCGTTGCTCCGAACTGGTGGATCCCTTCTTTTCCAAGAAATAAGGGCCGAGTTGCTAATACCAAATTAACTAAACTATAATGTTCACTGCGCCAAATTAACTTAAACAAATGTTCCATTACAGTTGAGATCATGACAGTAGGTGCGGAAATCTTGGAAATTGTTATTTGATGGCAACGGTGTTCTGAGAGACATTGTCCTCAAGTTGGGGTCTGGCCTCTTTGGTTTGACTGGGACTCCAGCTGATATTGTCATCCTTTTAGTTGGTACCTTTTGGGTACCATTGCCAATGTCTCGAGAGCTGATAGTGAACTGAGTTCTATAATCATATCGAAGAGTCGAGCAGCAGGAGCGAGAAGATACAATAGCCTTGAAGCCGGCTCTAAACTTCTTGTTGAAGAATGCATACAAGATAGGATTGATGCAAGAATTTGAAGTTCCTAGCCATTGTGCTATGGGCAAGAAGAACTCAATAATTGCCAATTCCATGGAGCCGATCTCACCACCCAGTTTTACCCTGCTGCAAATGATGTACAGTGGAAGCCAAGAACAAGCAAATAGGACTATCACAACAAGCAACATCTTGATAACCTTCATCTTAGACTTCTGTATTAGTTGTTCTCCATGAGCATGTGTTTCTCCAGGCAAGGTTCGAGTGACTACACGCTGCCATATCATTATATAGCATATGGATATGAGAATCAGTGGGAGAATATAGCACATAAAAAGGTGAGCTACTATGAAGTAAACACTTTCACTGTATCGATCTGGCCATTCTTCAGTACATGTCTGAAACAAAAAAAAAAAAAAAATGTTTACATTGTGGAGAAAAAGTTGTTATCAATAAATATAGTATATTTTTGTTATATAATTAATTTTATATTAAAATTTATGTTTGTATTAAATTCATTATTCCATTACATTATTTTTCACTAAATAATAACATACATTATTTCAATTGATAAATTAGGAGTTGACTTATTCTTGTAATATTTCCAAAGTCATGATTAAAATAATTTGGCTCGTATGCATTTTTATTTGTTTGTAATTTACAAGTCTTTCTATGGAGAGCAGTAGAGGTGAATAGAATGAAAGAGGAGGTATTTCCTTAAAGGTAGGAATTAACATACTAGCTGTTCCACTGACTGAAATCAAATAGGGTATAGAGTTCAGAAGCAATAATTAAAGATACTAAAGTATCAATGTTACTTCAACTATCCTGCATGATTAGCTTCATCATATATGGCACATATTGACTTTCAAGTAAAAGAAAAATGATTATAAAAAAATTTAACATCTTATATATAATTTTTGTTGTCAGTCATCTATAAAAAAAGATCAATGAGGTATAATTATCATTTTACAATCAGTGCATTTAATTTTTATATGGAAATATAAAATTTATTAATTTAAGTAAGCCAATTTTACCACACTTGGTCGAAATTTACAATAAGACAAATTCAACAGCACAAAAAAGAACTAGGCAAGTTTCATTTGATTTCTGGAAGTTCAAAGTTTTTCCTTGGTAATTTTGTTCTGGATCAATCACTAAAATCTTGTAATTCACTACTTAAGTAATAGTGGTACTAGTTATCCACAGTATGTTAGTACTGTAGCTAGTACTAGTTATCCATGTACTAGTCTACTAGCTATCCACAAGTTCACATCAGTTTGCCTGTTACCTTTCTGTAACTCTTTATTTCATTTGTGAGATTCTCGTTTATTTTGTGTGCTTTTTTGACACGAAATCGTTATCTCTTTGTTTTTTTGTTTTTTCGTCCAAGAACTCAATTACTCCTGGAAAATGTATTAGCTGAAACATTTAGCGATATTGAAGGAAAAAAAAGAAATCATCGCAGTAAGAAGGGGTCTGAAGATCACAGGAAGATGTGGTTATCAATGATGGAGGCCTTGAACACGAATACCATGTCTCACCATTCAGACATTCTGCCAAGGATATGCTAATCGACCCTAAAGAAGCATACAAGTTATATCTGAATTATAATTGTTTGTAGTATTGTTGGCACATGCCCACTTGCCGCGCTTTTCTGCTGGCCAAGTTAGGATGATCTACTTGAGAGATGGTCTGATTCAGTTGTATTTTTGTGATTCTAGGGGATGGCTCTCCACCCGGTATTTTACAATTATTTTAAGTAAAATAATTGGCAGAATCCATTAAAAATGTATCGGAATCGATTTGTGGAAACGGTTATGCAAGATACACAATTTTTGGCACTGTTGAAACACAATTTTCTGAGCCTTTTCGTGTGAAGATTGCGAATGTCTTCAACAGATGGAATAAAACGGGAGTATACCATCTAGGAATGGAACCGATAGTGGTCGACAAGCCGAAAGAAGTGATCTTAAGAAAATACTTTCCCACCGTCCAATTATTAGCGGCAAAATGGGCTCTTCCGATTTATTGAGTCTTGCACAACCTTACGGAGAACGGAGGCTTTTGGGCCAAACTGCATAGTTTTGGAAAGGAGTGCCCTAGATGAAGCGTTCCGGAAACTGCCGAGCACTTAGTATATATAGATCTGTATCGCGTTTGAGGCACTAAAGTACACGCTCTGAAGAAGACAGAAATCAACGTCCTGTAAGTCCGTTTTATTATTTTAATTACACGATATAATTACATCGGCCACTTCGATCCTTGTATATTTGTATCTTTTCTAACCAAACGTTTGTTATAAATTTGCGTGCTCGTTATAATTCGCATTTTTTAATCATAGAGCATTGCTGTAAGATACTGGAACCCTCGATGTGTTATATTTGTTTTGTTTTCTGTTTACTTCTAAACATAAAGCTTTCATACGAAAGGGTTATAAAATCGCACTATAAAGAAATTTAAGAGAAAAAACAAAAACAAGACAGATCCGCAGAAAAAAGAGGACAAATCCTTGAAACGAGTTAAACCGTGTTCTTCGCTTGGCGGATAAAACTCTGAAAAGTTTAAAAGGAAGAAGGGCAAAGGAAATAAAAATTGCATCAGTTGCCCTAAAAGGGACGGCTGAGGTCAAGGAAAGAGTCCTTAAAAAAGCAACACCTCGAAGCTAAGATCAGGAATATGGCTTTAGTTAACTAAGTCCAAAGGATAACTGTTTAAATTGGAATCTACAGAGTTTATTTTGGTTTCGTTATTACTTCGGCTTTATTCTCAGAAATCGTTTCTCTATTAATTAAATTTTGATTTTTGATTAATTATTTACCTTGCATCGTTAAATAATTAGTTTAAGAGAATTCTTATGCCATACGATGTATCATCCATTTATGAGCTTTTGATATTGCGAAGGAATTGTAATTGTATTTATATTCAAGGCTTAGAAGATGCACTCTTTCCAATCGTGTTAAAACATAAAGTAAAGCACTAGAAAAAAAAAAAGAACAAAAAAATCCGTGAGTAGCAGAACTCTGTAACTAGAGTCATATTTCGTAGACTGAAATGCAAAATGTAAACAAAACGGGGGAGTGAGAAAACAGTCGAGACACGCAAAAGGCAGTTCTCTAGCATATCGAAATTTACCCACACATATATTGTTTAGCCTCTCCGCTGACCTTCGATACAGAAAACCCTACGAATTTCAGCCCATTTGAAATAGCCATATCTTTCACTGGAGTTGAAATAGCCATATTTTTGCTAATACTGGTCCGATTTCGATGAAACTTCTTTCGCTTTATAGTAATTTGATTTCCTTTTAAATGCAACAAGTTTCCAGCCCCTAACTTTTGAGAGATTTTAGTGGTGCGAAAATATTTTAAAAATCAAAAAACCCTGGGGGGGAGGAGGAACCAAGTTTAGACTCCAAAAGATACTTTCCTGACACCAACTCAATTCAAATACAAATTTGAACTCTATAAACTAATTTGATGGAGCTGTAGAGATGCGCGAAACTTAAAAACGCCGATATTTCAGGTAAACATACCGAAATGTTAACTGGAATTTACCCATTCTTTGCTCAAATCACTCTGAAGGTGCTCAAATGTAGCGGGGAAGAAAAAATATAACTCTTTGAAAAGGATAGAAAACGCAGTCTCGCCGCTCACCGCAGACCTTCGACCCAGTAAAAGTCTATTTTAGTCAGAAAAAATACGACTAAATATGAAACAAAATTAATGCATAATATCTTATCGACATCTTTTTAATAACGCTCGCATAGTAATCAAATAACTATTATCAGAATATTATATCTTTTGTAAGATTTTTTTCATATATAAAAATGACCGGAACTCGAATCTTATCAAATACCGGTATTTTAACTTTGCCGAAGTGAAATTTTCTAATGAATGAAAACTTTAATAACAATTAAAATATGTATTTATGACTATTAATAATTATCTTGCTTTATATTTATACATATCAGACTGAACATCGATCCGTGAAACGGATATAGCTCATGCTTCAACGTGTTTTGGCTCCGTATGTGCTTTAGCCATTAAATAATATCTGTTATTTAATAGTAGTTAGAAAAATAAGCTGCTAAGATCATTTTTCGTTTAATACACTCCTTCTCTCTAACCTATTCCGATATTTGCTTGGGACGTGCAAAATTATGTGAAAGGGAATTAGGTATCTTCCTTATAAACATATATATTAAATATATTTTCTTACTTTTTTTTTTTCATTCAATAAAACTCACCTTTGACTGAAAAAATGGTGCCTACAAGAATAACCTTACTAGGTAGGTTGATCTTGGGCAAGTTTGCACAACATTTTACAAAGCTCGGCTTTACAAGACTGTAATTTTTATATTTTCTAAAGTAGATTTTTTCTGTTTTAAAAAAATGTTCCTTAGACGATTATGCACAAATATTATATTCAAGCCAACGTTTCAACCAGGTCCATTTTGATGACATTGATAATTTAATTGAATAGTTCTTAGTATACACAAGGTATCTAGAAGACTCATTATTCAAGCAAGAGCGGTTTTGGGGCAAGTGCAAAATAGTTCGGTTTTCGGAGCATTATCATACTGGTATAATCATCGAATAGTTAATGCTCGTCTGAGATTCTCATTTAACAATTTTCATTGAGTTATGAAAGTGGGATGTGGAATATAATTCCATAAATATATTGAAAAAAATAATTTTTGTTTTAATCCTCTAGTCGGTAATTGCATCGACAAAACATGATAGTAAGGGTACAATTGTCAAATAACAAAGGTCTGCACTTGTCCCTAAGATGGTGCTTTGCTTGATACTGCAGACAAGCGCTTAAAAAATAGAAAACTGTCAAGGAGAAATGTAAGGTACTAAATATTTTGAAGAACAGCTTCTGTAGGTTTCGCTTACGGCCAAAAAAAAAAAGAAGAAAAAAAGGCCAATTGATAGGTGACTACCGAAAAACCTATACTGCAAAAGTTGAAAGACACAACTTTATTGGCAGGTTGGAACTAATATTTTTACAATTCGTTATACCTCACTTTAGCTAAATTTCGTTGGATGATTTCTTATACAACAGTGTTTAGGATTCATGCTCCGTTAAGGGCAGCTCTTACCAGTTGAGCCTTTTGATTTAACGAGACAATTATGCACTTACACCGAAAACGCAATTACCTCACATCACCCTACAAAGGTTGGCTACAAAGGCTATGAAAGACTTTGCAACCATAAAACCTTAGTTTTGAAGACGGCCAGCAATAAGTTTCCAGATTTAATGGGAGGTGACAGCAAATTTAATTTCCAAACACAACCGACCTGGGGAGAGTTTCTATTTAAAAAGGAGCGGTAATGTCTCCAAATTGGAGTTAAAAGAGAACTAATGATAAAACTTCTCGCTAAAAGGGAAACGAAACTAAGAGAATTGAAGGAAGAAAAGCATTGGCTAATTGAAGTAGCAGTTGAAGCAAAGACTACCCTATGACCTTTAAAGACTAGCTACCCCCAACATTCGTTAAGGTCTCAAACTCGATTAACACCGCAGTTTATCTGTCTCCCCATCCCGTCATCAAACCCCGATCCCATCTCATTCCCTTTATTTTATAACTTTACCATTATCCGCTATTCTTCTCTGCATTTGATGTGATCAGAAGAATTTCATTTAAACGTGAAGAAAATTATTTAGAGGCATTAATTAAAAGGATTGACAGATACAATACAAATTCATGATGTGTGATGCGTTCAATTTTAATACAACTAATAAATTAATAGTTTTCAGAGATCGTTCTGTGTCGTAATATTGTAAAAATAAATGATTTTATTATTATTTATTTTTTATTACACCATCCAACGTTTCGGCCATATTTGTTCCCATGAGTTTCTGTGGAACAGTAGCCTTCACTAGTTTCTATAGATCAGTGTTTCCAAACTCTTAGAAGTCCGCGGATCACTAAGCTCGAAATTGAATCACGTATGGACTACGCCGCCTACCGACTTGGAGAATGAGGTGCTTAAAAATGCATTTTAAGGCAATTTTATAATATAGGTATTTAACTGTTTTAACATTTCAACTAACACCCAAACCTCAGGAAAGGCAAACAATAAAACATTTCTAACTATAAGTCCTCACAAAAAGATACAGGAGAATGCTGTCCTATCGCGGACCACTCCGAACCTCTCGCGGTACACCTGTGGTCACAATGTAGGTACTTAATAAATATACTTAAGATATCAAAGCAAACGATTTCAAATTAATAAACATTCCAAATTCCGGACCTATTTATATTTAGCGAAGGCATTTTCCTAAGTGTTGTTTTTTTTTGCTTTTTCATGCATATTCAGTAGCCAATCCTTATTTTTTCTTTGGACCGCACTAAATATTTTGTAATACAGAAAATAAAAATGATCTGTATAAACAAGTTTTGAATATTTTCTTTTAAAATCAATGATTCCAAATGCATAAATTAAAAATGGAGTTTTTAGTTGCCATTTAAACAAAACAAAATTTTTCTTCTATTGCGCTGCGTTAAACTTGATGATTGTAATATTGATACTGTAGCCATAGATATGAATAAAATGGATGAAAAGGCAATCATAATTGGTACTTAACACTTTTGTGTAACGGAATTAGTTCCTTGAATATTTGCACAGCAAAACAGCTCCACGCTCTCTACTTACCTACTCCTGCCTGAGATATTTGTTAATAATCTTTTAATAAATTTGTTTGATTTGGATAAGACAGTTGAGAAAAATTTTTAATTGATCATAAATAGTGCTAAAGATTAATTATTTAAAAAACTGCAGTGAAAGTAAGTTTCAGTACAATCTAGAGAAATACTTCTTATAAGTATCTTCTAGCATTAGATGCAGTCCAATTTTTCAGTCTTATAGTATGCTCTTCTTCCTATTCCTCCAAATGGCCCTTCTTAAGCATCTTCCTTGAGAATATGAATCCCCTTCAGCCGACTCATCTCAGATTCGGCCAAGCCGTTGTTCTTCAACGACAAAACTAGAAACATCCTAAGTATACCCTCAAGCCCTATCCTTTGGACACGTCTCTCCCGTTTCAGTGTCGATGCCTTTACCTTTGTTAATATTATGTCATGATCCTTGCTAAGGTCCTTCAGCTCTCTGTTGCCTCATATACTCCATGCTTCCTCCTCTTTCGAGTTCGTAATAATTTCATTTTATTTAACAAACATTGTATATATTTTAAATGTTGTTTATGTTTTGATAATTAATATATTTTCCATTTCCTTTTAGCGGTTGGGTTCATTTAGGGCCAGAGCCTTCACAGCAGATTACTTTCAATGTTGTCTCTCCTCAGCCGCTCTACTCCATCTTCTAATATGACGACTGACACCATACCTTTCCTCCTGGATGGTCTTGGTCTGCTTTTTCCCCATTTATCGTACTGGAATAATGAAGAAACCCTGATCGTTAAGGGCAGTCTGATGTCTCCCATCCTGTGAAGATTATCTATTTTAAATACTCCGCACCTATCCAAGTAGGTGATTAGCGGTTTAATTAATAATTACAAGTGATTACTTCATTAATATACAATGGTGAATAAATGTTTACTATTATGGATCCGATAATTAAATTAAATGAATAATTTTAACAGCTTTTATGAATATAAGTAAGGAGGGGAGTAGCACAGTGGTAAGGCACTGTGTTGCTATGCTCCCGGTCCCGGGTTCGAGGCCGGTTTTGGCAGGTAATTATTTATTCTGTTATCAGCCGTGGATCGACTCTGTGGGATAGGGAGAACTTCCTGGGGATCAACCAGCCTCTATAAAATGGGTACCCTTAATTGGGGGAAAAACCTGACGGTTGAGCGTGATCTCGGCCAAATCACCTCCTTGTATAACCGTTAGCTTAGAAACAGTACGGTCCTTACCTAGTACTGAACCCAAGAACCTTCATGGGTTGTAGTGGTACATTTTTTTTTTTTTTTTTTTTTTTTTTTTATGAATTTAAAACTTTTTTCAGATTCAAAAAACTTCAATTTTTTTTTAAATTTTATCTTCATTATCTGCAAGTGCTTCAGCCATAATGGAAGGTATACTGTGTTTTGTTCTGGCGTAACTGTATATTTTTTGTGTTGTTACATTCAGTGTCAGAGATGTGTTGTATGTTTCATAAAGTGGTTGTTCCTGGTCTCTAAGTATCCGATGGTTAACGCTGAGTTTCTGACATTCAGTCTGTTCAGGGTTACTACTTTAGATCTAAACTGGGGGAAGTTCTCCCAAATAGAATATTTTATTTTATTTCTAGAAGTTTTCTTGATTATTAGTTCCATTTTTTTTGACAAGGTTCTTTTGCATCGACAAATCCAATCTGCAGCGATGGTTAGATCTATCATAGTAGTTCCAGTCTATTTTCCTCTGGCGAGGTTTGCTTCTCATTTCTGGGGAACCTGTGGAGAAGTATCAACCATCTAATTTGGTTTATTTATATATTTTAAGTCTGCCTTATAGTGAAATAACAAAAGGCAATCTGTTTGCCATTCGCATATTAATCGTGATTGGCATTGTAGTTCTCTTGTAACATGCGAAAATGAGTGATGGATACCGAAAGGTAATGCACATTTGTATCAACTACAACTGACCAGTTTAATTCTGAAGTCAGATTTGCCAGTTAGAGAAGAGATGTTCTATGTTAAAATGCAATAAGAATGCTCGTGTTTACGAACGGTCACGAGGGTCGTGATAATTTTTAATAAATTATACCAAAAGGTAGGCTTATGTTCAAAATATTTTCACCGCAATTTTTAGGTTCATTTACTTCATCTTTATACCGAGGACTGCATAAAGTCTTAAAAGCTCCGTTTCAACTAGCATTTTATTTTTTCAGTTTGCCGAAAAATTTCACACCGCGTCCGATCAGCTAACATAATTTAATACTGATTATAAGATTGGTAACTAGAAAAACTTACTACATGCAATCACACTGCTGGTGAAGTTATACCTAGTTACTTATAACAAACACAAGTTACTTATAACAAAGTTATATTGGATGCCCCTGCCTGCATCAGTAAATTCCTTAAAAATTGAATGGGAGTGACCTCTAACATTGATGGATCCAAGTATCACAGTATATTTAAACATCATTAATTTAATAATTAGCCACCGACAAAATTATTCTTATTGAAAAAACTCAGGAGTAGAATTGCTAAAAAGACAGCTTTGGAAAAAAAAAAACGCTTTTCAGTCAAATTCTCTAGGATACTGTTGAATAAAGTAGCAGATTTTAATAAAAAGTTTCTAAATAAAATACGGATTATCTCTTTGGACAGATTCATTATAAATGATAAATTTATTAAAATTCATTTGTACTAGACATCAAATGCATCAAAAAATCACAGGAGATTGCATACAAACTGGATAATAATAAATTTGTGATCAAGACAGAGAATATGATCTATACAAAGAAAGCTGAGCGAGCAGCAGAGCTCCGTCACTAAAGTTGTTATACTAAAATACAAAATACAAAGTATCAGAAAGACGAGGCCTTTCTGAGGAGACAAATTTTGAGACCCCCCTCTCCGATGATCTTCGATACAGTGCAATTTTCTGAATTAAATACGACTAAAAACATTTCTAAATAGTTTTCAACCCACTAACTCAACGCGGAGGAGATGTAAAGGTGCGCAAAGCCTTAAATACTGTGGGAGTGGGGAAAATAACTGAGAACACGCAAAGGAACTTCTCTAACATTAACTCAATCCACTTCCAAATTTTCATCACTCTAACTGAATTTGGAGGGTCTGTATAGGTGCGCAGAACCTTTAAAATCGCTAAAATAACAAGCAGCAAAACATACCTAAAATTGTTCTTCCAAGAAAATAATCCTACATACTAAATTTCAGTTCATTTAGTCCAAAGGGGGCCGCTGGAAGTGCCCAAATGTATCAGAAATATTTCTATACATAGGTTAGGTTATGTATTCATATTTATTGATATTTACGAAATCCCCATTATCGTGTCCAAGCGATTATGAAACGGATATGAAATGTATTCCCAACCCCCTCCGATGAACTTCGATGCAGTGCAAAAATATATTATTTTCTGGACAATTTGCCTTAAAACCCATGTACATACAGTTTTCTTAACTTACACTCCATTAATTTTGAAAGCTTTCGAACTTTAAGTACCTATGAGACATGAGTCATCCTTCGTCGAACATGATCAAGTGCTGAACATATGAAAACTACCGAGGTGTCCCGCTAAGTGAAAGAGTTAATCTGGCGCTGCAGTTGATTGGTCCTTACAAATGGGAGCGCCATCTACAGGCAGATTAGAGGATGCCTTGTCGAGTAGATTAATCTCCCATCTTCCTCTCGCTCGATTAGCTTATTGACACCTAACGAGACAATACTCTATCAGTCCTGCTAGAGGGATCGCCAAATCATTTCTTTATGATTAAAAATTTTCTCTAAACGACAGCATCCGAGTTTCGTAAGGCTTTGCCATACCATATACAAGCGGTCCCAGCCGAAGCAGTTATGACGCCATATCCTCTCAGGCAATTAAATTCCTTCGTAAATAATTGATAACTAATTCCTTCCTAACAGTAAATGATTATTAAATTTGACTAGTATTTTTTTTAATCTGGATTTTGTTGGTAGAAATAAAAGGAAGAAAAAAAAAAGGAAGAAACATCATAATGACAGTTAATCAGTTAAATGGTAGGCGAAAATCCATCCAATAATGAAAGCTCACATTTTTTTTTAAATTTGTCATTCGCAGAAATCATTAAACAAAGAAGAAAAAAAGTAATAATAAAAATATAAATATTTTAAAAATAAATAAATTTATCGTCATATTTATTATAAAACCTTGTAACTCCATGTTTACTTATAAGTCGTCACGAGGTTTTATAATCAGGGTGACGATATGGCACATTATTTTGTCCAGCTCATCATCCTATACTTGGTTTTATTTAAATGGATGTTTCATGATGCAATGACAGATGAAATATGAAATGAAATTAATAATGAAAATAAAAGAAGATACATGTATTACAAAAATTGATTTAGAAATGTTTTTTGTTCTCTTCTATTTTGAGGATTATAGAGGTGTCGAACTCAAATCAATACTCTGCATTTTAAAAACCTGACCTCAAACTCAGATTCGATGAAAGTAATTTCCAAACTATAAGTTAGCGCGAAGTAAGGCAAGGTCCCACTAAATTTTACAAAGTTCGAATTTACAGGACTGTAATTTTTTCATTTTTAAAGCTAATTTTTTTCTATTATTTAAAGAAGGCTAGATTTCAACCACATCTATTTTGATGAGATTGATAACTTTACTTAATAGTACTTAGTATGCACTTACCCCTTCCTTAAGGAGTAAATGCGTACAAGATATCTGGAAGACTCACTATTCAAGATATAGCGGTTTTGGGGCAAGTACAGAATAGTTCGGTTTCCGGAGGATTAATATACTGGTGTAATTATCAAAAAAAGTTAAAGCTTGTCTGAGATTCTCATTTTACAATCTTCATTGAGTTATGAAAGTGGAATGAGGAATATAATTGAAGAAATGTATTGATAAAAATAATGCTTGTTTTAACGCGCTAGTGAGTAGCTGTCTCGACAAAATATGATAGTACTGGTACTGGTATTGGTGGGAGGAACTAGCCCGGCAAGTGAGCCTTATGGTCCTTTTTGCCAACCACTGATGGTTGCTTTTACGTCACCGCCGCGTACTAACCAGAGTGGGAGTGTCGAGATTCATTTCGTGGGATCGCGACGAAATAAATATTAACCGACCAAGATGGGAATCGAACCCACAACGTTCCGAACCGGACACTCTGGGACCCTCGCCCCAACGTTCTCGGCCATCACGTCCTCAAATATGAACTGAACACCAGAGGTCTGTATTTGCCACTAGTTTCATATTTTTCTAGGTGACTACGGACAAGCGCTTAAAAAATACAAAACTGTCAAGGAGAAAAGTAAATTATTAAATAATGTAAAGTATTTTGAAGAATAACTTCTGTAGCTACCACTCTTGGCAAAAAAAAAAAAAAAAAAAATGAAAAAGTACTTACTTGTAGATAAACACCGATATATTTGTAAGACAAAATTTGGAAAACACTACTTTGTCAGTAGGTTGGAAATAATAATTTTCAACTCTTTATACTTCATCTTATGGACCTTTCGTGGCTGATTTCTGATACATCTGTGTTTAGGCTTCATGCTCGGTAAAGTATTACCAGCTGAGTTTTTGGATTTAACGAGACAATTACGCACTTACCCGAAAAACGCGTACTTGCGTTCGTGTTAATTTTGAAATTTTTAGTTGCTGTATTGGATTCATCATTCAGCGACCCCTGAAATCACTCAGCAGTGAGTTTCAAGCATGCCCATTGATTTGAAATGTCGATCGCTTTATTAAACTGTTTCGAATTTCCAAACTCCTGGTCCAAATTCATTATCAGATGTACGCTTCTTTCTTTTAGCTCATTTTATTTTTACAACTAGTAGTTAAGTCGTATAATTTCTCAAGATAAAAGAAAATATAATAGTAATAACAGGATTTTCTATATATCGTGAGGAAATGGTACTTAAATTTAACATCCATATTTTATGTCTTTGAAACATAAAGAAACGAAGCACACTTTTATTTTACATTGTTAGTCCCAATGGAGCACAATCGCCAAGGACTTTTGAAGGGAAATAACCACCATTACATTAGAAATGTAATAAATGGACCGTGAAAATTTCAACCAACTGCGAAGTGTTGCTACCAAGCTCTTCGGGGAACTGGTCGAATTTCAAAGCTGTTTTTAGTCGAGTGATGAATTGGCGATATTTCATTCCTCTCGTAATCAATGTTTGTGCTTGTTGCTTTTATCGTAGTAACAAACGCTTTTTCATCAAAGAAACCAAGATTTTTGGAAATGTATCCTTCTGTCGAATACAATGAATTTCCGCAATGCAACGTGTTCATTTTCATCTATGGACTGTTTAAAAAATGACACAGAGACTGACTGATATAGCTAAATGAATAATAAAAATAATATTTATTGATTTTAGCATCTGCAAGGACTATAGTATTAATTTTACGTCTGAACTTTTCCAGTGGTAACTCCGAATCAATAGAATTTGGAATTCATGTGATTTTGTTTTGTTATGTTATTATAATTTATATGTATTCGCGTCGCACGTACGCAGAAAATTTATGTTTTGTTTATAACGTCCTAGAGACGGGCTGCTATGTAGGTGAACATTTCTTTTTTTGCTTTCTTTTACCTTGTTTTGCAACAAAACGAGCGAAATTATTGGCTGTTATTTAGTAATCTATTATTTTTCAACTTTTATTTGGTTTTCGTTACTATCCTTTTATGCTTATTCAGCAGTTAGATGCGGGGCAGAAACTGCAGTTTTCAATTGTTATTTACAACTTATGATTACTAGGAGATCTGAAAAATTTATTAATTGCTATTATTTATTATTAGAGATGGGATGCTAATTATCACTTTGTTATTTTGTAAATATTTATTATTTATTATTTCCTTTTATCAGTTGTGAAGTGCCGTACAGGGTGAAAAATAACTTACCTAAAAATAGCAGATTAATTTTCTTTCAAGTTCGAATAAAATACAGGGTAGGGCAGAAATAACCGATACATTTTAAAGGATTATAAGGAAAAACTTATGTTTCTAAAAAAAAAAAAACTGTTTTTTTTTCAAAAAGTACATTGTATATATTGGATGAACTCCCGACACTTTGACCGTTTACTTATAAACACCCCCACATTTCTTTCATTGCTAGTTCAGTGACCAATACAACCAATACAACAAACTTTTCTGTTTGATATAATCTATTTAAACCTTGGTGAGTACTAACATGTATTTGACTTCTTGTCTTAATTAAATTCACAATTCATAAATGTTTTAATTTATAATACATTTAATTTAATATGTAAAATAATACCAAACTGTATTTTGAATTTTTGTGTGTTTTTAGAACTGAAGATGAATGTATAATATTCGAAACTAGTTTTCAATAAAAACTAAATTATAGAAGTGTCAAATAATTTATCAATTCCTAATTAGATAGATCCTTCTATAACAACTTGCGGACGTTAACTGAAGAAACATTTGGTTGATAAGGCCAGGTTTCTTATAACTGCAATGTCCGTATAACTGAATAATAAGTACACCTGGAGATCGAACTTCCCTTTGTATAAGTGAATGATATTTTAACATAAGTAATTTTTTCCATCAGACTAATTATATGTCATTTCGAAGTTCAGTCTTTTGAAAAGACCACGCTTCATGTCTTCTCCACCCTTCTTTATTCAGACGAGACCCGAGGACGGTATAAAAACCGACATAAAACCGGGAAAGTAAAGAGCAAAACATAAAATTGAAGATATAAAAAGAGATGATGACAAACGCGGAGAACATTTTAAAGGCGGACCTCTCGGATATAAGCTATCAGAGAGTGTCATTATTTATAGTGACTGCTGGGTATAGATGGGGCATAAACTGACCCTCGAGAAGAAGCTAACGGCACATATCAATCATTGGCCGGCATTAACATCACATCCTTTCTATTCAATTAATAGCTGTCATCCATCATCTAGTCCATCTTCTCCTAAGGTGTCCTCTTCCTAATGGGATCGTCCCATCCTCTTTCATAAAATGTCTGAGGTAGTGGTCATGTCGGAGTCATACCATTGGCGCCATGTTCTCTTTAAAACATATTATGTTCTTAGTGGGATTAACCGTTCGAAATATCGTCCTATCCAACTTCAATTTATACATCGATCATTACCAAATCTTAAGTTTATAACAATCAAAATTTTGTTGAAATAATTGGTTGTGCAACGCGAGCGTGATTGTAGCAGAAGAGCAATTACAGTATTAAATAAGTTATGCCATTTAGCAAAGGTAATCACATAAAATGTTTATTATCATCACTAATATTGTCAAATTTGCTTTTTTTTTAAATATATTAAAATATATTCCGTAATATATAATATATTCCGTAAAAATATATTTAAATGTATTCATATATTCCGATTTATAGAGTACATTAATATAATTCATAAAGATTTCCTTAGTAAAGTACATAAATATAATATAAATGATAAGTATGCTTATTTTAATTTCTTCTTTTCTCGAGCTATGTATCAATATTTAATTGTTCGTTGAGTAATTGGTAGAACCATAACGCTTATATTCAATACACAATGATCAAATAAGTTTTGAATATATCTGGACGTTCGAGCATTCCTAGCTCATTTCTTCACTTAGCAAACTATATGTTTTCACCTGACAAACATCACTAAGTCCTTTTTTGGTTGTAATAAAATTCCTGGTACGTTTTTTTTTTTTTATCAGGCAGAAATCATTTATCATCCGAAATTCGATCCCGCGATATATGACCTTTCATTATTGATTAGTGGAATTTAATATTCCATTATTCTATCGCTAGGAAAGTAAAAGAAGTATAGTTTCTTTAACGTTGCTACTGTAGTAAGTACTATATCCCCTTAACAATCCAGATTATTCATTTAATTTATTTTTTCAATTTACATTTTTTTCAATTAAAATATTGTGTTGTTTTTGAGAGTATTTCGGGGTCATTATCTTTCCTTAGCGCTAGAGCCCAATGTGGGCCCTGGCACATTGGGCCCTAGTGCTAAGGAAGAAAAAGAATCACTTGACGAACCACTGTAATAGTTATTGTGGTCCTCAATTACAAATACTAGTTGAGCCAAAGTAATTACGATTACCAATTTCAATTTCTGGAATTTAAAGTAATGTAAATTGGTAATTGCCATTACGTAACGCCGAAATGACTTTAAAAAAGCTTATTTCCACAAACGTAAAAAGGGATACGTATCAACTGTAGCGGGTCTCTCAGGAACTGTAGACATGCAGTCCCCCCATTTCTAAATGATATTATTAATAATATTCAATTCAAGTTTTTTTTTTTTAAACTCTTTTTTTAAATATGTACAATATATAATCTATAAGCTTAATATCAGTGGCCATACCAGAGTTCATGAAAGAGGTACAATAATCTTGGTATGGAACTGTGCGCTTCACAGTGTTGGTGGGAGGTAATCTTTTTTTTTTTGTTTCTTTTTACAGCGAATGGTGTGCTTAAAAACCGTGTGTCCCCCAGAGGGATGCGCTGCATGAGAGTCATCAGCACGCGTGTACTTCGTCTTATCCTCGTTTATTGCGAGCCCCATCTCTTGAACAGCCCGCATAAGGTCTAGGAATGCTTTTTCCAGTTCTCAAAGGGACTTTGCAAGATATCGATGTTATCCGCATATGCCAGTAATTGGACTAATTTGCTTACAATGGGTGCTAGCTAATTATTTTAACCGGGTATCTATCGTCTCCCATTTAAAAGTACGTAAATTAATTTACTTTAGTATGTAAATACAGATAGGTATAGAAGCTCTTAGAAATACCTTTATTTTATTTCATTTTTATTTATTTATATAGATACCTTTATTTAGGAGGATGAAAAGACGATGGGGACCCCCACAGGGCACCAGCTGAGTGGACAGCGTTCCATGCCATTAAACCACTTTGCCACCTCTTTACTACATTATCAACACCGCCACTCTTCTATTTGGCCGCTTATATTAATTAGTTCATTATCTAAGCCTCCGGGCATCTACTATCATATTATACTAATTTCCTAACAACATTTATAATTTCATATTGCATGCAAACGAGTATATGCTTACCATGTTTATATGTGTACATCCGTACTCAGTATTTATCCAAGTTGACAGAGTCATCAGTATCAATTAATAAACCCCTATATCTACAACGTAGGTCATATTTTAAAGGTACCGACCATAAGTTTTTTGTTTTATCCATTAAAAAATTAAGATGAAAAAATCGTTGTTAGTTGATGTGGAAAAAAATGTCTGAATACTATGTTGATTTTTTTTTTTTTTTTTAAACAGTGTCCATCATAGACGAACTAACTAATAGTTTTGCAGTTCCTGAGATGTTCGATGATGATTTTCGACTCTGTTATATTCTTAAGAAGTTCTTTATAATGTGATGTTTTATTTAGGCTATTTTAATTTTTTTTAAGAAGTATTTAACTTAAAAGTATTATTTTTAAAAAATAACTAAAACAGTTTTATTTCCAGAATGCTACAAATCCAATCTACTTATTTCAAGATTTTATAAAAAGATTATTTTTAATGAAATAAAAAACGTATTTTTTATCCAAAATAAAAAGTTTTTTTTTTATTTTTGATTAACTTCTGAAACATTTAGCAATATGAGAATATTGTTGTAAATCTTAGCTCTTACAACTATCGTATAGTATTAATTGCTTTTTAAACTTAATTTCCTTATTTGTAGTTTCAGAAATTTTGAATAGGCTCTAGAACAGTATTTAACAGGAGTTAGTTACACGAGCGTATGTAGAATTGTTTTTCAGAGGCGGGGATTTAATTTTTTTTGGGGTGAGGGAGGGAGGAATTAATAAGGAGAAGCATGAAAATTGGATCAAAAATTATTGTTAAAAATTACCGAAAATAGTACTGAAAATGCAAACTTTATTTTTTTCTTAGATTTCGGAGGGGGAGGACGTATATCTCCTAATTCCCCCTTCCTTCGTATACCACTGCTTAGTTATATTTTGATAAAGAAGACCTTTCAGCTGTACTCAGAAATGTAACAATAAATTCATCTAGTCTTGGCGGGAGTGCCTCAAAGCTCAACACTAGGTTATTTACTGTGCATTCTTTATGCTTTCGAAATAACTGTCACAAACTAAAACATTTATTGCTACTCACTTTGGAAAATTCATCTAAATTATAAAAACCGCAACATGTGATTACCCTTCGAAGAAATACCAGCTCTCAACTACAACTAATTTCTCAGACAGACATAGTTGTCTTGAACCTACCCTTGACAGGGTTAAAAGACGAAAAATCCATAACAAACTTTATTCCGGAATTCCAAAACTTACATAAAAAATTAAATTAAATACAGAGATAATATGGTTCGGTGAAAAAGGTTACAAAGGCTATTTTTTTTCCGTCTAATTAAACATTTTTATTACAAGTTTTAAGTGTAAAAATTGAGTGTAAAATACTTGTTTTCTCCTCATTTGTGAGCTGAACAAGTCTGAATAAGATATAAGCTGAGTGGGTTCTTCCACTTAAAATGTCGAAACCGTCGATTTCCAATGCTTTATCTGGTGATATTGACAGTTCCAATGTCACGGAACACGAAGAAATCTCTTGGGAACTTGTTCCCTACTGAAAGAAAGAAAACGACACATAATAACGGAATGATACCTCCAGAAACAAGAGCCGGAGTCAATAGATGGTTGCTAGACCGAGTGCCATTTTTACTGCAATCTTCGGAAACTATTAACCAAATTCAGGATCACTTTTTGAGCCACCGATTTATAGTTTAATACGCGTTCAAGGGAGTCATGGGGTGCCCACATCAGATATTTTTGTAAAGTGAATCGCTTCCAAAGTCCGTCTGTTTTTTACATATTTTTCTTTATCCAGAATTTGTGGATTTTTAAAATCAAACTTATGATTTAAACTTAGACAGAGAAAAGATGGATAAAACAAGTAGAATATTCCAATTAAAATGTGCAGTAAACATTTTAATTTTATTTATGAATCTATGACGATACAGTAAGATAGAAATATTTTGACAAATAGGAAAATAGGAGTAATAGGTAATTATATTGTACTGTAATTATGCTAGTTTTGTAATAGAGAAAACAATAGAATATCAATCAATAATAAATCAAAACGTATTGCAGACAACTATGATATACTAATGATGGGGATAAGACCTCCAAAATGAACAAATGAAATGATATTTTTACTGCAATCTTCGGAAACTATTAACCAAATTCAGGATCACTTTTTGAGCCACCGATTTATAGTTTAATAGGCGTTCAAGGGAGTCATGGGGTGTCCACATCAGATATTTTAACATCTTAAAACACAGTTAAAAATAACTTTAACTACCAAGATTTGTACGGAATGGAAAAATGAAGTTATGGATTTCATTTGTTATTTTACTTTCGATAATTTCAATTATTATCGAAAGAGATCTCATTCCTGTTCTCAAAAATGGCCATCTTGGAAAATAATACAAATGAGTACCAGATTTGGTATGTCTTTTCCTTTGTAGGAATGTGGTGGTAGGACAGATTTATTTTTAATGTATTTCTAAAACTATTTACGATGAGATGAATACAATATTACAAATTTACAAGAACAACATTAAAAATCATGATAAATTCAAAATACTTGGTTGTAATTAAATTTCTTCCTGTTAAACGTCGTTAATAGACTTCAGCAATTAGCATTATTTATCGAATTGTGAATTCGACAACCCCATATCAGTCGGCGTACTGCCAGTTATTTACAGTTAAAAAGTAAAACTATAAGGTTCTTCCAATACATTTTTGTTTACATGAAGTATTACAAGCAGAGAATGGAATTTCGTTAAAAACAAAAATTTGCTTAATCATTAATAAATAAGAAGAGACGAAGATGTGTAAAATTGCGTACCTATTTAAAACCTTTAACATGCAAAAATCATAAAGTTTGTTTTATTTATACTATAATGCATGGAAAGCTTATCTAACCTTGAGTTAAAGTTAAAGCCTCTGAGTTGAAATTATGAGGTTTAATGCGTGTAACCTGAGGAAAAAAAACTTATTCTAATACAACAGTACAATACCCTACATCATGACCTTAATATCCCATTTGTTTGGAAATTTTATGAACTAACTTATTGCAGATCTTTTAAACCATTACAGCATTGATTCCATTATAAATAGTGATAAAGAAATAAAGAATAATAAAAAATTATGCGAAACATCTCATAGAGTTAGAACCCGCCTTGATACCGGGACAGATAAAATAAAAAGTTGCAGTAGGACATAAATAAGGGTCCTATTGGCTACAGAAGCAGAGCGTTTCAATAAATCACAGAGCTTGAAGTATCAGAAGCAGATCTTCCTAACTAGTTAAGTTTTCCACAGTTCTCTATCTCAAACATTCTGCTTTCCTTCTGTTTTCGTACAACGAACCTATGTCCTCTATCTGATATAAGAACTGTCAGAGGATGTTATAGCTGTGGCGGTCCGGCAGGAAACCATAGTTCCTTGATATATGGTCGAGGCTGTGAATGGCTGATGTAACGGCGAAGAGAAATAATGCGGAAGAAGAACCTAGGACGATGCTATAGCGTCCAGTACAAATACCTCGATTATTGTTACTATTGTGTTCACTGTAAAGTCAATTCTGTTAGCTATTTTATCGAACCAGCCGCTAGAAGTCTCATTCAACTTCAGTCTTTTCAAAGCCATTTAACGGTTTTAAGAAGAAGTACTAATAAATAGCTAAGGCCTCCAAATAATTTCTATAAAACAGAGAAACGATCTCTGAATATCGCGTGAAGCTTGTAAATTGGATAACAGATGTGTTATTTTGATCACATGAGCAAAATAGTGAAAGTGAAGGAGACGTAAAATGGGGCATATATTGAAATATAACATAAGCTCGATGTTGTAAATTCGGTATGAGAACCTAATGCTAAGGTGAAATATGTATTGTGTGGTTTCACATTAAATAACCATTTTTAGTGATCAGTGTTAGACATTCAATGAAAATTTAGCGGTCTCCTGTTAGCCACTGACAACATTCATAGAATGTTGTGAAAGAAATGGTCTAGCACCTTTTCTGCACTTAACACATGTCTCGTCGACGCGAGTGTACCCGAAGTGAAGAAATATTCATTTGAGGAACTATCCGAAACTATTGTTCTAAATAAAACATCTGCTCGTTCTGTTTCTTCCCTTTTTAGCTACTTTGCTCTCCGCCCAAAATTTCAACAACAACGTTCTGGACTAATATTGTCCATTCCCTGGTTTCTCTTTGGTCTGACCCCGCTGTACAAGGAGCAGCAGAAGTGAAAAATACGCTCAGTTCGGCAGTTCTATTCTTCTGTAATTTTGTTTATATGAACATTTTGTCATTGCGCGTACATTTTGTGATTGTCACATTAGATAGTCCACAAGGCGAAAAAAAAATCGCTATATAATTGCTATTCTCCTTATTCAAATATGTTTAACTATTAGCTCGTAGTGCGTGAAATAAGATATATCTATTGACATCAATATTTACATGAATCTATGAAAATATATCTAAGTCCATCATGTTTTAAAATAAGTCATTAAATTTAGTTTGCAGTACGTGGGAAGTTTACTTTTCCCATAGTGATATGGAAATACCTTAGGTTTTATTTAGATTAATTTTTGTGTATAGAAATTGCATACGCCTTTCTTAACATTTAAAACGATTTGCCATAAATTCCTTTAACTTTAAGAATCTTCCATCTGAAATGAATATGAATTTTTTTCAGCTGCTGTGCTATTGTGCTAAATGAAGACACGATGTCTGAAAAGCAACCTTAGGTAATCCAGAAATTCACATTATCAAATCCAAAGATATAAACTTTGTGTGCAGAAACCATTTAATAGCTTCTTTTTTTTCTATAAGACATGTATAAAAGAGGAGATTCATTCTGATAAAACATTTTAACACGTTTAGCTTTATGTTTTAGACCCGCTTGAAATTACCACATGAAAACGTTTTTGACGACAAACACTATTCAAATGGGACAAACATAAAAAAATATAAAAAAAAAAAATCCGACAGAGGAAAAAGAAATGGTGCATATGAATGAAGCGGAGGGCATATGTTGGAGTTGTGATGCATGACCCCTGACAGCCAGTCCACAGCCAACAGTCCGAATAAAAGTTTCCACAAGTCCTGAAAGTTTCCACCCTCCACTTCTCCATGGAGGATAACACTTGGTCAGGACTTCCACAAGATGAATGAGTTCTGTATTTGGCCCAGGATACTGCTTAAAACGCCGACAAAATCACACAGTGGTGCTTGAAGATATTAAATTTCAGGTGAATGTTGCATGCATTTTCATCAATAAAATCAAAAGAATTGTTTGCTTTTATTTTGACTTCAAATATATTCCCTTAAAGTACATGTTAATCCATTGCTGTGTGACACCAAAATCATAAAATTGGAATGATCGCGTTTTCGAAAAAACTGTCATTGATCCATCGGTCAACATTGGCTGGCTAAATTAATAGTTCTACGATTTTGTATTTGAAGTTAAATTGGGCATTTTATCAATGACCCCACCTGCGAAATTGCTGTTACTTGCACTATATTTAAAATCATTCAAACAGTGATCTGATGTTAATGTATCTGCTTATATGGAACAGCTTAAATACAGGAAATAAATTTTATTTCCTTAAAAAAATAAACATCGATCTTTAAGTAATACTCGCGCTCATAAATTTCTAATTAATTCAGAGAATCGATTGATTTTATACGGCCTGGTACCTCGATTTTGTGGTCCTCGGCAATATTATCAGTGTTATTGAATTGAAGAGGCATGATGTGATCGAGATGGCACGCCGAACTCCAAGTTGAATGTAGATTATTGGTGAAGGATAGGACTAGATTCCTCGTGTTCTCAGGTATATTCATTTTGCCAGGTATCCGGTCTGTATCCATTTTAGTATGTGTATATTGTGGCTTAGAATTATGAACGTACAATCCATTATTTCGGTTGCTAAATATTTCAATCGGCTTATACAAATGTTTCACATCAAATGCCACAATTTTTCTAAGGACTTTCAGATGAAAACTTTCATTACAAATTATTAATCAAATATTCTGAATATATTGAAAAATTGTGAAATTGTATTATCTCCAGATGTAAAATTGTTTAAATAATTTAAATTGAATTTTGTATGCCCAATTTTCACAAATGGACTATTGATTTAAGACTATTAAAAATATTTTAATGCATCTTCTTAATTTTTTTGTCTACAACTTTTTTTGGACGCATTGACGAAATCATTTGACAAACATCTGATCCAACATTTGACGAACTGATCTTAGAATTGTGAAGAGCCGACGTTAGTACCTATTTATTATTGCTTGAAAACGTCATGACGGGATGATGACTATGTTGAAGAGAAGAGCAATTGAATAGAAGAGGTGTAACACATCTGACCAATCTAAACAACTCCTGCCTCAGGTTGAGGTACTTTTCTAATACATGGAAACGAGCTATTCTCTCCACGGAGTTGAAACTCGCGAAGACCGGATCCCAGTCGACCTACTATAGACCTATAAGCTTTCTTCCACAAGTGGACAAGGTATTTGAGAAAATTGTCCTAAATTATCCTATTATATCCGGGATTAAAGCAATATCCTATTGCTCGGAAATTGCTTTAATCCAGCCCGAACAGACAGGCTTCGAAGCTGGCCTCTGCCCCGATCACCATCAGATGAAACTTCAAGTGGAAGTAAGCTGAAATGCGCCCAAGAACGAAATGTCAGCTACGATTTCGATAGACGACTGCACAGAAGCGTTCGACTTAGTGTCCCACGGGTTTCAATGCAAGACTGCAGGAAAACGAATCCCACAAGCAGCTCTATGTTTTGAGACTATGTGCTCTATGACTGAGCTCTATGTTACTGGTTGAGTGGTATCCGGAGACGTCGCACTCACCTGCGGTGTTCCCCAAGGGTCTGTGCTATCTCCAATGCTGTTTTCAATGTACATGTCTGAAACTGTTGGAGCGCGGTATAAGAAAGCTACTTTAGCGGTATACGGCAATGATGCAGCGATCTACAGTAGTTCCGTAAACGAGAGCTCTACAGAAGACGGAGGATGCTTGTGATGTGATCACAAACAAACTGGAAGGACTAAATATTACAGTTAATCCCAAGAAGACCGACTGTATTATTTTCTCCTTCCAGAAGAACAAGCGTCATCTTCCTAAGGTGTATAGGATAGTGGGTAGAACAAATAGGCCGGCAAACAGCATAATGCACTTAGGTGTCATTCTCGACAGGCATCTTACATTAGACCGCCATTGCCAGAAGATCAGGCTGGTGAAGACCAAGCCATACAGACTAAACCCACTGTTGACATCGCCAAATCCATTCCTCCGCCGCAAACTATTAATTTATAAAATTGTATTAAGACCAGCCCTTCTTCATAGAGCGCTGCTTCTAGCTGATATATCGTCAAGAGCAACAAAACTCCAGCAGTTTCAGAACAGCGTACTGAAACTGATTGTGAGACATACCAACTTACAGAGGATATAAACGAATTTGCTCCATACGATCCTCGAACTATCCACAGTAACTGACTTTATCAAAGCTAGGTATATACAATTTTTGGATGGCTTCCAATGTACGACGAAGCCACTATTTAGGACTCTGACCCCAACAGAATGGCCACAGCGGTGGCTGACACATACAAATAGCCTTAGACTAGACTGAGGACAACTAACTGGATTGACACAATATTATTAGTGAGCTCCATCACTAGAACCGTTTCATTATATAATACTCTTCGTGGCCACGCCCACATTTTCCTCTCCTCTGACGCCTCTTAAAATGCTTCATATGCAACTGTAGAGATCCAAATCACTATTCCAACTCCTGAAATCAACACCTCATCTCATAGAGCTTTGAAATAAAAAATAAAATAAAATAAAAATATAAATACTATAAGTTGGAATACCGTATCTTTCACTCTATCTGCTTCAGTGGATTTAATGTATCGATCATCTCTTAAAGTTTATTTTTATATCCCAGTTTATTTTTATACCTAAACCCATAAATATTCCTTTATTCGATTTAGATAGATCAATGTACCGCACTAAAATACTTATAAATGAAGATAGGTACAGATAAACACCGGGTTTAAACGTCCTATTAGAAGTTCATATAAAAACGATATACCGTAATAATGACAACATTAACACCAAGAATCACACTTAATTGCTTTTCGATCAAATTAATTTCCAATTAATTAGTTGTTTTTATCAATTCGTCGATGTAATTCACGTTCAAAATGGCATATTTCTGAGCGAATCACACTGTCGACTTTCTGTGTTTCGTTGCTCTAGCAACTGTAATAATAAAAAATATGAAAAATCATTTTCAAAGGAAATATCGTTTTAACATCACCTGGTTCCAAATAACCAAGTTTCGCAAAATATTGTGTGGGTTAAGTCTTGCTCAAAAACGAAATGTACAAAACTGAAATTACATATTCAAGGTTTGCCAAGGTTATTTCAGTAATTTTTTTCTAAAATCGACTCACGGAAGGGCCACTTAAATTATTGAAGTTAATCATTTTTAAAATTTTCTCGAGAAAGGCTCTAAGTATTTGGATTACACTTGCTACATCAATGAAAAATTAAATGTTGTTTAATATCAGCTTGGTCTTATCCTTATGGAAATAGTCTGACAGACTTTTTGTTTTGTTTATATAAAATAATTAACCATCTATCATTGTTAGTAGTATTAAAAAACGAATAAATATATACTATGAAAGAATTTGATAATTATCTAAAGGAGAAGAAAGGAGAAATAATTTTACAAGTTAAAAAAAAAAATCTATAAATAAGATTAATGAAATAGATGCTTAATATGATTTTAGAAAAATTAACATCTAAAATGAAGCCATAGACAGTAATGGAAAGTGACGAAACACGCATGAGCTTATGTGATTATTGTAGGTAATAATTTCTGCTTTTATATTATTTAATGAAAACCAAATGAAATTTCCCTGGAAAATTTTATCAAGTAGAGTTGTAATATATGTGAAAGTTGTGTGATGCCAGATTTTTACTTACGTTACAGATATCACAACGATATATCGAAGAGAGAAGTTTGGTTGTAAAGTATGAAGTAGTACTGAAGCACAATCGATTTCGATTTAAACATTACCAATTGTGTTATTGATAATTTATATCAATACTCGTAAGTATTAGAAAATTTTGAACTAATTGTCTGTTTTTCGTAAACGAAATGCATAATTTTTACTGACATGATTTTGTTTTGCGATGTCAGCCATTTTTTTTTTTAACATTTTGAAAAATGAAATAATTTTAACTGATATCTTTCTGGACCAATAATGAAATTAACATGATGAACCTTTAATTTGTATTTAAATATTACCTATATTTAGGTCAAAACCTTGGAATAAAAAATGTTTGCAACAAGGATCCACATATTTTTTTGTTTTTAAACTGAAGTTCTTTGAGCCTTAGAAAGGAAGCCTGAAGAAAGGATTCAAAAATCATTTTATAAGAATACACCCATCTCTAAACCTTGTAAGTAAGAAAATGCCTAATATTCTACTAATGTAAATTTATTATATTAACATTATTTTGTTTTGTATAACCAATCAGTAGTTTTTATATGATAAAAATCAATAGCTACAATTTAACAATGGAAAAAAAAAACAAAATGCGAGAATAACAGAAATAAAAAGAACGAATGTTTTGGGATTAATAAAGGATATATGACAAAATAAAAAAGTATACATTAAATCATAAAATTAAGGTTTATTTTATTGTATTTTTTTTATAATTACCCAGTAAATCCAATGAAAAGTTCCCAGTAAACAAATGGAGTTTTATACTTATTTTTCTCATTTACATTTTTCTTGAATTTTGTTTTCCTTTGCCCTTATGAAGACCTACATCTTAGGGCAAAACGTCAGCACACTTAAACAGTATATTTCATTACTAAGTATTTTATTTATGACCGCATCGCCAATCATCATCTCCTTAATAAATTTTATACAGTTTTACTGAAGGCATTGCATGAAAAATATACTTTTAAAATATTTCGAATAGGATATCAGTTTTATTAAGTGGTTTAGGTTAAGTATCAAGTATGATTCGGCAAATTACAATTCTCAGAGCGAATAGCCGTGTGGCAAGTACCTAACACCGAGTATCATCTTGGCTTATCTCTACTAACTTCTCCCTTCTCCCCCTTCCGACAAAACTAGTGACGTTGCATGTCCCGGTTTGACTCCCCTACACCAAATAATAGACTCTATCTACGGCCATGACACTCACTAAAATAAAGTAAGCCATCTAATCTGCAGAATATATAGTTTTAATTGATTCATGAAAAATTCTGGAAATGGATAGTGATATCACTGCTTAGGCTAAATTAATTTCTCTAGTATAGCCATTAAAAAATAAATTCTAAAAATATGACTGAATTCGGGACTGATCAATTCAGAGTGCCAGTAATTCAACTCACGCATTTTGATGCATGAAAAGAGAGTAACATAAAATGGGGTAGATAATTGAGTTCTATTCAGAGCCACTTCTGAGAGTTTTTCGAGGAGTTTATTTATTTTACTCTCTTTATTGTTAAATTCACAACTGTCAGAGAGTAAACAACCAGGGAATGGGACGTCGAGATTCGTCGTTTGGTTTTTATGTTAGGATCGATCCATAAATATCCGTTTAAAAAGTTTAAAGTCGATAAAGCTTAAAGTTTAAAAAGTCGATAAAGGTGATAAGTAACATTTTTCGAGCTTTGATAAAACTCAATTGAAATGAGTTTTATCCGCTATTACCCAGATGTGTATCGTACCTTTATCGACTCTATTCAGAACGAACTATGGAGTTTATATTAATGAAAGGAGAAAATATTAAAAATATATCACTTTACACTCTTTTCTATAGCAACCATTCAATGTTTTCAAAAATGCCACTTATCACCTTTATCCATACGATTCTTCAATTGTGCATAGCTCAGTTCGATCATGATCTCAATTACCCCTCTTTATAGAGGAATATGTTTTTTTTTGTTTTATTTTATTTTTTTTTTTTGCGAAAACATGTAATTTCCATTTCTCAAGTAACTCTTCACAAAATTTATTATAATTCATTATTTTTTAATTTGTTTCTACCACTGAAAGGGCCAATTTTTATATTTATAGTGTAAAGATACAGCTAAATTATTTCTATGAAATACATAAATTTAATCATTAATTTTAGCTAGTTCAGTAATTTCTTGATTGACTTAAATTTTTTAATATTGCTGACTTTTGCAGAAACTACTCAATGGTAGTACTAAAACGATATTTCTAAGTTATTTTTATTATTCACACGCCTTCGAGGGTTAAAGAAAATAGATCTTGATGACTGATTACGAACTCGTGGATTTGTCTGGACATAGAGTTTATAATTAAAGATGATATGTCTATTCGGGGTAGAATCGTTTTGGGAATTTCATGAATTCTTTATAACATAAGACCCACTCCAATGTGTATTCCAATAAGTTGTATCATCACAAAAATTTTGTAGTATTAACACTTCTCAACTTCTCAGCAGACAAAAAAAAAAAAATAAAACCGCTACAAAGTGTATTAAGTTAGAAACGTAGGAATTTCCAACAGCTTCGCAAAAGGCATTCCATTAGGTTGTTTAAAGGCATTCTCTCAAGACTACACGTTTGAGACTACACTACTGAATGTTGCATACCAAAACAGCAATAAGGCGGTGCAAATAAAAAAACATTCGTTTCGCATTCGAAGCATCTACATTTTATCAGTAATATAAAAATGTAATTTATCTTCTAGAATTTAACTCAAAATTTTTATTTTGTATGTATTTTATATGTTATGTTTATTATCTGATTAGGATTCATACTTTTAAATAATCAAAAAATGGATATTTAGAAGAGATCTATTTTTTAGATTACTATATCTGTAGTCCTTTACTGATCATCGAAGTATATATACCATATTGAAGTATATACCAGTTTTTTTTCTGACTATTCAACCTTATATTGTTTTTTTTCCAAAACAGTTATCCTGTTTACGATGAAAGAACGGGCGGAACTATTTCGGGCAGATTTCCATTTGAGCGGGAAGGATTGGAGGAAGCAATAAGAAGGATGCAGGATGTTTAGGGAGTGGAAAATGGACACCACCAGTTGACTGCCCGGGGCTGACATGGGTGTGACACCTCGCTCCTTCCTGGCCAGGACCTTCATGTTTGCCCTGCATTCAGGATCCAGCTTATGGCTTCCTTAGATATTCCTATTGGCTTCCCTTCTAGTTCTGCTGTTCTATGAGGGAAGAAATTGGACTTTAGGAAAAAGGTCATCTTCGCACCATGTGGGAAACACTACCAATTAACAATACTTCACTTTTCCAGTTATGCATCTCTAAATATTCTTAAGCGATATCATAATAATAATAAATCTGATAATTTAATATAAATAAATTTATATATACATCACTTATCTATATAATGAAACTCTAAGGTGCATCCCACCGTTTTCGTCGTTTAGACCCACTTAACTCTCACAACAACTTAGTATTGCGGGTTCTGCATAGCCTGCCTCGTGTCTACTAAATTACATTAGTAGAAAATTGATTTGATGAACATCTAATTGTGAATTTAAAGAATAAATTTGTATACGATTTAGCGTTCATAATTACTCTGAATGCCTTCATCATTCATTTTTCATTCCAATTAGAAGTTTCGACTTCAACTAATATATAAAATAAAATTATAAAAAAATGATACTATTCCCCTAATGATGAACTTCAGTTGGTATTATTAAAGGATTACAACTTTCGAATTATGCTCGCTATTTTAGCCAAAGAAATCAACTCCCAACGAGTCCTGGAGTTCAAGACCTTACCATGTAGGGGTTGGCTCTTGTTGGGCAGATAGCCTTCGTACTGGTATTCGAACTACCGAACTAATTTGAAAATTGATAGAAAAATTGAATTAAATTCATTGTCATCATTATTTTATATCAAAAATTATTTTATTCATTCTTGATAAAATGAGACTACAATTGTGTAGTTTCAAAATAACACGTAACTCAAATTGCATATAAGATGATAGGTCCTAAGGTCACTCTTTAGAATTAGTTCCTCATTAATATCTTAGGGAATAATTTTATTTTATTTTATGAAAAACATAAATTTATCTATTTATATTTATTAGTGAACAGGACTTTCTTTACTTGATTTATTTTTTACTCACAAGCATATCATTTCATTTGTTCATTTTGGGGGTCTTATTCCCATCATTAATACATCATATTGGTCTGCAATACGTTTTGATTTATTATTGATTGATATTATATTGTTTTCTCTATTACAAAACTAGGATAAATTACAGTACAATATAATTACCTATTACTCCTATTTTCCTATTTGTCAAAATATTTCTATCTTACTGTATCGTCATAGATTGATAGATAAAATTAAAATGTTTACTGCATATTTTTATTGGAGTATTCTACTTGTTTTATCCATCTTTTCTCTGTCTAAGTTTAAATCATAAGTTTGATTTTAAAAATTCACAAATTCTGGATAAAGAAAAATATGTAAAAAACAGACGAACTTTAGAAGCGATCCACTTTACAAAATCTGATGTGAACACACCATGACTTCCTTGTACGCCTATTAAACTCAAAAAGTGACCCTGAATTTGGTTACTAGTTTCTGAACATAGCAGTACCTCAAAAACGACACTCGGCGTCGCGACGTCCATCTATTGACACAACAAACACACTCAAATATACACTCACACGCACGCAAACTCTTGTTTCTTGAAGTCTTATTCCGTTATAATATGTCGTTTTCTTTCATTTGGTAATTAGTTTCCAAGATATTTCTTCGCGTTCCTTGACAACATTAGAATTGTCTATGCCACTAGATAAAGCATTAGAAATCGACGGTTTTAACATTTTAAGAGGAAGAAACCGCTTAACTTATATCTTATTCTCCCACTGCATACTTGTTCAGCTCACAAATGAGGAGGAAAAAAGTATTTTACACTTAAAGCAAGCAATAAAATTGTTTAATTAGAGTGGAAAAAAAATCGCGTTATAACCTTTATCACCGAAACATATGATCTCTGTAATAAATGTCAATACACCTTTTGATGCAAGTTTCTTATGGCCTTCAAGTAAAGTAACCCTTTCGGATCGTCAATTTCAACCAAAATCTATTATATTACTTATGTTGATATAAGAGTTTTGTTATAATGTTTTACATTATATTTTAATATAACCTACTTTTTGATGAAAATCTAATATGACGTACAAGTGAAGTACAACTTCCAGTTTTCCCAATGTTTATCAAAATTGTTGTATATATTAGTATGCAAGTCATAAATGCCAAATTTGAGAAGTTTCGCATTATATTTTTATATAATTTTTGATGAAAATCGGTAATGACCTTCAAGTAAAGTACCACTTCCGGTAATCGTGAAGTGACCAAAAAGGGAAATTCATAACTACGTTATATAACAATCCTATATATGAAATTCTAACTTTTACGGCAAACAGTTTTTGAGTTATGCGAGATACGTACGAACGTAAGAATGTAGGAACGTAAGAACGTACGTACAGACGTCAACGACGAAACTAGTCAAAATGGATTCAAAGATGGTCAAAATGGATATTTCCATTGAAATCTGAAAACCGAAAATTTTTGTATTTTTAAATTACTGCGTACAAAGAAGTAAAAATATAAAACAGGCTATAAACTTCGAAATGGACACTAAAAACTTAAATATACAATACGTAGGCATTATTAACAAATTAAAAATATTCCGATAAACCATTTTTTGTTCGGATTATTTCCAAAAGATGAGACTAAAATAGTCCAGATTAATTAAAAATAAATAAATCAAGAAAATAAATAAGTAGAGGATGAACAGCTGAAGGATTATACTTATTATAAACAATTGTAAAAAGCAGTACCTGCTTATAAATAGCTTAGTTGTGACAGGGAAGAGATGGATAAAATAAGTAGAATACTCCTATAAAAATTTTATGAAATGAGTATCATAATTTTATTTATAAATCTATGACTAGATTTAAGATAGAATTGAAGATAGAAATGTATTGACAAATAGGAGTAATAGGTATATATATATATATATATATATATATATATATATATATATATATATATATATATATATATATATATATTGTACTGACATTTATGTTAACTTTGTAATATAGAAAACAATAATAAATCAAAATGTATTCCAGAAAAATATGATTTTCTGACGATGGGTATAAGACCCCGAAACGTTATAAAGGAAATGATACATTTGTGAGTGAAAAATAAATCAAGTAAAGGAAGTCCTGTTCACTAATAAACATAGGAATTCCTGATGGCTTCCATCTAAATTAAATATAAAAGACATAAATATATCAATTAAATCTCTGACTGACTGCATTAGTTACTCAGATTTATTTCCTACTTTTGATTCACTAACCTCCTCATTACACCTCATGACAATATAGTCTCGGTTTTCTTATTCAAATTCGTTGAAAATAGTGGGCGAGATTATGCTAATGCCTGGTTCAATTAACTTAGCCGGGGCGCTGAAACGAGACCATCGCCCGTGACCTTTGCGTGTCTTCGATCCATTCCTCGAGTTCCTTCAGATTGCCGACCCGTAGGCATCATCTGGTACAGGCTTCCGTTTTTCTCGGATCTGGAGTAAAAAAACCGGAGTGGACATCTTGGGATTACATTTTTGCATTTTTATTATGTTTCATCCAACCCTACCTGAGGCAATCACTGCCACATCGATCGACTTAACCTAATTATTCCACATTTAGCCAAAGAACATCAGTATTTAATATAAACATATCAATTCTTATGGAGAATAATATAACGCTGTAATAAAAAATTCAGTTGACTATGTCGTTTCCTGTTTATTTTGCATGAGGCATTTCTTCGACATCCTTAATGATTGAGATAATGTCATGGTGATTTAAGTAATATAGTTGACAATTAATTACTGAGAACAAAAAGAAAAGAATAAAAAGAAGACACAAATGGATAATATTGGAAATTTCTATAGTAAAGTCTCAAGTATCTCAAATATCAGAATATAACTAACCAGTCATTGCAATAATCTTACGATGACTCAGTCATCATCAGGAGAGAAAAAAATAAGACCACATAAATGTAGAGTCCTCATAGCATACCTAAAGGTGCATGCATATTAGGGGTGTCGGTTTTAGTTAAAAAACCGGTTATCGGTTATTCCGGTTATTTTACCTTATAACCGAATGGTTTTAACCGATGAAGGTTAGCGGTAAACAACAGGTCTAACAGTTATTGGAAAAACCGGTAATTTTAAATTAAATAATTTACCATGAAAACATTTAATGATGAAGTCACAAATGACAGCTTTAGAATTTGTTAAAAATAACCGGTCATTTGCAAGACCTTTAATTCAAGTAAATCATACATTGATCTTCGAGAAATAATCTAAAAACCTTTACCTACTTATACAAATAACAAATCTCTGGAAATGACTGATTATGGTACAACTTCGCAATGCAGACGCCTTATCTTTAGCGGTCGCCGCACTACTGCCATTTTTGCTAAATTGTTGCTTTGCACTAAATTGTAAAATTCGTATTTATCGAAATTATTAAAACTATTACTGCTTTAATTAGATATTTTTAAAAATTATTAGTGCTGTCGACTTCCTTTCCCTACCAACCGGAAGTCGATGATAATTTTAACTAATATCTAATTAAAGCAGTAGTAGTGTTAATAATTCCGATAAATATGAATTTTATAATTGAATGCAATGCAGCTATTTAGCACAAATGGCATTGGATAGCGCTAATGAGGCGAAGGTAAGTAAGGTGGCACAAATACGTTCATACCACATTGTATTGTAACCATGCACCACGGTGTTTGCGATGCGGACCAGGCCACGAAATCGTAAACTGTAAAAAAACCGCCAAGAGATGCCGAAGACATACGCGAATTGCCAAGGTGAGCATCTTCCTAATTATCGTGGGTGCCAAACCCTGAGGGACCTAAGAGCACAGCAATTTTCATCAGAGAGTTTCATCTTCTTCTATGAATCTCCAAGACTTTCCCAACCTATCACAACCACTGAAGAGCTCTCATTTAGTACATCAGCAGAAGGCAACAGCAGCAAGTAAGTACCTATGCAGAAAACAATACAACAACTGCAGGCGGAAAGCCATCTACATCATCCAGCTCCAATCCCAGTATTAGTACCACAAAACATACATTCTTCAGCAGGTATGAGTTGGGAAATTACCCAGCAGCCACCTTCAGCTCATAATTATGCCACACCAAACTTATTCCAGCTACTAAACGGTCTGAACTCTCTTATTCGGGCGTTTTATAGTCCCCTCCAACAGCTTGCGCAGGTGACCTAGGGCGTGTCCCCTTAACAGCCAATAATCAGCTGACAGATGGCTCTTTGTCAATCCTTCCGTGGAATACCAACGGACTGACACAATGTAGAACGGAATTGAACTTAAATCTTCACGAAAAAAGTACAGACATTGCACTGATAACAAAGACTCACCTTATACCACGATCTAAATTTCGAATTTCTGGTTACATACTGCAGAGAACAGACCATCCGGATAACACACCTCATGGCGGCACTGCTATGAAAATAAAATCATCATTAAAAAAATAACCTCTTAAGCCTACCCACTACACCTGGCATACAAACTACAGGCATAACTCTACATACGAAACATCACATATTAACCATATCTTCGGTGCATTGTCCTCCGAGGTAGGCACTGACATATTAAATATTTTGCAATTATTATCAAAGCCTGGGTCGTTGCTTCATAGTTGGCGGTGACTTTAACACAAAGCACCAATGTTGGGGGTTACGGCTATGTACACCAACTGGAAGAAATCTCAGGACTGCTATACACGAGCTTTCATTAGACACTATATCACCTGATACACCGCAACGCACTGGCCTGCTTCGCAGCAGAAAACTCCATTTCTACAAGATTTCTTTATTACCAAAAAACTATGAACCATACCTTACACCATAAATACGAGCTCTGATCTTTGCTCAGATCATTCCGTTGTACATTTGGTTACCCTAGGTGAGCCCAGCAATGTTCAAAGGACACCAAAGCTCATTAATGGCAGAATGGATTGGGATTCTTAATGTGGAATTATTGACACAGAACTTTCCATCCCATGTTCTATTAAAACTCAAGATGATCTAGAGGAAGCAGAGGACAGATTTAACCGAAGTGTAAAAAAAACACCATGGTCTTCATCATTACCAATGCCATACAGAGCAGTGCATTATATCCACTGTATATAGGGGACTTGATCATGGCAAAGAGAAGAGCCCGTAGGGTATGGCAGAGGAACAGACTTCTCTCCGACAGACGAAATTAGGCCACTTACATAAACAGCCTATCAACTGACGATGGAAGCTTGTGGAAGAATGTTAAGAAGTTGTTAAAAAATCGAGAGGTATCAGTATTCCTGTTAAAAGAAGATGGTTCATGGAAAATGTCGGATGGGGAAAAATCTGAACTATTTGCCGATCATCTTTTTTCTGTATTTACATCACTCACTGACTTCACAAGTACAGAAGATGAAACCCTAGAATTAAAACTTTAGACCACCCACTACAGCTGACACTACCACCTCTTTCGTTCAAACCTTCACGAGTTTCACAACTAATTAAACACTTACCTAAAATAAAAGCCCCTGGTTATGATTTAATAACCGCCGAGGCGCTCCAAAAGATACCCAGGAGAGCCTTAGTGTTCCTTACGACAATATACAGATGTATATGGAAACATTCACACATCAGCTTCCAGAAGATAGAAGCTCCCGAGTTGTATAAAAAAAATTGCACTTCGCTACACCTGCGGCAACTATAAAACGAGCTTGCGAACCATGGATATGAGGTAACAAAAATAGTCAATGTTATTTCACGTTTTGAGACACCTTTTTACCTATGTTTTTACTTTCTTGTACACAATAAAGGATCATTTTTTGAGTCGCCGATTTATAGTTTAATAGAAGTACCAGGAAGTCAAGCAGTGTCCACATCAGATATTTTAAGAACATTTTAATGAAAAATCGATAGATTTTATTATTGCTAAACCTTCGAGGGACCAGAAAAGATTATGTAGGATAATGTTACAAAGTTCAACTTTACAGGACTGTAAAAATTTTATGTTAAGCAGAAGCAGGATTTTCCTCTTTTTTTAAAGTGTTTCTTAGATGATTATGCTTAAATATTACATTCAAGTCAACGATTCAACCACGTCCATTTTGATGAGGTTGATAATTTAATTGATTAGTACTTAATACGCACTTGCCCTTGACTTGAGGAATACCTAAGGGGTACTTAAGGGTACCGTACTAGGTATTTGAAAGACTCATTATTAAAGCAGAATCGATTTTGGGAAAAGTGCAAAATAGTTCGGTTTTCGGAGAATTATTATATTGGTGTAATCATCAAACAAAGTAAAAGCTTGCCTGAGATTCACATTTTACAATCTTCATTGGGTAATGAAAGTAGGATAAAGAACATAATTGAGTACATGCATTAAAAAAAAAAATTGTTTTAATTCGCTGGTCCGTAGTTGTCTCGATAAAGCATGAAAAAAAAACTTTTCATTTAAATTTTTTTTTTAAATAAAAATCTCTGATACTACTATCACATACCTTATGCTCTAGTGTATGTTGAATTAGAGATGGGCAAAAAGTACTATGAGTAACGGGTACTGAGTACTGATTCGAATACTCTTATTAGCCGGGATTAAATACGACTGGGGTTGGAAGGAATAGCGAAAATTGACCTACCCTATCCATCCCCATTTCATATCTTATCCCGGCTAGCGAGAATAAAATACTCGACACACGTTACTCAAGAGTACTTTTTGCCCATCTCTGTTTGTGTCTTGGAGTGATGTACCTACTAATTTCTACTTGGAAAGTCTTTTTTTGACTGTTGATTAGAGGTCTTTTGTCTCTCATCTGCATATATTTTATGTTCTCTTTCTCTTTCCTTACGATGGCCGGAAATGGCGAAACGTTGACTGGTTAACTATATTCTGGTATTTGAGAGTACTTGAGGAATCTTTGTTCCGGAATCTTCCAGTAATATGATAGTAATTATTACTGTTAATAAAATCTAGTATGGTATAAATTATAGGGGAACGACATATTATAGCGTAGGGACTCTATTACAGAGCTATGAATATACATATAATATAAACTGACAGAGGATAAAATACGACACTGGGTGGAGGTAGCAAATTCGAAGCGATGGGGTACAATAAGCTGATTTATACCCGCTTTGGAAATATGGGCTGCGGGCCGCACTGCTCTGCTCGCCTCGCTGTTATATTATCTGTTTTCTGTCTCTGGTCTTTTATTATCTGTTCCACTCCACCGAGATCTAATTGTCAGTTCGCATGTTTTATAGAATATAATAATCCTTTACAATGATTATGTATCTATTGAAATGTCACAGTTGAAGCCATGGAATTTTCAATGTCATGGATTCAGCAATATATCAGTTAACTGTGGATAGTTTTCATCGAAAAGAATGATTTTTATGTTGATATAGTATCTAGTAATAAAACCGTAAAATATTAATTTGTATTAAGCCTATAATTAAATTTAAACATTCTAGTACGGTGCACACATCACACAACTTTACTTTGAGCAGAAATTAATTTCAGCTCAAGTAGGGCTAATTTTTTTTAAATAATTTCCTAATAATTATTTAATAATCATTTTTTTAATAATTAAATGACATAAAAGTAGAGTTGAGTAATTACAATAGTAATTGATAATTTACAACAATCACTTAATTTGATGTTTTTCGTCACTTCCCACTCACTACCTTCCACGATTTAATATTTTAGATATTAATTTTTCTAAAATCTTTAGAATTTATATTATTATTAGTTATATTATACATCCATATTATTCCTCTTATTTCCGGAAATTCGTTTTCAACCTGGGAAGATATTTTCACTTTTTTCTCCTTCAGTGCATGCATGCTTTATATTAACCATTTTTAATTTAATTTAATTTAACAAACAATGAGAGACGATTAATTATTTAAAACAAACAAAATTAATTGTACTTTAAAAGCAGCCATTTTGAAAATTCGGCAATTATGCCCTGTCAGATTATTTTAATGAGGATAAGACCTAGCTGATATTAAATTCCATTTAAATGTACATAAATACAACGACTTTATCCCAAGTCGTTACATTTTTTTTCTGGTTTCTAGGGTTTTGTTGCATTTTAACGTGTGGATTTCTTTTCCATTTGCAATACCAAAAATATCTAACTGAATATGTGACGTCACTAATTAAGGATAAAAAATGCGACCAATTTAATCAAGAAATTAGCTACCTTACTTCTACGACAATAATTTAAACCAAATGTTCTCAGTTCCACTTCTTTTTCAGAGACATCTCTTAAGCTTAGCATCGGCGATATAAATATCCTGAATAACGAACCAACCAACTAAACTATTGAAATGCCAACATTAAAAAGGAGACCTCTCTTTCCATCATAAAGTCCGTTTTCACAGAAATCTATTACGCCTTTGCTCCTCTGACCAAATTATTCTTGAAACTCCTCCCAGTTACCCGAAAAGTAAATGGCTATATATATCTGGCTCAAAAAATAATTAGTAAAAACTCCGGATATAGTACGTTTTAATGAGTGACTTTTTCCAAAACTAGTGAAATTTCTAAAATTAAGCCTTGAGTATCTCAAATAGCTATCCAGTTAACAATTCTATGATTCAGGCTTCAATTCTATGAAGGCTAGAATACTACTACAGAGATAAATTGCCTCACATATAGCGCATTTTACTTTAACGGCCTAAAAAAAGACTAAACAAGTATACAGCTATATTAAAATATTAAGTATTCTATACTTAGCCTATAGTAATGTGCAAAAAGGTCCAATATATAGAAATCACTGATCACTGATAACGGAGATCAGATCATTGAGATATCTTCCAATAATATAATTTATGTTTTAAAAAGTGATAAGTAGTCGACTATGTATTTTAATATGTCGAGTATGCACTATATATATATATATATATATATATATATATATATATATATATATATATATATATAAGTTAAGGTACACAGTGTAACTGTATACAACTTAATCCTAACTCTAAAATGTAAACACTCTCTAAGACTATATATAGAGGATTACTAAGGCAATAAAGTCAGTCTTTTCTCAACAAGTGTGCGTGTCATTTCGTTCCCTTTTTTCCTTTTTTTATTTTAAGTCCACGGAACGAACATAAGTTTTATATATATATATATATATATATATATATATATATTCATAGAATAGAATAGAAAAAAAAAATATTCTGAGATAGAGTCTCTTGAGAATAACACAGATGTATAAAAATATAGATTATTTCTGTCCAAAAGATATATCAGATAATAAAAAGAACTTAAATAAATACATAGTTATAAAAATAACATGAAGAATCATGGGGAAATATATTCTGAACAAAAAATAAAACAGAGAGGAAAAAAAAGCTCATCTATAAAGCAAACAACCAAGCTTGACCATAGAAAAAAGAAAAGATAAAAAAAAAAAATCCTTTGTTATATTAAATTATTTTAAAAAAATACACATATATCATGTATAAAGAAAACAGATAGTAATCAATACACAAAAATAAAGATGGGGAATAAACACCATGAAGAGTGCGATATAGTTTTGCAGTAAATCAGGAGCCAATTCTAAACCAATTCCGTAAGAAATATCAACTTCATTTATAAGAAATTTTAGCTTATTATAACAAAATGAAAAGTTTTTCAGAAATTGGGGTACCTGTAGCTGTGAAAAACATCCACGAGTGTGATTTTATAAATACAATTAAGCATTTCGCCGATGGTCTATTCGAGAGCCCGTTACACTGGATTTAGTTGAGCCGAACCATGTTTCTTATAGAGAATTTTGTCTTCTTTACGAAGGTACAATTGGAACTTAATTACCTTGAATAATTTATGACTTTCTATTCCACAAACAACATGACACTAAATAAACAAAAAACTTAAATATTCTGTTTTTCTGTGAGGAATCGGACCGTGGACATATGAATTTTTTTGCACTTGAGATGCTCCCTGAAGTTTCCTGTTTTTTATCTGGTACACTCTGTATGTCAGGATAGCAATGCAGTTGTAAAATCTTTTGTGTCCGATCGAATCTTGAAGTTTTCATCCATGCTTTTATTTATCTAAGTGATAGACAAACAGTTCAGAATGTTTCAGACTAAAATAGGAAACCGCAGTACGAAGGAAGGCCAAAAGGGCGATAGGAAGAAAAACGACAGGTTAAAGGAGAGGAAGGACAGTCAATCTTGAGGAGGATTCCTGTTAAGAATACTCAACACGGATATTAGCATTTCTATTAGCTTCAGATTAACCGAGTAGGGGAGGGTTGGAACTTATCAGTATAACTTTGCCCTGGTCATTAATGCTGATTTATATTATTTCAGAGATTATTTCCGCTCCCTGATAAATTTATTTATTTTCATATAAAAATGTATAATGCATTCTCTCTAAAACCCGCCAATCTCCGCTACACCGGAGTCCGAAAAGTGTGAAAACTTGAAACTTATTTAAGTGAAACTTTATTGCCATTTATAAAAAAAATATTGTCGCATTGATTCTGTTTCTTAGAAATTTCTGCAATAAATGAGACCAAACAACATTTGATAGGTAATTATTATAAAGGTTGTTTTGCAATTTAGGAGTTAATCGTGTGAAAAGAGTTAGTTTAATTTTAATTTAATATATTTTTTTAATGTTATAAAAACTTATTATTGAGAAAAAACTGCCTCCAAAAACTATACCTATCACCTATTTTTCATTTCGAAGTACAGTAACTAATCGATCAGAAATATTTTACATCATGCCAATCATTTGCGCACTTCAGGATTCTGAACTTATAAGTGCAGCTTAAATTAGTTTTGGCTGATTACCACGCTTACTCAGGTATAAATAGTTGAGGACTTAAAAAAAAAATACAAAGAATTTGTTCTATACTTATCTCAAAAAGAACGTAATCGACAGGTTAAGAAATCGACATCTTCTTTATACGTAGCACACGAAATCGCAAGTTATTAATCAAGAGATCATTAATTTGTCGCTAGTGTCCACATATTACAATAATTACTGTCGTAAGAACAATCAGATGATATAACTAAAAAATAATTCCTGTTTCGTTTTTAGAGCTAGCTTCTTGAATCTCATTTCCTGAAGATAAATGAAAAGTGAAATCAGATCTTTCTGTAGGAACTTATAACAAAGAAAACTGAACAAAGTTTTCTCCGAAGTGAAAACACATTAAGACTAAATCCGACGCCTCTTGGCAGGAAGCAGGAGATTTTTTAATTTTCCTAAGGAAAGGAAAATGACGCTGGGTTTTCCTAATCGACGGTATAACAGATAGGAGATAGTCTGGAACTGTGCCAAGGGAAACTCAGTACAAATGCTCATCTATATTTCTTACTTAGCTAATAGCTTGTTTAAATCCTGTTTCTTGATAATTATGTTTGTATGAATAATAACGTTATTTGGGGGTTCAGGGTAACGGGCAGCTTTCGAGCATTAGATTCTATTAAACTTTTTAAATATTTTTAATTCAAATATAAAAAGGACCTGCTTTTGTTAATAAACATCCGTCAATATCATAGACAAATCCAATGACTGCCTAAGACTTATTTTTGACTGATTATTAAAATGGCAGAGCTCTCTATATCTGCAACTTCTTCTGAAAAATTGTATTCATCCGGTAGCCATGCTTCAATAAGTAAGGACCAGAAAGAAGATGCTACTTTCATATTGTCCTTTTTTTCAAAAGTTGTCACTTCTCTCGATTAAGCTGAGACAATGAGAAGACTATGGAAACTTTTCCAAACTTTGTGAAGCTGTATCTCAGGGACTATTGTCAACATATTGTACTAGGGTCAACATAAACCAATTTGATCTCAAATTTTAGCACATTTAATTAAGTTTAAATATTTAATGTTTATCAAAAAATGTTCCTTTATTGTCAAAATGGACAAAAACTGATAAATTTCCATTTAAGCAATTTTGGAGTTTTCAACACTGATCCGGAGGGAAGCGAGGTCATCTCGATACCACCACATACAAGATAAAAAAGGTAGAATCCACAAGGTGATTCGTCTACTATGGAAATTCCGAAGAAAGTAAATTTAGTAGGGTAGGTATCGAAAAAAAAGATTAGACAAATTTACTAAGCTTTCTCTCAGAGTATCCAAATGAGTTCCTATATAAATGACTAAGAATCATGCGGGGTTTCGGATGTTTCACAAGGTTGAGTAAATCTATTTATGTCACCATCTTCTTCTTAATTTACAAAACGGTCAACTATTAATATATCATAAAATTATCAAATGTTCTTCAAGATTCTGAACTAACTGCTACTCTCTCCCAAAGGTTCATCTGCGCTCAAAATGGACAAGTAGTATAAGAGAACGAGGGGTCTTTGGAAAGAAGGAAGAAATACAACGACAGACCATTTACAAAAAAAAATTTTTAATGGCAAAGCGTGTACACAAAATGAGTTCTCAGAAATATTGTTTTGACCGTTTCACCTCTACCTTAGATTTCTGATGAAATTATTTGAGTAATATTAATATTACAGAAAACAAATTCAATATTTTCATTTTTATTGCCTAATGATTTAATGTTAGAATACTGCATCAATACGATACTTCATTATACGATATCAAATTTACAAATCACAGAATAATTTATTAGATGATAAAATAGTGAAATACTTTGTATCAAAGAAGGATAAAGGGTCAATATATTATATAAACGGGAAGAAAGGAGAGAAGGGCTTGAAGGGAGGGCGGACTGAAGTGTTCCCTACTCTAGGGGATAGTGGGTATTGATTTGTATGTAAATATCATGGCACTGTTTCAACTTGCGGATATCCTCATACTACAACTAATCCTGGATATAACGAATAATGCTTCTCTTATTTATATCTTAAACAGTTAACTATTATTTTAATTATTAATTTATTGGTGCCGGAATTCCTTCATTTGAATTGACGTTACAGTTAACAATAGCATAGTAAATACAATATATAGAGTATGCGACTGATTTCGCATTTTCAATAATGTACCATTTTTCGTATCGCAAATCCTCCCGTCGCATATTCCGACCCTTGAACAATGTCAAAATTGGACAATTTAAATAAATCCAAAAATAATTCTAGTAAATAATCTCCACCTATGCCACAAATCTACGACATATCGTTCTTCAGTGTCCTTCAATAACGCCTGAGATACTCCGGTAGAGGAGACCAACTATCTACCACATCATCTTAAAAAACGCAATTATAAACGATGGAAACAAAATATTCCTCGTACATTTATGGGTCAATTCCTACAAAGTGGTCCAAAATAAATTAAGTTGGTTGCTTGAAATTTTAATTTAATATAATAATTTGTATGTTTCTAAAGAGGCAGTAGGGGATTTTTTTTTTGTTGTTCGTTTATAAATAGCAGACATTTTCATAAGATATACCGGCCAATTTCAGTAAATGCAAGCATTTGCAGTTTCGTCGATAGTTCAAACAAAAAAGGATCAAACAAACACCATTTAAAGGTATTGCTATAAGCTAAAAAACGTATTCGTAGTACATTTAATGTATATCTGCTCCTAATATGATAAAAATTTAACAGAATTTTAACGTTCAAATTAAAAACATTTCTGTTTCCAAACCATTTTTTTTTTCGATGAAACTGCAAATGTGTTTCTTTTCAAAACTTCGTGTTTTTCGACATTTTCGAACAGTCGCCAAGCTTCAACCAAGAATATAAACGGTTTATCTTTATTACACAGTTCTTCTAAAATACTGCAATTTCAGATTTTTAACTTCATTCCAATCGGAGATATTAATGCTTAAATTTTGAAATAATTGAAAAATTTCATATTTTAAAAAATCATAAAAAGCCATGGATACATTAAGTAGGATTGATTATACTGATCCACTATTTGGGACCTATCCACCACACAAAGAGGTGAAGAGAAAAAATGGTTTGACAATTTTTCATTTCAGCGTTAAATTTCAGGTCAATTTTTATCATATTAGGATTAGGAATTAATTAATTAAATTTACTAAAGAATAAGTTTTAAAGATATACAACCTGTATAATTATCCAAATTCATCATAAAATCCGAATTGTACATTTTATCAAAAGCCCACCAAATTCGTTTTATTGCTTCAATTTTGTTTTAAATTCAATCCAATACATTGAACTTTCTCATGCCACATCGCTGGGCACCTTACTTTTGGAACATACAGAGTTGAGATTTATGGATTCCCTGAGGTCATCATATTTCTCCTAAATCCTTGTAATCCCATTTTACTTCCTTCAAAAAAAAAAAAATTTAATAGAAATTGCTGGATACTGAATTATTTAAAAATTATTGAATAATTAATAGGGTGGAATCCTTAAATCAACAATTTCTGAAATAAAAATATAGCTTTTTAGTTTTAAAGCGACATGTTTTGATGGATTCATTATAATTTACAGTACACTTCCTTAACTGGATAAAAAGGCTTTTGCCTTCCATGCAGGCTCTTTTGATTTCAAGCTCATTGCTTCACCATAATATTTCTTTAGAAAAATATTCTTTTGACTCCCTATACTATAATATATTATTTATTCCTCATATGCCTTGATTATAAAGCCATGGCATATTAAATCTGTTGATTGCGTATCCAAAGGATGCCTGTTATTTATTCTCTGAAAATTGAAACTGCATCTTAAAGGGAGCATACTCCACACTTAAGCCCCATATTGTTTAAATACAATAATGAAGATATTTATGATGGATAGCAATAAATATTGGCTTCCTCTCAACCTCAATTTTCCAATCGAAATTCCACCAAAACTTACTTACTTAAATTATTTTCTCATTTTTCCTCAAGAGGCTGACACCACACCTTTCTGGAACTTATCCTACGAAGAAAAATTCATGATTACTGGAACTGATGGAATAGATACGAAGGTTACTGCAAAAAAATTTGGTTATAAAGCTATTATTATTATTATTTTTAATCCATAACTTTACATCTACTACTACTACATCTGTCATCGATTCTGTCACCATTAGTGGATAAAATCTTCGATGATATAATTGCCATGTGGGAGGTCAGCACCCAGCAGTAATTACTCCTAACTTAAATTGAAAACAAAAATTACATTTTATTCTAGGATATCCATAACCAACTCTCTTTCATCCTTCTTCTTTTATTATCTGGCACGCATATCGTTGCCATTTTTTGTTTAAGTTTGTTGGTATGTCCGTGACGTATGTCCACAGTTTGTTAGATATGTGATATCCATTCTACTATATTTAAGTTTTAAGTATGTATGTAACGTTTCGATACTGTCATAAAAAGTGAACCAGTGGTGATCAAAATGTTTATGATTGGAAAGTCTCTATTGGTTTATTATTTTCAATGATGAACCTTTGCAACCGACCAAGAAAAATAAAAAATTTAATCTCTCTCGAAATTTGAGGTTTTACGTTTCAAGATAGGTAGAATCCAAATATCGAATTAAAAAATCCGTCCGTTCGACGTTAGTGGCTTTTCGGGACTACTGGACTAATTTTGTTTTTAATTGGCACGAGCCACAGTTCACACTTGGATGATTCTCGAAAGTTGACATTGCCTGTCATCAGTCGTTTGTCCCAAAATGGCGACCTATTGGTATCTCAGCTATTTAAGAATATGGGGAGAAAATATAACAGTATTTTGAAATCATTTTACCAAACCAGATTTTTAAAAATTTGTTTGTGTATATAATGATTTGGAACTTAACAGGCATGGAAAGGCTTCTGAAAATCGAAAGAAGGATATTACGAAGAATCTATGGTCCAAGAATAGTAAATGGAAACTACAGATTGAGATCGAACAAGAAAATTTATGAGCAAGTAGAAGATTTGGAAACAACTATAAGGAAGAGACGACTGAGATTCTACGGCCACATGATTAGAATGAATCCTCAAAGAACAAATAAACAGATCTTCGACAAAATATATAACCTGAAAAACTAGAGTGGTTATGCCAAGCAGATGAGGGAAGAATTAAGAAGACTTGGAATCACAGACGAAGACTGCCAGGATGGAAACGGATACAGAGAACGACTCAACAGCATTAAAGTTCTAGCTGAAGAGAAAGTGAAACGTGGGAATAGCAATTGGACGGAAAAGAGACGAATGCAACAATCGGAGAGAATGAAGGCTTTTTGGAGGAGGAAGAAAAGTGAGAGGGTGGTGAGGATGAGAACTAAACAGTGATATATGCGTGGTCCTTAGACGGCCTGTTCGCGACGAAAAAAAAAATGATTTGGAAACAATATATCATGGTACACTATAGCAGCTTTTTTTGTTATATATATACGATATATATATATATTTTTTTTAATGACGACAGCTATGTTTACAAGCCTGCATTTCCATTACTTATGAAATGGTAATGGAGTTAGTTGTCTAACCAGGAATTAGAAAGCCAAGTGTAAACACATCACAATTTTAAGTCCCATTACTTAAGGAGACCTCTTAACTATTTTATTTTCTCGCACGATTATGGCATAAATGCTGAGAAGAAATCCATTGGGAGAATAGGGGAGTTGATAATAACATAATTCCATAGCTTTGTAAGATTGTATGAATTCAGAAAAAAAAAAAAAAAAATTAAAAATAAGTGAAAAATAGGTTGGAGGTATTAGTCTTTATTATTACATTTTAGGTAACCATTACCAACTTTTTAATATCGATGCATAACTTTTTAACTATAATTTGTTGAAATAATATTGAGGATTTATTTAGATTCCCTATTGTTTCTACTGATAAATATTTTGTAATATAGTTTATCTTCTGTATTGAGTTTTAACATGTTTGCTACTTGGTTTTATCTGCAATTTTTTTTTTTAAACTGTTTTTCTATTAATCGTCTCGATCTAAAACCTTACACCAACATGATTACCACACTGTTGGGAATAAGTCATAAAAAGCAATTACAAAAAAAAAAAAATTATTTTAGCTTCTTTAAATGCGTTGTTCAACGAGCATTGTAATATTTTAAAACAAAAAGAGAGCGGCTCTAGAAGGAATAAGTTATATTTATACTGTCCCATTTATTGTTCCAATATTAAACAAATCCAGACATAGATAAAATTAAATTAAAAATAAAGTAAAAATTGTATTGTATTGAACTTGATAAATTTTTTTTTAGGTAAAAAATTTTGTTATATATACATTATTGCTATCACTAAATGCTAACTAAGTTGAACATGGTATTAGCACGATAACCTTATTTTCTAAGTCATAATTCGGAACAGCTTATCCATTCATGGGAGGAGTTAGAATATGCCAATTTCAAGTATTAGAGAATACTTAATCATTTTTTAAAGGAAGGGTACTTTTTTATAGTTATATAAAAAAAGTTTCGACTTCTGAGGGATCATAGTTACAATCTTGTATGTTGTATTTCACGAGTAAAATGTATAAATATTTAAAAATAAAGCCCATTTTGCATGTAAGCTTTTAAGAAAACCATGGGTCTCACACTACTTTGAACCACATGAAACTAACGCCTTATTGAGAAACGTGTAAAACTATTCATTATTTTATAAAATATTCACTAAGTGCAGGAGCGCATTTAAAGGGAAAACTGAAGCTAAACATCAGTAAATGATATGTTTTAACCACATATTTTCATCAAAGTAATAATTATTATTCCCAGATGAAACAAACAAACATTCCACATAAAAGTTTGGGTTTAAGATAACTATATCATGACTATTTTTTTCTTCTTAAATTAATTGATTTGGTGAAAATTCGGGACAAAATAAGTTTATTCGGGGGAGGGAGGGGGGGGGGCAGCGTGATATAGTGTTAAGATTCGGGACTATTCCGAGAAATTGGGGACTTATGTTCACTGTGGGTATGAGTAGGCATGAGGAGGACAGCACCAAGTAGGGTATCCTCCTGATATTCAGCAGAATTATATTGTTTGACTAAGGGATCCCTCATCCAACTTCTATTCAGTCTTCGCCGAAAAACATCAATGGATATCCGTTGTTGCCATATTTTTTATGAATCTGTTAATGTGCCCAGATGATTTGTCGTAGAACCGCCTTTAATTCCTACGAATGTGGTTCGTGGCAGTCGGAATACATAAGTATGTTGGAAGCGTCTAATTACAAATGTTGGTGGTGAGTTCGTTATCAGTGTTAACCATTTTGATTGAAACGTTTGTATCTTTTTAATTGGTCCATAAATTCAGCTTACATAATCCGCATCTAGGTTTTAGAAAATAAATATAAACTTAAAGTTTCTGTCCGAGCTGTAATTTAGAACGTTCAATATAATTTAATGATTATAACAATTTTATATCATGCTTTCATCGTCCAGATTTAGTAATTGACGTTTTGACCATTATTAGACTGTAGTAAAGGATATTCAGTATTCCAAATTTATTCCATTACTTTCATTAGCGGGGGAAAAACCTAGCGGTTGAGCGTGATCTCGGCCAAATCACCTCCTTGCACAACCGTTGGCTTAGAAACAGTGTGGTCCTTACCTAGTACTGATACCTAGACACTTCATGGATTGTAGTGGTATAAGTTCTTTTTTTTTTTTTTTCCAACTTAAAATAAATTACCTATATAGAATAGAATAGAAGAACTTTATTCTGGAACTAGGTTTCTTAAGAATAACACAGTTAAAATAATAAAACAGAAACAATATCTGGTCATATGACTACAAAACAAAAATCAATTAATGTTTAAAATATTTTCAGTAAAATAAATAAGCAAATAATATAAATTCTTGTCTCGGAAATATAATTAATGTGAAAAAAAAATTAAAAGAAGATAAGATATTATATCTATATTATATTATTCTGTGACATTAGATCAATATTATTTCTATTTCTTATGTATTATCATTACCTATAAATTATACCTCTATTATTCATTTGCCTAAAGTAATTCTTTGTCATAGTGATGGCTGTCTGATATTCATCATGTTTTTAGAGAAGATTGTGGAGAACTTCTTTCTATATAAAATCTCTTCGCTTATTAATGCTTCTGAGCTACCATATATATGTATTTTAGGAATCCTTTTACTGAAGCATTTGCACTGTGCTACGTATGCCCTACACGTGTTCCAAGACTCCTACGTCTCAAGGACAGCTGTTGAAGAGAGCTATCAAACATCGACCAGCTGTCATCGGTGATCGTTAAATACCACCCACGCAACATAATGCCCCTTCAAATAGGAGCCGACAAAGGTGAGAAGAGGCAGGAAAATAGAGGCTATTTAGGAGGCGCCAGGTAAACTCTCAACACTTGGGACAGCCCAAAGCCCCTTTAATCGCCACTTATACCTCCTCCACGATGGCTTTCTCATCACGTTCTTATTTATCCTAAAGGCTGTGCAAGCAATTTACCAAAAGTTTTCGTTCTTGAAGTAATTTCTCAAAAAGCTATAAGTAAATGGTCCCATCACGTAAAAAGTATCAGGCTCTTCTAAGAATAAGAAAAAAAAAACTATGGCATTGGCTTTTCATAAGTTTAAAAAAAAAAAATTTCAAGCTATTGAACTATTACACGCTTTCAGCATTAATTTCAGAACAGAGAATAGCAGTTTTTTTGGCCACCTGTTATGCAACAAACTGCATTTATAGGTAACAAAATATTTTGTAAACAAATAAATGGCCAACAAATGATTTCTGAAGAATCGCTAAACTCCCGAGAAGATGGGGAGCACCCAGATTCGGAATTTCGTCATGAAGGAAATTACGATATTAGTCTAAATAGCTTAACTGGATCGTTTATCTAAGAAATAATAAGGCGCAAAGGTCAGATGGCATATCGGTGGAATTTCTGATATTAGGCGGGTCGTTCAAGTATTCAAAGAATTAATTCATGTAATTGCTAATGTATGGAAGTCGGAAAAAAATACCAGTTACCGATTTATGAGAAATCGAACAGCATACCGTTTTAAAGAAGAAAGGAGATGCTAAAAACCGTTGCGTTATACAGCCGGTTAGTAAAATACGTAGAGCTACAGTTGGTCGATTGCCAAGAAGGGTTTAGAAGAAATATGTTTATAATAGACCAGATTTTTTCTTTGAGGCAAATAATTGAAAAAGCAAATGAATTTAAGATCATATGGATCTTTTCCGTAGATTTCAACTCTGCATATAGATTCCATGACCTGAAAAGAGCTCTCTCTACCTGGAAATGGATGAATTTGGCATTTCGGCAAAATATATATGTAAGTACTTACAGCATGCAAATTTAGGGAAAGTGTCAGCAGGATTAAAATAAATGGAAATTTGGGCCAACCTTTTGCAGATAAGTAAGACAGGACGACAACCTCTCTCAACCCCTATTTAATATTGCTTCGATGAAAAGAGATAAGTTTGATCGATAAGGCTGAAAAAATCGATAGATTTGGGAGGAAAGTGTTAAGATGTATTATTGACCCAATAACCTACGAGTTTCAACGCATCAAATGGCTAGAGCACATCATGAGAATGGATGATGTGCGAGCAGCGACCAGCAAAACCTTACACCAGAGAATCCCACGTGGAATCAGACCTCGCGGAAGACCGAAGGAAGGTGGAAGGACACGGTGGAGCACCTGAGGAAGAAGCAGTTGAGAGGGCCCTGGGTTGTTAATACGCCCCGTTGAGCCGATGAATAAGATAACAATAAATTTTAACTAGAAATAATTTTAAACGAGAAACCAATATATACGCAATACTGCATTTAAAGATGAATCCATGCCAGTTTAGTATGTACATTTATATCACTGGGCTTTAGTAACAGTAATATAGTAATAGTAGAAACATCAACTACATCTCCAGCTGTTTGTTGGGTTTAATGTTAAACATAATAATGAGAAATAGACTGTCCTAAAAGTAATCAACCACTAAACACGTCCTCTAAATAAAAGGACATGCAAATATATCGAAAAATGTTATAGATTTATTGCTAATTAACCATTCTGTAATGTATGAGACTCTGTTTTATTTACTTAAAAGGTTCTTTATTACTCCTATTTCTTTTTGTAAGTTGTGAATAAGGTTGAATCCAGAAGGTTTAGTTTAAAACAGGAACAAGGTTTTAGTGATTTCAAGCAACACTCCAGAGAAGATTAATGTTTCACAACTTTAGGAAAGCTGGTGCACTTTATCTGGACTTGAACAATCTTCGACTTCATTCGGGTGAAAATCTTTATTGATTAGAGAGGTTGAAGTTAGTGTTTGAATGGAAACGGTTTGCTATGTTTTTAAAAAGCTAAGGTTTTTGAATACAAAATAGCAGTATTTATTTGTGTATAGTTCAACGTGATTCAAACCCAAATTCTATTTTCAGAAAAGATTATTCTTTGCAGAAATGTATCTTTATAATGTTTAATCATTTATTTGCAATGTTCAAGAGTTGATTGAATAGATCATAGAATTCTCCAATATTTTTAAAAATATTAAAGTTATTATAGGCTCGAAACTACCATGTACGGTTTTAGTAGCATTTATCATTACATCAATCATAAATATAATTAATTATATTTTTCAATTAGATTTTGATATTGAACTTTTGGCGGGAGTAATTCGGTTAAACATTAATAATCAACTCTCATTAGATTGCTACCAACGGTAAGTTTTTTCAAAATAGGTGAAACTTTTTTTATAAACAACATATTTAAAAATGTTATTAAATAAAACAATGAAAAAAAAAATTAATCGTATAATTGTTTAACATTATTTTTTTTTGGATACATAATTATTTGGAAATAATAAATCGTAGTGTAAATATTTGCAGCGTTTTTTTTTTCTTTGTATTCAGAAACTGTCTATATTTAAACTTTATATTTTTTTTAATATTTCAGTTTTGTGTCATAATATCTAATAACCCATATTATTTTTTTTTATTTCAACAGTTTTATTATTATTTTTTCCCCCAACATATTTCGTTCTCTAGATGAAATCCTTTCATTTTTTTTTTAATCGTCATTGCTCTGTTCAGTGTTCTTTTCTTTACTTCCTGAAACCTTTTCTACCTTTTTTTACATTCTTGTACAATTTAAAGGAAGTATTTTAATCGCGAAAATTTTCGGTTTTCAAATTTCAACCGAAATATCCCTTTTGACCATCCCTGAATCTATTTTGACTAGTTTCGTCGTGACGTCAGCACGTACGTTCGTTCATATCTCGCATTACTCAAAAAGAGTTTGCTATAGAAAGTTGAAACTTTGTATTTGGAATCGTTGTAAAATCTAATTGTGCACCTCTCTTTTTGATTATTACCTGATCACCGGAAATGGTAGTTTACTTGAAGGTCTAGAAGTATTTTTTCAGAAAAATTATATTAAAATATATTGCACAACTTTTCTGATTTGATCTATCGATGTCGTTTTTTTAAAAATGCTTAAGCGCCAAATATTCAAAATTTAGTTTTCAACTTGTGGGACATAAAACACCGCTCACGATATATCGAGAAAAAAAATTTGGAAATAGTGGTTAAATTGCCAATTGAAATTGGTTTTTTACATGAAGGTCATTATAAACTTTCATCAAAAATTATATTAAAATATAATGTAAAACTTCTCCAACTTGGCCTATTAAAATTACATGTTAATATAAATAACATAACAGATTTTTGTTGAAATTGGCAAACCGAAATTAGTACTTTACTTAAAGGCCATAAATAGACTTTCATAAAAAATTATACGAAAGTGTGTGTGGATTTCAATTGATGGATGCTAATAGAGGTCACGATGCGGAGTATCGTTTTTAAGATACTGCTATCTTTGGAAACTATTAACAAAATTCAGAATCACTTTTTGAGACACCGACACATAGTTTAATTGGCATACGAGATGTCACATCTGATATTCTTTTTCTTGTTGGCCAAAAATTATACGAGTCTAACGTCCCACTTTCATCTTTCTTAAATGTTCAAATCAAATTCAATTTCATGAACTTAATTGTTTCCTTACTTAGATTTGACTTTCTGAAGCCAAGAAAATGAGATTTCCCTCCACAAAAATCCATTTCTTGAGCTAGAAGTCTTACTCAGCACCATGTAGCTTTACAGGATTATATTTATTTTAAATATAAGCCTTTCTATATGTTAAATTTAAAATATGGCAGAATAATGAAATGATCATATGAATACAGATACATAAAGAAAATATGTAAGAGTATATAAATAAGTATATCTAGGTATGTAGGATAGATGTAATTACAATGAACAATGATTAAAATGACACTAGCATAAAAAATTCCAAAAACATTATCACTATTATTTACTCTGTTATTTTAATTTAATGTATTTCTTTCATATATATCTGGTTTTGATTTATGATATTGCTTCTGATTTATCATTTTTTAGTGTATATTTCATATATGTGATACGAATCACATGCACCTCTTATTCTGTTTTATTTCTTTAAATTAATTGGATTAAGCCTGAATTTGAAGTTGTATAGATATAGAATGAATGGTTGCGAGGGTTTAGTGGTTCTAAACTTATTCATGATACTATAAAAACATACGAAATAGCTCAAGAATATTTTTCTCTGGTTATTAAAATCATTCTAACTGAAAAGTGTAAATAAAATATAGATAAAATATTAGCATAGTAGCATTTCTTTCACAACATATAAAAAATAATTTCTTTAAAATGTACCATGTGTCACAATATCTTTTCATTGTAAAAAAAAAGTCTACATAAGTTAATACACAGTGAGTTAATTAAAGAATATTTTTCACATAACTTGCAATATCGATGTCTTAGCAGGTTTGCTATAAAAATATAGATAATTTAACAAGCTTGAAAAATCTTGTATATACGTAATGAATATTTCAACACCAGTCCATTGCCAAATCACGTTTATATTACCTAAATATATTTTTAAAAAATAATTAACATAAAAAGTCAGTCCCCTGCATGTCCCTCTTAAACTTTATTGTAGGGACACTAATAAAAAAATTAATAAATTAAGGATAAATATTATGTTTTGTTTGTTTTCCTAGTTACTACAACTGTCTTTGGGACATATTATTCATATTATATTATTATTCACGCATCTATATTTAAACAACTTCAAATTCAAGTTCAAGCCACTTATCATTATTATTTAATTACTGGGTTGTTTTTATTGCATATCCCCAGTTTACACGACTATTTTCTGTATAAGGTAATAACCAATACAAAAACTTTTTTAATACCAATCTACAACTTCAATCTAAACGAAGATTTATTCAATGTTCTGAAAAAGATTTCGAATTAATAACATTTAAAAAATTTATATCTCATTTAGCTACCGACATTAAACTGTTGCTACTGATTACAGGTGGCCGTAATAAAAACTGTTATCACATGTCCGGACCCGCAACGCTTATTAATCATTATTCAAATATGTACGAGAGCGGACCCACCTCTATTCATGCTCTGTTTAATATTCATTTCTCGTAATAGAAACATTAAATATATCAAAATAAAAAAATAAAAAATATACGTATGATTATTTTTTATTAGATATATTCTCGGCTTATCAAATAAAGAAATGTTTCGCAACATTTTAATTATAAATGCTTAGTAGATTACTTAAATCCACTCGAAGTTTTCAAGAAAGAATAAGATAATCTTGTTCAAAATTTATTTCACTGTAGCTGCTGGTAGATTTTCTTTATTCGGCCCCTAGTAGATTGGGATCTGGCTCTCTCTCTTTCGGGATTATGTGATCAACATGTAGAGATAAGTTCTACAGCAGCATCTACTCCGAGTCGATATCCATTCCTTCAACTCTTTACTCGTTAATATGTTTCATTTTGCTCCATAAATTTATATACAAACGAATAATATATTATATTTTCGTTTCCTGTACGAATACTATATAATGTATTCGTCTATTGTACAAACACGTATTTTTTTAATTTATTTATTTTCATAGCCCTGTTTCATCTTGAACATTCTCCTTTTTCTGCAATATTGCATTTTCAGGATTCATATGATCTTATCATAATTATTATTTAAGTAATTGGGCCCTCATTTTGACCCATCTTTTACCAACTTATTTTTTTCTTAGTTAAAATTAATTTTGTATTACATTTGTGTTTTACAGGCTCTGAATGATTAATACATATCAAAATTTATTACCTACAAAAACCAACCTCCGCCCTAGAAGGCAGTCTTCAGATAAGGACAGTGAAAAATAAATGGGATCTAAACTATAACTTAAAAAAAAAATTAAAGTGGTTTATTTGAAATTATGATAAAAAATATGTTCTGAACAAACAAATATTCATGTACAACTTATGAATTTTAATAAATAACATAATTTCAAATAGAAATTTTATTTTTTATTTTGAAGCCAACCAGTCCACCTCTATCTAAACTGCAGTAGAGGATCCAGGATTTAATTATGGGGATGGCTAACACGGGAGGTGTGGGGATGGAGTACTCAGGGAAACTTTTGCTGATGAAAAACTGTGTTTTTTATACTATTTGAAGCAGTGAACTTGAATCATTAGAAATTTAGTTTTAAAGTGTTTTTTATTTATTTTTTATTTTACAATAATCATAGAAACATTAATGTTTTTTGGGAGAAAATTTTTATATCTTTTCTTGACATGGTTTACATTGCAATAATTGTAATTGTTGACCGTACCTCAACTATCTCCTTGATTACATGCACGGCCAACAATAGGTACACCATTATAAACTTACAGATAATTTATTAACACAACAATCGATTTGAAATTTAGTCGGGAATTTCTGCTTTTTTTTTTTTTAAACCATGTATGCTTGCTAATTCATACGTATTTAAATCCATCCGATTTAGAATATCAGTAAAGATCAAAGAACGTCGAGAAAAGTTTCCAAATTTGAGTTCATCGTACCACAATAACTCCAAATAATGAATCGAATTCTGAGATGAGATTTATGGTAATAACAAAAAAAATAGTCTTCTCACTCTTAAGAAAACAGAATTTAAGAAAAATTTAAGAAACCTTACGTTTAACCTTTAAAATACCAATTACATAGTCTGTTCTGATTTAAGGCCGCAGTCGAATATTTTATATAAAATGCTTTGATAATTAACTGTTTTATTCATTTGACTGTATTTTCTTGATTTGAATCACGAATACTATGTTATTAATCGTTCAGTAGATTATATATATATTTTTTTTAAGCAACTTTCGATTTACTTTGTGGTTCTTTTATTGTATTAGCTGGTTTCTCGATGTTAATTTGTAATCTATTTTAATTGCGAAATTTAGTACAATGCAGATTTCAAAATGTAATTACGGAGTGTCCTTAAATACCTTGAAGATCTGAAATTCCGCTTCAATTTTTTGCGTCGGGAAAAATCGGAAATCCGGTTTTAAAAACAGCCAGTCATCAAGAATGTTTGGTTTTAATTCTAATAATTCCATTTTTCCATCAAAAAGTGCGTAAAATATTGAGAAGAAGGTTGATTTAGTGTTACCTTTACCATATTCAATTCCATGAAACCTAAAAAAAGCCTTGTTGCACTGCCTATGTTCAGGATCAACGTCGGAATTACAGAAAAACATTATTAGTATTCACATACTGATTTTTTAAAAAAAAGATACTTAACAATTATCCAATAACAACTAATTTAAATATTTTTGTAACTTGTGTGATATTGTCATGATTATGTCCATAATCTAATATTTATTTCACCGTAATATATGAACCTAGCCACTATTTTTAACAAAACTACAAAAAGAGTTTAACATTCTTTATAAATTTTAAATTTCACAATGCACTTTCTCGGAATTAGGCTTTATAATCCCTGTTATTATTATTCCATCCCCTCTCCCAGACCTCTCTAAGTATTAATTATACCAAATGATGTTTTTTTTAACTATCTGAATTATATTATATTTGGTATGTTGATTATGTCCGCGTAATGGCTGATTGAGTTTTTTATAAGGTCAATTTTAGTATATTCAAAATCAAAATTATAATTACATGCTGTACTGTGTTGTGCTAAGGCGGTAATATTAATGTCTGTTTTGTTCTTACGATTTTTTTTATATTGCAAGATTCTAGTTTTCAACTTTTTAGAAGTTTCGCCATTACACGTCCTGTCAAAATTATAATTAATTTTATAAGAATGTAAAAATCATTATAATTCTTCTATAAGAAATAATATAAATGTATATTATCTAATTTCTTCTGTTGTAACTAATGTCTGTTGATATAATAATAATAGATAGAGATGCTTCTTGCTACAAATCCTAGTCAATAGGTAATTACAATTAAAAAATAAATTAAAAAAAAAATCCTTGATATGAAAATTCATAGCTTCACTATTTTTACACTTTCTCAACGATCACGTTGCCTCAATACTATCATATTTTTAAAAAACTATACTTATTGCTGTTTAATTATAGCTACATTAAAACATATGTGCATTTACTAACCCGCATTTGTGAGTCTTCTCCGTATTTGAAGTAGACAGCCCAGGGGAAGGTGATGGAGAGGGATATCATCCATATGACAATGACTGTTATCTTGACCACGGTGGTGCTGATCCTCCACTTCATCGGGTAGCAGATGGCGAGGCATCGCTCCACAGAGATGGCTACTAGGGTATTTATGGAGGCGTTCACCGACACTCCCTGCAGGTAGGGGATCGTCTTGCAGATCAGCCAGCCCAGCTTCCAAGCTGCAAATAATTTGTCGTGTTGATTAATTTCACATATATGCTAATGAGATTAAAAATATAACAAATAATTAGCATCATTAAAGTTACTTGTCTGCGGAACAACATCTAATTTTGATGTGATAACAAAGTCAAAATATGTACATAAATTTATGTTCATGTTTACATAAATATGTGTTTATGTTTACATAAATATGTGTTTATGTTCACATAAATATGTGTTTATGTTTACATAAATATTTAATTGAAATATAGAAATATTCAATTTAAAATAATGTGACGTTACTGTTTATGTAAAAAAGATTTTACTTTGAGCTGTCTTATTGAAAAAGGGAATTGGATTTTGACCGCAGAATCAATCTCGAGCCTAGAGAATATACGTTTAATTTCATTTAAATGTGCTGCAAAGAACTCCGCCGCCTCTAACAACGTTTCTCATTATGAAATGACTGACTGTGACTTCATAAAGAAAGATGAGGATACATTTATTTAAATAGATTAATTCGACTCGAGGCTTTAAGGAACATTTGTTTCATTATAAGCAAAGGGAAATTATGTAGGAAATTACAGTTTAGTACAGATATGGGCTAAAATAGATACAGGAAACATAGAGGAAAAATATGTAAAAAAAGAAAGGAAAGTAAATACTGTGAAACATTTAAAAATATGTAAAATGGATTAACCCTTTTAGTTCCAATCGAAAGTATTTTTCTATTTATATCAATTTATTTTGAGATAAAGTTCTCTCACAATGCGAATATTAAGCCGTCACATACATTATATGTGTGTATATATATATATATATATATATATATATATATATATACAAATTAATAAGGATGTAATTTTTATGTTTTCACGTATTATCCTCTGTGACTTCTATATATATGTTTATGGGTCCTAGGTACATTTCGTGATATTTTAAACAATTTTAATCCTTTTAGTGCCAATGACAAATGATATATTATTATTATATATATTATATTATATTATATATATATATATATATATATATATATATATATATATATATATATATATAGAGTGTATAATGCAATAATAATATATCATTTGTCATTGGCACTAAAAGGATTAAAATTGTTTAAAATATCACGAAATGTACCTAGGACCCATAAACATATATATAGAAGTCACAGAAGATAATACGTGAAAACATAAAAATTACATCCTTATTAATTTGTAACACCGCAAGCCAGAAAAAGTGGCGGTTATGTGATGATTATTAATGTTTAATATTGCGTTGATAACTTGTTCCTGCGTTGATAATTTAAATGAACCTTTCCTCTGCATCATTCAATCAACTTTCTCAACTACCTAAATAACAGAAGACTGCAAGAGATCTAAAAAGAAATTCTCAATAAATTTACATGTTTTTTATACTTAGGGTTCTCCGAGTCCAAAGAATCATTTTCTGACACATTGCCTATGGGCCTCTCGTTTTTCTATAATACTGGACTTTTATCGAAGAGATTTTATCATCATTTTCATGGGAATCAAAATGAATTTTTAGAAAAGATCTTCCATGGTAGAGTTCATGCTATAGGTCAATTCATTATATGATCATAATATTAGTACATCGAAGCTGGTTTTGAGTGACAAATGCAGTTTAGTTTGCATTGGTATGTAGTTAAACTGTTTCATTTTGGATGGATGATTAGCCGGTCTCAAAAATTAATTTTGTCCATTGTTTGACATTTTTGTCCGGAATGTTTTTTTGGTTCCATTTGGGTATAGACGAAAAAGTGTGAAGTTTAAACACTATTGGTTAAGGGCAAAGTTAGACCCTAAAGTTAGAAGCATAAAATTTGAAAAAAACAGTCAAAAATACAATATTTTCTTTACATTCATTTATTTTAATAATGAAAAATGAAAGATGTCTATTATACGTCTTTTTTATACTAATGAAAATTATTCCAAACAATAATTGTCTTTAAATTATTTACTAGATCAAAAGTTGGTCACAGAAAAATAAATGTAACAAACAGAAAAATTGACAAAACTTGAAAATGTTTAGTAACAGTTGTTTCTAGTTTTACATTGATCTGTGATTAATAAAAAAAAATCTAGTGCGGTGCGCGCATCACACAACTTTAAATCTTTAAAATTATTTTAAAGAGTTCACATAAACACTACTTGAAAAAACTCAGCAGAATGCACTTCTTCAGGTCTTTTCTCACAATAGTATAATAAATTAGTTTTTAAATAACTTCAGCACTACAATTCTTTACACTAAATATTTTTGGTTTGTTAAGCTGAAAATATATTTTAAAAGTTTCGGTTTAGTTTCCATGGAATCATTTTATTTCATTAAATAATATAAAGTAAAAATAATTAAGTTAATTTCTACTTTTATGTTATTACAATACGTTGTTACAGAGCGTTTTATTAACAACAGGTTGGCGGCTTGGTGGGAGGAGGTTCGGTCGCATTCGTCTTCTTCCGGAAGTGCTCGGTTTTCTCTCCTTATGACATTTGCTGTATCTTTTCTAATACATGACCGATTTGAATATTTGTTTTTTGTATTTTAGAGAATTTAATTACCTTTCATATGATTTCTAATAAAATTTACCATAAAATGCTCACTTTTTGAGTTATGCGTAAATAAAATTTTTTTCCGCTACACTACATACATGAAAAGTCAAAGAGCTTTCAGGAGGAGATATTGGGCAAGTTTCATCAAAATCGTCTGAACCGTTTACAAGAAAATTGTAAATAATTGTAAAATCCATGATATAATTAACACTTCCGGTTAGTCCGATGCACCGTATCTTTGCTATTACTGGTCCGATTTTGAGGATTCTTTTTTTATTTTTTAGATAATTTAATTATCTTTCTTAAACATTCAGACATAATTTACTATAAAATGCTTCCTTTTTAAGTTATGCGCAAATAAAATCTTCTATTCATTATACCATTTTTCCCTGCATTTCCTCAGTGATTTACTATATATATGAAAAGTTAAAGGTCTTTATGAGGAATAATTTAGGCAAGTTTGATCAAAATCGTTGGAGCCGTTTTCGAGAAAATTGTAAAAAAAGTATAAAATCGATTATATAAAGTGGCACTTCCGGTTAGTCGATTTTAACGAAAAAGTTGCTGTAACATCACATGCATGTGTCTTATCTTAAATATGTAATTTCATTATTGTACAACTTTTCGCTTTTGAGCTAGACTGTTCACATTATACACAGACCATTTTGAGAGACTTGGTTATTTGAACTCAGGGGACCTTAGAACGTGTATTTCCTTTGAATACTCGAATTCAAAAATTTTCACGATCGCTATACTTCACCTTACTATCACCTTATTCACCTCACTTCGTATGTAGGTAAGGGGAAGTAAAAATGTTATTTTTATTTATTTTCGTTAATTTAGTTTTTGCAACAAATAATACGAGGAAGTAAATAAGCATAGCCTCTCGAAAAGAAGCCATCCATGAGTTGGTAACAACTAACTGAATGGGTTTTTTAATAGATAATGGATTTTTTCGTTTAATCCATTTACATCTTTGTGAGTGCCAACATGCATTTGATATCTTGTCTTAATTAAATTCATAATTCGTGAATTTTTTATAATACTGATTTATAATACATCTAATTTAATAACCAAAATATATTTGAATTGCTTATTTTTGAATTATTTGTTTGTTTTTAGAACGGAAGATGAATGTATAACATTCGAAACTAGTTTTCAATAAAACAAAATTATAGAAATGACAAATAATTTATCAATCTCTAATATTTTATCGTTATAAGGTAATATAATTCGTTTCAAATCATTGTATTTTTTTGTTTTGTTCTCTATAAATACCCTATTCTAATCGATAAAATAAAGTTATTATTACATAACACATGCCGTACAATAAAGGTACAACTCAAAATTCGAAATTGTTGAAAAATCATATTTATAGTTTTTCTGTTTATATACTGTTGAATACCTTCTCATTAACTAGGGTATTACACAGATGCAGTGTATTTTAATAAAGAGATATTCAAAAGTGAAGAAAAAACAACATGCAAAAACCTATTTACTAAAAACTTTTTCTTGATCACGTTCTACATATTTATTTTTTCATTTTAACTTATTGTTAGACGCATTTATTTATTATTATGTTTGCCTCAGAGCATTTGAAGTTCGTGCTTCGATGTGTTTAAACAGAGGATAGTGAATTGTGGTGAAATCATCTCTTATTGGTTTTTAATTTGAAGAGAAAATATATAGTTACCAATTATTTGGATTGTAACAATTGACTAGTTAATTGCTCTGTGATGACCAACTTCTAGTTAACCGAAGTCCTTAACTAGAGATGTTAGAAGGTTTTAATTGGAATCTTTCGAAAACACCTTTAATGATTGAGGCGTTGACGCTGAAAAGGGAGTAACTGACCGAAATGAAATTTTGCAGGAGGAACGAGAAACTTTTAGGAGGTGTATTAAGTAATGAACACGATAAACTTTGTTCTTTTTCTGAAAAGCATAGGTTTACTCTTTTAGCAGTTTTAATATATTCCTTTCTACGCTATAGGCCTTGGAACAAAGAATTGTATTAGTGAAATAAATAATTCTCGGAAATTTTGGCACATACCTCCTTTTCAACGTCAACGCCTAAATTAAATTTGTCGGTCTATATTTATTTTTACTCTATTTATCGTTAAAAAATAAATACTGCAATGATTTAGATTGGAAATTCCCTTCCTATGAATTTGAAGTTCAGGTATAAATTTATCGAAATATTATTTATAATTTTTCGGAGTCTTCTAATGTGTTCCTGTGAATCCGTTTTTAGGTGATCATTTAATTTATTATGCAAGAAATATTTACCTTATTATGAAAAAATATTACTATAGTATTATTAAAGTGACTAAAATATTAAATTTAATTTTAAACAATTCCGTCAAGGCTGATTACTTTGGCCATAGCCTGCACGACCTCTTCAGGTTCACACGCCCCGACGGCCCAGCCATTGCAGTCCGTGAGGGAACAGTTTTTCGAAAATTATGTCGTGACGAAAATAAATTTGCTTCATAGTCCATTCCACTCCCAATTACCGCCTGGGCGTTATTGCTTTTTTTCTCTCTGTAAAATTCAGCTTAAGTTAGAAAAATATCCTTTTAATTTTAATAAACTGTTATTTAATCCAGAATCTAAGCCATTCCGAAATCAAAAGCCCAGTATATGTGATGCATAATTATTTTTTAAAAAGCACGGAAGTATGTGCGAATTAACAGATGTATTTTACTTTATTTATTTAATTAACCTACCTTAGTTACATTTCGACAATATTTATAAGATAAATCTTACAATTTCAGAACTCTGGGCTCTTGAAATGTACTCTGCATTAGATACATAAGTAATATAGTTATTATTTATGCAATTAAATTAAGTTAATTATCATTACTTATTAAGTTAATCTATAGAATTAGGTTTAAAATGTGAAAATCCGATAGTTTATACTGAAGCATAAATGAAAATGACACTTGTTTAATAAATTTAGAATTGTAAAAATAAGTAATATTTTAAGATCAGGTAATAGAGTGGTACGTCGCCCAGTGCTTTGAGAGTGGACAAAAACCAAAATTTCACATCTTTATTTTTTTTAAATTTTTATGTTAAATATACCTAGAGATGTCAGTGATCATGAATTAAAGTTTTTACAAATATTCGTTTAAACTGTTGTTACTAAAAGTAAAGAAATAATTCAAAATAAACCAACATTTTGATCTCGTCTATGCTCGTGTTTATCAGGTTAGATAAACAATTTAACCAATGTAACAAATTTAAACAATGTAAACAATCCGGTCTGCCGTTTTTTATTAAGGGATTGCTCACTCAATATGGATGAGATTTATGTGATAATCACGTCTAAGCTATAGAAAATGTCTTCTTGGCGAAATAGGTATGCGCATGTACAAAAATGTTGATCGTACGAGGTGTAATCTATTTTAAAAGCAAATTTCTCAAAAATACCTCTGCAATTTTGACGATTTATTATCATATCATTTTATTTTAGAAAACTGTAACTATCATCTGCCCAAGTGTGCACGTTTAATTTTGGCGTATTTTTCTTGGTTTTTTTTTTTAAGTCCTAAAAATAGCACTACATTTATACTTATAAACTTAAACTTGGATTTATCCAAAAGGAAATACAAAAGAATTGTTAACGTCTGTGGTAAGTTGATTACTTTTTCAGCCAATATTCTTTTAATAATAACTTCGTTTTCCTTACCAATTGGAAGATTTCCTGAAGACACGTAAGAGGCAAGATACAATTATATCAGGAAACTCCGATTCCATCACACCTGTAAGTTCTCAAATGTCGGTTCCAATACTGATCTACTTACGACGTTGCTGTTAAAATGTCAATATCATCTAAGCAGCAAACTGTAACTAAGAAAAAAGTCAAATTTGGAGGAAAGATGAAAAACTACATTGAAGAATCGTGGATATTTAAACGGCAAAAATCATCGTCGCGTAACGGATATTGACCATCTAAAAATAGACACTGAAAATAATATGGATGAAAATCATTTTGATTTAGATTAAATAATATTATTATAAATTGTTAATACCGACGTTAAGATCAAAATTAAGTATTTGTAAAAGTTGGTAAATACTTTCAATTTGCTGTTGGTAAATTTATGTATTACATTGTGAAAATTTGTATATTTTAATGCTAAATTGTTTTTATAAAATAACTAATCCTTGCAAATAGTAATTCTTAATTGTTTGGTAAAAAAAACGACTGAAATTCCGTAGTTTACATTATTCATATGATTTGCGCTCATTAAATTTCAAAATATTCACTGTCATTCTGGAGTTTTTTGCTTATATTTGCCAAATATTTCCAAACATTTCTTGCCCATTTTGAAGGGTATATTCATAATCAGGATGCCATTTCCTGTAGGAATCCACAATGAATTGATTTTTGTCCATCACATCCCCTATAATCGAAGCAGTTGTCGCCGCGTTATCTGAAAAGTGGAAGTAGTTCCCAGTGATATAAAGTTTGGGAACCCTTAATCTACATAATAAAGACATGTAGGCATGAGGAAGAACATAACACAGTGGCAGAACTTCCTTGATGATTTAAATTAAAAGATTACAAGGGTAGATATCTGATCCAAATCTTTTCCAATCTTCTCTTGTGTTTCAAGCCATACATGTTGTGGGCAGTTTTTCTATTAGTGAGTCATTATTGTCCAAAATCGTTTGTTGCGAGTCCGTATCTGTTGATTAAATTTCAACATTTGTAAAATTGTATTTGTTCTTTAATTAATTCATTTATTTATTCTAAGCTTAAAACTTATTCGAATTTTCGAAAATACCAATGAGTTCAACAAAGAATTTATAAAAGATCATTACTAATGAACAGGCAAAAATTAATTAATATATTTTAGGTTTTTCAACAAACATTTTATGATTATTTTTTTAATCCCGGTTTTATTATAGAATTTTCATTGAATTCACTTCAATTTATAAAAATTGAAAATGGTTATAAAAGTTAAAATGGTAGACAAATATATCAATTAAAATCATTTACCACAAACATAAATCGTTTCTATATTCATGTGGAATTTAATGTTTTAGAACTTTGAAACTGATCGTGCTAAAAGATATGAACCTCCTGCGTTTTTTAATCCCTCAGCAAGAAAAGAACCCAAAACTATAACTTCGAGACCTACCACCAAGCAGTTTATCGACATACGAAAAAGAAATTAAAAGGAAGAATCGATCCAGATCAGGTTTTACTTTAGTTATCTTTAAGTTTTCAATAGTTAGAACGTTAACTGTTGTTTTTTTATTTAAATAATTTAACTCCACTGCAGTTTTCTTCTCGGGACTCTGATATTTTCTAAGCGATGTGGTAACGATAATAGAAGTTACATCGATTTCTGTTATTTCGGAGAATGAAAGATAGATGAAGAACTTGTTTTTCTTGAAATCAAACTTTCATGTTCAGGCCATCCTAAAAATGGTAAATTAAGTAGCTTTTCGGATTTTTTTTTTTTAATGACAGCAATACTTCCTTTACTTTAATTTACATAATGTTAATAACGTTAGTAAAACTAGAAAATAAGAATAAACAACTACACTATAAAATTTGTAGAGGAATATTTTTATTCAGCATAACTGTTGTCCTATTCAAACAGCGAAGGAAGTCCAGAGGAGAACCGCTTTCGGTTGGAACCAGTTTTGGTCGCTTAGGTGCATTATGAAGGGAGAAATAAATATCGATCTAAAAAGACAGGCCTTTGACAACTAACAAAACTAATAGCTGCATCCTACGATTGCGAAGATTAGACATTACCAAAGTGCAGGAGGGCAAAATCCAGGTATCGCAGAATGGATAGTGAAGAAAAATAACATAATCAGAGGTGCCTAACTCAAGAAAGAAACAGACCTCAAACACAAAGGCAAACTAGATATTAAATGGAAATTGGGCTGGTGCAATGGTAATTGGTGGTTTAGTACTGAATGAATGTCATACAAACTAAAAAGGAAAAGAGTCCGTCAGGTGAAGAGATGGAATGATGCTTTCAAGTTCGTGGTAGGACTCCTTCGATGGAGAGCTACTAGCGATGATATTTGGAAAAGGATGTGACTGGAATTTACAAAATCCGCTTCCCAATAGAGCTGGCCAGCCAGGGAAGTCTTCATTAAAACTATCTTACATGAATGCCTGTTCAAGAAAAGAAAAGAAGAAAAATAAATTATTAACTTTTTATTAAATAATAAACTGTTAATATCTTTTACTTAAAATTATTTTGTACACAATATCCCTATATCGCACAAACAAAGGCTATTAATTTTATTTCAATAATCTTAGTAGTACGCTTAGAAAATCTGTTTATACTTGATTTTCTTCTGGTAATGTACTAAGAACTTAGCACTTCCAGCGCCTTTTACTCCTTTCTGTCGAATATACTCGTACTTAAAATTGAAATTAGAAAACATTTTTGAGATTCGAACGCCTCATTTTATGTACTTTATTGTCGGAATCATTTTAAGAAAGCACTTTATTAGCGATCATAAAGCGTGTATTTGCATCTGTTAACCTTAGAATATTCGCTGCCTCAGACAGACTGTTTTCATGTTATTTTTATGCTGTAGGGAACAGCTTTGTCTCGTTTTATTGCCAGCCATCGTTTAGAATTGCCAATACCATTATATTTTTGACCTCGTCCGGGCTTATGATAATTCTCTTGACTTTGAAAACTGCTTCATGAGATTGTGTTTTTGTTTCCATATCTGAATTATTGACATAAATACATATTTCTTCCTAAGAATACATATTCAAATGTATCCATTGTATATTATTAGCAAATTGTTCAATAAGATAATCTTATTTTCGTCTCCTCTCTTTAATTATTTCCCGGCTGATATGGCACATTCCTCAAACTCTCTACTTCCTGCCAGGCTATTTTCAGAGCACGGCCGGACAAGAATTAATTGTTTCAAGGCCATTAAGAAACAAGAGAAAGGACGAAAGAGAAAAAGAGGACAGGCGCTCCTGCGGGACACCCGCCCTGAGTGCTTCGTTACTAATCGTCCGATGATAAACGACCCTGCCTCACTCTCGGAATCTCGGCATCAGTCTTCTTTTATCTCTCTTTCTGGATTATTATACACACTCCTTTCATTAAATCCTTTCTCCCCTTATCCTTCCTATTATAACATCCTTTATCATCTTAAGAATGACTCTTGTAATAGTTTTCTTGAATAAGAGAAATAACTGAAATGAAATAAATACTTACAGAAGTAGATATAGATCAGAATCCTTCTTTGTGACGTGATATACACAAAGACACTCTAATTTATCGGTTTTCAAACAAGTAAATAAACAAAAGTTAATAATATATTAAAAATTAAATTGCACATATTGAACCCGTCATACGAAAAATGCTCGAGTCAATAAAAGAATTTTTAGGAAATCATATTTAAAGTTTTTTCTCTACACTTTCGAATACTTGGGTGGTGGGGGAGCTGGCTTGAGTTATTCTAATATTCTATATACAGAACGGGCTCAATTGAATGAATACTGTTGCTAACTCAAAAGTATGAATGTTTAGATTTAGACCGATGTTCTACAACGGTACAATATGCATTCAAAGCAATGGAATAGCATATTTTCCAGCCCTTGAAAACAAAAACAATGAGGGGTAAGAGGGCTTAATTGCAATAACAAGTTATTTTTACATTAAAGTTGTTACCAGAAAATGAATTGTTGCTTTTGTCGAAATTTTAAGTAATTTGATGTAATTTTTTGGCAACAACACAAATTCGAAGTAAACAGACATGGTCAGAGACGTCGCTATGGAAGAGGAGGGGGCCATACCCTCCAATAATTTTAATACAAACAAGGTAAATTTTTAGGTATTGTCTCCCCCAATAAATTGTTGTATCAAAGTCCCTGACCATGGTAAGGACAATATTATATTACAACAACAATTTACCTGAATGTGAAGTTTCATTTCCTAAATCATAATGACTTTTTCCATCCGCACGTTGGCGATGTCAGTAAAGAACAAGAAGAACGTTTCCATCATGACATCAAGATCATGGAAAAGAGATACCGGGAGTGGCAAAATGCAAACATGATGGCGGACAACTAGTGAAGAGAGACAATCAAGGAAGAGAAGTTTCATCCCACATCAGAAAAAAATTGAAGTGGAGAAAGTAGGGAAGAGGCATCAGCTGATATAATTAAAATCAAGTTGTCATATTAGCATATTTTAATTGAGTATACGAGTATGCCATTGTCTACTCTAATGCAGTGCGTTGTTATTTTATACACAAAAACAAAATGCACAATATTTGAATCGAACGAAAATAATAATTTTTTCTCTTTCTAAAATGCGATTTTCGCTTATAAAACTTCACAAATTATTTTAACAAAACCTTAAGTGATACAGAAAGAACTAAAATCAAATTTGAAATAAGCTCTGAAAAACTCTAAAGACTATCTTACAACTGTAAAACATCGTTCCAACAGTTTTAAAATGTTTGTATAGTGTTATTGTTATTTTGAATGGTCAAGAAGTAGCCAGTGTAAAAATTTTTATAATTTTTTTTTATCCAATGTTGTAACATTCGTGTTTTACACAGGAATTAGAAGCTTCTAATGTCTGCATTTCTTAATGGATTTATATTTTATCCCACAATATGAGACATCTTGACCTTAACACAAAACTTATTCAGATAGAAGGTTTGCGGTTACAATAAATAATCTTATAACAAAATTACAGACTGTAGAACGAAATTTACCTGGTGTAGGATAATATATTTACGCCTCGAAGACCAGCGTTAACGATGCCCCAACGTGGTCCAGCGGACCGTAGAACCAATAAGAAAATAAGAACGGAAAAGGGTGGGATTTATCATTTAGAGGGAGGATTCCTATTGGCGGGTGGGACTAAGCAATTTAGCCAGTCGCGGCCTGGCACCCGCCCAGCTGACAGATTTCCTCTCCCGACTGATTTTACACCCTTTGTCCTGACAATAATGGATTCCCTACAGAACTCCTGTCATTTCAGCTTGTTCCTAGTTTCCTCCCCGCCTCTATAATTGGCCGTTTAAAAGGTCAGCATTTATTTAAACTGTTCTTAACAACACCCGTCCTTACGTTTAGCTACGTTTTCTTTTAATATGATTGTATAAATTTTGTTTCTGTTACTAAAAAGACAAAATCCAGAAATCTATTTTATGACAACTGTAAGCAAAGTCCATAGATACCTCCGACTTGTTGGTAGTTGCCAATATATATACATATATATATATATATATATATATATATATATATATATATATATATATATATATATTTATATATTGATTTGTCGTACTTATTTTATTTTTGTTTGCTATTATCTCTACTTCCATGTTTATGCTCTGATAAGTCTTTTATCTAGCCTAAATGTCTGCCATTTAAGACTACGTTTATGGATTTATTCCGAAATACTGAGATTTTTTTTGTTCATATCCTCATTTATGTAAAGCTGTCAAAATAATAGCAGTGAGTGAATCCGGGAGTATGAATTAAATGAAGAATATAATTGGCATAAAAGCATGGAGGAAAACTGCATCTACTCCTGACCTGCTACTATTATTTTTTATATTATTTACTATTATATTTTATGTCATGGAAATCCACTACCCTTCTTTTCTTTTCTCGTTCTTCTCATTCTTTTCAAAAGTATTGTCTGGCTTGTGTCTGGTCTAAATTTGTAAGTGTCCTCGTATTTTTTTTTTTTTTTCTGAAATAATATTCTTGTTAGACGCCTTCTAAAGTATTTTTTTCTTCCTAATGAGACGTATGGATTTCTTCGGTTACATTATATTATGTTACAATCCAAGCGTCAGTCATTGCTCCGTTATTCTATATCATATATATACATATTATATAGTACTTTGTAATTTGTACTTATAAAAGCCGGATTGTTCATCTTTGTTTTGGGATTATATCTGCTAATATTAAAATGGCTAATATTAATATCAATTTGATAAAGAACATTACAAGTTTAATTCTTTAGTAATTTATAACCTTGTTGTTCAACTTTGTACCAACTTATTTTTTCCTACATGAGAGGTCTCAAAATACTAGTTTTTATCGGTTTTAGTCTTCATAGCAGACTAATAGATTATGTTTTTGTAATAAATTTTATGTTCGGAATGTCTGTCTTGTAAATTTGAATTAGCGAAAAGCAGTTTCTTGTAAGTATCAGTCTTTTTGATGAAAAGAACATGAAAATTCCATGTTAACCGCGTGTCCTGTTGAAGTCTAAGTCTAAAAACTAAATGTCCTAAATCAAAATTCTGATTGTATCACAACGAGGTAACAGAATGAGTACCTTTGTATAGATTACCTTTAAATATACTTTATTTTCTGTTGTTTTCAAGCTTATTTATTAATCTCTCTGAGGTGTAACAAAACAATAAAATAATATTTTTGGAAACCATTGCAGCCCATAATTGTATCCTCACTAATATAATATTTTGTAAGAATCGAATACGAGACCTGCAGAGCCGCCAGGGTAGACAGAACACTACATTTAATCAAACTAAAATATTTCTAAGTGGTCGAGGAGGGCCAATACCTGGGATAGTCCATTAATATGATTGGATGGTCAGGTGGGGTGTGCCCGTTTCGATTGGCTGTTCCCGTCCCAATTTCCACCAATGTCATCGTTTTTGCATGATTTCCTCTAATATTCTGTACTTTTGTCCGTGCTATGCCATTCGAAATCCCATCGTTGCACTTTAATCGTGGTTCATTATCCGGAGGTCTAACGAGACTTGCGCACTGTAACCTACACTGTCAACATAGTACTGAAATTTGTTTTCTTGTTTCTTGTTTGAGTTGATGAAGCTATACTCCGCGATTTTACCTGTATTAAATTTGGATTGATCCCAACAATACAAAATAACATTTTAAATGGTAAACTATAATTATAGGTTTATATTATATTAAAATGTGTTTTTTAGTCTCATTTGTTGCAAGCATTTTCAAGGAATAGGGGCAAAACGACAATAAATTTTATTAAAGGCAATAAAGCTACACTTAAATAAATTTCACTCTTTTTTTCCTGTTATTCTCCCATTTTATTTACAAAATAACGTTTTCGCACAATGATTTCACTTATTAAAAAAGTTTAATTTAAGGAGAAGCTGGTCGGGGAATGCACCAATCTAGATAAACACACTTAAAAGTGAAACTTGTTTTTTTATTGTGTGCCAAAGTTTCACCCTGACCTGTAGGTCTTCATCAGGTCTGAATAAAATAAGACTACACGATAATAGCCATCAAAGTATGAAACATTAGTAGTGTAAAACATAAAAATATGTAAGTAAAAATAGACATACTGATATAATAGCTCTACTTCTCCTTAAATTACGTCTAACTTCAAGCTAAATCCACATAAAAAGTAAAAAGTTTGTTAATTAAGGAAACTGGAATGGGGACTTTGCCAACATTACGAGGATGAGACTTAGAAGGCGCTGGATGAAAGATCTCCTTCCGTGACCTGAGGTAACTAACCGAATCGACCCCGGAAAGAGGTGCTATTTGCAACTGTTCTTCCCAATGCCTAGCAGGACATTATTTTCCTATATTGTAAATATATTTCCTAGTTGAACATTTCTTATATGACACGTGCTAATTAATATTAGTAAGACAAAAAAAAAGTTGATTTGCATTTCTATATGATCTTAATTAACTGTTGGTTAGAGAAATTGTAATGCTTTGCGTTTAATATATTATTGTGCATTTCATAATGTTGCTGATAAGCTGTTCTAACGTTGTCCCCATTTTTTCTTCTGTATATATTGAACAGTTATAAGTTGCGTTTACAAGTTTGCCAAATAATAGCTAGTCCCAAACCAAACCAATCTGCCATGTATGCCCGAGTTACAAAACCTTGGCAAACTAACAAACCATAGTGCTACTTTACTACAGGTTTGTTAGTTTTTCAAGGTCAAACATTTATTAGCTGTAACATTTCGTTTAAACTATTGTTATTTTAAAAAGAAACAATTAGAAATATAAAATATAAATTATATAAGTACACAATTATGAGGATGCAACACTCGCACTCACGTGGCGCTTTCCGCTGGCTTCTTTTGATTTGAGCCCAAAATATAACACAGGCAAGTATGCGCAAGGCAATCCAAAATACCTGATTTACACGTTTCTTTGCCAAACTTGTTAAATCACCTTTAGATTAATGCACTATCTCTATTTACTTAGCCCTTTTTTTTTTAGGATGTTGAACTTGTGGACGTGATAACAAGTAAATCAAGGATCAACGAATGAAATTTGGCTATGGTGAAGTCACGTTTTTTTTAATACCAAATTTTCCTTTTTAGAGATCAAGGAACAAATTTGATCTCGTGTCTGTCTGTCAGGGGTCAAATCCATGTGACACCTAGCATTGTTAATCCGATTTTGAAAATAAATTCAGAGATGTACGGGTTGGTATTTTTGTTTACAAATAGTGCAGCAGCATAAATCCAATTCCTCTATAATTTCCTCTATATATACTCCAATTCCTCTATATATACATATATATATATATATATATATATATATATATATATATATATATATATATATATACGGTTCTCGAGTGTGTGTGTTTGTGTATTTTAATTTTGAGAAATATGATGAAATAAACTATTGAAACATTAGATTTGTTTTTCTATATGCTTAGATAGTATTTGTTTGTTCCTCTATCAAGTTTATTTTTCAAAAATCTTTAATCTTAACAGTGCAAAATTCGTCTCAAGGGTATTGTTAGTTAACCTAAGAAAGAGAATCACAAACAGATTTATAAAATAAACACTGTGTCCTCAGATCTTAAGTAATTCTATGTCTTGGAGGTCGATCATTCTTAAAACGCGATCTGTGTTCGAACAATAGACTGAAGGCTAGTGGAAAATGGACATAGGCGAAAACATGTTATTGAGGAAGAACGCCTTCTAACTATTAGTGGATTGTTATAGCTGCATTAGTCAATTAGTGTTCCTTAATTCGATCTAAAAATTTGACTTTGAATGTTTTACCTTGATTAACATAATGACAAAATTTTATCAGATTAAGGCTGCTTTACACGAGTAAGTTTTTTTGATCAAAATCACTTTGATAAAAAAACATAATCGTGTAAACCAGCCTTTAAATATAAATAGCAAATAATTTGTGAACAATGAATTTTGGACTCTTCATGGAGTAATTTATTTTATTATTATTTTTTATTTTTTTGTGTGTGACCCATAAGTAAGGCTTTACTGTTATGTGAAGATTTGTTGTTGTCAAAGTCAATTTTAAAGGTCAATGATACTTCTCTTATTCTTGCTGAGAACATCGAAATTTTACTGTATGGTTAGCATTCTATAGAATTTATGTTTCTAATCTTGGGGGAGGAATTGGGAATGTTGAAGAAATCAAGGGAAGTACATACAAGTATAATACAAAGTTATTTAGTATTAAAAGAAATGCTGTAAATATTGTATGAATAAGAATGAAGAACGAATTTGAGTTAGATCTGTTCAGCTAGTACAACTAATATTAGTTAGGTTTGAATAAAATAGGGAGAGTATAGTCTTACTTGATTGCTAAATAGGAATTCCTGGCACAAAAAGGTTAACAACCCCTGCCAAGAATACATTTTATGGATCGGTATAAATGAAAAAACTTTACACCCATAATGAACTTCACGGGTTTGACTTCATTATGGAGCGGTAAATTGAAACAGATTCTGAATATTAAGAATTTATCTCCAAAAATACAGAAGTATGCCAGCGTAAAGAGGCGCTATTTCGTTAAACCTATCCACCTCTTATGCTAATATTAAATAAAAACTAAGAATTATTTGTCGATTTGTTCCTCCCTTTTTTATTCATCATTCTTAAAAGTTCCATAAAATAGGGCTTTAGGAAACATTTAATGGTACGCGCTGCTGGAAAAATATAGTTAAACTGTTCTAGACTATTGTGTATGGTGTAAGCTGAGACGCGGGGCTCTCTGTTGTTGAAAGGAAAGAATACTCGATGACGAGGAACTAGTAAAGAGTTCAACTAATCATTCCTTTGACTCGTCACATGCTGCTTCTTTTCAGTGAGTATTTTATTCTTTCCGCCATTGCTCTGCAATGCATGCTAACTCTTAAGCTGAATCCACACTTTGTGACGAGGTAATCTTGTGCCAAATCTTTGACCATCCGTTCAACTAGACTGCCTCGCAAATGCCGATCCCAGAGTTTCACCTTCATGCCGCACCACCGGAAGACCGCGACCACGCGCTTCATGTCAAGCGCTGCCTGCCTCGCAGAGTGTGGAGTTACATCAAGTAGACTGTGGCGATGTGCACTTAACCAAAAAGAAGTTTTAAAAGAAAAATAAATTTTTCCAGGTTCAACCTGGCTTTAAGCTGAATTTAGCTCGTGTTCATAAACCAAGTATTTATAGTCTTTTTTAAGATTTAAGCCTTTTTGACTCCTGGGGTTTCTAGATTTAAAAGCCGCATTTAATAATATAATTCAAATAAATATAAATATAATTCAAAGACAAGAAATTTTATTAGTTAATGAAATGAGTTTCACTTAAACTGAATGATGACATCTAGATCTTATATACTAATATACAAAAGGTATACAATAACTAGTAGTATAATGCTGGCTATATTAACATTTAATTCATGTTCGTTGTAAACTTAAACACTCCTCTATTCTTGGAGGGGAAGAATAGTCGGTGAAAGGAAGCTATAAATGGTCAGGAGTCCAAATTATTGCCATTTTACAGAAGCGTAAGACAGATATATTCCTTTTTTTTTTTTGGAGACCATCTTGATTGGAATAAGAGATATTTTAACAAGATGCTTGCTTGCCTTATTCCTAGCTATGATATATTCTAAAACCAGATTGAAAGGGGCGCATCCTTAAATTTAATTTAAATATATTCCATTTCGTTAAACTGGACTAAAATCAAATTTATGGTCTCCCGATCACATCTACAGACATTGATTTAGTTGTATCCTTGTCGGGCAATACTTAAGTATAAGTATGTGGCAATAGGCACACTTGGTGTTTTAGCGGTAACCAAATTTGAAATATGAAAAAGATTGTAGAATTTCTATCTTATCGCATATGTGACAATTGTGTTCCTTTTTGGAAGTGCTTTATGCAGATGACTTAGCTTAAAAAATACTGTGAATTATAATTCAATTATCATAAGATAGATGGTTCCACAAAACCCGCAGAGCAGATACGTCTTGCAGCCTAACAGCGCCGTACAGTTGGGCGAGCATAGAGATTCCTAGGGCCACTGGCTCTTAACTTACTCGGAAAACTCAGTGGACGGCTCAAAATTTGTCAGTTAATATGTTTGAGGATGTAGAATTTGAATTAAAGCCATTTGTTCGAAAAAATGAATGCAATGAAAGATAAAAATAATTTTTTTTTTTTTTAACTATGAATTCAATCAAATCTGTATGCTCTGAAATTGTTGTTTAAAAGTTAAGTTACTACAAATGAAATATTTACATTATTTATAGTGTGTAAAATAGCATGCTATACACTAATGCAGCATTATAATCTTGTAGTGTAAAATAACTATAAATCGGAAGGAAATAAGTATTTAATTTGTTTTTTCCTGTTCAGGGGTTTCATAAAATTAATTTTCAACTTCACTCTCAAATTTACTTTATGGAAGCAAAATCTCACTTCCTGTGACATTCTACTTTTAACCAAACTTTTAAACTGAGGTCACAAACTTGATATCGATTAACAAATTGTTAAATAAGTTTCAACTATTATCGATCATAAATTAGAATTGTATATCTATTGGAACTGGTAATGTTCAACCTGCCTACTCATAATACTCTATATATTTCAGCTATTTTCTTTGATTGTCAACAGTATAGAATTACAGATTATATAAGGTAATATATATATATATATATATATATATATATATATATATATATATATATATATATTATAATTTGAATAATTTATAGCACGGTAGCTTGTTATGTTTTCACATTGGTATTTATAATACAAGTAAAATATTTTTCTTTTGTCAATATTTTTTGTCAAGAACTAAGCATTTTTCAAAAAAATAAATTATAGAGATTACGGTTGTATTAAGGATAATAATGTTTATAAAAATATTCTCGTTACCAATAGATATAGTATTGTAAACATTGCATTGTTCAGAAATTGCTACCTATTAACAACGACATACAATTAACATAAAACATAATCATATAATTATAGAAATTATTTTATCAAATTGTTTGTTGATTATTTAAAGCTCTGCTCTTGCAACAAGTGATTTGTTAATTAAATGTTCGTAATTTGATAATTATAGTGTAGTAAGTGTTACTTTTTTTAAAAATGGGTTGATGAAAACCCGAATTGGCTAAGAAAAAAAATAAACGATAGTCGTTGTCACTCGAAGTCCAACGTTCGCGTGGGTTCAATATTCAATTACAATCGAGTTGGCAGGTTGGGGAAAGATCTGAAAATTGTTTTTAAAAGTTCAAACCTTTAACAACGAACCTTTAAAGAACCAGAACTGAGTAGTATCTGGGGCGATTTGTGCAATGTAATAATTTTTTCTATTAATTAGGTTAATTCTATATACTTTTAAAAGCCGATGTTTCGTCTTAAGATTTACTAGCAGTGCCTAATTATGCTCAGTATATGCCATTAGATTTAGGAAAAAAAGAGTCACTATGCTGATATAATTAATAAACTAAATATTAAATGGCAGTAACAATTATTTCATAAATAATAATCAGCAATACAATAGTTAGGCAAATAAAATATTAGATTTTTACCAACAAAAAAAAAAGGATGGAAATAACTAATAGAGCTAGGTAAATATGTTGGACAATAGACAAATAGCAAACAGATTAATGGATTAGTATAAAGTTTAATTCTAATGTAGGTCAGTGTGATATCGAGTCTTAGCAGAAAATCTTCAGAGAAATAATGTTATTAAAACAAATTTAATAGTGGACACATCAGGCGAAATAATGTATTATGGAAAAAGCAGAACTTAGAGAAGTGACGTTAATTATTTTATATCAGAAAAAATAGCATAAGATAAAATAATTTTATTTTTAAAATATTATCTTAAATTACATTAATAATTGGAAAATAGGTATAGTCTTGATGTTGTATTGTTGAATTTTAGAAAAAAAAGAAAGGAAAACCCAGAAGATGAAAGAGAATTTCGAAAAGTTGGTTGTGTGTGGGTAAAAAAATATTAATGTAGAAAAATAATAAAGATAATTTAAGGGAAGTGTGTTTGTTCACAAAAATAACAAAATTATTGAATTTAGTAAAGATATATGGCTAATAGAATAATTTATACTATTGAAATTAGAAATACCGGAATTGAAGTTTCAATTTACTAAGAAAATACTAAGGAAATTATTTTAATTATCATGAAAAGAAGAGGATTTCTTCCAACGACGTAAGAAACCTGCACACTTACTTTTGTCTTTAAATTTTACTGATGTAATGATTTCATCTGCCAAGGTCCTTTGAACAATGTACGTCTATACAAGGTTAAGCTCCATTTTACGATTCCACCAAATTTATGACTCTGAATGAATTTATGAGGTTTTGTTTTCCATTACGAATTTTATGAGATCTATGGCCTTTGAATATCTTTGTATTTCACTCAGGTAACCATAAACTATTCAATTATCATCATATAATATAAGTTATTACCTAAATAGGGCTTTTTCTGGAAGAATGATAACCTTCAAACCTCAACAACAGCTATTCAGTCAACTTACTTTCTTTCGACTCTTCGGACAGTCTAAGTTATATCTATTTTTTTTTTAACTCTTCAATAATTTTAAGTAGGTGGATAGGTAATTTCAATACGGGATAAATTCTGCTCAGATGCCAACTCACTAGACTTTAATGGGCTTTGGTCTACCAATTGGTTGCTCTTCTTGGATCGATGCTCTTGAGCTTGCAGTTAATATTGTGTTCTCTATCATATTTTGTATTTGTATAGCAGTATAAAAAGTCTATTTTGAAAAAAAAAATACAAAATTCATTAAGTTAATAGAACTTAGAATAGAAAAAGAAAAAAAAACAACTCAATTTAACTATTAGGATTTTATACTTGTTTCAATAATCGCACGTGATAAGATTCTTATTAGTTGAATCAAATTTAATACTGAAAATAGACAATTTTACTGATTGAAGAAGTAAATATTCAGTTAGATTTTCTTTTATATCCTTTTTAAGAACTACTTCGTGCAACATGCCAAAACACTAGCTATTAAACAACGAGACTGACGTTGCAATAACATTTATTTTTATTTTATACATGATTACTTACTATCACCTTCAATATACACCCCTTCTCTATCCCTACAACGCTCCATGCGAATTTTCCATTGTTGGAAACAGTGCTGGAAGTCATATTCTGTCAGCTCCTTCAGGACGCGTGCCGCTTTCTCTTCCTTAGCTTCCACGGACTCAAATCTCGTCCCTTTTAATGAATATTTCACCTTAGGCAACAGATAGAAGTCACATTGTGCAAGATCTGGTGAATAAGGTGGATGTTCTGACACTGGAATGCTCTACAGGGCTAGGAATCTCTTGACAGATAACGCGGAATGAGCTGGCGCATTGTCTTGGTGGAGAACCCATGATTTGTCCTTCCACATTTTGGGTCGTTTTTTCCATACTCTTTCACGTAGTTTTGCAAGTACCTCAAGGTAGTAGTATTGATTAATAGTTTGACCTTCAGGAAACCAGTGAAGGTACACAATCCCATGAATATCGAAAAAAAAAAACAATGATCATTGCTTTAAGTTTGACTTGCTCATTCTAGTTTTTTTGGCTTTCGATGAAGTTGGGGTCTTCGAGTGCATGGACTGGCGCTTCGTTTCCGGATCATAAGTAAAAAACCAGGTTTCATCACATGTTACCGTGGAAGCTATAAAAGAGAAAGCGGCACGCGTCCTGAAGGAGCTGACAGAAGATGACTTCCAGCACTGTTTCCAACAATGGAAAATTCGCATGGAGCGTTGTAGGGATAGAAAAGGGGTGTATATTGAAGGTGATAGTAAGTAATTATGTATGAAATAAAAATAAAGTTTATTGCAACGTCAGTCTCGTTATTTAATAGCTAGTGTTTTGGATTTACGTTGCACGAAGTAGTTCTTAAAAAGGATATAAAAGAAAATCTAACTGAATATTTACTTCTTCAATCAGTAAAATTGTCTATTTTCAGTATTAAATTTGATTCAACTAATAAGAATCTTATCACGTGCGATTATTGAAACAAGTATAAAATCCTAATAGTTAAATTGAGTTGTTTTTTTTCTTTTTCTATTCTAAGTTCTATTAACTTAATGAATTTTTAATTTAACTTAATGAAAATAAAAATAAAGTTTATTGCAACGTCAGTCTCGTTATTTAATAACCACACCTCGTATATAATATAATATTACATTATTTTATAGTTGTAACTATACTCTAACAAGCGAAATCCTTATCCTACAGAATCCTATATCAATATTCTGCTTAACCATGAACAACATACCAGATACCTAGGACTATCATGGAACACTCGTCACAGATAGTTTCTACAAAATGCTCGTTGTTTCCGACCTCAAACATTCACCTGATAAACGCTTCAAACCTCGGATTGTATCCTCAAGGTTAATGATAATGTTTAGGAGTGTCTTAACTACACACTTATTTAAATAGAACAGAACTGAAATCCAATGTTCCAAAAAAACTCAATGATTATGAAACTACAATGGAATCAGTACTTAATTTTCTAAGAACCCATTATCTTTCAAACGAAATATAATGTTTTCATAAACCTTTTCTCAATGCTAGACGTTGATTATTATTATTATAGGTTTTTATGTCTTGAAACTGAAATAAAAGCTCAACTACTTGACTACATCAGACCTATTTGCACATATGGAGTTGTGCATTGGGAATCCAAAAATAAACATCAAATTATTTGTGAATCCAATTCTTTTAATACAAAATCCTTCGTAATATCCTCAATGTACTAGATTGTGTCACGAAGAAAATTATCCATTAAGATCGCAATATTCCAAATGTTGTAGATGTTTCCTTAAATAGATACTACTCTCATTATAATCCGTGGTTTATGCGACGAATAATAGGAGTCTGAAGAGTACATGAGAAGTCTTGGAACGTTGCAATATGCAGTCTTCGGAGTTCCTCAAACATGTGAATTTTCCTCAAGCATATCTCAAGAAAAAATAGATCAAATAAAAAATAACATAATAAAATAAATTTGAGAAACCTGTACCATTACAACATATAAAGAGGTTTTGGGCTCAGTATTTTTTAAAACGGCAGGATTGTAGGACGTTATCCATCAAGCCTACCCCTTATTTATTTATTTCTCTCATGGAAATAAATATATAAATTTTACTTTATATCTATATGTATATATGTATAAAGTGTTTTTATATAATATGTATATATAGAGTGTGTGATTAAAAAATTGTTGAATATGCCTTCGCTATTATCGATCACAGAATTGATAGACTAGATCTAGATAGATCTATTGAAACTACAAAAGTTCAACCTACCCACTTACTACCCACCAATACTCTATGCCTTTCAACTTTTTTGTTGACTATCAAAAGTATAATAAAATTATAAGTTCTTTTCCCAGATTCGTATATTTAATACAAGTATTCAACAAATAAAATAATTTTCGTTTAGTATGTCTTGTATGTAGTTTCGCTCAGTATGTCTCAAACTGAGCAATTTCTATTTAAATAATTATTTCGTCTAAAATAAATACTGCAAAAATATTCTCGCTACTAATAAACATAGTGTTATAAACTTTGCGTAGTCCAGAAATAGTTATATTTTTTACCTAATTAATATAAAGGACATATTACTATTGTAAAATATATCTATGTAATTATAAATAATATTTTTTCAATATTTTTGTTGATTGTTTCAAACAACACTATTGCAATCCGTAATTTGTTAATTGTATGTTGGAATTTTGTTCAATAAGTGTAATATGCGTTACTTTATAATAATAAGGATTGATAAATCCTCGAATACGGTAAAAGAAAAAATTAAATGAATAAAAATAATCATAGCCACTCTAAGTTTAACATTCGCGCATGTTAATTAATTAATTAAATCCTTAATTACAAGCAAGGGGGCAGTTTGGGGCAAGATTTGAAAACAGTTTTTAGAAGTTCAAACCTTTGTTAACAATAGAGACCCTATAGTTTTTCGAATGATTTCGGGCGATTAGCATAATGGAATGACGTTGTTCACAATTGGTTGGAGTGTCACACAGTTCATACCGGACTTTTTTGGGGCAAAATCTTCCTTTGGCGAAAAAGTGCTAAGAAAATGAAATAAACGTCACTATCTTCAAGACTAAATTAAACATCTTAAAAAATTGTAATTCAAAACAAGATGTACCATTTTTATTCAATTTTAGTGAAACGTCTGTAACTTTGTGCTGTTTACAGTTATTTGAACCGTTTTTTTTTTTTTTTTTTTTTTTTTTTAATTGGATTTTAAAGCTAACAAAGGCAATTTTGATAAAATTTCTTAAAATGTATAATTATGGCGATTTTCCGAATTTTGGTTAGAAAAATCACTTACTTATGAAAAGCACACGAAATTTCGAAGATAATCCAAAACTTGTTCCCAAAAAAATCTCCAATTAATTACCTCTTTCAATAGTAATTTTCGCAACATTTTTCTGGGCAAACTGACTTTGTCACGGGCAGTAACGTGAAACAGGTTATCATAATTTCACAAGTGAACGGTTCTCTGACAAAATAGTGCATAAAATCCAAGAATCCATTTTAATTTTCCAGCTGGCATTTTATATTGATTATATTACATAATCTTGTATATTTTGAATATAGATTATAACAAGTTCAATATTATTTCTATTATGACTTTCAAAAAATTGTTTAAAAAAAATGTTTTTCTAATTTGAAGTAGATTTATTCTGTAAGTTGAAGCTCATTTAGTGTGATTGCTATAGAAATTTTAAAAGGAATTTGAGACACTATTTTTTCAGAGTTCTCTCTGAACGATAACTTGTTTCGTGTTGCTGCACGTGACAAAATAACTTTGTCCAGAAAAATGTTGCGAAAAGTGCTATTGAAAGAGGTATTTGATAAAATGTTTTGGCAAAACCATGTTGGATTATGTTAGAAATTTTGCAGTCCCACATTTTAGATATTTTATCAAAATTGCCGTTGTTTCAAAATACAATTTAAAGAAAATATAGTTCAAATAACTGCAAACAGCGCAAGTTTCACTAAAATTTTATAAAAATGGTACATCTTGTTTTTAATTATAATTTTTTAAGAGGTGTAAAAAAAGTTTCAACACCATCAACCTGAAGAATATTTAGTCTTGAAGATAGTGACGTTTCTTTAATTTTCCTAGCACGTTTGTATCGTCAATGACAGATTTTTGTCCCAAAAAAGTTCGGTTTGAACCACTGTGCGTAGGAATAATTGTAAATATTTTATAAAGCCGATATTTCAGCTGTCTTCAGATTCACATTAAGTGCCTAATTCTTTCCAGCACATATCATTATGCTTAGGTAAAAATATAAGCAAACGAGCAATAAATATAAAAAAGTCGGTTTTCCTTCCTTCTACTATAAGCTGACATTAGTATTAAGGTATTTGGGTATTAAGGTGACATGACGTTAAGTTAGCTATGTCGAAAAGTGTTAGGCATGACGGGAAAACGATATTTGTTTGTCAATATTGCAATCAAATTTCCAAATTTTAAATTTAGTTTTTTCTCCCAATCTCCAACCATGATTTAACGCTTTAATTTTTCTAGACTATCAATAGAGCATATTTTTTTTTTGTTTATTTATTATTCTTTATTTTCCAAGTCATAGAAAAGTACTATTTATGGTTTTCAAAAAAATTATTTAATGTGGGTGTTATGTTACTGTTGTAAATTTAGGATTGCACCTCTGTTTACTTATAAATAAATTACTTTTTTTCTACTCTCTCCCTTTGTATTTTATTTTACTTGTAAATGCTCTTACTAGATGAAATTTCCTAGTAAAAAAAAAAACAATTAATCTTTATCATTTTTATACTTGGATGTACAGAACTTTTTTAAATGTCATTTAATTTTAAGGGGAAATTCAACCGGGTTTAGAGGGAAGAACTGGGCTAATACTGGCAACACTGCGTGTTACGCTTCCACTTCATCTACGCCGTATAAAGTAGTCAGTTGCCTGCAGTCGCAGTTATAAGCACTTGCGCCTAAAGAAGTATTACTTCAAAAGATTAAAAATTAATATTAATCAAAATAAAATAATTTTGTCTGTAGAAATCGCTACTGTAACTCTAACTTTTCCTTTATCCAAGCATCATCAGCAATTTGATACCTGTATAAAGTATACAGATTTAATAGAGTTAGTAAAATTTAAAAAAAAAAATATTCAATTCTGATGTTTAAATAATATTAAAGGCAACTGTAACCTGGCTAAAGCAAGTGTTGAATATGCAGATTACAAGGAAGGATGAAGCAATATCCTATTTTCTCAACTGGAGGAGTACAATGAGTCTGTATTAACCGCAATAAAAGTAAGGAGGAAGTCATGAAGAGGCAGCAAGACCTCCCCTTCCTCCAAAGCAAATTTTTACCTGAGCGAGCGCCTGGGGCTGAGATTTACCTGGCGATCGATAGTGCTTTCATCTATTCCCTCCCGTACTACCTCCTCGTATAGTACGCCTACTGCCTCCCGTCCTCCCACACTACCTCCAATTACTACTACTACTACTTCATCGTACTACTATGTCCATGTACTTTCTATTATGTACGACTTACTTTAAATCTATTATACTTATTTTTAGCAGTATACTGATAAATGAAGAAAATGTAACATTCTTGAAAATGGCTATCTCTAGTACTATTGCTTTCTAGTAGCTAGCCATAGTCACCAATTTATCTGAAGCAATACTACTTCCTTCTAAGGAATACGAAGGAATACTAGTCACCAGATGAACAATATTTCTTTACCCTTCTCTTTTAGTGACCACCGGCTGATGACTTATTTCTATTGCCAGGGTAATTTTAAGTCTGGTATTCTCAATGGCAAATAGAGAATTCATGGAGTCTGTTGCCAGGGTCTATTTGACATTGTTGCTTGTCTCTATGCATAATAGAGCTACATCAGCTGTCACATCTTGTTACATCAACCTTGGATCGATCAGCATTGGGCTCATCCAGTCTCTATAAAGTAGGTACCCATAACTGGGAGAAAATCCTCGAGGTTGGGTTTGATACTGGCCAAATGACCTCCTGGCATAACCATACACCTAGATACAGTACGGCTTACCTAGACCCATCAAGTGCTAAAAATAGTGTAAGCTGCCACCCTCAACGGCAATTGGGATTAGAGCTGCAAGAATACATTCAGAATTTATACAAACAAAAAGAGAAAACTAACTAACTAAATAAATAATTAAAAAGAAAAATAAATAAATTAAAATGAATAAAAATAAATGCATAGAAATCAGAAATTAAAATACATTAAACAATAGCGATTATAAGTAAGCAGCCAAGGTAAAGAAAATTTCAGAAGTTAACATACATCAATAACATACACACATAAAGACAATTTCATCATCGCGACTGTTAAAATGGGCTTGTAAAGTTGTTGGGTTCAGAAACGAACGAATCCCTAAACATTTAATAAACGTTGAGCCGACTGGTAAACGTCCGAGGTGTAGACCGAAACGTAGGTGGGAGGAATGCGTTAAGAGCGATCTTACGAGTTTGGATTTGGACGGTAGACGGTGGGCCGAGGTTTGAAGATAGCGATTGGTGGTATTGGTATCAAACTTTCGGGGTCACTAAACCTTTTAATTTCATTATCATATAATGAAAATTAAAGTTAAGTAAAATTAAATATTTTTAAAATATTATTCACCGAACAAAGCTTTATAAAGCGTTATATGAGCTAAATACTCCGCCCAAGCTCATACGACTTAGAAGGCTGACAATGGCAAGTGTTGGGTATGTGGACCAGGTGCAAGGTCGGAGATCATTGGAATTCTATCCCTCAGGAAGGGTGACGCCCTGGCGTGCCTACTTTTTAACATGGCGCTAGAGAAGGCAATAAGGCACTCTCAGATACAAACTACTGGAACTGTATGGAACAAATCGGCAGACGACATAGATATTATGGGGAGATCCAGATAAGCGGTAGTTGAAGCCTTCCTTATTCTAGAAGCTGCTGCAAGACGTAAGGGACTCATAATCAATGAAGCTAAAACCAATGATACATGATTTCGGATCAAGTTTCGAGGTTGGCAGATGCCAGTATTGATTTTAGGCCTTACATATTTGAGTAAATCTCAGAATTTGTCTATCTTGGATCTATGGTAACTTGCAACAATGAAACCGCAGTTGGGATCGAGAGGAGAATATTGGCTGCCAACCTCTGCTATTTTTGACGAAAGCATCTTTCAAGCAATCTGGTGCCAATCTGGGACTACATTCAGAGCTGAGGATCAGCTCCTTCTTATATTTGAGCGGAAAGTGTTGCGCCGAATTTATGGTGGTGTGTTTGAAAACAATGAATGGAGACGGAGAAGCAATCGAGAGCTGTATGATTTATATCATGAACAGGATATCTCCCGTTTCATCAAGCTTGAAAGGCTAAGATGGACAGGACCATCTAGGAAGATCTGACCGAGCCCCTATTTATTCGTTGCAGAGCTGGGAGACCATAGCTACACTGGGCAGATTGTGTGGGTAATGACACTAGATAGTATTTGAGCGTGGAAACTGGATGGCAATGGCACAGAACAGGGACGCATGGAGGTTGCTGTCGGAGAAAGCCAGGACCCTTCACGGGTTGTAGTGCTACTAAAGAAAGAAAGAAAATTAAATAAATTAAACACATTCATACCTATGCATAATATTTACATTCTGCCCTCGGGAACTACGGACCAAGTTTTGTCTCCACATATGGATGGCAAAGCAGGACTGAAGGAGATCCCTGCGCTTCTGTCACAGCTGCATCACTGGTATTGAATGCACTGGAGTGTTTGTTCGAAGGACTGGATTGAACCGAAAGGATTTGAACCGAAGATGTTCGAAAATCCAGCTGACCCCTAGAGTTCAAGTCTGTAGGTCCAGATGGTTTCAGAATGGTCTTGTAAATTAATAGTGTGTTGTCAGTTAAAAGATGAGATGTTCCGTTCAGTGTCAATGTCATTGGCCAAATCGTCTGTTATATTCTTGTCTTTTAAGAGTAGTATAGGAAGGCAAGATAACGGACAGTTACAAGAAGAGGGAAGTGGTATATACTTAAAACGGACTGATGAACAGGTTTTGCGTCGGAGATTGAAAATGGCATACTTACATTTCGATTCTTTGACCTTGATGCGCCATTGTTGCATCATTTTTTAATCAAGGAGAATATATAGCCTTTGTGGTAAAAAGGGATCCTATTTCGGGATCCGAGTGGGATGATAGGATGGCGGTAGTATCTGCAAATGTTGCCACGAAAGCATTGCGATTTGTAGGAATGTCAGCGGTGTATAAGATGTAGAGGACAGAGCTCTGTCTTGTTCAGGCTATAGTGGTACAGGCTTTATTTGTTTTCTTATCTCTAACGGTTTCTCCAGGCAATTGAAGAATTTTTGTAGAACATTTATTTTGTAGAGTATGAATTTTTTTTATGCGTCCGTTGTTATATTCCTTATATTTCTCAAAAATTTCAAGAAATAATTTTATTGAGCTTCAGCTGGGAGTATCATTTGTTTTTTTTTAAACCAGAGATTGATTTCGCTACAGCTGGTATGAGCTGGATCCATCACAGTATGATTCTATCCGTTGTATCTGAAACATTGTCTAATTTAATTCTAAATTTCCAATTGTTTGCAAAGCTTGCTTCTAAAGAAATGCTTTCCCTTCCAGTTCTGCTGCCTGTTTCCTTTCCACTGAATAGCAATTTGTTTATTTAGGGTTCGTCTTAAGCCCATACTTCATCTACAGAAATAACCTTCTCAAGTAGAGGAGGAGGTTCTTCAGCATCTAAACCCAGACTTTCTACTGCGCAGTCTACTAATACCCCAGTACAAATTCTTAAAGCACAATTGCTTAAAGCATCCAACATATTTTAGAGTTGTTTTTGATGCAGAGCTGTAGACACCTTATTGATCTTTTTCGAAAAACTTTTTAAACGTCTGAGGGGTCGAACTATACAACACATAAACAGCAAGATCGGTATGAAACACATGATCCTCGGATTTGAAGGCTATAATGAAACTTGCTATACTTTGATGAAAGAAGCAAAGCAAATCGGCTCACAAGTAAATGGAATTAGGATAAAATTGTCATTATATTTATAATGATTAATTATAATGACATTATATAGCATAATTTTAAGCCAGAAAATACTCTTGATTAATACGAAGTACTGGTATTAGGTAAACCGCTATCACTGTAAGCTTTCCACTATTTTTCAAAATAAGCATTACGCGCGTTCTTCTCTTCGTCTCGATCTTCTGTTTTCAACTCGTAACTATCAAAATCTCTTAAACGAAGCCAAGTCGCTCAGTTTGTATGTTAAATAAAGAAAGGGCAATAACTTCTCAAAAAGAGCACTGCTTCTAGTACTTCTGAAAATAGCGCCATCGACTTAGTATTTACCAACATGCATTTATTTATTTATTTTTTTTATCGTGTCAGGCATGAACAAAACCAAATCTGCAAGTAATAGTGAGTTTACATTCATGTGCAAATAGCATTTACTCAATTTTTAACGTGCTAACAGTTGATTGCTATTTAATGTGATAATATCAGCTGATCAGAAGAATCATGAACATACGCCTTTTTAATGCTGAATGAGTTGTTAATGCAGAAAGGGCGCTATTAGAGCTGAGAAAATGGCTTGATGTGTTCTAGCATTGATTCGAACCCGCGCGGTATTTACAACAGTCGCTACCAGTCACGACAACTATCGCTTAGCTCCATTCCTGCTCCTGATTGCTGTCATTAGCTGGGTATTGTCCCAACGCCATGTCGATATTTCGTCTATACAGTATTCTCTATATAACCATCAACTACCCGGTTTATGCTTTACTAATAGTCCTACCTTTTATCTTGGTCTGCTCTGACAGAAGGAAGTAGACGCCGATATGCCGGGGTTCGCCCTAAATACGTTCTTGTTCCCGTAATATTTCGGATATTGACTGTTCCTAATATCCTGTGAATAAGGTTAGAACAGCCCTAAATCATCAATTCAGTAAGTCTTCCAAAATCCAATATAGAACGCCAGCAAAGGCTACGTATTTAAACTGTTAAAAACAAAAGAAATAGTAAATCAGATAGGAATATAAAAACATTATACAACCTGATATCGGTGATTTTTTTAAATTGTATTTTACATATTTTTTTTGCTGAAATTTGGAGTCAAGTCTTAAATATAGAACATGAAATCGTGATGATCATTAACATCACTGCAAGGAGAATTTTTATGTCCTTGAATCTGAATCCGAGGTTATATTCTCAAAATTAAAAATAGAAAGATGACCTGGGACCCTATGTCAAAATGAAAAGAAAGGGTGTAAGCAAACGACTGAAATTACTGTCCTCTCTTTTTTCCAAATCGTCAAAACTTAAAATTAGACAGAAACAATAAACATACAACTATCTACTTAAATCCATTTGGACTCACCCCACAGATTTACAATTCAGCAAAAAAGGTGCACTTACAAAAACTGCAATCTTTTCGATTCAAATTTTAAGTTCAATCTATTCCAAGTTTCAGATTAAATCCAGATTTTGCAATCTTTTCAATCCAAATTTTTAGACTAACAGAAGCTCTTTGGTACGCATAACAACTCTGCATATCGATTTACAACAACCAACTATCGATCAACATGTTCATACTCTTTATTTCCAATTTGATAATAACCTTCACGGACATAACAACATAATAATAAAACACATATATGGAAAATAAAGATTTTTTCATAATATGAATTGTAAACATTTATTTTAATTGTACTATAGTTCAACAAATCTATGCTAGAACCCTCTTTGTCAAAAAACAGCATTTTTGGCCTTGGCTTGTGTAAGTATGTCTTTATCACCATTATCTCTTGAATGGGTAGACCGATTTTGTTGCTCATTTTTTTGTTATGTAGGCGTTTGTTCTCCAATGGCTGTGCAGCAACTAGGATATTCTGTGCGCAATAGTGGCTGCGTAACATCCGAAAAAAACGTATTCCTATCCAGCTTTCCAATAGACTGTAGCGCAAAAACGGCTCTAAGAATTCTGGTGAAACTTGCCTAAAATCTTCTACTTAAAGCTTTCTAATTATTCACACATAAGGTATATCTTCGAAAAAAAACTGGAAAAAAGTTATGACGCAAAAAATATTTTATTTACGCAAAACTCGAAAATTATGCAATTTATGGTAAATTTGAAAACTAATTAAGTTCCCTGCAAAACAAAAAAAAAGAACCATCTAAATCAGACCAATATGCGAAGATATTGAACTTTATACACATGTTTAATATAATATTCTGTCTTGTTCCTTTGGAAAGCGGTTGACCTTTGTTTAGATTTTTTTTTAAACACGATAAATATGCATCTCCCGGAACTATAATGATGCTCATTTAAAGATAATTCAAATGTCTATAAAGCTAAACATAAAAAATAAAAATTTAAATCGGATTAAAATTAGAGAAGATACAGCAAACAGTTTTTATTTTGGACTATCACCCAAAGCGGTAAGGAAAGTGGTGTGAGTGAACACACCAGATATTATAAATTAGTTCTAAATAGATTTTTATAAAATAGTTATATCAGATAAACTATGACTGGTTAAATGCTGGGGTTCTCAAAAGATTTTTTTCAATAACTATAAAGTTACATAAATGATTTTACTAGGTGTCATAAGTATAATACATATTAGTTTTTTTTAAATAAGTTTATTTGAAACTGTGCTCTACTTCTGTTTCACTGTCACTACTCATTATAAATATTTATTTATTTGAATAAAATAATATGATTTTAAATTGATCTTTTTCCTGAAAAGAAATATTTTTTTCTTGTGTTTGTAAATATATTTCATAAATTTTCTATTCGAATTGCCTTTCTGCTCATGAAGAGGATCTTTTATGCACAAAATGCTGTGGTTGAATAAGAGCGCAAGTTGTGAAGATGCCAGTTAGCGCTGGTTTACATTCCATCCAGACACGAAAATCCCATTACACATATTGCCCTAGCTACAGTTCCTTTTGTCTCTCCAAAATGGCCTAGGTATGTTCTGTCCTCGGTTCCTTCTCCTTCTTCTCCTTCTCAACTCCGACAACTCTTCTAATGCATCCAGATAAAGTGCTCTCCTATATATTCACTGGCAGTTATTGAAGTTTTTACACGATAAAAAAAATAAATTAAATAATAAAATTTACTGTAATAACAATATGTTACTAACCTTTTATTTTCTAGACTGTCTAAGGTAGATGAAGAAGTGGCAGTCGGTAAATAAAAGTAAATAAATATAAAAGTAAAAATATTTATAGCGAATCTCTCATTATTAAGTTTATCTTTTTGAAGCAATACTTATTTTGTCCCATTGAGGGTAAAATTTGTATTGTAACGTAAGTTGCGCACACAGCATGTAGCGAAAATGCGGCACCATATTAGTTTGCTAGTAACTGTCACCTACTGTCCTAATAACGTCTACATGTAAACTCATTTTCAGTGCACTGTAGCTGCTTATCAATCTAACCTAGCCCTGCCTATTCATCAGCCTAACCCAAACATATTTTGAACTGTTTCTGAACTAGACATCGGATCATTAAATAAAATAAAAGAAGAAATTATCAACTACAACAACCACTTAAGTTTATCCGTTTTCCATCACTGTCCATTATTTTCTACGACTATATATTCTAGATATTAATTTTTCTAAAATATTACACATCAATATTACTACTCTTATTTCCGGAAATTCCTTTCCAACCAGAGAAAACATTTCCCCTTATTTCTTCTATAGCTAATCTTCAAATTCTTTAATAGTTTGTATTTATCGATTTTTAGCTCTGATAACACTGAGAGAAGGTTAATTATTTCAAATAAACAAAATTAAAGGTACTTTAGAAGACGCCATTTTGAAAATTCGGCAATTAAGTGCTGTCAGAGAATTTCAGTGAGGATATGGCCTAAATAATATTAAAGACCATTTATTAAATTGATCTAATGAGTTCGATAGAAAGCATTAGTGCCTTCTTCGAGGAAATAATAAAGATGTGTAAACGTTGCAGTAACAACCCAGGAATATATCTACCTTAAATGCTTAATTTCAGTTTCGTACAATTTATTATTTTTGACCTAGACTTTTCCCATGCACACAGACAGACCATTTTGCGAGACTTGAGTATTTGGATCTAGAGGACCTTAAAACTCGGATTCGAAATTTTTCACTATCGCAATAATTTTCCTTTATTGGTAAGTGAATGTAAAAATCTCGAGAAAATAAACAAACCGACATGTATCTGGGATCTCAAAATTGTTTGCAGTTGGGAGGTTTAGGAAGACCAGTAATAAGTATGTAATATGTATTTAATTATGTAATATTTAATTGCATATTTCAATTATTGTTTTCGTTATATTCCATATTTAAAGAAACGTACGTATCGTGAACACATAAATGAATCAAACAATAACCATTTATTATTCATTTAAAACATGATAGAAAACTTATTTAAAGGTTACAGTTTCAACTCAGAGCTTTTTTTTACAATATAAAATAAGTTATATCATATACAGGTAAGTTAATACAGTATTTCAGAATAATGAACATTAACAATTATGTTTGAATGTAGATAAAAAATGAAATTGAAAACCTAAGCAGGCTAGTTGGTAGAGAGTCGAATTCCGAAATAATTTAAACAATGGCTGAAATCTTTTTAATCCCTTTATTTTTGTCAAATATGAATATCCTGATTTTTCTCCTACACCGAAGCGAGGCAAAAAATTTAGTAGAAAAATAGTGGTTTTTCAATTTAAAAAAAAAATATCATCAAAATCATCAAATATCATCAAAATCGCATCAAAGAAAAGTTCTATATAGAAGTATTGGAGAATTATATTCTGCTTGAAAGGAACACAATATATACAAGTCAGTTTGATAATACGGTTACTAGCTTCTTCCGAATTATTTTTCCAGCTTTGACTTAGCGCGGTTTTCGCTTTAACCGTATCTTTTGGACAAAGTACGTGTTTGAAGTAAAAATTTAAATGTTGTGGAGCATTTAATTCTACATTCAATGATTACTAATACACAAAAAGTCAAAACATGAGGGTGATTGAATTATGCGGGTAATTTTTTTTTTTTCATGAACCTATATTTATAGAAAACAAATTGAACAGAAGTAACAACATGTACTATTATAACATAATTCTATTATTAATTATGTAGTAATAATATAATTATTTCGAAATAGGACAATGAAATTCACTTATAATATTACATATAGAATATTATAAATAGACCATTAGGGCAATGGAGTCAAATTTAATTCAACTATCAACGAAATTCTGCAGGTTTTGATGGGTTTGGGGTTGGCGAACACAATCCAAGCTCTCTGGAGTTTGCTCTAGGTCACCCTCCTCTGAATCATACTTAGAACATACAAGACCCCACTGTGCCATGTTCCGGCCTAAGTTGTAGGCATTCATCAAAACTAAGCAAAACAAGAATGAGAAAAATGAATAGTGTAGTATTACACGGGGAATAAGAAACAATTACATAAATAGTATATATAAAAATATATGAAACATCATTATTTAAATTAAAAAATGTCCCTTTCATATATAGGTATGTAGGTCCTATAAAAAAACTATTAATGCATTTTCATAAATTCATAAGGTGGAGGCGAAATTTCAGAACATAAATTTTAATTTAAAATTTTTTTTTTTAATTTGCGCAAGAGTGATTCAGTCATGACTTAAGTCCAGTGTTATAATTGATGCTTTTTTGAAAATATAACTGAAGAGAAAAGTGTGAAATACCTGCGCGATAACAAAAAAACAAAAATTTAAAAACATAAATTTAAGGTTCAGAAATTTCACCTTCACCTTATGAATTTATAAAAAATGCATTAACAGTTTTTTTAATTTAGATTATTTAGTCACACAAAAAAAATTCTAACTCTTCCTTAGTGCCTCAAAATAAATCTGAGAACAAGACGAATAAATTGGTGAAGTGATAAATGTAAACAATAAATACGTCTTTTATTTACATTCTTGGATTTAATCTTTGGTCGAGTGCTGTTAAATATGATTATTTTGTCAAAATAACAATAAATTAAAAATAAGGTTTTGAGTGCGTCTATCATAAACAAATCAATATTAACAGTTGCAAAATTATCATCGTATCCATTTGGTCATAATAGGACCTACGCGAAATAAAGTTTATATAATTGGTAGTTGTACCTTTAAACGTCAAGTGTATCCTTGTTGATATTGTCATGAAAACTATTGAGCTGTTGCATAACTAAATCCTCCATCTCGGCTGTATGATTGCCAAATACCCTGCAAGAACATTTATCAAGGATGAAGGCACTCGAAGGAATTGGCATGGAGAGGAGGATGCTCTCAGACTTGGGCTTAGCGCCTGGAGTAGCCCAATACACCAGAGGAGCTATTTATTGTCTCGAGTTTGTTTTCAGTTGGGAGGAGCTTAGGGCCCCGGCTACTTCTAGACTTCATAAATGCCTTAGATTTGTCTAGCTTACACTTTTTCTCTGACAACTCAATTATTCAAGACAGCGCAAGGTCGGATTATAACTCAGAATTTTACCAACTGTATTCTGGAATTAGATAATTGGGAGCCTTTCATAATTATGAAAAGATAAGTAAAATTCAATCTGATGAGGAAAAAATATTAATAAAAGCTCCATTGTCTCCTTTAAAATACGCCGGATTATTTGAGTTTTTTGAATTGGCACTAATAAATATCTATCGTAGTTTCATTGGTGTCAGCAGAATATAAAATATATTAGTAAAATATTGAATTGTGACTCAATTCAAGGCTAGCCTGCCTCGTGGCCATGAAGTCACTATGACGTGAACAAGCATGCTGAAAGAGTGGATTAGAGTAGCCGAAGTAATGGATTTCCATTTAGATAAAACCTTGTGCCAGATAAAAAATTAAGTTGTATATGCAATATCTTATGTCATAGAAAATTTCAAAACTGAATAAAAAATGTCTGTTTCACCTCATGATTTTTTGCTTATTAAATAAGCACTTCATTCTTGTAGCAGTTAAATTAATGGTAACAATGAGTACCACCGTATACAAACAATATTTAAAAATATATATATATATATATATATATATATATATATATATATATATATATATATATATATATATATATATATATATATATATATATATATATATATGAAGCTATAATTTACATTTTAAACTCTGGATATATTCATTTTATAAAAAGCTCCATGTGCCATTTAAGTGAAGAAGAAATAAAAAATTTCATTTGCTGGATGGTCATTTCTAAGATATTATAGGTGTAAATGCATAGATAAGGGATTTTTTAATGAGCGTGGAGTAATAGATTTTTTTTTTCAAATTAGAGAATAAATTCGGGTATAAATAGAGCTTGATAAATAATTACACCGCTATCCAAGGATTAGCCCTTTTTAGTTTTGAAATTCAATTACAATTAAATATGAATTTTTTAATTATTCCGATTGTTTATAACATTATTATTTAAAATAACATTTATTCATATGCACGATTTTGTATAAGTAGTAGGATACTTCTAGCAGACGGATTAAATCCATTTAAATGCTAAATGTTAAAGTTAACATTACAGTAATACTATGTTCTCCAGGAGCTACTTTTTTTTCATGAAAAGACGATATCATAAGCAAACATTGAGGGTAATGGCAAGGCCACTAAGTGACCTGATGGCTGTGGATGTTAACTTGTTGAGTGGTGAGAGGTTCCCTCATTGGATCAGCGAGTTAGTGCCCGACTAACCTAGTGGTCGCTCCTATCAAGACCGTTCGCGGCGTCTTAGCTTGCTCCAGGGGTTATTTGTAAACTTGTAAACTTCATCCCCCTTTCAGTTTAACCTTATTCATCTAGGACTATAGTAAAACGATACGTTTCCAAATAATATAAATTAGATTGTGGAACCAACCAGATTAAAAACAAGACGTCACTGTCTGGGCTCCCATCTCCATCTCATACGAGTTCCAGCTTCCCAACTCTGTGGCCACGAAACTATGTATTTTCATATTATGAAGATAGCATAAGCTAACAATACTATGTAAATACAAATTAACAATATATTGATTGTATTGAGATGTATATCAAATGAATTACATGCTTTTAGATGAATGTTTTCAGAATGCACAATATAGTCGGAATCATTATAAGATAATTAAAATTGTTAAAGTTTTAAAGGTTTTATTATTGAAAAAAATGTAGAAGAATATAGTATATAAGTAGTGCTAAAAGTCTACAAGATAAAAATGTGTTTTAAAATTTTGTTTTGCCAAAGCATAATTCTCTTCAATCTTTTTTTTTATAAAGATTCATGGCTAGTAAAAATATATTTTTTATAAGTAATAATTATATTATTTCATTACCTTCTTCACAATTTAACATTTTACTCATTTGATATACAAGTCTTTGCATTTTCATCAATTTCCTTTCGATATATCGATATAATAAAGCTCGTCCGGTTTGGCCCAAAATTGGAGGAAAGTTGGTGATTAGTGCAGATTTGATACTGTTTTAATTATTCCCAATGACATTCACTACTTTCGCTTACGGATGCGCAAAGATATTTCCTCGAAATACCCATGCTCTTCCGATTCAGTCCAAAGGTGGAGACTGGTGCAATAATGGTCTAGTGTCAATTATGCCCAATTTCCATCTACTAACTTCAGCTTACGCTTGGACTTACGTATTTTCTATGACACGTCAATATTTTAAAAACGGCTAGTCCGATTTGGCCCAAAGTTTGAGAAAAGGACATTAGTGTACAAATGGTCCAGTATCCATTTCATGTAATTAAAGGTGTATATATTTATTTTAAAAAATTGTAAATGTTTGTATTATATTTAATTTTGGCATTAAGAAATAATAAGTAGTTGAAAAAAAAAAAATGGTTTAGTTTTCATTACATCGTTTTCAGAACCTGAATACGATGGAGTTTCTGGCATTCTGTCCCCCAAAAAACAGCTAACCCTCCACCTCCCCACAAAATCGCAACATAGTTTTTATTTAGGTAGTTTATAAATGTGAGAAATAATGTCAGTTTTTTTTTCCAGAATAGGAATCTCAAAATGTTCTCCAATACATCAATGGTAAAAACTTTTGAAAGTGCACATCTTAACGAAAATTTCTTTGTTATTAAGATGGCATCAAAATTATTTTTCTGTGGCTTTGCACCCCGCTGGGTCAGGTGGGTCTGACATACCCAGCTTTTTCCTAAAACCGGCGTACTAACGGTAGAAATAAATAAGTCAGCATCCTATCTCTTCGTAAACAATTAGCAATAAGAATAAGAATTTACAACACCAGCATTGGAACATTAATACACAATGCTAATGCTGCCATTATAAGGAAAATAAATATGCCTATGATTCACCTGTCGCTTTTTGGGTTAAGTAAATCGAGAAATAAATCTTTTTTATAACTTTAGTGTATTCTCTTTATTCGCAAGTATTGCTTAAATTCCATTAGATTTCAACCATCATCATCTACGAATCGTTTTGTTTTATTAAATGACATCCATTAGTACTGATATATTAAAATTTGGTATTAGTATAAAATTTAATCGAATATTATCTATCTAGCCTACCTAATGAATTTAATTCATTATAATAAAACCTACATTGAAGAAAACAGAGTCAGGATTGGCACCATCCTCAGAGTAATCCTAATATATTATTATTTTAATATTACTCTAACATTACATCCGGCCCCATCCTCAGAGTTATCCTAATATATTATTATTTTAATATTACTCTAACATTACATCCGGCCCCATCCTCAGAGTTATCCTAATATATTATTATTTTAATATTACTCTAACATTACATCCGTTTTTAATACCATACACTCAGTAGCAAAGATTGAAAGCGTCGCAAAGCAAGCGTTTTACTTTAGCGCCCCTCCTCTCCTCGCCCCCTCCCTCCACCCAGATGAAATAACCAACTTTGACCTCGCACCATTTTTCAAATTCACTTCGAAACAAGAAAGCCTAATTACGCTCACCTAAAGCAAATAAACAATTCCTTTAATTTTTTTTTTTCATTTGGTTGAAATGTTTTCTAGTATACTCGTTTATACATTGCGTTATCCACAGGCTCTGCGCCCCAATGGATCGCTTCGATTGCATTGTCGTTATTTACGCCACAGGTTTTCCAATTCGTCAATATGTATATAATATTGTTATATCGTAGTTATTAAATACAATTCTAAACATTTAGGAATATCTCAATTAAGGTATTTCAAACATTATACCCGTCAAAAACAAAGCCTTAAGTGTCTCGAATTTCATTAAATAACCATTCAGTCAATGTTCTGCCAATTCAGGCGTCATCAATGCAGAACATGGCCACATAAATCCATACCAAAGATAGCGCATCATTCAAAGACGTCCCTAATGTAGTTAATATCTGAATCGTGCTGCCCCTCATCTGCGTTTGTGGATGCGGATCTTATCTATCTTTATCATAATTACATTATTCATTGCTATGACAAGTAACTTACTAGTTATGAATAACGAATTATTGACCGAACGATATCGAGGTCCGATTTCAACTCGAACGTTTGGCATTTGCTTTGTCTGTCAATTTGTTACGAGATTACAACCAAACGCATCCTTGGTTTTTCTTAAAATTTGGCACAAATGTTTGTTGAAGTATACAAAAACGACGCATTTGTAGGGATTTTTATGTTTTAAATTCCATCCAAGATGGCGGTCGTTTTAGTGGCTCCGTATCTTTAGAAATCAGTTGCTTTGTCAGGACCTAATTTTTACTTCCTTGTACGAAGTAAAGGAAATATTGTATTCGCGAAAATTTTCGGTTTTCAGATTTAAACGGAAATATCCATTTTGACCATCCCTGATACCATTTTGACTTGTTTCGTCGTGGCGTCTGTACGTACGCTCGTTCGTATTTCGCATACCTCAACAGTTTGCCGTAGGAAATTGAAATTTTGTATTTAGGATTGTTGTAAAATCTAGTTGTGAACCTCCCTTTTTGGTCAATGCTTGATCACCGGAAATTTTACTTTACTTGAAGGTCATAATTGATTTTTATTCAAAATTATATTAAAATATTATGCAAAACTTCTCAAATTTAGTATTTATAACTTATATATTGATTTAAATAACATACTAGATTTTGGTTTAAATTGAAAAACCGGAAGCGGTACTTTACTTGAAGCTCATATTAGACTTTCATCAAAAATTATATTAAAATATAATGTAAAACATCTCAAATTTGGTAAATAGGACTTGTTGGACTTAAATAGGATTTTATATCGATATGAATGTATTTAATATATTTTCGTTAAAATTAGTGAGCCGAAAAGGGTACTTTACTTGAAGGTCATATAAGATAAGATTGCATCCAACATTATATTAAAATTAAACACAGAAATCATATGTTTCGGTAATAAAGGTTACAAACGCAATTTGGTTTCCAATCCAATTAACCATTTTTATTACTTGTTTTAAGTGTTAAAATTGAGTGTAAAATACTGGTTTTCCTCCCCATTTGTGTGTGTGTGTGTGTCAATAAATGGGTGTCGCGACGCCGTGTCGTTTTTGAGATACTGCAATCTTCGGAAACTAGTAACCAAATTCAGAATCACTTTTTGAGCCACCGATTTATAGTTTAATAGGCGTACAAGGAAGTCATGTGTTGTCCACATCAGAATTTTTTTTTTTTAATACCGCAAATGCTCTTCGATAACTGTTACTAGCTAATCGCTTTTCCTGAAATTAATCTCCATATAGCAAGCGAGTGCCTGTTTAAACCCGATCTTTTGCATTTCGTCTGCTCGTCTTTTTGTCAGCTTGTTAGGCGATTACAACCAAACGCATCCTTCGTTTTTCTTAAAATTTGGCACAAATGTTTCTTGAAGTATAGAAAAACGACGCACGTGTAGGGATTTTTATTTTTTAATTCCGATCAAAGATGGTGGTCGTTTTTATGGCCTCGTATCATCTAAAAGTTTGTTTCATAGACTCGCTCAAATAATATTTTCTATTTTCTTCAAATTTGAGATGAATCTGGCTTGACGGCGATTGATTTTTTTTTTATACGCATTGACACGGGTGGAATAAAACCTCAGGAAATAAGAATCCTGGAGTTTTTTTGGAATTGAGAATTTCAATCGTATTACTGATGTCGATATTTCAAGAGGACAATTTGAAACGAGGCGAAAGAGTTTTATGCAAAGCCGCAATCGTATACAGAAGATTTGCTCTATAATTTGAATAGACTGATGTAATCTAAAATAGAAATCCCTAAGTTTGCTCGCGAGATCTACTGTTCACAGGACAACTAGTATTTTATAAAAGTTTCTTCCACATTTAATATATTTATTATTGAAGGTTCTAGAAGGATAATAGTGAAGGAGGGTTGGCAATATTGGTAGGGGCAGTGATCTATTGGACGCGAGACGGGCTCGGGGTAGCTGACCTGGTCACCTGTAAGCTCGAAATATCGGCTGACCTGCATTCGCCTCTATCGTCTAGCCTCCATATATATCTCCACCCGTGGGTTATAATTCTACTTTCATTGCTAAGTAATGCTATATAATTAATTTTTTTGTTATCATACATTATCCATATATTCTAATATGCATATTATACGATAGGCAATAAACCAAGTAAACTGGCGGTATCGTTGTTTGTAATTTGTGTAAAAAATTAACTAATTTATTAATTAGCATTTTATCTAGATATTTATTAATAGATAAGATAATTAATGGTATAGATAAAGTTGACAGTATTAAATATGTAGGTCTTTTTCTCGGCAGGTGAAAAAATATCTGGTGTGCCAACTCACTCGAATTCCCTTACCGCATTGCGTTTAAGTCCAATACAAAAAGTGTTTGCTATACTTTCGCTAATATCATTTCGGTTGTTTCTTTTAACATATTTAGCTTTGTATACGATTAAATTATCTTCAAATATAAAATCGGAATTGTATAGTTTTCGAGTTAAGAAAAACTATACTAATACTTTTAACTTGGTTGTTAATCTGTTATTATTTAATTGTCTATCTATTTATTTCCATTGTAATGTACATATATTTCTCAATTATTGTAATTTCTTTTTATGTTTATTTAAATTTTATTATTATTATTTTTTTTTCCCTCTTCACTTTGCATATATGATATGAATGGTGTCTTACAGCCCTAATACCTATTGCCCTTGAGTGTGGCAGCTTGTATTATTTCTGAATAAAAATTAAATAAATTAAAAAGCATGTATACAAAGTTCAATACGCTATATCTCTGATAATCCTGGTTAGATTTCAATATTGTTTTTTTTTTTAGTTTTGTATGAAATTTAACTACTTTTTGAATGATTTGATACAGTCAGTAATCCAATCAGACAACAAAAAAAAAACCGGTCCATATGTTAAAGAAATAATCATGGCACTGACAGATAGACCAATAGCTGAAAATGCTTTTTTGGACTCCGGGGATTCCGAAATGCATAGATCCGCTGAAAACTGCACATCGAAAATTTGACCCGTTTAAATCAGACTTATATTTGTTTGATATATTTCCACATAAAGAGTAGTAAATCTGTACTTGTAAATATATATATATATATATATATATATATATATATATATATATATATATATATATATATATATACCAAGAACTAGTTACTTGTTTATAAAACTATTTTATTTTTACTATTGTATAAAACTATTTTATTTCTTAAACTGTTTTATTTTAGAAAGTTGTAACTAGTTGTTAGTCTGTTGATGACCTAATACCCGATTAATAGTATGAGTGTTTATTATAAAATCTAGGTTGGCTATAAATTTTGTCATATATGTATATATTTGGGATTCAATGTACTAGAGTCGCACCAAATGGGTAAAATAAAAACTTGTATCAAATATTTAAATCTAGGAAAAATATATTAAAGCTTATAGTTCAATAAAAGCTCCGCTGTAGTTATAGATTTATTGTAGCAAATTATGTATTAAAATCGACCCCTGCTGCTGGGAAATGGATCCATCTTATGGAGTATGCTGACCTAAAAAGATAAATGTTATTTCAAACCGATATCTTCAAATGATCGAGGGGAATGTTTTAGTATTTCCTATTCACTTTATTTTTATTTTTTTAATCAGAATAAATATTTAGTCTTTCTAAAGTGACTTGGCTGAGACCTTTTAGACAATATGTTTTTTGGTCGATAGAAGATAGGCTTATAAAATGCAATCAGCTTGTAAAAAAGTTATATAACAATTATGATTAGTACATTTAAACACAATGAACGATAGTCGAGATAGCTTTGTTGGTATAATATTTTCTATTAAAATATCTAACTTTTTATTTTATGTATGAAAGAATTAGGCATAAAAACTAAAGTTGATAATTATCAAATTCAAATTGTTAATTGAAAAATATATTAGTTCCTAATTAAAATTAGGCTTAGCAATGGAATTTAAAAAAAACAAAAATCAATCAGATATTTTTAGTTAAACAACACAACTCCATGTAATTGCTCTCTTGTTTTCTGAAAAGGAGTTCCATCGCCAAATGGTGATGGTATACACTTTTCAAAACTGAAGTATTTTGAATTTTGTTTATTCTAGAATAATCTGAACATTGTCTCTGGTTTTTATAATCATTACCACATCAGGGGCTTCTCTTCAAACTTAAGACGATACTTCCTCCAACCTATTATCTTATTCTTCAATCCTTTCTTTCTGAAAGAATTTTCTCTGTCTGCCAAGGCTCAGAACTATCTGCCATTCGACCGGCCTTAGCAGGAGTACCTCAGGGATCAGTACTAGCTCCGCTGCATCATATGTACACATGATACTCCAAACAGCACCGAAACTCCGATAGCGACGTATGCAGACGATACAACAATTCTAACAAAACATCAAAATAGAGCACAAGCCTCACAGACTTTACATCACCTAACAAAACTTCATGATTGGTGCAAACTTTGGAAAATTCGACTTAATCAAGACAAATCTCAACTAATCACTTTTATTCTGCGACAAGAAACCTGCCCTCGAATATACCTCGACAATGTATTAATTCCGCCGACAGACAAAATTCGATACCTTGGCCTGATATTTGACAGAAGAATGACAGGACCCACACATCAAGAATTAACAAAAACGCTAAACCAAAGACTTATATTGACATAAATTGAACACTTACACTTACTTACTCAAGCCCATCTGGACCTACGCTTCTCAGATATACGGGACAGCCAAAAAAACACACGTACAAAAATTCCAAATTTTACAGTCAAAAACTTTTAGGACTATCACCAAAGCTCCTTGGTACATCAGCAACTTTACGTTACATACAGACCTCAATATGCCTAGTTAACGAACAGATACGGACCCACTACAAACGATTTCACGATAACTTACACGGACATCCTAACACACTCATACAAGATATGGCAACAACAAGAGGAGCTGGATGAGGGATCTTCTAGCCTAACTATATCCGATTATCATGACAGGAAGAGGTGCCGCTGGGTACTACTCTTTCTCATGCCTTTCATGCCACGTTAACATGTTCTTAGCCAGCACATTCACTGGTTGTCTCATAGACAGATATGAATTTAAAAATAAAGTTAAAAAAAAATCCTTAAATCTTCTTCCTATCGTTACAATTTCATTTTGAGGCGGAAATGAGGTAATGGTGTGGTAGTGAATACCTAATTGAAAATTACTTTATCGATTTTATCAAAGATACAATCAATTGAAATTACATCTCCAGTTAATTGGTGATTAACGTGATTAATTTGAATCATGTCCTTAAATCAGCTGTTTTAGTCTTTTTTACAAACTTTTCTCCTCATTACTCTATTAATTACAAAAATGTTTTTTGAATATATTATCCGGTATTTCGCAACTAGACTTCTCAGAGATGAAGCCGAAACTACATTAGTTTAAATTATTTTCATGGCATGGTTTAGGGTGCCAGCGGTGTATTTTTTTCAGTATATTTAAGATCTGCCGCTTTCGACGGGATACTTTTTGGCAATGTGTTCCACTAAAAAATAAATTTTGCTGTGGGATGCATATATGTCCCTTTTTGAATGTTACAGTGAAACCTTGATTATTCAGCACCCGATTCTTGCGAGTCTATCTCGCTTTACCGCCAAGCCGTAACAAAAAAAAATAAAATAAAAATAAAGAATAAATAAATGATAACAATAATTCATTTAATGTTAACAGCTCTTGCAATCCTGTCCGTATTAACATGGAGGTTTGAGTGTTCCACTTGGGATTACTTTCTTGTTATCACAGTTAAAAATTATTATCTAATGTGAACATAAATGAGGACCGAATACAGGAGGTTTTAATGCATGGTGTATATACCATATACGAAGGTACTCGTGATAGATCAGGTAAGGGGCAATCGAATACAGTTTGGTTCGAGTTTAGCTCGATTAGTGAAGTCGATTAACCGGGAGAGAACTCATTTTATTAACCGAACCACCAGCTAATACCTCACCATCCGCCTCACTTCCTTATCTCGTTAGGAGCTTCTTCTCCGCCCTATATCTTTTCGAGACATCAGGAGTCCCAGCAATCGGTGGGAAGGATCACGTCTTCACTGCAGTAATGAAGAAACAAGATGTGATTCGGGAGTTGATGAGCATCTGGGGTGTTAATTTCAATTTACGATCTCTGATGTAATATATGATCCATATTCAGAAAACGTTAATTTATCTAATCAGCTTTTTTTTTTGCTAAATTTCAAATCAACATGATAACCTCGTATCTGACTTTTTGTAGTAATTTATTTATTTATTATTCACAATTTCAATGAAAATCTCTTATTTGATAAACTCTGTAGCTTAAAAATTGAAAATATGTTTAAATGGTTTTCTGCCACAAATATATCGAGATAAGAAGTTTTCATTCAAATTGTGAATAACGAAAAATAGTATCATGCGAAGCCATCGATATTTGGGTTTGAAAAAATAAGCAAAACTCCGAATCGAGCCAACAAATTATTAAATATGAATATGAAAGCATTTTTTAATTATTCCGATTAAAATCATCAAGCCTCTCGAGCTATATAAAATTAAAGATTTGGTTAGGTCAGTTATGAGTACATTAATTTTTTTTTTTTTTAGTCTGTATTCAGTATCGCTTGATAAAATATTTTTTTGAGTAAACTGCTGAAAAATGAATTGTATGTTGTTTTCATACAAGGATATGAGTTAGCAACAAGTTTTACTACTTAATGCAAATAGTTCTTCTTTATCAGTCGCAAAATTACCAAGTTCGGACTTACCTTCCAAAAATCTCAAAATTCGATTTTACGACTATTATTCTTAAGCATAGTTGTTAACGTTAAAGGAAGAACGATCTTATAAAATAAAGTAATTGGTGAAATATTTGGTTTGAGAAAGATGAGTCCACGGGACGGTTGTTTAACGGCATCAATCCTTTAAGTTCACTAAGATTATGATTATTATTATATATTTTAACTGTAACTTTTTTTGTAATATTTGTTTGTCGCGGAAACTAGATAATCTGCTCTCAGTTCTTCAAATATTTTCAAGTTGAGTTTATTTTCTTCTGATTTTCAATTTTTCATTTCAATCTTTTCAAACCGGGAAAAGAAAAGATTCGGTTGAGAAATATGATATGGAATGTAAATTAAGAATTGCTTCAATAATGCACTGTCAAATAAAAGATTACTTCCGCTGAAATAAATAACCATTATTTTTACTTACGTGTTTAAATTTCTAAAAAATAATTATTATACAAACATTAGTTTTGGGCTTTTGAGATTTGTCCGTTAACTGATTTTGGGTTTATTGTTTTCAATAATGAACCTTTGTAATCGACAAAGAAAAACAATTTTTAATCCCCCCTCAGAATGTTTGGTTTTAAGTTTCATAATTCTTAGAATCCGAAAATTTAAATAAAATAAAAAAAATCCGTCCGTCCGCCGTCCACCGTATACCGCCCGAAATTTGCCACCAAAATCAAAGGTCACCTCAGCACCACATCGCGCGGCCAAAGATCTAGAAGGTCTAAAGAGCCAACCGAAAAAAAATAATAATATATATATATATATATATATATATATATATATATATATATATATATATATGGGCGTAGGGGTGATGACCCTACCCCGTGTATCTTAATTGTGAATCGCGTTGTGATGACCCTACCCCGTGTATCTTAATTGTGAATCGCGTTGTGGTTTTCCAGGACATAAAATAGCCGCCCGGAGGTTATAGGCCCTCGTGCGCCTGCTGACTCCGAACAGCCATAATCCGTGGATCTAGACCGATTTGTCACTGTCCTTGAACCCGAGTGAGTCGGTGGAAAGGACACTGCCGAATTGGCCACAAAGGGACCGGTTATGGAGCAATGGGCAGCCTGCCGCTGCACCATGGAAACCATGGTTGTCAGCAACGTGAGGTTGGGTGACTCCCTCCATGCTGTCTGTGCTCCCGCAAGCAATAAATGTCTGTAAGAACACCACATCGCGCGGCCAAAGATCTACAAAGTCTATAGAGCCAACCGAAAAAAAAAAAAAATATATATATATGTATATATATATATATATATATATATATATATATATATATATATATATATATATATATATATATATATATATATATATATATATATATATATATAATCAACTATATAAAAGTCTTTGGTCATATATTTTCAATAAAGAACCTTTGTAATCGTCGAAGGTACAAATATTTAACCCACCCCTAAAAAGTTTCTGTTTTTTCTTTTCAGATGCGTTGAATCCAATTGCGGTTTTTGCTATAATCAATGGAAACGTAATTAAATACTTAAAAAAAAAATCGTCGAAATATGACCATTATTAGCACAGATATACTCGTGGTATATTAAAATTGTAGGTATGTTTTTTATAGTATTCTGAATATGTTCCAATGCAAATCGGTCCACCTTAATTTAGTCATTTGATACATCGAAAACTGTACATCTCTCGGATTATTCCTTGAGGATCATTTGAAAGATAATATAACTGTATACAAAATGAACTAAACATAAAAAAAAAAAATCTGAATAAGCATATTTTGTATTTGGCCTTAATCCAAAGTGATAATGAAAGTAGTTTGAATGAAAAAAAAAACAGATATTTTTCATATATAACTACGTGTTTGAAAATAATAAACCGTTGTGTAATAATTTACAGCGTTTCTTTAAATTGCACATTTATTTCTGTTAACAGCTATTGTTTAAATATTTGTTTGTAAAATAATAATGTTAATAATAAAAAAAGAGGACAGATAGAATGAAGGAGATTGGAAAAGGTAGATTCTAATATCGGACTGGCCATGAGTATTGTCAATATTTGGACGGCGCGACCCAACCTCCTACCGCGCCCTTCCTTCCATACCTTGTTCTCTTCAAACAATACCCTACTGTCCTTTCTTCTCTTATTTCTTCTTTCCTGTTACTTTTTCATATCCAATGTTAAATTATTGAAACTTACTATGGCTATTAAAATATTCCAAATAATCCAATACTAATTTTTGGAATAATATCAACAGTATTAAACATCTCTCGCTCCAAGAAACCAAGGTTAAAAATAAAAAACCTCATATGTAATGGAAAATCCACTGTAATCCATATTCTTTTTATGTATATATGTGTATATTGTGTATATATATATTTATATATATATATATATATATATATATATTGTGGAGGAAAGTTATAAGGTATTTAGAGAAATAGGAACAGCATAAATAAATAAATCAGCCATAAAATTAATTAATAGAAAAAGAACCGACTATTTGTCACTAGAATTATTTAAAAATAATTTGTTTGTGGGTCTCTTGACGACCCCGTCTCGACAGACCACGGTACTGACTGGCAAGCGGTAAGATCGTATAAAATCAGTATAAAAGACCAGATAAATGCTTATTGAGTATAATGTAATATCACTGTGTGAAATATATGTGTTATTGTTTCTATTAAAATTGTGGAAGATCTCAGACTGCACTTCCATTTATAGTGTTAAGTACAGGGTTGTACTTGTAAACCTGTTTGTTCCTACAAATATTTCGTTCAAATATTTTCTCAAAACTTTTTACGAGGGTTGATAATAAATAAACCTATAATGTTCAGGATCATCGCCTGTTTCAGTATAGTGGGAACAGTATAGCTTTTTTCCATTGTTTAGGAAAATATCCAAGCCGAAAAAACTTATTGTTCACTTAACTTATTGCAAGTTCACACAACTTATTGCAAGGTTGTCAAACGCACTTTCCTCCCTGTGGGAGGTGCTCGAGCAAAATGGTTTGGTCTCCGTCATATCCCGGTGCACGGTTATCATTAGTTCTCCGAATAATGGTTTTTAACTTTTCAGGACTTTTAAACATAAAGTTTATATCTCTGGTCTTAGTCAGTGTGGTCGGTTCTTCGTTAAATATTCCTTCGGTTGTGGTCAACCAGTAGTACTTGTTCAACAAAAGTAAAAAGGCGGTCAAGTAGCCTAATCATTGAAGATTTCTTAGTTGACGTTTTCGTAAAAGTGCTTTAACACTGGACCAACGCGTTGAGGTCAGCTTTGGCTACAAGGCGTAGGTGTTGCGCCTCTCTTCCGCACTCAACCGCAATCCAGCTTCGGAGCCAAAGGATTCCATCTAAATGAATCAGATGTCAGTTGGTTCTGAAATCTCGTCGAAGATACTACCATTTTTCGTATTATGTATTGATATATAATTTTATTTTTAAAATTGAAACTTTTTAATAAAAATTATACCTTTAGGAAAAAATCTTGTTTTATTTCAATTTTTTAATGCTGAAAAAAGTGTTGGGGTTAATTGGATTCTGATTCTTGAAGATATATTAATAACTTTGTAACTCTTTATCAGAAACTGATATTTGGTGATCCTATAATATAGCACAAAAGCGGTGGTAATTTCAACTTTATTTGACAGAGATTAAAATATAATACTGTATCAATTAACGTTCCTGAATGGCCCATTTATTGTGTGAATATAATTATTATATTCACATAGGAAGTAAGAAATTATAATGGGTATATCTTCATAATTAAAACCATAATTATTATGGATATTTTTTTACTTTCAAAAATCGTTTTAATAATAATTAAAGTTCAACAAGAAATAAGAATTAAAGTTCAACGAGAAATAATTTATTCGAACCTTACAGTTATATTTCATTTATAGGAAATACTGTTAATTAAATTAAATTAACTTGACTGAGTGTATAAAGGTATATATTTTTTACTATTTGTTCTCTAGTTTGTTTTAGTTATTTTTGAGACTATTGTTTCAAGTTTTGACAATAAGTCTCAAAATATTTTTTAATCTTTTTTTTTATTTACAAAATAATTTATTGTATTTCAGATAATATTACAGTTTTAAAGTGAAAATTTAAACCATAATAAGTGATCAATTTTTGTATTGTACAAAAAAAGAAATGGGAAAAACCGTTATTATAATAATTTGTATTATAAAGTTTGACAAAAAAAAAAAAAAAAAGTGTTAGGATTATTTTTCCAAATATAAACACAGCCAAGCCAAAATCACAAATAAATGCCAATGAGCGATCATCCCATCTACATCAGGAGAGCGGAGGACCCAATGCATGTCCATGCCCAGCCCTTTTATGTTTACCGCCAGAAGACCGAACCGCGAGCAAGGACAATTGGTTGGTCGGTTCTGATTTGTCTTCGGTATACACTAAAATAATCTTGGTCAGTGGAACTGATCGTTGTCTATCTGTGAGATTTGCTTAGGGTGTGCGCTGTTGGGGTTGGCCCCATTGGCATCGTTGGCTCTGATTTTCCTCACGTCTACATTAGCCGAATCTTGGCCAACGGAGCCTTATCGAGATTTGTCTAGTGTGTACGCTTTTGAAAAATTTCCTGACGTTTTCGTGGGCGAGTCGGTATTGCCATAATGCCGTCTTCGATTGCTTAAGATTTTTTTTTCTGGCGTAGGGAAAAAAATGTTCAAGTAAATGTTTGAAAAAATGTTCAACAAAATGTTTTTGTCTTATTTTGAAGATCCTTTACGGAAGACGGATAGGCTAGGTAAGTTATTTAATTTATTGCTGAAATGGGCATTAATTTTATATTAATAATTAAGATATATTTTTTAGAATATATTGTTGTTTTCAAATTTTAAATACCTATAAAGTTTGTATTCTATAATGATCCATTCATTAACTATCTAGTCGCACACAGTATAGAAGCAGGTCCTGAGCCAAACCTCATATTAGGAAATGACAATTTTAAAAATAATACTTATAAACTTACTTAAAGTTTATATAACCAACATAGGTTAGCATATATAAGCAAGAGCATATATAACTAACATAGGTTAGCTGTGTAATTTATCATACTTGCGTAGATATACACTATAGGAATTCGGTAAGATTACAACAATTTCAACGGATTCTGAATAGATATTAAATATGCACGTAAGATAATAAATTAATGCAAGCTATCACTGCATCGGCGATTCCGATGGTGACGCATTGTTATATGAGCACAGAGATTTTTGATTGCCATAATTGCTTGATTTTTCACGAGACAGAAGCTTTTACATTTTATTTGAGAGCAACAAAAAGGATTAGGTCAAGGCAATAGGATGATACAAATTGAAGAAATCAATAACATATACATGCCGATTTGTATAAATATTAACGAGTCTAATCAGCACATAACTGCTGGATTCCATGACTTTTCAGGAATCGATTATTCGATGAAGCATAAAAATGTTTGATACATTATAATACATCCAGAATATACCACTAATTGATATCCATTAGACTAGTTCTATTGAACTGTAAGGGGGTCCATTGGTATTGGAATGGTTTACACGATAACCCTTGAAAGTAGATATTTAAATGTATTCTAGGAATTATTTGGAAAGCATCTTTGCAGAGGCATGTGTAGGCGTGCACAAACTATACGTATATGACTGGAATTTAAAATTGTCATGCAGGCAGAAAGCAATGCTCTCGGGCGAAATTGGGATGGGTAGAAATTTCCAAAAGCATTGCTACATTTTTACATATCATAAACATGCGGTTACTCGAAATTATAAAAAATACATATTCGGGAAGAACATCAAACTAACTTTGACTGATGCGCTAAAGAAATCTAAAAAGAAAATGATAGGTAAACATAATCTTATTATTTCTTGAGAATCAACGGTTGATTAATAATTTATTTATGTTCTAAATTTATTTATACCTTTATACACATAGGTATGTATATAAATTTAGAACTTAATACATTTTTTTTGGTTTTGATGTATAGAACACTTTTCCTACTGATTTGATTTTGTATAAATTATATGAACTGACACGTAATTAATAACATGTAAAATTATTAGTACATTTCGTCGGTCCAATACCAAAGTGGCGTATCTGCAAATTTTGGTATTAAGTTACATTGTAACGTGTATTTTCTATTCCCTTCTCAATGATAATAATACCCAACTGAATATGACATCAGTAATCAATGAGCCCAAATACGACCAATTTAATTAAGAAATTAGCTACTTTACTTCTGGAATCATTATTCAAACCCAACGTTCTCAGTTTCACAAATTTTCGGATACGCCATTTTGGCATTGCACCGACCATACCATGTCCGTATTTATATTCATCAATTAATTTTTAATTAAAATAATAATTGTCTATTCTGCAAAAGTTAATACATTTATTTTTTAACAATTGACCTTAAAAATAAATTTATTTGACAATTTCTTTAATTTGGGAGTAGGCTTGGCTAGGGATTTTATTTATTGAACAATCAATTTCCGTTAAAAGAAGCGTTTCATTTGCGCCAATTATTAAGAATAATTTGTTTAGGGATTTCAAATTAAGTTTTATTTCTTTACTGTGAGGGAGGGATCCCGTACCTAGCACGATTGTAATCACTGGGACAAAATTATAACCATATATTATTTTACACTAAAAGTATATTAATTTATTTAGCATTAATTTATTAATTATTCCTATGTTTAGTCCCAGTTATTTATTCCCCCCTCCATAATAAAGTTGTCTACAGGTATACTCTATATTTACTGTCAGATGTTCATAAATTTTCTATTGATATAAGTTAGAAATAGACAAGGGGTAAGCGATATAATATAGTAACGATCGTCGTGGATTAGTTGGTACTGGTTTTATTATACAGATAGTTTAAAGTCATCTTTGGGACAATCAACTGCAATAAATAAAATCAGACAATATTTTTTTGATGATTAATGTTTTATTTTAATATAATATTGAAATCCACTTCTTATTCCTATTCTCTATAGTTATCCTTTATTTTTCTGAACACAGCCCTTTTAACATCTTCCAAAAAAAAACAATATTTAGAGAAAACGAACCATTTCACTATGATCCATTGTAGAGTTATATAGCCAAAATAAATTTCATTCTATACATTAATTTAGTCACTTATCCCTGCAGTGAATTATCTCTAACAAAAGTTGTAAAGGAAAAGGTAAGCACCCAGCTAATGGAAAGCACTCGAGAAAAACGACGGAACATTGTCTAATCCTTGCCGGAACGTTCAGTGAATCCGGCGTGGGCAGGGCAAGCGAGAAAACCAGTCTGGAAGAGAAAAGCATTAAGGAAACAATTTTCTTTTTAGTACAAAGAAGTGCCGTCATTCCTCGAACCAAGGAAGGATGTTTTATGGTATATCTATATTATTTATTTGAACTTTCCTCTTTTCTATTACTTGTTCAATAAATATTTTGTTTATGTTATGTAATAATTAATGTATATTTATATCACTAATAGTTCTGAAATTGTGATTTAGAATTAGAAATTAGATGAGAAAACTTTTAAACCGACTTTAATAGATTAATTTATGGTGATAATAATGATAATTTCTTAAAATTTAGTAACACCCACGCATTTGTCTATATTAACTACGACTTTCAAAGTGATGTTACCATATACAATAAAAGTTTATTTTATCCTCATAGGAAATAATTTAAACAGTTTTTTTTTTCGCTGCAGGAAGGACATAATCCAAAATATAACAAATCTTACATATTATCGTGAAAATGTCATAAGGACTGAATTCCAAGTTATTAAAATGACAAGAAGTATAACGTTGAATTTTCCTTTTGCTATTGTTAACAACAATCTTTGATAGTGTTAAATAATATAATATCTTGCCATCAGTAATTGAAGTTTTAAAACTTAGCGGGTAATAAATATTCTTCTTGTTCCAACCTATTTTCGAATTATTGTGGTATGTTTGTTTCACTTACAGCTCAAGAGTTTGGTACCTGTATTCGTGAGCCTATGCTGAAAGACATGATCCTCGGAGATGTAGAAACACAGATAGTGAATATTGAAGTTAGCATCGGTCACAGCAACAAAACAAGTATAAACCATGGTAAACATTATTATTTATAATTTTGCATAATTGTAAGATCTGGCTTCTAAAAAATCAAATACTTTTCTTTCTACTGATTTATGAAAATGTCTTCTTATTTCTAATAAATTTATAATACAGGTATACTTGGCCTCAACGTTTTATAAATAATCGCATTAGCTTTGGCAAAATAAACTGAATAAAAGTAATCAGAGTGAAATTTCTGGAGGTAATGTTCTCCAGAGGTTTCTACTTATGTACAAAAGACTTCAGTTGATAATTAAAATGGTCCTCTGAATTAGTTAGGTTGGATTTAATTTTGTTGGTAGAGGCTAAGCACATTCTAACGAGGCTCCTAAAGTGCCCAGTCCGTAACACTGTGGATTAGATTCCTATTTGGGTCAGTAAATAGTGATTTCGCGGAAGATATGGATGAATGAATTTTTACACTCCAACTCTGCGTAGTATGGGGCAATAACATCTAAGGAAGCCGTCAGTAGTTCGAAAAAAGGAGTAAAAGCCGGTATAGTCACCCTACCAGTACCGATACCCCAATAGTTAAAAGTTAAATTTAAAAAGTATTTATTAATAAACATCATGTTCGAAATTTAAACAATAACAGAGATTTTCTAAATGGATGTAGTTGTAAAACATTACATGAACGAATTATTTAATAATTGATAAAAATTGAGTTTTTTTAATATGATTATCATATATTGGGGTAACATCTATACTAATGTAAATACCAAACTATTTTATAGTGATATTTATATTATATCGCTCACGCTTCTCTGTCTTAAACTTTAACGCTGTACTATTCCGAAAAGCCTTACATTATGCTGTTATTAAGAAAATTAGCCTTGATTTCGCCCAGTCTGTTGCCTAACTACTATGGTAATGCCACAAATGAAAACATAATATGTAGCATCAGACGAGGAAAACGATACAAGTGCCCAGTGTTGGAGAATTTCAACCAAGATTTCGCATTTTACCGAGAGCAACTTTTTTCAAAAATGGAAGAGATTACTTGGCTAGTCTCCATCACGCCATTATATAAAATGAATAAAAATAAATATTAGCCGATTTTCCAAGCACATTTTAAATTCTTTCACGAGATCTCCGAATCACAAGAATTAATTATATATATACACAAGTAAATATATATATATATATATATATATATATATATATATATATATATATATATATATATATATATATATAATAATCAATATAGATTACGATTTTTTTTAAACTCAGCCTTATTGCACATCGATAGCATAAGAGAAACCACCACTAAGAAATTCAGCTTCATGGGCATTGTGGTTTTTGAGATACAAAGACGACTATATGTTAACTTGCACTTTGATGTAGATTTATTTTTTAATTATAATAAATTATTATGCCTTTGTGTACCCTTCATTTTATGAAGTTAATAGTACAATTGGGTATTACTATTGAGTGTCACTTGATGTGTTTCCTTCTGCTCTGGATGTTATTACAATCAACATTATAATTATTAATTGTTTTTGTTCTTGTAATATAGCCGAGTTGAAAGGATAAGCAAAGACACGAGAGGAGCCTTGAACGTTAATAACGGATGTTTATAAAGGAGCTCCCTGAGGAGGCTCTGATGGAGACGAAGCACCAGTGCTCAGCTGGGAAGAGCCTAGCGAAGGCTCTTGGGCCATCATACTTCATACCACTTCCAAATGTTTATATTTAGAACTTATAAACATTATGCTGATTCTACTCACCTAATATTGATTCCTTCTCATATATTGCTGATAATGAAAGCCTTTAAAGATTTTCTTAGAAGTATTTGGATGATTCTCAGAAAAGGGCAATTTTCTGTGACGAATTTTCAAACAAGTAGGGATATAAAAAAAAAAAAAAAAAAAAATGGGGTTATGTTCTTGGACCAAAGCCTGTGGCAATAAACCATATTTTTGAATTCAAAATCACTTTTTATAATTATTACAAATAATAAATCTGAACAAAAAAATTAAACAAAATACACAACAAAAACTTGAAAAAAATTAACTAGCAAAAGTATTTCGAATGTTTTAATGTTATTTATTGAAGTGTAGAATCAGCTCCTTTGTTGCCAGTTACATAAACCTAATGTCCATCCCGTGTAATTATGATAACTCCACGGGACGGACCACATTAGGCCTAAGGGATAACTCAGATTTTGAAGTAGAATAAATAATATTAGGTGTACAAATAAGTTTCCGCCGCTGTTAACAGATAGCTCCACCGTCAAGATTATGTTGAAATTGTTAAATGAGCAAAGGCAAATAGAAAGCTTGGACATCTGGCAACAACATAATCTTAAACACTAGTGACTTTTTGTTAGCAGTACGTATTTTTTTTCATTCGAAAATGTCAAGTTTTGTTCCGAATAAGTGTCCTTTGCGGGAAGTTTTGATTTATTTATTTATCTCAAATAAATCTGCATCCGAGGCTCATCGATTGCTTGTAGAAGCATACGGTGGTGCTGCTTTAAGTGAGAGAAGCTGTCGTGAGTGGTTTAAAAACGGCGAGTTTGACGTGGAGGATAAAGAACGCAGTGGCCGGCCGAAAGGCTATGAGGACACAGAATTGGAAGCATTATTGGTGGAAGATTCGTACCAAACGCAAGAAGAACTTGCACTTACATTAGGAGTGTGTCAACAAGCAATTTCACATCGTTTAAAATCGTTGGGAATGATGCAAAATGAAAGATATGACGCCAAGAGACACGGGACGCCGATTATCCACATCTGAAATGCTGCTTGCCAGGCATAAAATGAAAGGTTTTTCGCACCATATAGGCACTGGTGATTGAACTGGCAAGTCCTACCCCACCCGCCGTATTCCGTAGACATTCTGCCTAATGATTACCGCTTATTCCGGTCGATGGTACATGGCCTGCCTGAGCAGCGCTTCACATCGTATGAAGATACGAAAAATTGGATTGATTCATAGATAGCCTCTGAAGAGTTTTTTCAGCGTGATATCCGAATGATTCCAGAAAGATGGAGAAATGTAGTAGCTAGTTGTGGGCAATATTTTAAATAAAATGTAATGTACCGTTTGTTTACAATAGCTTCGTAATTTTTTATTAAAAACGGCAGAAACTTGTTTATCTCCCTGATATTAAAAATACCTAACGAAAAAATGAATGACTACACTCTTGTTAATACCAAAGAATAGAATGAAATCTTAATAGAAGAAAAATTAATAAAATGAAATTGGAATAAGTGAAACATTAAGGCTTGGGATGGACATTAATATAATGTCTTACCTGGGTGACGTTTTTTCCTGCAACGCTAGCTAGAAACTGAAGCCTGGGGATCATGAAATAAAGATTTATTTATTAACAAAATTGTGAAATTATCAATAATTAAGTTATTGATCAATAAATAATTAAGAAATCATATAATATCAATAATTAAGAAATTATTGTTAATTTCACATTTTTGTAAATGAAGAATAAAATTGGGTCATGAGCAAACTTTTATTTTCACAAAAATGTAGTTGATCATGTTTACTACCAAATCGACGATTCGTAGAAAATTCTTTTAATAAACCTTAGGATTCCAGGTCATATAGTTGTGAAGATATCTGTCTACCTGATTCATCAAAATTAGTCTTTTCTTGAGAATACCTATTTCAAATATGCCGAATTTGTAAGACGTGAATCTTTAATATTGCGATCTTCTATTTATTATAGTAAAACTTGCTTATCCATGAAACTCAACATCTCAACCTTCAACGGATGTTGTGGCAGAAAGTTATGGACATATATTATTTTTAAATGTTGTTTTATTCGTATTTCATACCTGACGGCTAAATATGAACATAAGTAAGTAGCAGAAGAGCTCTCCATATTTGATACAAGAAATTAGAAAATTCCATCTTCCACATACCACTTGCCTATACGTTCTCAATTGTTCGGTTTCATATCTTTCATGATTATGTCAAGTTAGCCAATAATATTTGTATTGCTAAGAGATCTTTTTAATTAACTAATAAATTAATTAATAAATTACGGCGTTATGTTTTTTTAGTCCGCGGAATGTCCTGGATGCCAGGACAGTTTTTCATTACTAGCTTTCTATACGTTCTCAATCGTAAGTTCTTATATCTTTCATTCATGGCTATGTATTTCATATTAAGTTACCTATGAATATTTATATATTATCAAGGCATGTTTTCAGTAAATTACATGTTTTTTGTTGGCCCTTGAATCGTTTAATGAATTTTCGATTAGGGGATTACTGAACCTCAAATCCGAATTAGTATTATAGAAGGTAATTAGGGATCCTGACCAAGAGGAAAAGAATTTGGACGCGAGATGTGGATAATGACGGAAGAAAGAGCTGGCAGAGATAAGCGGTTTAGATGATAATGAAGAGGCCGGGAAGTTTGGCAGCGGGGACAGTCTGATTCCGGAGGGACACAGGTCCCGGTCCCTGTCCCGCATTAGTCCATTGTCCCGTTTGTTCCAGGCACATCCCCTTCGCTCACCCCTGCCAGCTCTCCTTCTCCCCGTCAGTCATTGTAATTCCCAATTAGTCCAGGCGTGGTTAATCGGATAGTTTCATTCGCTGAGCAGATTGTTCCTCCTCACGATTTAATTATCTGTAATTAGGTTTATAACTCACTCATTCAATCGTGTCAATATTTGTTCAATTTACTGAAGGATGAACATCTCTCCTAGCCTGCTGCTCTCAACGAAACTTTCCTTTTCCTATGAAATGATTTGATTAATATATGGATTTGTTAATGGTGATTTAGAAATTTCTAAAAAAATAAATATTTTTTTCGTCTAACAAAAAATGATCTTAATAAGCCTGGCTTCATAATAGCTATAAAATTCTGTTTCTTAAACTTCTATACAAGTTTAAGTCAAGATTAAAACAAAACAGATCTCAACATAAAGTTTTTTTCAGATCGCGATCGTAAATGTTTTGTCCACTTAAAATTTTGACAGTGACCCACTATGCATAGTGTTGTAAAAGTAATTCAGTGCTAGTTTGAAAAACAACCCATATGCAGCCACCGTTCGCATGACGGAATAAATTTAAATGATTTTTAATTTTTATTTATGAAACAAAACCCTTCTGTTCGTAAATTTCTCTAAATCAATTAAGTGGCTGGGCTTTTATACCCAAAGGATGCTTTGTTACATGACGTTCAAATAACCGACTGTTTCATTTGTTGCAGTATTGGAAATTTCTGAAACAATAAACACATGGGATACTGTATAGCGGATGCACATTTGTTTTTCGCCAAATATGACAACCTACTAAGCATGGGACGCAATTTGGAAAAGTGACAAATGCCGGCTTTTAACGCCCACTTGTGAGTGGGTGGTAGGAAACTGATTAGCGACTTCAGTATCAAACATTAATTCATGTTATCGCGAATCAAAGGGACTTTTTCATTCGTCATTCCATCTTTACAGAATATTTTACTGAGCTTTCTCTGCGAATTCATTATTTTTTTTAAATGCCTCTCATATGATTGCATTTTATTACAAATGGTTTATATAGAACCATCTAAAATGAAAAATAATGGCTGTAGGGATAGCTCATAGCTGATCAATATACATTTCTTCAATTCAATATTTCACTTTATTTAAGACGAACAAACATAATTAGAGGAGATGTACTATAATAATCCATGTTGATGATTTTTTTAAAAGTCTTATCTAGTAATTACTTCACAATTAAATTTAATTGAAAAGCCAAATGCTATTAAATACCATTTTTCAACACTCATAGAAAATAACAGCACATCGGGATATCGGACGATTAAGGACGACCCAAAGGGCGATTAGTAATCGTGTTGCCTCTTTCTCATTGATATTTGACTTCCCTATCGAATAATTTAAAAAAAAAACATGTATTTTCTAGTATATTATTTTTAAAATTGATTGTATTTAAAAATACCCGGGTAACATGCTGGACTTAGGAACTTCAAATCGACAATACCGTTCTAATTGCCGAAGCAGATGGTAACGCGGTTGTTGTTATGTCTTTGTTTACTTTCTAGTGTGTTAGTCTCATCGGAAATCATCTCGGGTGCGGTACCTCATTTCGCACTTTCCTTATTTTTCAGATTTTATTTTTCCACACCCACTCCCCAAACGGAAATATACTTCTGTCTAATACCCCTAATGTAACTTTTCGATTTTTTTTTTTTTTTATTAAACGCAGAAAAAAAAATTGGTTCGATTCTGCGCTAGATTTTAAATTTCTGAACACCTTTCTTACATTATAACCCATTACCACACTTAAGGATAGTATTTTTTGATGTCAGATTTACAACCAATCCAATTTATAGATCATATGATCAAAATTTCGAAAGTGTTATTCACGAAGTATCACGTGAGTTGGATGAAATTTATGATATTCCCTGTCATCATGAAATAGAATTCAAAGATTCAGTCGAAGATATGGCAGCTGAAATTGTGAAATGGACAAAAAAAAAAAAAAAAAAAAAAAAAAAAGAAAACTGGATAAGAAATAATTTTATTGTTTATATGATTACTTGTAAGTTTAATAAATGTTATTTTTCCAGAATTCAAAATTAGTTTTATGACCTCATTACTCCTAAAATCCCGAATTTTTTTGAGAAACAATTGTAGGAAACTATGCAGAATCTGGCAACATTGACTGTTTTCTATGAGATGAGTACTTGATCCACGCTCTTATGGTTACAAAAGACCGTTTAAACCTTTATCATTTTATCCATCCAAAAATCAATTGTATTGCTGATAAATATGGTCCTCGCTGGCTCGCCATTTCCGGTAAAGAAGAGCTGGAGATGGAGACGAAGAGACAAAGCAGAGAGCAGAAAATGGGCAGACCGGCGACATTGACCTGCCCTAACGCAATTGTCGCCTCTAACTGAGGAAACGAGTTAACGGTAAAGTGATCAGTCTTTTCATCGATTCAACTTTGTTTGGCCTATTAACTTAGCCAGTGTAATTTTACAGCTTATCAATTTAAATTTCCCCCACCTGACAAGAGAGGGTTGCACTTCAACGCCTTAACCAGAGCGAGGTAGGCACACTTGTGGCATATTTTTGAATAAACCTGGCCAAAATTCATTTAATGTTTCATTGTTTTATCTCCTAAATTAGGTAAAAATGTAATCTATCTAATTAAATTTCATTACCTACCTGAAATCTTACACAGACTACTCGAAGTTTGAGATGAAGTTAGTCCTTTAAAGTGCGCTTACTTGAACAATTGCCTCATCCCATAGATCCAGGCTCCAATGATATTGTCATTATTTATCATTAAAAACATTTTTATATATAGTTGATTTTTTTTCATTTTTTTTTCCTGTTGGCCCTCTGAACCATGAAGATCTTTAAACGTACGATGTTGCCCTCTACAGACCATTTATTGCTTGCGGGAGCATTGACAATGACCCAACTTCACGTCACTACGAACCAAAGTTTCCATAGTACAGTGGTAGGCTACCCATTGCTCCATAAACAATCCCTTTTGGACCATTTCGCCAGCGTCCTTCCCAGCCACTCATTTGGTTTCAAGGACAATGACAATGCGGCTTAGATCTGCTGTTAGGGGTCAGCCGGCGCACAAGGGCCCACATTTCTTTCCCCGAAGTAGACGGTCCATGAAAAAGGTCTCCGAGCGACAATTTGACATCCTAAAAGATCACAACGCGATTCGCGATTAAGGAACACAGGGTAGGATCATCACTACTACGCCCGGTCATAGTGAGTCTTCGGTCCTTTAGGCTGACGATCCTCACATAACCGAGAGGTGATGGGAGGGGCTAATCACCGGGAGAATTTCGGTCTTTGTGAACTCCATCGGTAGGCAGTCACTCCACCAAAGCTCGACGATGCTTAACTTTGATTGTAGCAAGTGCCTTGGCCCGCTGGGGGTATGCATATTCGAAAAACAAATATATATAAAAGAAAAGCAAAGAGGGACTTCTCGACACGTGATATCGGATGGCAGGAGAACGACTGCCACATGATTTATTTTAGTTAGGAGATGGAACCTACGAATAGGCACCTATATTGGCTGGCCCGTAAAAGAGAGCAGCCGGTAAATTGACAGTCTGGTTCGCGGCGGGCAGAGTGCGCTACCGAAAAGAAACTGACCACCAGGTAGTCTTCTTTAATCAGCCTCAAGAACTCGATGTTCTTTGCTGACGGTTTGAATTTTGCCCACTCTTCAGCTTCATTAAAATTTTCGGCAATCCCATTGGTCTTCAACAGATTCTCTTTTCATTCTTCATTTTATTGCTTATCGATTTATTTACTTTTACTTAAATCTTTTATGTTTATTTTTACTTTAATTACTTGTTCTGTCTCTTTTGCCGTAGCTTATTTTATTTGTTTCCGAATGTACTATATCTGATCCAGCGTCTTCCCATCAAATGCTGACAGTACTATTCTATAACCTATCCATGTCAAGTGTCCTAACCGCCTGTCACGTTAACTAGGAATCCCTTCCAAAAACTGATATCATACTATTGCTATTTCCGAAACCTGGCTCAAGCCGTACATCTCTTACGCCTCCGTTTCCCTGCCTAACTACACTGTCATCCATCACGACCGAGTAAGCCGGACTGGCGGCGGAGCAGCGTGCGCTACACCAGTATGCACACATACACATGTGTTGCCTCCTTTAGGCTGACGAGCCTCACATAACCGAGAGGGGATGGGAGGGGATAATCACCGAGAGACACATGCGCTACACCATGTATGACCATAACACTCTGAAAACCCGTATCGTCCACCGCTCTTTACCATCCGTTCATTCACAAATCGAGTTCTATATCATTGAAATTTCCTTTAGAGCTTTTTCTCTCCTTTATACCGTTGTATATCGTCTACCCCACGTTCCATTTGATCCATCCTTTGAATCAGCCCTATTCAACTTCTGCCCCCTCTTCTCTCATCATCTCCAGTGACCTGAACACTAGTTTCCTTTCCGATTCCAATGATAAGTCGTATCTGGAAAATCTATTTTTATCTCTTCACTTTTTCATTGTTCTTTTCTTTCCCACTCACGCCACCTGCAGGTCCGACACTTGGCTGAACTTGGACATTATCGACTCTTCACAAAATCTCCTTCTCTCTTCTCTGTTGCCTGTTTTATTTCTATCCTCTCATGACCTAATTCAAATTTTATGTAATAACCACATTTCTCCAATCTTACTTAAAACCACTTCGTTCCACAACCCGGATGCCCTCACGCGTGAAAATATCTTTCCTGATCTTGAAGCACTAGATTGGAATGGAGTATATCCCTGTTCCTCTATTGATTCCACGGTAGATATTCTCACTTCCAATCTTCTCAACATCCTAAACCAAAACAACAATCAGTATCCCCCCTCAAAACCTCCACCTTTCGTCGCCGGCCTGCACCTTGGATGTTCAGAAGATTTGCAGAAGAGGCGTGATGCTGCCCGTAGACGCTGTAGATGTACTAGGCTGGAAGACGATTACCAAACGCCTAGGGTGCTCCGCAACATGACACGAACACGGATTCGACATGACAATTATATCTACTTTCTTGAAACGCTCCTTACTCCAAATCAAAATGTCGTATCTATGTCGTATCGCTACTTATCCACAAGCTATCACTTTGTGAACCTTCTAGATCCCCTTCCTCACTAATTTTTCCAGTTTCACTTGACGATTTAAATTCTCATTTTATATCTGCTTCCTCTATCTCTCCTTCACCAAACCCTTCCTGCTTTCTTTCTGAGACATCACTTAACGTTAACGACTTTTATTTTTTCCATATTTCTCCCACCGACCCTTTATCAGGCGTTATGAAATCACATACTAATTCTACCGGCCTAGATGACATTCCTGTCAAATTAATAACACTATGTCTCTCTGAAATCCTTCCGGTTTTCCTTTTCATCTACAATTCATAAACTCGATCCTCATCAATCTGGTTTCCAACCCGGCTATTCCACAAAATCTGCCGTAATTGAAATTACCAGTGATGTTCAGGCCACAATAAATGAAAAAAATTAACTGTCCTTGTACTCCTCGATATCTCCAAACCCTTTGACTCAATAAACCATTCTATCCATTTTTCCAAACTAAAATAATTATCCTTCTGCAACTAATTATCCTATTTGTTGGTTTCAATCTTTCCTCTCTCAACTTACCCAAGCAGTCACCGTTCTTAATCAGCCTTTATCGTCTTATCTTACTCTGTCCTCAGGAGTGGTCCAAGGTTCGAGTATACCTCCTCTTCTCTTCTCCTCCTACATTAATGAACTTCCTAAATCGATCCTTAATTGTTCCCATCACGTTTATGCAGATGATTCCCAAATTTGTTTATCCTTTGTTCTTTCCGAATTATCCGTAGCGCTTACCAAGATTCAGAAAGAATTGAATCAGCGCATGGGCAAACTTAAATGGATTAAGGTTAAATGCTGCAAAAACTCAAGCCATTATCAGTGGTTCCAAACCACTTCTCGGATCCAGATTCAACTTTCCTAACCTATATCTAAATGACCATACCATCAATTTCAGCTCCTCCGTTAAAAACTTAGGCATTATCATTAACCACAACCTCCCCTACAATCGCCCAATTGCCCATATCTCTTGACGGTCAATTTCTATCCTCAAATTATTTCATCGCTTCCGCCATCTCCTGCCCAGATCGACCCGCAGACACCTTGTATCCTCTCTCATCTCTCCCCACTTTGATTACGGCTGCATGGTGGCCTCTCGGTGGATCTCGAGGACATACTTAAAAGAATAATGAACAGCTTCGTAAGATTTGTTAACCCTCTAATGGTAAGGTAAGGGTCGGATGCGACCCCTGACGTAACATTTCCGTCCATACTCCCTCCATACTTGAGGTGGAGGGACGTGACTTCAGGAATCCTTGGTCCCACTCTTTCTCTATCGGTGTATAAACTCACATCACTCAGGTAAGTGAAATATCCCCTCCACATTTCTCCGACTTTTTTTTTCTGACGGCTGGGTCGGATGCGACCCACCTTACTGTTAATGCTACAAAGTTAATGTACTTTTTTTTACCAGATTCCAGGGAAACATGGAACCCCGAGACGTTCCCATGTTTCCCACCATTATGCTGAGTTAAGGTGGCTCCCCTTCTACCATAGATAATATTTCCTTGACACATTCCTTTACCAAATAATCATCAACCATCGCCCTTCCTATGCCTACAATCTCCTCCAAATGAGTTCATCTATCCACTCCCTTACCACCAGATCTCAACCTTCTTACCTATATACCTCTTTTCACAGATCTGCTTCATTTGAAGAATCCTTTATTGCCCGTTCCAACACTTTCTGGAATTCCCTTCCTCTTAAAATCCGGTATGCCTCCGCCTTATGCACTTTTCAAACTCTTCTTTTCCAGTTCCTCTTCCCAATCCCGCCGGACGCTAATTAACGATGTATTATGTATTACTCTGTTTTTTCATCTACGAGTTATTCTTTGTAAAACTATAATATAAACTTTTAAAAATGTTTTTATATAACAGTTGAATTTTTGTTTTCTCTTTCTTTTCAATGGTTGTATTTTTCTTTTCATTTTTTCTCTCTTTCTTTTCTATGGTTGTCTGTTTCTTTCCTCTTTTTTTTTTGCTATCTGTTTCATCTTTGTATAGAATATATATTTATATTATTTTATTTTTATATAATTATTATTTTTATTTATTTTATCTTAGTATAGAATTGATATCGCCATCCTTCATTTGCTCTTATATATAAATATATATATATATATATAAATTATAAGTCATTCAGAGTAACTAAAAGTAGCAATATAGCACTTTTTGGAATTTCGACCACGAATATAATATTAACAGTTTCGGCAAAAATTCTTTCTGACCATCAAACTACGGTTATTTGTACAAGGATAAATCTAGTCAACCGGAGTTTTGCTTATTTTTGCATGTGTATGAATTGTTTTGACAATTCAGGACCACCCCTATATACCTTCACAAAGCGCCACACATATGCGCTCTACGCAACCTATCCGTTATTTTAGTTAATTATCTGGTAGATTAGGTAAACTCAAACTGTATCAGGTCCTGTTTCTTTGATCTATTACAGTCAGATGAGTAATCACTTAAAGGATTCCTTGGGATTTGTTTTAAAATTAACGAAAGTTCGATTCCCTGGATTATACAAAAATAAAACAATAAAAGGTTATGATATATTCTAGGTTCAATGAATGAGTTTATTTTTAAAAAAGAAACATATTTTGTAGTTTTCTTATTGAAATATCTATATTCGATGAACGCCAATAAGCGTGCAATATGCAATATTTGTCTAACGCAAGTGATAAAAATAAGGAATATAAATAAATAATAATAACGATGCAAAAACAATTTAGTCTTCAATGAATATCTATAGCTTCCAGAATGCATGTACACTGACGTGAGATATCTGGTTCGCGATCCTGTGAGTATATATAATAAAGAAACAACAGTTAATATATTATAGTTGTGCAAATTTTTAATGCTATAACAACGGATATTTTAATAGATTATCTCATTTTGTAAAAATGAATTTCTTATAAGTTTTAATTTTTTTGGTATGCCGTTTTTTTTCTTACATATAAGCAGTGCACTGAGCTGCAATTATCTGCCATCCCAAGCAATACAGATGTCTGTAAACGCTTGTGACAGGGAGCAATAACCAAGTTTTGTATTCTAACACGAGGTGTGTGAAGACTGATTGTCTTGTAGATCTTGCAACGCTGATCTCCCACTCACTTCTTGCAGCCATCCGAAATCTCTCGGACTATAGTTTGTTACCCTTTCTTCGTACAGGAATGATAACACTGAGCACAGTTCATTGATGCTTTTACCATTTAGATGATCATTCTTCACTTTTTAATACTTTTTATTTAGTGCAATATTGATCTTTTGCTATAAGTATTAATAAATAATTTATCAGTAGTAATTTGCCTTAATCTTTAAGAAAAAGTTTTCTAAGTGTGGTTTTACCCTAGAATTTCTTCATGAAATTCGGGAACAAGGATTTTGAGAAACAAACGGATGGATCCTCTGACTCTGGAACAGATCATGTTCTGCTGGCCACGTGAGAAGCATCCAGACTCACTCAATACATGACGAAATTTAAAAATAATATAAAATTACTGGATTGTATGCATACAATGTCTTAAACAAAAAGGTCCGGAAGCGCATGAGTATCGTATCTAGTCTCTCTGAAGTCCACTATCTTCATCCGATGACCTCTTACGATAGGCTTCAGAAGGTTGTAACTATAGCATTTCTACATCAATTGTAACCTTTTCCATTTCAAATGAAACTTTTTCCATTTCATTATAAAGATTTATTATTTTTTATTTATTTAGTGGGGAAAGGCTGGGTTTCATCGATTTGTTGATTGTTCATTAGGTTTTCGAAGTTGTTAATGTCAAATTTACTACCGAAATTTTGTTCGGCCACGAGTATTTCTACTTAATTACTAATTTTAAAAATTCATCGGTATAGGTATCGTTTACTAGGTATTGAAGTAATCGTTTACTAAGTATTGAATTCACTATAGGATTTCCGATCGCGCATGAGCGTTTTGCACTTCCGTTACTGTTGGAGTTTTCTATGATATAGGGGTCGCTTATTAGGTTTTCAAGGGTCCTGATTCCATTTCTTGAATTGAATTTAGGATACGCATTTCGCCTTTCCGTTGCTATTGAAGATTTCCATGATAAAGGGATCGTTTATTAGATTATGGAGGGTTCTGATTCCATTTTTTTAGTTCGATTTTGGATTGCACATGCGCGTTTTGCATTTCCGTTACTGTTGAAGTTTTCTATGATAAAGGGTTCGTTTATTAGGTTTTCAAGTGTTCTGATTCCACATTTTTAATTGGATTTAGGATCGCGCATGCGCATTTTGCATTTCCGTTACTGTTGGAGTTTTTTTATGATATAGGGATTGTTCATAAGGTTTTCGAAGGTTCTTATCGAGCATTCGCATTTTGAATTACTATTAATATTGATATCTCTTTGGTACAGGTATCGTTTGTGAAGTTATCAATCTTTACCATTTTTTCGCCCGTCTACCCATTAAGATTTACTTACTGAACTTTTTTCGTTTCTAAGGGCATTAGGTTTTCAATCGTTCTGCTTTAGTTTTTGTAATTACATATTTCATCGAACATGCTCATTTCGTATAACCGTTAGCATTGACCTTTTTCTCGTTAAAGTTATTGTTTATTAGGTTTAATAGGACGATATACTCAAAAAAATGTCACATATAATTGTGATTTGAATTGCACATGCTCGATAAAAAATAAAATTTGAGAAAAAGGAATCAGAACTCGCGAAAACCTAATTAACGATTTGTGTAACAAAGAAAACATCAACAGTATCAGTAAATAGAAGAGCGCTGGCGCAATCGCAATTTCAATTAACAAAATCGAATCAGAATCCTCGAAAACCTAATAATCGATACCAGTGCCAAAGAAATGTCAACAGCAATAATAAATCGAAATGCGCAAGCTCGATAAAAAATTCAATTTAAATAACGGATTCAGAACTTTCGAAAACCTTATAAACGATAACTTTATCATAAAAAACTCCAACAGTAACGGAAATGCAAAATGCGTATGCGCGATCCTAAATCCAATTAAAAATATGGAATCAGAACACTTGAAAACCTAATCAACGAATCCTTTATCATAGGAAACTCCAACAGTAACGGAAATGCAAAACGCGCATGTGCAATCCAAAATCCAACTAAAAAAATGGAATCAGAACCCTCCATAATCTAATAAACGATCCCTTTATCATGGAAATCTTCAATAGCAACGGAAAGGCGAAATGCGTATCCTAAATTCAATTCAAGAAATGGAATCAGGACCCTTGAAAACCTAATAAGCGACCCCTATATCATAGAAAACTCCAACAGTAACAGAAGTGCAAAACGCGCATGCGTGATCGGAAATCCGATAGTGAATTCGGAAATAGCGCCCTTGAAAACCTAGTAAACGATAGTAAACGATGTCTACACCGAAGAATTTTGAAAATTAATAATTAAATAGAAATATTCGTGGCCGAACAAAATTTCGGTAGCAAATTTGACATTAGCAACTTCGAAAACCTAATGAACGATAAACAAATCGATGAAACCCACCCTCTTCCCCCACTAAATAAATAAACCACCAATTTATTACAAAAATTTAAACTACTTCAAATATCAATTATCTAATAAACCAAAAAAAATGTCGAAAGAATATGCCGAAATTATTTCAAAAGTCATTAGTGTAATTAAAATAATTATTTTTCAATAATAAAATAAATAATATTGAATTAATTTATGTCCGGTTGGATTACAACTGAAATTGAAAAAGTTACATTTGAAATGGAAAAGGTCACAATTGAATTGGAAAAGGTGACAATTGATTTGGAAAAGGTTACAATTGAAATAGAAAAGGTAACATTTGAAATGAAAAAAGTTACAATTGAAATGGAAAAGGTGACAATTGATTTGGAAAAGGTTACATGACGTGGAAATGCTATATTTAGCGACAGACCCAGTAATGATATTGGGTCTATTTTCTGAATTTTTGATAGTTAAAATCAAATCATATTGTGATAAGTCTGCCATTTTATTTTAAGATTGTTGGTAATAGTTTAATGTTGTTAAAAGAATGGCTGAAAATTATCATGATATGAGGTTAGCTGTTTTTCTATGATAAGCGGGCAAAACATCTAGGTTTTAGATCTACTATTTTGTGTTAAGGTGGTTAATAGCAGTTTGATATTGCCTAAAATCTTCTTATGGCTCTATATAACAACCGAAAAAAGTCATATATATCCTTCTGATCCTCCCTCCTTGCGTACGCCACTGCTAACTGACAGATAACAATTTGCATGCATTATTTTATTTATAACACTAAATGTTTACTAAACTAATGTTTACATTGTTTTTATTCTATTAGCGGTGATCTGGCGTAGTGATGTTTAGGTATATTGAAATTTTTTATTTTATTATTTAGTATTATTTTTTGATAATACTTAATAAGCGGAGAAAACCTATTGAAATACTGATCGAGAGACTAGAGGGATGCAGCCAATACATCATCCGTTCGCTTCCGATCTAGTCCTATACCCCCTCCATCCTATCCCAGAGATAGCTGGATGGCCTATAAATATTCCCGGACCTGATTAAAATTCAGCTGGAAATCCTCCTGTGCAATATCTAGACGCTGAAGAGCGATCTCCTGGATGTGGAATGCAGTCGCTCGTGGAGTTCGTTATTGGAATCCGGACGGCTCTGCGGATTTATTAAGACTCAATCTGGGGCGACTCGGATCATATTGTCCCCAAGACGTGCCCTTTCCTCCTGTCTTTTGCCTGCGCGGATTCATTGAGTGTCCCTTAGGAATATGGAATGACGGAGGTTCCAGCGAATCGCGGACATTCCAAGATTATTGTGGGAAATCTAAAAATACAGCAATTTGGAAGCAAGTGATATCAGTGAGAGGAAATGGCTTATTAACTAGATTTATGTTTCAACTTTATTAACGATTTGCACTAAAGATGTAATGTAAATTAGCAATAATATAGTTTAATTGATTGTCCGGGTAGTTAATTTTTGAGGTAATTAATTATTGAATTAATTATTAAAGCAGAAAATTGTTGAATGAATACCGTGACCAATATTAAATGTAATGCACTATGACTTTTAGTGAATTTATAATTATGATTATTAAATTATTCGACCTTATTAATTTTTCATCTTTAACTCTACTTCATTATTTTTTACAGATTTTGTTTTAGTACAATTAAAACTTGTTGCGGGTTTGATACATTAAATAAAAAAGGGAAATTAGTTAGTATGTATGTGGTATGTCTGCAACATGCAACCTGCGACAGGATTTTGCTTAAAATTTTAGAATGGGGTTATGGAACCTCAGAATCGATCGGTGAAATCCTTTATCCTAGGAAACCACTTTTTCAGTAAAAAAAAAAAAAAAAAATCAAGATCGTTGGGAAAAACTTGGATGAAAAATAGGCGTCTCGCTATTCATCATCATTCCTAGTGACTACTAAAGGCCGTGGTAATTTACACCAGCAAATTCCATTCCAAGAAACATTTTTTTTAAATACCGCCAACCAGTGTGAAAATGGCGAAAATTAGGATTTTTCTGTTCCTGTACTTGTACCTTTGGACTTAAAAACGTCCTTTGGAGGTGATGTTTCTTGAACCTTCAGAGTTATATTTCTATTCTTTTTTTTTAACTATGTGGCGTGTTAGAGAACAAAATATTTCCGTGATCATAGTCACCCGTGAATGGCCACGGCTTGTTTTTACATAAACTCACGCATTTAAAGAGTAGGGTGAGTACAGCCAAAAATATGAACTTTTAAACTTCCAAAAATGTTCATTTTTTTTCTTTACCCTTTTTTTTTCTCATATCGTTGAAGCGTGGCTAAGAAAAATAAATATGGAACATTTAATGAATCCTAACACTTTATTATTATTCTAACGCTGTACTAGAATATGAATTACGTACGAATCCACTTGAAAAATTACAAATAATATTTCTAACTAGAGAAAAGCGATGTCGAGAAACTCAATCAGAACCTGAGCACACCCATAAAATCAGATCTTATAAATTCATCAGGAACTTGCGAATGAACTATACTTTGAATAAGAAAGTGACCAAAAAACTGGATAAAGCAAATTATAAAATACGGAGATCTTAAAATTCATCTTCATTGAATCCACGCTACCCGTTTCTCTATTCACAAGCTGTCTACCTTTTCAGTGGCAGATATTTCTGAGAAATAGCCAGAAATTCATGTGGCCATAGACAGTAGCCCTCAAATGACCAGTTTTAGAAAATCTGCAAATAATTTAATTTAGTTTAGAAAATAATTGAAAAAAACCTCACCTTTATTCTCAGGAGGGATTGAAATTACAACACCATTACAAATGATAAGGCAACATTATAAGGAGATAACTACAACACAAGACCTTTTGCTAGCATAACTAGAATGACTCAAAATAGCAAAATATACTTAATTATTTTAAAATACCTGAATGCACAACATATAACTATTGAATTTTTTTTTCATCTGCGTTAGCTAATTAAAGAAAAACCTAATTAAATTAAATAATATTCGAACACGTTTCAGTCCAACGGTACTGTTTCTTTATTCAAGTATACTAATAATGGATCAAACACTAATGACAATCATATTCGGAACAGTCGAAATTTTGGGAGATCAGTAGTATAGCGGAGAGAACCGGGTTGTCCTCAGAGATTCTAGAAGATAAGAGCTAGGTGGAACAATCAGCTTTCGGAAATGAAAAATTAAGATTTAATACGTGAGAACTCCAGCAGATTACCTTTATCCTCCGCCGGAAACCTACCGCATTCTCTCCTTCATTACCTTTTCAGTTTTCAAATAAATTTTGATTTGGAATCTCTTCCAGCTTGGGAATATGGCAGACTCAGATTTTGGTTCAAAGTCTTGCGTTTCTTAATAGTGAATGGTATCTCTCTACCCAAGTACAACATATTCTGAGTCACAATATATAATTCATAAATTCTTTGCACAGTATTGGTGGCTATGTCTAAATTTGAGTACACCTTGTTCCAGTGTAATAAACATAAATTATGAGGAGTACAAGAATAATAGCTCTAACAACTGGAAGATTAATTGATAGATATTTTTCCAAACTGTGGAAAATCAACGGAAAATAAAATAAAAAATTGAAGAAGACATTTACAAGAAAAAAAGAAAAAAAGCAAACTAGGAAGATATGACGCTGAAGGTCAGCGCTTTATTGAGATCTTCTCTGCGGGAGAGAAAGAATTCCAGCACCAAGGAATAATATTCAATAGAAACCTTAGTTGATTCCTTCATTTCTTTTCGAATGGCAACTTTCAATCTGATTTAGCTTGTTCAATCGTCTTTCTTCCCTGCTAGATCTTCACTAATTTTCTACAATTCTTTCTCTGGAATGTATTTTTTTTTATATTATTAAATTCAGATATTTAAAAATGTTTAAAAATTTAAAGAATTTAAAAATGAAAAAAACCTTTTACACTATTTATATATATAAATCAACCTCACTCTTATTTTTTATATACTATCTACTTTTATTTAAAAAAAAAACAAATACCAAGTAGTTTGCTACAGTTTGAATAACATGTGGATTTAAGTTTTGATTGAGGCGTGGTGGAACAAATTGATCTAAGTGCAAACAATTAATGGATAAGCGAAATTTATATAGATCATTTACGATAAAAGGAACGGGCAATTGTAGACATGCAGACAGCTCTTTCATTTCGCGCTTGTTTCGATTGAATAGAGACCATTTCTGGAGTTAAATCGTTAGCAAGAGATTGGCTACATTGATTATTTTGTTGTGAAAAAAATATTTCTCAATTTGTTAGAATCTAGATAGATTAATTTGCCCCGCAACGCCTTAGTTATTCTATGATCATTTTCTAATTCTATTTCTTTTGACGTAAAAAGACCTCGGTCAATTACAGTGAGAGATGTGTATACAGTTTATTTATATTTTGTTTATCAATCTTATGGCAGGAGTAACACAGGAATCACAAAATACATTATCAATCTGCTAGTGGGATATGCTGATGGCACAGACGTTACTGCAAGTGTTACTGACTCCAACCAAGTTTCTTGACATTAGCATGGTACCACTTTAAAACATAGTGGCATTGGCTATTGTGTAGTCACTCGATCCTGATAAACGTTCTTGATTTCCATTCTGCCAAAAGTAACATTCGTAATTATCTACCTAGATCAATATGGAAGATACGAACATAAGCAGAATATACAAACATATAAAAACAAAAATTATAGAAGACACCACCTTATGTATCTAAAGACATACACACTTATGTTGCTCAGTTGTTCCTACAGTCCTCAGATATTACCAACAAGCTGCATGAAGATTTAAACGAGCTTATGCAATTAATGATGACTACTGATATTTAAAATCTACAATGCGGATTCCACAGAAATATACAATGCAGTAGTACAGAAGTACAGTAGGAAATCTGATTAGATTGACCTTTGGCATTGAAGTCACCTTATTGTTTGATGTTCATTGGACGCCGTTATGTACTCCAACTAGTTCAGTAAGGGTTCGTTGTTCTAGAAGTTACGAAGCCATTCTAACCAGATTAAGCAGTTCGAGAGGTCGAGATTAATTGTTTAGATCCACCACGAAACAGATATCGTTTATACCAATTCTTCCATGACTAAAGATTAGAACGCACTGAAACTCTCTGAATAAATTCTTTTGCGTCTCTGGTTAATACCATGTTAGTCACGCATACTTCCGCGCTGCTCCAACTCATTTCGCGATGAATCCGGTATGTCTTCTGAGCTCCGGAATTCACAGACACGTGTTCCGCTACATATTGCCAATGTGAATGTGAATCCAAACAAACACGTGCCACAGTTACTGCAACCATCTTTCTTCTAAATTTTTAAAGAGTTCATGAGTACTACTAGTTGGGGGCATCAAAAAAAAATTCTTAATCCTCCTCGTATTGTGTCGCATCATACGCGATGAGATCATCATCGTCTCAAAAATAATGCGCAAATCAACCATTTTTTTTATCTCGTTATAAAAAAAAATTGAAAGAAGAGCAACGGGCAAGAGCGAGTTCTTCCATTATTTTTTGTTTTCGTTGCAGAGCAGCGTCTGGGGTAGGTTCGAACAAGAATTTCAATAGTGGTCGATTTTGAATCACAACATGCGTCGACTAAAATAGACCTAGTGCGTATTAGGCCCAATTTAGTATGTCCTTAAAATTCGTCTTGAAATCGTTTTTAGTCGGTCCCGCATTTGCTCATTAATTAGTGCAATGCTCAGGTCTGTGTGTAATTTTGCTAACTTGCTATGGAACTTAGCTTTTTGTCACTTTCCTAATTGACTAAAAAAATATTGACTACAAAAATTTGAAGTTTATTTCTTTTTGACTGTCCCGTTTATTTGTGAAGTGTAGGTGTTACTAAATGGATTTTAGTAAGTAGTTATGTGTATGTTTTCGATTACTGTTTATGATCCAATTTTCATCAGGTCCTGCAAGAGGTTAATTTAATAACCTTAGTCTTGGGTTAAACGTTTTTTTTTTAGTTTTTTTTTCTTATTATTTGCGATAATGAAGTTTTAATCCAAATTTTATAAAAATGATTACACTAATTCGCTATAATTCTTATAGTAGTACACTGGCGATTAATAAAGATCGTAAACAAGAATAAACGTTAAGTTCAGTAGGCACGAATTAGAAGGTTTAGAAAAGGAGAGATGAAGAATGGACCAAAGAGGGTGGGCATAAACGACTGAGTAAAACGACCAACTGACACCGACAAAGAAACGGTAAATTATCCGCAGGAAGCACAATGGAAAAAGCTGACACAACATTAGCACGAGCAAGTTGTCAAAGAACAGATAGTGCTTGTGCTACCTGCCAAATGGCCTCCCTTGCGGTTCCTTCGTCTTCTCTGAGCGGCCATTGTAAGGTGGATTGAAATCAGCGGATTGAAATAACTAAATCTAATTAGCTTTATGAGTACTAACACACAACCAATACTGGGCTTACTAAAGAAAGGGAGATCAGAAGAAATATATTTATATATTTAATTAAATAGAAAACCAAGAAGAAACATGAAAAACTTTAATAACTGTTACGTACGTTATTCCTGAACAAACTAAAATTAATTCTGCACAACAAGTATTAAAAATATCTTGTATGTCCACCCATACAGCTTTTATGACCGTATAGGATGCATTAGACTAATCCAATAATTGTTAGCTGTATCTATGCTAATTTTGGTCAAACTAAATTTTTTTTTTTTTAAGTTTAGCATGCGGACAATTTTATTATCTAACAAAAAATATTTGGAATGTTCTTGGAGATGAGTAATTTTCAATTTGTTCGAAAAACTAAAAAAAAAGGGAACTGGTTTCCATGGGAATTTGCGGTGAATACTTTTAAAAACATTGCCACAAAGTCTAATGCGTCATATCTTTTTTAATACCGGTCCGATTTAGATGAATTTAATTAGTTTTTTTAGGGAATTTTCTATGAAACGTATTCTTTTTGTCCAAAAGAAAAAAAATTAAATAAAAATATACCGTTTAAAAAATAATCGTGGCAATGGCACACCGACCAGGAAAGTGACTTCATGAATCTTAATGTATAAAGCGATGTTCTGAGATGCTTTTTGTAATAAATTGTGATGGTAGAGTAAAATTTGCTGTCATTAATTTTTCCTAATTATGAAATCTGCCTAGCGATTTATTCCCTATTGATTCTGAGAAACTCGATTATAATTATATAACAAAAATATTAAGGATAATTGAGATATATGCCAGAACACACATGTTCAGTGAATGAAGTTCAAGAAAAAAATATATAAAAAATACTATCTCTCGAAAAATTGTCGGTTATGAGTCAACTAAAAATTATGAATAGTTCAAATGTACATCACGTACAAGTAGACTTTGACTGCTTACTATCCCCTGAACGTATTAGTTTTTCTTCATATTTCTTATAATCATCTATTTACAACTGACCGCTTTACACCGGAAATGTTAAATTAATAAAATCGTTCAGGAGAACAAATCAATGCTTAGAAATAGGGAATAACAATAAAAGGAAAATAAAATTATGAACATTTTTAAAAAAATGTTTTTTTAGCAAAGGTAAAAAAAAATGCAACAAATACAAGTTAATTAAATAACTTTATTATAGGGTATATTTCCCTTAAACAGGCATATATACAGCATGAGGAAGCATAGTACATAGCAGTACCTCTTAAAAGTTTTGTATTGATATTGTGATTTACGAAAGGAGATCTCTCATCCAATTCCTTTTTAGATGACTAAGAGACACGTCAGCTGTAGCCTTATATTTTATCAGTCGGTTGATATGATGATAATAGTGCAACTGTATTGGTCGATCGTTGGTTTGTGTGCATGCTGAGTTCTGTTTGCTACCCGAAGCGCTTCTGTTATCAGTCTTAAAATTTTAGATTGAAAAGATAGTAGTTTTTTTACGGTCTACTTTTTCCAATATCAGTTGAAGGAAAGAATAAAGGAGTAATATTTACAGAATAGAATAGTATAATTTTTACATTAGTAATCTTAGAAATAACCTATTTCTGCAAGATTAAAAGCATCTGCCAAGTAGATAAGTATAGCTTTCTCATTATTTTTATAGCTTATAGTAGGAAATTATTTTTAAATATTTTAATTGTATATTTCGGAAACACATAAATTGCACACAGAAAAAAAGTTAAAAATGTACATGCGCGATCGAACATCCGATTCAAAAAGCGGAATCAGAACCCTCGATTTCCTAATATGCGATCCCCATATCGAAGAAAATTTCACCATTTAGAGTAAATCAAAATAATCAAGCGCGATCAAAAAACGAAACCAGAACCCTCGATTACCTGATAAACGATCCCTATAACGAAGAAAACTTGCGTTGAGCATCCGCGATCGAAAAACCGATTTAAAATATATGGTGTGTCAACTTACACGACATGCCTAACCGCTTAGGGCGAATGTCCAAAAAGACAAATATTAGTAGACATTTAAATTATCTTTCAATTGAGAATCTGGAACATACAGGTGATGTATAGTTATCGAGTAATCAAAAAACTAAGCATAGGTGAACCGGGTTCCGTAATAATGTGTGCAGGTTACATGTGTACAAAGTTCAAAGCGATATAATATATTAGAGATATATCTGCTAATACTGGTCCGATTTAGAATTTTTTTTTTGCGAAACAGTTTGTAGTGGTCAAGTCTATACTTTTACTGTTTTTTCTCGAGGATGTGCTATGTAGGAAAATTAAATGTGTTTTAAGGAGAAGATTTTAAAAATGTTTCATCAAAATCGTCAGAGCGGCTTTGGCGCTAGTCTCGATTCCTAAAGCAAAGAAAACTTCAATATTACAGTAAATCGAAATGCGCATGCGCGTCGATAAATTCGATATCAAGTTCGGGATTAGTGTCTTTAAAAATCTGCTTTCCAATTTTGGGCGAAATGGGACGAGCCGTTTTCGAAATATACATGCGACAAGGAAAATACGTTTGCGCATGCGAAAATGAAATAAGTCGATAGAATTTGATAAAATTGATATGGGAGCAACCCACATAATCCCTGAACATTTCATCAAAATCGGATTAACCGCAGTAGGTATTATGCCCGTAAGATGGACTTGATCACAGACAGATAGACAGATTCTTGACTAACTTTGATTTTGATGTCTAAAACGTAAAACGCGACTGAAAATTTTCGATTCTGAAGAAATATTTTTTTTTTCAATACCTGATTTAACACAAGTTTTCACTACCTTCGGTAGTGAGGAAGAAAGGAAATAATGTTATAGAGTGCTGTAAGTATGGGAGATTCATTTAATAATGTTTTATATTGATGAGAAAGCATCTACTTCAAATGCATGTAAATATTGGATAATTAAACATCTAAAACAATTCCACAGAGGTAATATTGGAGGAGTGAGCTGCAAAGGATACCGCTTGCCTCGGTATCCTCGGTATCAAAGAGGTCGGTATCGGACCGCAAGCCCCGTCCTGTTTACTGCACAAACACCACCGATAGCGGCTTCCTCCCTCCTTTATCTACATAACCAAAGTAAACAGATTTTGGGCAGGATTTACTAAATAATAAATATTTATAATATACAGCCACATATATTACATTTAGCTTAAACAGAAAACCTTCAGTTCGCTTATCGATTTTTTGAATGAAGTCTGATAATTACTATTGCTACTTTTTACTTTCTCTCACCTATAGAGTAGGGAAAGTTTTTTCGATCGTGAAAAGGTTTGAATCCGAGTATTCAACGTAAATACACGTTTTAAGGTATGAGCCCAAATAAGCAAGTCGCGCAAAATGATCTGTGTGTAAGTGAACAGTCCAGCTCAAAAACGAAACGTTATAAGGAACTGAAATTACGTATTTAAGGTAGGTATATGCCTGTGATATTATAGTTACTATTCCGTCATTATCGACTTACCAGACGTGCCACTTTACGTCGTCGATCTTGACATTTTCTCGAATAAGGCTCCAAAGATTTTGATGAAACTCGTATCAATATTACGTGCTCATCAATATTACAATATTACATAAATATGACCTAGTACAATTAAAACCTCTTTAATATCAACTAGGTCTTATCCTCATTGAAGAAGTCGGACAGCGCGTAAATCCCTAATTTTCAAAATAGCTTCCTCTAAAGTACCTTTAATTGTTTATAATATTGTTGATAATAATTGAACGTTTATAATAATTATCTGTCCCACATTATTAGTAATAAAATTGGATACATATAAACTATAAAGGAGTTTGATAGTTATAAAGGAGAAATATTTTCCAAGGTTGAAAACAAATTTCCGGAAATAAGAGATTTTAGAAAAATTAATATATATCATAGAATATAAACACGAAGATAGTAATGTTGAGTGACAAAAAAACGATAAATTTAAGTGATTGGTGTAGTTAATAATTCCTAATTTTATATTACTTACCTAATGATAAATAAACGTTTTCATAGAAACTATTTCAGTAGTTACAGAAACAGAATGACACGAAACGATTTTCTTTATGCGATTTGAAGGATCCCTACATTACCTGAATTCATACAGTTGGTAGGCAGCTGAAACTGAACTTTTTCAGACTGATGATGGTACTACAGACGATAATTGACCTAGTCAAATTTCTATAGCAACGTAGAACTTCTAACGACCATGCTATTTACATCTTTTCATCACAGCAAACGAATGCAGTACCACCAACCCTTATTGATTCAGTACTCTATCTTTCAGCTGAAAATTTCAATAGAAATTCCCTTTGGAATGGATTTCGTAACATGATTTCCTTCCATCGTCGACCAATCCTATTTCATTACCGTCAAGTTCAGTGTCACTTCCTCCTAGACCGCACGCCTCTCTGCCAATCTTTCGGTATTAAATCTAAAAATGAACAGCGAATAGAGTGAGAGAAATTCTGATTGCTTATGTAAACCTTAATTTAACGGAACAAAGATAAACCTTCACAACTTGAAACTTTTCATTCGTTGCAAGTTTCACTGGAGCCTAAGAATATAACCAATGCGCATTATCGATCAGCATTCATAAACCTTTTGATAGAGGATAGCAGGATTTAAAAAAAAAAAAAAAATTGTTCTGTTTATTGAGAGAGTATTGATAAGCGCGTCGATGTGAGAATAGATATAATTTCGTGTGATTAAAGAACTTTATAAGATTTCCTTGACGTGGGTAAATCAATTCGTTAATTCATTTTCATAAATTTATATTTCAGGTACGTGCTCCTAAATATATTTTTTTTATTTAACTGTCTTAAATTTGAAAAGACAGATACACCCTGGAAGAGAGAAATACTGAAGAGGCTTTCGTAGATCAGTAATTAGAGCCTTAGTGCTATAATCAAATATGTCAAATATGTAAAGATACAAGTTTGTGATCCATCATTTGAACCAATTTTAATTATTTTATGAATTGGGTTGAGAATCTCATGTAATAACATCGGTTATTCCCAAATGCACAATGTTTCTCGATGAATTAGTTATATTTAACAACTAACCTAAACATTTCGGGTAGTGTTTTTATTTTCATGTTTTGTTGTATATTTATTATTATTATTAATATACATTATTACATTTACATTATATTTTATTCTCATTTCACAACATAGGCTCCCAAACCTTATGTCGCTTTGGACCACTTCCACTTTTCAGATGACTGGGCTTCTACATTCAATAATAATTTTCTTTAATCCCTAATTGAACGTGTTTAAAAGATTATTTTATTCATGATTATTTGGTTCGCGTACTATTTGGAACGTCCTTGCGAACATTCAGCTGTACGCGTACCATGGTTTGAGAACCGCTGTTTTATTAGTTTGCAAAAAGAGGACAGGTAAAAAGGATTTAATATGGAACTTATGCTGCTTAAGACCGTTTCTCTTCAATGTTCCTACTGATGTCAGATTATTTTTTCACCTTGGTAGAATTGACGCTCCTGTTCAAAAAAGTAATGATATAAATTTTTGCGATTTAATTTAGATATGAAAATCTCAATATATCAGAAGTGTAAATCGAGAAAAACGTGGTTAAAGTACTGCTCCGTATATCCGTGTATCCCTATGTGAGGGATACACTCTACGAGAATGATTCTCTTATTTTACATCAGCTATGACTTAATTTTGTATTTTCTAGAATTAGTAATGGTTTATTCTCGTTCTTCAACCTTTGGAATTTGAACTGAATCTAAATCTAGAACACATTTCTTCTCCGGAAATAATGCTTCATTCAATCTCTACTCTCAATCTACTCTCGCAATATGCAAAGATCATTTGCTTGTACCCAGAAACCAGAAAGGTAACCTTTTTGTAACCAGAAGGTAGGAGGAGTTGTGAGTCACCCCAGAGAAATTTCAAGAAAAGCCTGAGCAGAGCATCACATCCTATCTTTTCTTGTTCTGCCAAGTCTCCTTCTTCCTCTTTATATTACTAACAAATACATTATTATTTCTTGTATTAAGTTTATTTTTTATCTTGTAATTTCATTTTTTATAAATATGGTATGAATGATTTCTTTGGTCACTATTACCATTGTCCCTACTGAGACAGAATTTAATATTACTCAATAAATAAATAGTTTCTAAAAAAAAAATAAATACATAGGTCTCTTGAGAGTTATTTTCCTGTTTGCCCAATTCCTGGAGTTACCAGTCACTAAGGATGGGATATAGATATCCATATTCATATTATCGGTATATCGATATTTTTATATTCAAGATATTTTCGATAACACATTATTAAAAAAAATAAATTAAAAAAATTATAACTAGAGCAGTCAAAGTGAAATGGTCTTCATATTCCCTACTCCATGTTCTCTTCGCACCCCTTTTGATTTATTATTTTCAAATCCAAAGAAATAGAAATCAATATTTTGGTAAAATAATTTTGGATAGGACACATTGTTCTGAAAGAGGCATCGTTTTCGAGATATTTGTAAGAAAGGACCGTATGCTCCCAATTTAAAAAAAAAAAATGATTATTGCCTAGAGAGCTTATTGCCACTAGTAATGGAAAATCGATATCGAAATATCGATATTTTCCCTACTTTCGCTATTTTTAATCGATAGGTAATAAAATTCCCAACTAAACAAAAAAAAAAAACTAAATCGGACCAGCTGAGACAGCGTATAGAACTTTTTTTTTTTGTCTGCCCGGCATTACAGATCAGCGTAACTCTTGGCCTCTTTAGTTTTCAATTGTGGACTCCCGACTTCCTAAGCCTTTCTCTCCACTTCATTTTTCCTTTGGTCCTTCCTCCACTTCCACCAGCTTCTTGGTCTTTTCCTTCTTCTTTTCCTACTGATGTGCGCCTCCGACATTTTTCTCTGTACAAGTTCACCCTCCATTCTGATACATCTCATGCCCATTGTAGCTAAGATAATTCTAAGCCAACTTTGTTTGATACAGTTACCTTCGAACAGTTTACGGCAATCATCTTGGGACAAACACTTAGTTTCCGCTCCATTGGCCCATAATTTTAATTTCGTTGCTTTTGTTATCAGTTGAGACTTGAGAAGTTTCAGTTTTACATAATAGACTCTATTACTCGCCATTATTCTGCTGTTAATTTCTTTGCTGAAATTGGTAGATATGTTGTATAAAGTATTCTTCACATATTTCTTGGTAAACCGGCTCACCTTTGGTTAGTTTATAACTCAAAAACGTTACATCTCCCAGAAGATTCCAGATACTCATTTTAAAGATAATCCTTTTTCTTGGTGAAGATGTTACCATTGCTTTTGAAAAGATCCCTGAGAAGGTCCCATTAGGTTCAGCAATCCTCGAGGCTCATTTCATACCTACATTTTTGTTACTAGGTTTGAGCGGGATATTAAAAAATACGAAAAAAAAAATACTTGTCACCAAGTTACCCCACCTGTCACAAATAACTCCTCTTACGAAAATAAAAAACAAAGATTTTTAGAATATCAACATTTCTGAAGTTCAAGCATCTACGTGAAACGATTTTCTGAGGCTGATAAAGTTGGACTTTATGAGTTGGCCTTAATTTCTCTACAGAGGAAAAAACAAAACAATTATTTAGGCCTTTTATCTCTTAAATGTACGTTTAGCCACGGAGTTTTTTCTTTGTTACATTTTCTATTTTTTATTTTCTTTCTAATTTATTGAGTTTACTAATACATTTACTGTTATTTTATTTTAAAAGTTATTAATTGGAATAATAAGCGATTCTATTATATAATTTCTAAACGTTAAAAAAAAATGCATTACTGCATGTTCAATAATTGTGAAGTTACGTTGAACGAAAAATACACATGTGGTAAGTCGTATATGCTAGGATTTTAGTTACAGTATATTTATTATATTACTACTATATATTCTATACATATAAGATATTAGTTACCAAATATTTAATTTATTTACCCAATATTGACTAAAATTAATTATGTTTATAAAGGGACAATGAATGGGTTTAAGTAAGAGTAATAACTGAAAAGAGTGCATCAATCTTGTGGTGATCCCGTATTCACACACAGCCATTGATCGTTGTGTCTTAACTCCGCCCTCATAAAACATCCGGCCTTAATAAGCCCAAAAGCTCTCCCTAAGGTCCCCCATTCTAAGCATAAATAGTTTAAAAAAGGCGAAAGATTTGTTTCCTTTTTATTTTCTTTACTATTTTCATTTTACTATTTCAGGATGGATAACACAATTGATAAAAAAACATTTTGAATAAAATTGAGGTATATAATAAAAACTAATTTAAACAAACAAAAAAAATAAATAAAATAGCTATACATAATTATAAGCCGATGAAATAATGAAGAATAACTTCTGAGACTTAGGAATTTAAGAAAGCTAGTGGGCTTTAAGAAAGTGGTTCACTGTAGTAGCTTCTTCGATCAGTACAGACTTCGATACATCTATTAATGTCGTGTATATTAATGTTTTAAATTAAAATTATTTCTGGGGATTTCAGGCCTTCTTAAAAAAAAAAAAACATATATATATATATATATATATATATATATATATATATATATATATATATATATATATATATATATTTTTTTTTTTTTTTTTTTTTTTTTTTTTTTTCCCATCGGTATTGTGTATAATCAGCTATAAAAAAAAAGTATAAAAAAAAAAGTATTTACTTTGTTTCGCTTATATTTAATAAAAAATGAAGCTTCTAATTACGATTTGTCTGGAACATTCAAATTGGAAAAATTGTAAAATTTGTAATAATAGTATCGGATCACATGGCTTTGATTCTAGTGATGGTGGGGTCATTAAAGAATTGTAAATACAGCAAAAAAAAATAATTAAAAAAAATATTGCTTAAAAATCCTAAAAAATATAAATATTTTTCTTAAAATCCATTAGTAATTTGCTGCCATACATGATTTTTTTAATTTAGATTTTTTTTTTGGTCTGAAAACATATTTAGTAAGTGATTGGTTACGATAAACGCAGAAATGGAACGATTTTAATTTTTACAACCTCTTGTGTGGGGATATTAATGTAGCACGCTATTATCAATGTTTTTATTAGTGTTGAAATTATAATATACATACTTTGCATATTTAATTTTTTTTTCGTTTAAAATTAAAAATGTATTGATTTATACAATTAAATATTTATTAAAACTACTAGTAACTGAACTATTATTATTTTATTTCTATTTAAACTAACATGAATGACAAAAATGACTCTCCATTTTTTTTCTGTATGGATATATAACAGGATGTTATTATTGAAATCGATCATTTGCCAGCAAAACCCAAAAAATTATATTTTGAGGAAAAATAAACCCTTTTGAACTTTTTTTCTTACTTTTATTCTTTATCTATTGCATTAGGCAACGTTTCGAACCCATTTTGCTATCATCTATAAAAAAAAAAATATTGCACATTAATTTTATTTCTTCCACAAACATCCACAAAACGCATACAATTATTACTTAATTAAATCTTATTAAATTCTAGCATATCAATGGTATGAATATTCATTTCATTCATAGAAAAAAAAAATAGAAAAGGCCAAATTAACAATTAAAAAGATTCACTATACTTATTACTTCAATTTGGTGGTATTTAATCATTTTCCCTCAATGAAATTAACTAAAATCTATTTTTTATTAAAAATATTTAATTTATGCATAAGAACTTAATTGACATCCCATTTAGTCTTAAAAATGCTATAAATTATTTATCAATTCAACTGATTATTATCAATCAAATTTGACATTTTTTTTTATAATTATGAAAGTGTATAGCTGCCTATCTTAATAAAAATACATTTGAAAATGTACTGTGCCCGATGCTGTGTTGGTGACTTGGATTTCTCTAAACCTGTATAATAAAAATGTTGCTTAATATACTATTTAAATTATCTTATTAATTTTGTATATTTGTTATTTTTATAAGTTTTCTATTTCTCATTACTTATTAGATATTTATTGTATTAAGAATATCAACTTAGGATTGATCTATCCCCTTTATCTTAGTTTTAACATTTACTTCATTTTTTATATTTTTAGTTTGTAAAAATATCAAGAATCAATTGATTCTAGGTATGTTCTGATTTTATTATTGTTAGCAATATTCAGTACTTCAATCTCATTGAAGTAAAATGTATTTATTTATTTAAGCGTGTTAACCGAGTCATAAAAGCGGAAGTTACTTCGATGAATTTCTTTAATATATTTTTATAGTTTTTAAAAACTTTATTAGTTCTTTTATTTTTTTGGGACTTTTCTTAACGATTCTTTCATCTCCTTTGATATCCTATGTTGGTAAATCCATGATTATTAATTATGAAATGTGGCGCCAATGCAGCGATATTAATTTTTTTTGTATAAGAACTTTTTTTTAATATAAAGACATTTGTTTGAACTTGAGACATTATATAACCCTACAGATTTTGTAATTAAATATATCACGACTTATAACATGTGTAATTATTAAACTTACCAACGAGACACCGACACATTCCCCATTTTTCAAATTACAGAAATATTCAAGGAAGAAGTTGGTCGGGGGTTGCGGTCAAGATCTAACACATTAATAAGTAAGACTTATTTATTTTGTGCAAACGTTTCGGCCTAAGTTTTAGGCCATCATCAGGGTTAAAAGAAAAAACAAAATAACAATATTGAAAACGACAGAGGCAGTACCAGTAAAAGTAAAAACTGATAAAAACAGAAATTACAAGCAAGATAAAAATATGTGAAGTATATAAAAGAAAAAGATGACAATATATATTGTAAAAAATGAAAAAGTAAAGTTAAGTAAAAAGAGTAATGAATTACACTACTTTATATTTTACTGCTTCATTTTATAATTATTTTAATTATAAAAATGTCAACTTTTTTAATATCATTGTCATCTTTTGCATAACTCGTTACATCATAATCATCTCTATATGCTTTACATATTCCCAAATCTTCATAGTAGTTGTCTTTTTAATTAATAGGCTTCATATATTTTACTACACCATATGTAAATAACGCATTATTTTGATTTCAATTAATTTTTACATTGTTATTATTTTCATTAGTCACTTGTTAACAATTTTAACATCATTGCAATCATTTACAAAATTTACAATATCATAATTATCCCGATATGCTTCACATACTTCAACGTAATCAAGCCCAGAAAAACGTCCCACAGTGTACTGACATTCCTTTATTTTTTTTATTTTGGTTTTTCAAAATTCAGGATCTAATCATACTATTATATAAAAGGATAGCTCGTTTTTCGTTTCTAATAATTTTCTCCCTTTGAAACCTAAAGTACCAATCTTTTCCAAATTTTAACTACTGCTTCTTCATGGTATCCGAAAGGTTTAGCCGTAATAAAATATACTGATTTTTCAGTAAAATGTTATAAGAAAGGGATTAGTAAATTGTTAAGAGAAAAAATGTCCAACTTGCGTACGTGCTGTAGCCATGAAAACTTCTCACCCGTGGAACCAAATTGACTACAAAAACTGTTTTATAAATGTGAAATTATTGGGTTAAAACGTTATTATGTGAATAAAATAGGAGTGTAAGAAAAAACTTATTTGATAGAATCTTTATTGCCGTTTAGAAAAAAATTATTGTTGTTTTGATCTTGTTTCTCGATGAACAAGTAACAAAATTGAACAACGTTTTACAGGTTTATACGATTTTGTGATGATTTTGAACTTGAAACCAATGAGAGGACAAAACTCCACATATAGCTCATTCAGAAGTCCAATAAAAAAAATAATAAATAAATAATAATAATAAAAAAAACAAAAAAAAAACATCATGCAATAATTGTATCGTTAATTAAGGTCGATCATTGCAATGTGGATTGAATTTTGATAATCTAATGTTTTTTTTTAAAGGGCAATTACACGTTGCATGCCCCCGTGTTTTTAAGCCAAATGGAATCACTAACAATATTGGAATCACTAACAATATTCAAGAGCATTGCAATAAACTAAAAATTTAATAAAACAGTAATTACAATTTATGTGATATGATGCAATCCTTTAAACCTTATAATACCTACCTTAACTAAATACAATAATGGTTATCAAACTTTCAATTGTTTTCTTTTAATCTATACATATACTCAAATCTAGCAACAGCGAAGTATTGCCGGGTTGGTTAGTCATAATATTTATCGAAAACGGCTAAGTAATATCTAGCGGATGGAATATCTCTTATCGATATCTATAGGATCATCAACAATTTTACAGACATCGATACATTTATACTAACATTGATGCATCGAAGAGGTGGGGGGAAGGAAGGAAATGGGTCAAGAGAGGTACCGTGATTAAAATGGCTGGAATGCGCGCGCCTTCTCGACCTACAGCCCAATCCTTCGATTATAGAGACTAAAAATGTTTTCACTAGCTTTAGTATCCTCTATACATACTAATGATTATATAAGCATTTCACGTTCATGGCGCTCATGTCTTTACCCTAACGGTTTTATTCTTAAAGTTGTCCCACACCTTGCGGTTTTTCAAATAATTATTCAATTTTGTAACCTTAAGGAAGTTGGTATTGTTTTATCTAAGTTGAATACCAAAATATATTAATGATGTATACTATAATCACCAAGTTCTAACAGAATAAAGTTTGAGTGAATTATTAATGATAACCAGTATTACTGTTACAAATATATAAATATATATGGTCCAATCTTTCAATTATATTTTATCTAACTTCTAGAAACTCCAGTATTTCCAAATTTCAAGAATTTCATCATATATAATGTATATATATACAGGGTGTCCCTTATATACAGGTCACAATTATAATATCTTGGAAACCGTTAGAGATATCGAAAAACTGCAAAGGATCACAGTTATAGCTGTCATCGTGGTCTTTCAGATGACGTAATTATTAGTCCACAAAAATCTAGTTTTAAGGCGTAAACGCTCGCTCAAAAGTCAGTTCCCTCTTTACTCCAAATTTTTAATTCATTTTTGAAAACTACTCAAAAAATAAAGAAAAATGTGTCTCTTATTTTGTGTGTTTCGCCTAGTAATTCGTCTAAAATGGCGGGCAAAATCTTACTTATTTTCAAAGCCACTACTGGAAAATTGACGTCCACGAAACCAAAATGCGACTTTTTTGAATAATGTTTTGAACAGATTTAATTTAGAATAGTTCCCAAGCGATCAGAGCACTCTAGCAACAACTTTCAGCTACGATCCTCAGATATTTCACCAATTTTTTTAATGTAAATATTCAGATTTTTTGAGTAATTCGTTATTTTGCGTTTACATACATTTCTATTAGTCAAAACCAAGAAAATAATTTTTATTATTTTCATACCTCGTTATTTCAATAAGAATTGGACATGGAGAAATTTCAATTATGAGGTGTTTTGTGTTATGTGCAGGTAATGTAAGGACGGCTTTATTAAAAAAAAAAAAGTTCGTTCATTATCATCTACTTATAAATACATAATATGTAATTTTAAATTTGTACATACATAAAAGTTTTACATAACATGTTCAAAAACTCCTCTATTGCTTACGAGGCATAACTCTAATCTTCGTCAAATCAAAGACGCTCTTTGAACCATTTTTTTTTTTACTCCCCGATAAAGTTCAACCATGTTCCCTCTTAATGAAGATGACTGCTGGGTATAGAACCTTTCCTTTAAATAACCCCACAAAAAAGTACAAAGTATTTAAATCTGGCGATCTCGCATACCATGAGACCGGATCTCGTCGTCCTATTAGTGGGGAGAGGCTTCGTTGAAAACAACAAATTACTCAAAAAATCTGATTATTCACATTAAAAATATTTGCGAAATATCTGATGATTGTAGCTGAAAGTAATTGCTGAAGTGTCCTGGAAACAACGACTTTTGAGTAATCGCTTAAACCTTAAAAATAGATTTTTTGGGATTAATAATTACGTCATCTGGAAGATCTTGATGAGAGCTACAACTTTGGTCCTTTGCAGTTTTTCGATGTTTGCAATCTTAGCAATTTTTGAGCCAACATACCATGCGATGTCATTTGGAATTGGACAGTAACTGTCACAGAAAGGCAGATTGCACCTGTGCACATTAAGTTGTCTGATAGGAGTGGAGCACGGTCACTTTGGTGTAACTTGAGTTGTAACTTCATTCTAAGCTGTTTCTAATGGGTCCCTGAAGAAAGATCTGCAGTTGGATTTAGTATCATTTAAAGGGTCTGATAAAATTTATACTTGTCACTATAGACTCAACAAGGATCTCTATAATGTTCTTGGGATACTGTAATACTTCAGGAAAATCACCTTCCTTTAGATTCTACAAACTGGAGGATGTGTAGCATTGATCCCAAACTTTCCGAACCAATTAACAAAGCATGTGGAGATTGGTAAAGGCTATTGCCCTCCCCTGACAGACTATCGGCCGGAGCACAAAAGGCCTTTCATCCTGCTCTGCTACAATGCCGGGAGAGAGGCTTTTTAATTGGTGATTTTAATTATGGTAAATTACCAGAAAACCCAGTTTTTGGATAGAGTGTGAACTTTTTTTTTTTTTCTTTCGGTTATTCTTTGTCTATATCCTTATGTTTGTTTGTAATTACACATTTTTAACAGTTAGGGATTGATGAATTGAGCTCTTCAGAAAACGACAATTCATGTTTACATAATATAATTTTGAAAGATTAAATAAAATAAGTTATTTACAAATAAAGGATACATATTTATTCTACGTTGTATAACCAGTAGGACCATTTACACTTAAATTACGAAATTATAAAATTAATCCTTAAAATTAGTATTAATCCTTGATTGATACTATTTCAGGAATTTTTCACTTAAATGTTTGGTAATTTATAAATATTAAATTGGTATTTAACACAAGATTTAATATCAGTATCCTGTTTAAGGTAATATGTAATGTACATCTAAATGTACATATGGTAAATAATTATAATACCTAAAATTATTCATTTAATATATATAATGGAAAAAAAATATTGAATAAAAATGTATCAATACATTTTGGAATGATTTAATTTTTTCAAAACAGAAAAGAATGAATAAATTTATCAATCGTTATTCACGAATAAAGGTGATTTATTTCTTGTTACAAATAAAATTAGCTCCTAAAAAAAAAAAAATGTTCCCTGGTCCTGTAGTAGAACAATAGCATTGCCGGTAATTATACTTAGGTAAGCTTGTTGATTTGAATATCCAAAAGAAGTTCGAGATTGCTTACCGCTTCATAGTAAGTGAGCTTCGGGCTCTACATGGAAGAGTTGTATTTTATATGATATTCAGACCGATCATTGAACATCAACACTTTGCTCAGTACTTAGGTAAGCTTGTTGATTTGAACATCCAAAAGAAGTTCGAGATTGCTTACCGCTTCATAGTAAGTGAGCTTCGGGCTCTACATGGAAGAGTTGTATTTTATATGATATTCAGACCGATAATTGAACATCAACACTTTGCTCAGTACTTAGGTAAGCTTGTTGATTTGAACATCCAAAAGAAGTTGGAGATTGCTTACCGCTTCATAGTAAGTGAGCTTCGGGCTCTACATGGAAGAGTTGTATTTTATATGATATTCAGACCGATCATTGAACATCAACACTTTGCTCAGTACTTAGGTAAGCTTGTTGATTTGAACATCCAAAAGAAGTTCGAGATTGCTTACCGCTTCATAGTAAGTGAGCTTCGGGCTCTACATGGAAGAGTTGTATTTTATATGATATTCAGACCGATCATTGAACATCAACACTTTGCTCAGTACTTAGGTAAGCTTGTTGATTTGAACATCCAAAAGAAGTTGGAGATTGCTTACCGCTTCATAGTAAGTGAGCTTCGGGCTCTACATGGAAGAGTTGTATTTTATATGATATTCAGACCGATCATTGAACATCAACACTTTGCTCAGTACTTAGGTAAGCTTGTTGATTTGAACATCCAAAAGAAGTTCGAGATTGCTTACCGCTTCATAGTAAGTGAGCTTCGGGCTCTACATGGAAGAGTTGTATTTTATATGATATTCAGACCGATCATTGAACATCAACACTTTGCTCAGTACTTAGGTAAGCTTGTTGATTTGAACATCCAAAAGAAGTTGGAGATTGCTTACCGCTTCATAGTAAGTGAGCTTCGGGCTCTACATGGAAGAGTTGTATTTTATATGATATTCAGACCGATCATTGAACATCAACACTTTGCTCAGTACTTAGGTAAGCTTGTTGATTTGAACATCCAAAAGAAGTTCGAGATTGCTTACCGCTTCATAGTAAGTGAGCTTCGGGCTCTACATGGAAGAGTTGTATTTTATATGATATTCAGACCGATCATTGAACATCAACACTTTGCTCAGTACTTAGGTAAGCTTGTTGATTTGAACATCCAAAAGAAGTTGGAGATTGCTTACCGCTTCATAGTAAGTGAGCTTCGGGCTCTACATGGAAGAGTTGTATTTTATATGATATTCAGACCGATCATTGAACATCAACACTTTGCTCAGTACTTCTTGAATATTTTCCGGGTATCGGATTCTTTTTAATAATTTATTGAGACATGGGGGCAAACAAATGTTTCAAAATATTTATAAGTAAATATTTATGTATAAGTAAGGTCAAATATCCGGTCAAATGCCAAGAACGGAGATGATATTTAAATCACTATCGATGCCAAGAAACAGGTTCTACTAATAGCACATTCAAAATGGACACAATCTTTACACTATCTCTGAGCAATAGTGTAAAATTTTGCAGTTGCACATACGCTTTACAATTCCTGTTCTTATCGAGGGACAGTTAAAAAAGCTCTTTAAACAATTCAAAAAAGGCTCTTTAAACAATTCAAAAAAAGCTCTTTAAACAATTCAAAAAAAGTAAAATAATACATATAAAAAGCCCTATAACCATCCAAAAGTGTCATATACGTCAAAAAGAATTTTTCAACAGTATCATTCCATATTCATTTTAAATTAGTAGAAATGAAGTCTCGGAATTTTGACATCAAATTCCACCCTACAGTATATGATTTATGATTAATACGAGTTTGAGCTAAGCTAAAAACTCCAATTCTCCTCGTAATCCTGAAAATGGGCACGCGAACTATTCTAAAATTATGGTATATACTGATATATACGGAATCAGCCTTACGAGAGAGTTGCAATTTAAGAGAATTTTCCAGGTTTTGACCACTGTGAGCCGTTCTACCAATAGCACAACTGAGAGAAGAAGATTAAAAATCTGTAAATAATACGCTAAAATTCTTTCAAGAATACCATACTCACTATGACACTCGAGTCCACACGAATTATAATCTCCTGCACTTCTAATCTTCTTTTGTGCAGTGAACCGTTCATTTCCGAAACAGGCAGTCGGGTCCCATCTCTAAGATTTTCCTTCAGATGTGCTATCATTTTTAAAATAACCTAATTTACGATTATCCACCTGCTCCTCTTATGAGTTATCTTAATGTCTTATTACCACAAATCAAAATAAAAAAAGTTTATTTTATTCTACATACTTCCATTTATTTAACCATATTTATATAACCATTCCCTAATCATTAGATAATGAAGAAGAATGAAGAAAAGTTTTAATTTTTGTAGCCTGGAAATAATTTTATACTGACACGTGTTTTTCCAGTATTCCTTTTATTTTAGCTTGTAACTGAATTTTTCGCGGAGCTATGTTTACTGGAACTTTATTGATCAGCATAAAATTATCACTAGAATATGTTCTTAAAATAATTTTGTACACCTAAATCGGCCATTTCTCATTTTTAATTAAATATCACAATATTCAACTGTACCAGCGAAATATGTTTCCTCCTCTTTGTTTCCTAGTGATCCAATAATACAGGCTAGAATTTGAATTAAATGTAAAACAATCGAGATTGTGTATTCTTTAAATTCGGATTCAAACGGGAACATGGAATTTACTTTATGCACTGAATGGAAGTAATAAATACAGTATAAATAAATTAATAACAAAAGTTTAAAAAATAAAATCAATTCATCTTCATAAACACTCAAGTATTCTTTTCTAGTTTATTTTGAAAATATCCCCTTTGGCTGCAGTACGCTATATATGAACTTAATAACTATTTATACCTCCAGTACAAACAAAGCCGAACGAAAACAAGCTTACGTATTAATATTCGATTTCTAATTTACTGGAAGTACCCTGACCTTTAAGATGCTAAAGTGAACTTTCTTCACCTTCAAGAAACAGACGAAGTTCATCGTCACCGTGGAGGCGTTATATTTTGAGGAGGGAGAAGTTTTAATGGAATAAACTTTAGGTAAATTTTTAATGATATTTAAAACGTGACCTTATCCTCCTGCGGTGACATTAAATATTAATTCTCGGCTTCTATTTTGATCGCTGTGTGCCGCATTATATAAACCGCAGCCTCTACTCAATAATTCATTTTTCATAATTAACCTCCTGTCATGGGGATATTGAATTAAAATTTTCTCGTTGGATTCCATTTTTAACTGATATAAACTACAGATTTTTAAATTTTAAATCTTCGCTGATGGGAATAGCCAAAGGTAATATCACTCTCTTTCATGGCACTGCAAATGGTCGTACAGGCGAACTCAGTTCTTTATTATGCATTTTGATCTTAGATAATGTTTTAAACGAGAACTGTAATGGTGCAGATATTTTATTAATATTTACAATTTATATGGACATTTCAACCATTGTGTTCATTTAGGTTCTGTACTATAAATTATAATAAATCAATAACACAATATAAAAGTAACAATGACTGAAAAACTGAAACAAAAATGGTCGCAATTTGTAAACCGGTTACAATAACAAAATTTTACAAACATTTTTTAAACTACCATAACACCAAGGAATGGACCTACAAAATATGATTTTTTTTTCTGAGGTGGTCTAGCAGCCAGTGCTGGAACACGTGAAATGTATTGACCCGTTAGTGAAGGAATTGGTGAAGCGTTGATTGGTCATATTTTTATTATTTACCACTATTTGAGAGACGAGAGGTTTTATTTTGGATTCCTTTAATAATAAATTTTCAAAATAGACTAATTACAAACATTGGAAACAATAAAAATTTCGTAAATTGAAAAAATTAAATTTAAATATTGCAATTAATTACTAACGTATTATTCATTTGACATCCGAATGATTGCATAGAAGAATCAATCTAATTAGGGATTGATAAATTATTTGCCACTTCTATAAATTCGTATTATTGAAAACTAGTTTCGAATGTTATACATTCATCTTCAGTTCTAAAAACACACAAACAATTCAAAAATAAGCAATTAAAAATATAGTTTGGTATTATTATACATATTAAATTAAACTTAATATAAATCAATATTATAAAATATTTATGAATTTAATTAAGACGAAAAATCAAATACATCCATTTGAACCTTGGTGAGCACCAACATGCATTTGACTTCTTGTCTTAAATTCATAATTCATAACTGATTTATATTACGTCTAATTTAATATGTATAATAATACCAAACTATATTTTGAATTGTTTATTTTTGAATTGTTGTGTGTTTTTAGAACTGAAGGCGAGTGTAAAACACAAATAGAAGTGGCAAATAATTTATCAATCCCTAACGTATTATTAGTTGCAGAGGTTCTAATGAATCACAAAGTACTGCAAATCAAATGATTTCTTTCAGGATGATAAGTCAAAAACAAAAATGTACTTTTAGAGAAAACATTAAATTTTTAATAATATTCTGATCTGTTGGACGTAGTATCTCAAAATATTGAATGAAATCTGTCGTTGGCGACAGTATGACTGATCCTGAGGCGACGCTGTTTTACTATTTATATTTACAAATTATTATAAATAAACAGCAATTTATATACAGTTTTTCCATTTAATTTAAAAGTATTCTAACGTATAGTTCACTCGTGTATTTCACTAGAATATTCCCACTAGCTGGGATTAGTTACGACTACAGACGTAAGGCAAGGACATACGCAGAATATTTTGTCGGGAGGATTTGATAAGAAGGCAAATAATTTAAATGTACGTAATTTAAATGTACGTAATCTCCAAATTTAGTGCAAGGTTTAAGGACATGCATGAAAATTGGATTAAAAGCTATTGCTAAAATTACCAAAAATATGACCCAAAATACAAATTTTATATTGGTGATCCTCTCCCCCTGCGTACACCACTAATGGAAGACTGACCTACCGCATCCATCCTCAGTCGTATCAAATCCCGGCTAGTGAGAGTATGCGAGTAAAATACTCGATACTCATTACTAAAGAATACTTTTTTTCTCTTTCTATTATGCAGAATTTGAATTGAAGTAAATGTTAGATCCAAATCTATGAATATACACAACTCATCTTTTTGGTTTTCGTTATTCGGGTAGTTCCTCACATAACTACTTGCTGTAGGAAAGTAATAATTCTAGAAGTGGAGTGTGCAGAAGTAAACTTGAGTAAAATAAGATACTGAAAGTGTTATCCGCCTTATATTCAAACTAACTGTTTAAATTCTGCTTTTATCGGTAGAATAGTTTGAGGTGAGCGAATTGCACCTGAGTTTTAAATTGGATCCAACCTTTTAAGGGTTTTGTTATCAGTGCAGTTGTATTTAAAGTAGCTTATATAGAGTATGTTTACTAGTTTTGTCCATTCCCCAAGGGTGAATACTGACTACAAAAGCTTGAGTGTTCGTAATCTAAGAGGGTGTGTTATGAATTGCTGGTGACTTTCTTCTATTATTTTTTCATTAAATTAACTCGAAAAATTGAGAGTTGTTATTTGCTAACAATCATAATATATATACATATGTGTACATACACAAACAATTTTTTATAAATTTTACTTGTTTTACATGATTCTTATTCATTTATTACTTTTTGTACTCGGTCTTCCTCTGGGTGACCTACTACTGAAGCGTTCATAGTTACGAAAAGATGACCTGTTGGGTGGCTTCTTGTCACATGTCCCCTCCATTCTAACCTTTTTGCTTTTATATCAAGCGCGATCGATTGCTGCGTTTCGGAGATTATTTCTTTATTCGTCTTTCTTCTCCAAATCCCTAATTCCTTATCCCAATATGGGTCCAATATCGCCCTTAGAACTTTTCGTTCAAATATTTCAAACTTTTTCTCAAGGTTGTCAAGCCCATAAGAGACCATACATCACTACAGGTTTTATGGTTGAATTATAGATTAGTAGTTTCAATATTCACGACATTTTCTTTGATCTTAAGATATGGACTACTGAGAAGATGGATTTATTCGCGCTGAGAATTCTTTGGTCGACTTCACTGAGCTGGTCGTTAATTGATCCTTCTAAGGTACTATGTACTATCTATTGAAACTATCTACTTTCAGGGAGGTTTGAGTTCCTACACTTAGAATTTCTTCTTTGCATATGTTTCGGCTTAAAACCATATATTCTGTTTTGTTTTGGTTTACCTGTAAACCTGCATCTTCCGCCGTTGCGATCAGTGAGAAGGCCAGCGCCTGAATTTCTTCTGCCTTATTTCCCAGGACCGTTACATCGTCCGCATATGCCAGGTATTTGTGCATCATTCCTGTGCGTACTCCACTCTGTACACTGCAGGATTCCCGCATTATCTTCTCCAATGCAAGGTTGAATAGCATCGGAGAAATGCTATTCTTTGGGGAAGTCCTGACTTCACATCGAAATCTTCCGTCATCTCTATATTTGGAACTATTGATGCAAGCCCTTTTCGTCCGAACTAACTTCCCTGGAAATCTCAGTTCTGTCATGATTTTCCAAAGACAGTTTCTATATACGGAGCCGTAGCATACTTTGAAGTCAATGAATAGGGTGTATGCATCTTGTTTCACTACCCCTCTTTTTTAAAGTATCTGTTTCAGGATAAATATTTGATCCGATGTGCTCTTACCTCGCCAAAATCCCGGTTGATACTCGTCGAGCGCTTTCTCATAGAAGGGGTTGTTCGGTTGAGCATTACATAAGTCAGGAGCTTACATGCTACCGGAAGTAATGCTAAGCCTCTGTAGTTGTCACACTCAGACGTAGATACTTTCTTTAGTATTGAACAAATGATGCCTGTATTCCAACTCTCGGTTATCTTTTCTTCCCTCTATATTTTCAGAGTGAATTGGTGCACTGCAGCTACCATTGTCTCCACCATCCTTGAACATCTCATTAGTTAGGCCGTCGATTCCTGGAGCTTTTCATCTTGCTAATCGATCGATGGCCATCTGCACATCAAGTAAGTCAGGTTGATCTACTTCATCCTGTACAAAATCCTCTGCATGGTCCAGATCATCACTTTTGTCCACTCGGCCGTTCATGTTGAGGAGTTGTTCGAAATATTCCTTCCATATCCCCAGCACTTCTCCTTAAACTGCCGTTACTTCTCCGTTCTTCTCCTTCATCTGAGTTTCTATCTTTGAATCCAGATCATTCCTTTCTGATTCCAGTGTAGAATTCACATGTGTTTTCGGCTTGGTAGTTTTCTTCAATGTCTGCGGGTCCCTGCCATATGTAATCTCTTTTTGCTGAGAGTATTTTATTGGCAGCTTTTTATGCTAACTTATACTTGTCTCGACATCCCTTATCCCTTAGATCAGGTTCCTTTTCTTTTCCTTCTTTCATCCACCAACTTTTGCAATTCGTCTGTGAACTTTCTTAACTTTTCGTTTTTCCTGAATGCCGATCACTTTTTGAGCTTCCTCTTTCATTCCACTTTCCATTTCTTCCCTGTGTTTATCCACGGAAAATCTCTCAAGGTTATGGGATTCAAATCTGTTTTTGAACTCAAGTTTGAAAGTGGTTTTTGTCTCAGGATCTTAATTTATTGACTTCATATCCTTGCCCTTTTGATGCCACTTTATTTTTATTTTTTAAATTGAATTATTGCCATCAATGGATTCATAACCAATAACTCAATTTAAAAAATGAATATGTGAATTACCTGTTTTTTCCACTAATCTCTCAATTGTTCTCAAATATCGGTCTTTGTCAGGTTTAGGTAAAATTTAGCCTATTCCGATTTACGAAGAGCTTTCATATTATGTATTATGTATGTATGTATTTGCTTAATTATCTTCATATTATGTAACATCATGCATGTTATCACCAAGTTCTTTATTACCAGAACTTCTTAAAGAATTCTATTAGAAATGAAATAACCATCAAATGCATTCTATAATATAAAGAGTTTTATAAGATTCTATTGCCTGAAATAAATAAATAAAGAGCGGTGAATCGAGTGGGGAATAATTACACCATATGAGAAGAAAACATTTATATTAGCATCTAGTTGGTATTCAACGTGCGTTACGAAAAATTAGAAGTAAGTATGTTGTTTTTGATGGCGTCGGTACTGGTCTTCATGAGTAAGTGGTGTCATATTCTTTTTTTTTGTAATTAAATCTATTAAATATAATTAATTATTCTTATTTATATGATCTAAAATATATTTCCGAAGTGTTTTAATATCAGTTAATTTTTTTATTTATTTTAATGAAACGAAACACAAAAATCTGCAAAAATATAGGAATCATTCCAGTACGAGATCGCTTGTAAGACCGGATAAGATGAAATAAATTTCCACTCCAGAAATTAATCATATAATCAAAATGATTGATTTGCTTAATTAATTGATTGATTGTAGGTTGATTGATGACTGATGGCCTTTGACGTTGCACGAAGATGCTCGAGCTGCGAGAAGGACCCTTGGAAATTATCACCAGATATCAATGATCGTAATGCACTAAGATTGTGTTCGTCTGCGTCCAGGAAATATCTACTGATTCTTTTTTTTGGTATCTGTGATAATTTTTTAGAAATTTTTTTAGATTCATCAGTAAAAAGAGATCATTAAAACAATTCAGATTGTTAAAATGATTGTATCCATGTATTCTCTCATATGGATGAAATTGAATTGTTAATATTTTGTTCTGAAAGCAACGAGGGGAGAAAAATTGTTACATGACAAGATATGTTTTTATTATAGTTAATAGTGACTAGTAGTATCACTGATGATTATTGCAGAACCATCCACATAACAGTTTTAGGATCAAAGGAGAGAGGTACAAGGTAAAAGAGACTAAAATTCTAGCAATTAATTCTATAAAGAGAGGAAGTTATTCAGGACTAGAGTTTAAGAGAAAAGTATGGCTCTGTTATTAATATAAAATCTAAGTCTTCAAACTAAACTTTTAATATAAAGTCTCTAACTTTGTCCTAAATAAACAAATAGGTATAACACAACATCAATTTTCAAATTTCTATATCTTATTATTATAAGTTAAACTTTTGTTAATTTGCATTTAATGCATTTAGTGGTTTATACATTCTTATCATTTTTTCCTCAGTTTTGTTTTACAAAAGATAATGATAAACATAATGATATGATGATAAATACATTAGGTATGGGATTTAAAAATGGTGATTTTTTTTAGTATACATTTATTTTATCATTATTTCGGCTTTCAAAGTTTATTTCATTATAATTTTAAAATTTTACGTCTAAATCAGAAAAAAATATGCATTAGAAGCCCAATTATGAGGAAGGGAACTATGTTAAATCTGAAGTAGCAATAACTGGCTTATAACCGTGGGATGAGGTTAAATTTCCTAGTGCACCCTTTCCAAGTAGTTAAATCACTTATTCCTATACACGTCCCTTTTTGGAAAGAGATATGTTTTTGTACGTATTATTTGTAACCTGTGTGGCCAGTAAAGGTATAAAATGAAGTTGAAAGTAGAGGGATTTTAGGGAAGCTGGCCTACGATTTTGAACAGCCAATCAGAAGCCACGTGACCTATGGCGGGAAATTTGGATTTGAATTTTCACATTGACCTAACCTTAACTGCCACGTGGTCTCACCTCGATCTAACCTTAACCCCGCCCCTTTTCAGTCACGTGACCATTAGGCTACGCCCCGTTTTAGTCACAAGATCCAGTCATGTGACCCCAGCGCCTCCTGGACTACTCTCCGCCCACATATTTTAATCAAATTGTCTTATTCCGGACTGCGAATATGATCCAAAAAGGTATGCAAGCACGGCAGAAGCTGTTCAGCTGGCTTTTATGAAGAGAGTATGAACAGTGGTTGGATTGATATATTCTATGCCCTTACCTTTCCTTTTAATCCGATTTCATATTTTTTTCAGCCAAAAAAGAGTATAAAGAAATTTTTGTTTAACATTTAAGGAAAGTTATTTTTACTTAGTTATTATAATTATGAAAGTATAATTATAATATCTATTTCTAAATCGATTACCACGATATAGAAAATATAAGCAATTCTATGCAACCAGAAAATGCTCATTTCTACCTGTCATGCCTGATATTAGATTATTATCTTCTTGCTACGTTCTCGTTTATTTGAGCTTTTCTTCTATTAAATCTATTATTTTTTTTTTGTTTTGTATCCAGAGTTTTTATATGGGGTTCAAAAGAAGGTGAAAACCTGGTTTGTAAAACAATAATGATTACATTTAAACCATTTAACTGATCTAATTTTCTAAAATTTTCAATTTAAATTACTTTTCTTAAGTGAAACATGTTGATTCCGTTTTTGCTTTATTATATATTATTTTTATTCTTTACCATAAAGTCTTAAATGTTAATTACGCTTAATTATTAATTTTGTTGTAATTTTTATGTGTTTTTTTTAATTTCCGCTGTGGTTTAAGTGTATTTATTTAATCTTTTCCTTCCCTTTTTTTTTTGAATTTGGCATTTTAATTATCTAATCTACCCAAAGCCATATCAATCTTTTGTGATGTCCGTGAAGGTTATTATAGAAACGGGTAGTATGTATGTGCTGGTCGATAGTTGGTTGTTGTAGGTCATATGCAGAGTTTTGTTGTATACATACCAAGTAGCTTCTGTTATCAGTCTTTAAATTTTGGATTGAAAAGATTCCAATTTTTTTGAATGTTTTTACTATACCGTAAATCTGTGAGGCGTAAGTCAATATGGGTTTAAGTTGATAAGCATATGTAGTGATTTTCTGATTGATTTTTAGTTTTGACGATTTTCAAATATTTAAATTACAAATATATCTATTATAGTCTGGCAAATTACTCGTGCTATTTCTAACCCCATTTCCAATTTTATTGTTTTTTTTTTTTTTGTAATTGGATAAAATTTGGAAGAAAGGAAAAATATCGATAAATTAATCATTTAGCATGTAGTAACTATTAATTAAGAGAGGTGAGAGACAGATAATTAAAACATAGACGACGAAGAGAGCCCTCGAGCGGAGGTGCTACTCGACACGAGAACTGACATCAATATGGGGACCCTTGTTCCATCCATGTCTGCTTAAAAAGGCATTCTGTCCCCGTCTGGATATATTCAGGACTTTCAGGATACTTTTGTTGAATAGCCTACATTTACATACTCCGGGATTGGTTTATTTTTCTATGGGGATCAGAAATGTCCTTGTAAGAATTTTAATATTGTAGGCACGTCTGATAATTTCCGTTCGCGTATTCAATGTCAAATTTTCTGATAAAAAAAAAAAAAGTTTTACTTCTCCCCTTCTTTTCTCTAATGAGGATAAATACATTTAAAAAAATCTTTATTCAGAGAAAATATCGTCTAAAATCGAACAAAATAAAAATGAAATGAACAATACAATAAACTAATTGAGAATTATAAAATTTGATGACTCAGACTGCTATTTAGTCTGAGATGGTAAATTTAGAGCAATTTATTGGAACCTAATAGAGTTTATTTATTCTAAATTAGGGTACCTGGCGAAACCTAGTTCTAGTACTGCTAGTGAGGGACACCCAGGACCAGATTAAGCCATGTAGAGGCCTCTAGGAAATGCAAATCTTGGGGTCCCTCTTCCTTTTTAATTCAATAATTTTTATAGGATAAGCAAAAATAGTGGCACAATTAAGTGAAGTATAGAGTTTATTTCTAATTTGGGATAGAATCCATGTCCCTAACCCAGTCTACTTCAATACAAGTTTTAATAATAGAGCAAATTTTGTAGCTACTTATGTAGGTAACATTTAATTTATTTTTTTACCAACACCAATATTTTAATATATCGCTACTAATCTATGTCATTTATCAAAACAGATATTCATAGGCAATGATAATGATTGTAATGTATTGCAATTTACGCAACACTCGCAATTTAAGAAAATAAAGTTACAACACTGTTAATTTCTCGATTAACTTAATTGTAAAATCACATAATATCAGTTTGATATCGCGTTAAAATATTAAATCATGTTTTCAAATATTAAATTTCTGTAATAATGATATCTCTTCAATTCTCTACGTATATTTGAATGTCTTTACTATCTAGTTTCGTGGATTTTATCAAAACACTAATATGCCCGATCCATCTATAAAAATGTCTCGTTCTTTTCTAAATTTGAAACACTGTAAACATTTTGAAAAACATCACACAATCTACGTTTGCAATGGCGGAGCAAAATGGAAAATAAATGATAAAAGTGTGATACATCAATATATTGTCTATGATTCAATAGCAAAAGTATTTAGAAGTGGTTTTATTGCTACTTTTTTCCAACCCCCTGATGGCAGAGTAGAGGTGGTTACCCTTTCCTTATTTAACAGGAATGCCAAGGAATGATATCTTAAGTATAATTTGAATTCGTTGGGAATCGAACTCAGTCCACTCAGAATTAGAAGCTCTTGGACCCTCAGCCATCATCTCGGGTATCAACTGGTTCTATCTTCAAATCACAGTTCATCAGGTTCACGGTTCAAGAGGATATGTACCATGGACTGTTCTTCTTGTCACAAGGAAAATTAATGAATTAAGCATTGAGGCTTTTGAGACGTTCTTCACCATAATTACACTTCTAGAATCAAGCAGAGTGAGGTGTAAGACCTATTTTAGCAGGTATATTGCAGCTTGTCATGGTCATCTGTCAAGTCAGTGAAGAATGAAACTGAACGGTAAACCTACGACTGTTTATAGATTGTTTAACAGAGCCGAGACCTCTAACCTTTGAGTGTTGTGTGATTTTAGTATTTTTTATTAACACTTTCTTTTCTTAGTGCATATTTAAAAAAAAAGTTTTGTTCTTTCAAGATGTGATGAGAAAATACTAATCAAGAACACTATCCAAAAAGATAGTATGATAACAGGAATGTGAATCAACTAGGTTTTTTGGCAGACACCCTGTTTGTGTGTTGGAGGGCAAGGGGAGGCAGAAAAAACACATTTAGTCAGTGACCTCTTTGTAAAATTAAAAACCCTAGAGTCATTTACATAGATATCCAATGTTTCGTATTTATCATTTGAGCTATTTCGTCTGTCATTTTGGTGAAGATCACTGTATAAAAGTTCTCGCAACTAAATTCAAAATTGATTTTCAACGTACTTATAAGATTGAGGATTGAATTGAATGTAAGGTTATGCCTGCTGGTTAGAAATATGCACAACGCACCAAAACGGAATACCCAAACATCCATGTTGATATGGGCTGGATTGTATGAATTGTTTCAATTAAATTAACTATTACTATTTATTTCTTATTTGTTGAAGCATAACAGCAGATCCCAGAGATCTCGGGACATATTGCCTAAAAGTGGGACTAACCCGTCTAAAGCGGTACGTTTGGTCACGCTAGTTATACAGTGACCGTCTATAGAAAACCACCTCCTTCCTAGAGATGTGAATATTGGAAAAAATTAATATCGATATATATCGTCTTGGCATTTATTGAATACATCGAAATAGTTTTCCAACATATCGAAAATAAATATCGAAATTTTTAATCTTTTAAAGGGGCACATATCAATATTTCTGCGCCGATATCATTATGATATTGTTTTTGTAATATTGATATTTCTGTGCAGATATAATT